>OZ024721.1:22350733-22950733 GCA_964016875.1 Fallopia convolvulus | reverse complement strand
GAGGGCAGAATGAAGAGGAGTGGGGCCGGCGGTGGGAATGGTCCCACTGCCTCGTGTAATATTTTTTTTTATATCTCAGAGGGCCACGATCGCTGCCTTGGTAGGGTCGCGATCGCGGCCTACACACGGTACCGTCAATTTCTTTCTCGGAAAACGCCCCGCGATCGCCCTTTTTAGGGGGCGGTCGCGGTTTGTCCTCAGTAATGTTGTTTCGAACCTAGTACCTGCGTGTTAGCCTGAAGAGATTGAAAAGAAAAATTTAAACAAAAACAAAAACAGAATTTACGAGATGAAGTGTGGAAGAAATCAAGCCCAGGCTCGTTAACGAGGCTATAAGGGCTCGTTAACGAGGCCACGTGATAGGAATTTCGAGGGTTAACTTTGTAACTCACCAACCCTGTGCGGGAAATTATTTTCGTGTCGGTAGAGTATCTTTTTGTGATTTTTTAGGGTTATTATATTATATTTTAGGTATTGTTATCTTCTTAGATTTTGTTTCTATCTTTTTAGGATTTTATTTTATCTTTTAGGAAAGTTTTTATCTTCTAGCCTTATTAGTTTTATCCTTCTTTTTAGTATAAATAGCCCTCTTATTTAGCTTAAGAAAGGGGGGGATCGACCATAGAGAAATAGGGAGAGAAGAGGAAGAGCCGAGAGATCCAAGGAGAGGATCGGAGTTGAGTCGTCGGGTCGGTGGACGAGAGTTACCGAGTTCGTTGATCTAGTATTTCGGTTCGATATTTGTTTGTTTTCGGTTCTCTTCTGATTTTTCTGTAAGATAATATTTTCTATTTAATTTGAGTAGTAATTTGTTTTCAATGATTTCTTTTATAGAGTTTATTTGTTTCATAGTTATGATTAGTGAGTAGTTTTCTTTTCTAGGATCGGGGTTAAGCCCGGCATAGTTGAGCATGTTTGATTAGTAAGATTGTGTATTGAATGCCTTTTATCTATTATTGAGATTGTTTGTCGTGTTTATACCGAGATGAAAGTTGAGGTAATTTGAGTTTTTAACTTGATTGAAAGAGAAAGTTAGTAACTTGAAGGTTGATATTGTTTGAATACGAAAGTTTCAAGCTTTAGATCCAAAACAAACAATTAAGTGAGTTAAGTTGCGAAAGTAGGTTAATTTGCTTCATGGTTAACGAAAGTTGATAAATCTATCTATTTAAAGGCATGATCTATTCTTCTTACGAGTTTATATGCTTGGCTATGTTGAGGTATCCCTAGTCCTAGATCTTTGTTTTTATTTGATTATTCTTAAGTGAATTTCGTTGCGGAGTTATTTGGCTCGGTACCGAACTGGTTTAGGTCGTTAGTTTGAGTCTTTTGTTTACGGTGGTTCGTTAACGACCCTGACAACGTCGTTAACGAGGCTGCTTATGTGTTTTTGTTTGATTGTGTTTGCTTTTTAGTAGTCGATAAACGAACAACCTTGCTTCCTGTGGAACGATCCTGACTTCGCTATACACAGCGGGGTCTTGACTTATAAATTTATTTGTTGTCAAGAAACCCTCCTTCAACATCAACCCATTCTAAGGGTCAAGCTAATGACGTTAAATAAGCGCTTCTTGGGAGGCAACCCAAGGCTTAGAGTAGTTTTGTTTTTCAGTTATAATCTTTTGCTTTTTAGGTAGTTTTGTGTGTGTGTTAGATGTTCCATGTCTGAAGATTGATAACCCGAAGAACCGCCACCATAGGATTTTCCGCCGCATTACCCGGACAGCTAGAGTCCTGTGAGTTTTTCTCTTTCCTTTACTTTTTACTATACTTTGGGGACAAAGTATGTTTTAAGCATGGGGGAAGGGAATTACTTGTTGCATTTCATGTAGTTGCATTAGTTTAGGTCATATTTAAAATTTTTGCATGCATTAATTAAAGGCTTGAAAAATGAAAAAAAAAGCAGAAAAATTTGAAAAAATACAAAAATATTGCATTTAGGTTCTTATTTCCCCATTGTTTAATACCTCTTGTGTTTCTAAGTTAAGTATAAATTCTAACCCATGATTTGCATGATATACTGAAGTTGATATGATATGAGCATGATCATTGATTGATTACCTTGATTATAGGATGGAGCATGTATTTAGCTTGAGTATTTGATTCATTTTGAAGTTCTAGACAACAATTAGCCTTGTGAGATATTTTTGGCCTTTCATGATTATATTTGTTCTCTATATTTCTTGAGTGTTTCACCATGACTATCTAGCTCTAGAACTTGCGTTAATACTCTTTGTCAAGGCTGCTTATATGATTGAATGCATGACATTAAAATGATTGAGACAATGTTTCTTATAGCCTATTATTTCCTTTCCTATCCTACAAGATCCATGTTTTTGACACCCTTATTTCTTTGAGCTTTAAGCCTATTTTTATTAGCTCCACAAAATGATTCCTAGCCTAATAAGCTTGACCCATAATCCGGGATTTAGGACTTTAGGTTGGTTTTATTTTATGTGAGTTTGGTATAAGTATGGGGGAGGTTGAAAAAGAAAAGGTGGAAAAGAGGAAATACAACTCTTGGGTTTCAAAGTGAAAAATATGAAGATGAATTATGTTGCAAAGCGAAAGAAAAAAATTGCTTAAATAGTGTGTAGTCTTCATTAGCAAAGCAAGAAAGAGTTGAAAAGAGGCAAAAGAAAAGGAAAAAGAAAGAAGCAAAGTGCTTAATTGTAAATGTAAGGAGTTGGTAGAGTGAAGTTGGAAGTGATATGAAAAGAAAGTGTGAATTTCGGTTTAGGACTAGTTCTTTATCCCGGATTTAGCACCACAGGCCAAATATGATCCCTTCCAAATTTCTCTTTACCTTGGCCCCATTACAAGCCTTAAAAAGACCTCTTGATTTTTGTTATGTATTTGATTCCCAGCGGTGGAGATTTAGAACTCTGATGCAAGCATATGGTAGTCTAGTTTTCATGGTTGATTTTGAGTGAAACACGTCCTTAAACACTTGAGAGTTTGAGTGCAAACACATTATCCTTGGTGAGGTCTAGGATGAATGGATGATCTTTACTTGTTGCTTACCATAATGCATGCTAGGAAGTCTTGGTTGGGTTTTTAATTATATGTGAAATGCGTGTTTGACTTGAGATGGATGTAAAATTGCATTTCTATGGTGTGATTGGATTTATGTCTTGCTTGAGGACAAGCAAGGGTTAAGCATGAGGGAATTTGATAGCTTACATATAGGAGTAGCTTAGTTGCATGTTTTATATATGTTTTAGTTAGTTTTAGGTTAGTTTTTATGTAGTTTTTAGGTTTTTGTGTTATCGGGTGTTATGCGCTGGTTTGCTCGGTTTTACAGGTTTTTAGGTTCAGGAGCAACAACGGGGCAAGTACAGATTGACCATGGCGGTGGTGGACGAGCTAAGGAATGCTAGGATGAGCTAGGATGTGCTAGGAGCATGGACAAGAACAAAGACAAGCTTAAGCCAAAAGCTCGGGATGATCCCGAGCAAGTGAAGCCGCGCAATCTCAACTGGTGGTCAAGTGCGCGGGGAAGCAAGTGTGCGGCCGCGCATTTTGGGGCCGATCCCGCGCAATCGGGACTTTTCAGCGGACAAGAGTTTGGGTCGAGCTTTGGTTTTGGGTTTTGACATTTGGGTTTGTGGGCTTGTATTTTGGCCGAGTATGTGGTTTAATATATCTTTTGAGGGATATTTTTAGAAGACATATAAATACTTTATGTTAGTTTTAATTTTGATAACTTTTGATCAACTTTGGAGGCTAGGGTTTTATCTTTGGAGGCAGACTTTGAAACCTTTGTAAGTTTGATTTTAATTCAATTATGCATTGCTAATTTCTCTTGTGTTTGGCTAGTTGTTGAAGTCATGATTTGTATGTAGTTGTGAGATTTGATTGATTCTCAACAAACTTGAATAGAAATTATTTCCTGTGCTTAATTAAATCTAAACTAGGGTTTTGTTAGATTGATCACCTAAAAAATGTTCAAACAGACCCCTGTACTGCCCTCAATTTTGCCTATTGAACACTTTCAATCTTATTCTCCTTCTAGTGTACATCACGCACCTTATGTGTCATGTTATTTTGCCAAATAAGCCAAAATGGTCAAATACATACATGTTATTTTGGAAAAATACGTACATGTTACATAAGGCGCGTGAAGAATTGAAAGTGTTCAATAGGCAAAATAACATGTACGTATTTGACCACTTTGGCTTATTTGGCAAAATAACATGCACATAAGGCGTGCGATGTACACTGGAAGGAGAATAAGATTGAAAGTGTTCAATAGGCAAAATTGGGGGCAGTATAGGGGTCTGTTTGGAGTTAATTTGATCAAGAGTATACTTTAATCAATTAGTACCGGTTGGATTAGTTGGTTGAAGGAGGGAATAAATTCACAAGTCACTTAGATGTCTGGTTGCTCTAAGTTGTTTGTTTCTATTGATAACTTGAATCGTCATGCTGTTATTTAATTGAATCTAGAAGGTCTTCTAGGTTATTATTTAATTAGGGTTGTTAGACTGGAAGTTCTATCAACTATATATGAAGTTTGGATCTTAATCCTTAGTAGGGTCATTATCCACAATAGATTATTCAAGTGAGAAGAGAATCAAGAGAATCGATGATCAACGAATCAATATCATGATGGATCTAACTAGTTGAACACGTTTGTCTTCCATATATTCAAATCATCTTTTGCATTCATATTTATTTCTATTTTTGCATATTAGTTTAGATTAAACATTCCAAAAAAAAACCTTTGGTTACTTGGCACCTAAGTAATTACATAAATACACGAGTCTATGTGGGATCGACTCTTACTTACCGCTCTACTGAGTTGGTTAAGCTAAGATTTCTTTGATAGGTATAAACGACCACGAAAAATACCTCATCATTCCCATGTTGTTTTGACATTTGACTTTGTGGAAAAATGTTTTGGCTTCATTCCGATGCTGCCAGAGCCGGAGGACGAGGATTATTATACTGGGATTTGCAAATGGGAAGGAAAATTGTCGCTTGTTCGTTGGGGTGATGACAACTCTCCTGAGACAGTTGGTGTATTAGGGTGGCTGAATGAGCAGTGGGTTGAAATGATATGGTTTGATCTCTCCCCTGGACCAAGCCAAGTGTATGGGTTGATGGGTCCAGACAGCAGTCTTAAGGTTTTGGCACGGTCAAGTGGGTACCTGACGCTCTACGACTTCAAAACTGGAATCAGACATCGCTTCAAAAATGTGGCGCTAGGTACTGTATTGGTGTTCGAGGATGTGTACAACCTATATTTCCCTCTCGTTCCCAGTGAAGATTGAAGGTTATTCCATGTGCACTCCTTCTGCGGTAATTAGTATCTTTTTGTTGGCAATTTGGGATATTTCTGTCTATCGGATTAGTTGTGTGTAATTAGTTGTTGGCACTGGAGATATTGTGTTGTGATTAGCGAAAAGATTTCCTGGCATGATAAGTTATATATCTTGTCTTATGATCAGTAATGGGTGGTTGTCGACACTGGTGATATTTTTTGGGATAGAAGAATTCAAGTCATGCTACATGATATAAGTTGTTTATTATATATGGATTGTTGTCGGCACTGGTGATATTTTGTGGTAAGATTAGCTAGAGGATTTACATTGTAATTATTAAAATCTTTGATGCTATAAATTGTCTTAATGTTAAATTCCATATGCTAGGTTAACCATTTCTTTTTTGTCATCTCAACTTCCTGGATATATCTTGTCATGGTACTTTTATGTGAATTCCGGGTACCAGTTGTTAGGATTAAACTTAGTTTTTAGGAAGTATGTTATAGTTTTAATAATCTCTCTTAGATAGTTTGTGTTATATGCAGAAGATAAGTTTTTGTTTTAAAGTCTAAGTTGCTGTCAATCCCGACATTAGTTATTTCTGTTAAGAAATATGCAACATCTATATCTAAGTGATCCTTTTTTAAGTGAAGGCTTGAGCCATGATATAGTTGATAAAGTAGACAATGTCTCAAATGCCTGAATAATTGCAGCTTGAGCCATGATATAGTTAATAGGGAGACGACTTTAGCAATCATAAAACCAGATGGTCTGTATGGTAACCACACTGATGCAATTAAAAAAGTTATTCTGGAATCTGGCTTTCACATCTTAAGGGAGTTGAAGACTCAACTGGATGAGGAAACTTTGAAGATATTTTATGCCGAGCATTCTTCCAAAAGCTTCTTTTCAAGCCTTATCCAATTCATTTCAAGACTACTATATATCAATTTTCTATGTGTTGTATATGCCAACAATGGGATGTGAAAAGTTAAAATTTATTGATTTGAACATGTTAGTCACTCTTGCAACTGAAATTGAAGACTCAAAAGAGACACTATTTATACACTCACATAGGCAACACACAAAAAAGAAAAAAAAAGTACCCACAAGCAATTTTTCAACTTAAAAATAAGTACCCACAAGCAGTTTCTCAGCAAAAAACTAGAAGCAGTTTCTCAGTGAAAAACTAGTACCCACAAGAAGTTTTTCATAAAAAAAAATGTACCCACAAGCAGGGAAAAAACAAAAAAGAGATAGACGATGCAAAGCTATATCCTTTCCTGTGTAATTAGTAATTGATGTGATGCTATAACTTGTCTTAATGTTAAATTTCATATGCTGGGTTAACCATTTCTTTTTTGTCATCTCAACTTCCTAGATATATCATGTCATGGTACTTTGATGTGAATTCCAGGTACCAGTTGTTAGGATTAAACTTAGTTTTTAAGAAGTATGTTATAGTTTTAATAATCTCTCTTAGATAGTTTGTGTTAAATGCAAAAGATAAGTTTCTGTTTTAAAGTCTAACTTGTTGTCAATCCCGACATTAGTTATTTCTGTTAAGAAATGTGCAACATGTATAGTAGTGTGTGTAAAATAGTTTGGGAGTGTGTTCAAGTAAAAAAATTGGCGCCTAAGTAGTTATTACAGTTAGTTAATTGGCGCCTATAGGTGGTTGTTTAAACTGTCATTAGGAGTAGTTAAATGGCAGTTTCAGGTTGTTGCTATATAGTATAAATATGTGAAGTTATGCCAACAGAAAGTTGGTTGTTTGTAAAGCCATTGGTTCAATACAAAGGAAACGTTATTGGGCAATTCTTTGTGTGATTCATTAGCTCAAAATCTGTCTCAAGTAAAGAGTGAAAACAAAGGCTTGTTTTTCTACATCAGTGTGCATTCCTCAAATCAGCATAGAAGTGCTTTTGTCACTATTATTCATCCATCACGAAATAACTAAAATTGTCAATTACACAAGACCGAACACATAATGTTAAGCCCTAGTGAAACACATGTTCACCGATGATGTATTCTGCTAAGAGGTTGTTTCCTAAACTCCCCTGAAAATGCTATGGGCAATCTCAACCCTGTATTGGTAAACTTGTCTATCATTCACAAAGGAGACCGATTTCCCGATGCTTAGAAGATCCATGTGTTTTGCAGCAAACACTCCGCATTCCCCACTACATAAATTCACACACGAATTAGTAGCAATACTATGTAGTACGTAGTTGTAAGAAGTTGTGCTGGTGGCATAGAGTAAAAAAAACAAAAAAAAAACATAGTCCTGGTGGTACATACCCACGTTTGTTCTGGCTCAAATTAGGGACCCGATTCCAAGGAAATTGTCTGCCACTCCTCCGATGTGAGTATTTTTTGGAAAGCGGAAAATACTGGTTCATGAGCAGAGGAACTAGCCATAATACCGGCAAAAGCTGAGCATGTAGTTGTTTTTTCATCAAACAGATCGACATTACTGTCGTACGCATTAACGCACCATTCCTTCAAGTCGATTTAGAGAGCTATCCAGTGGCGATTGTCGACGTTGTATGGAACAAGTATTTCATATGCTTCAACCCAACTCTTCCCATGAACCTGCGGCAGTTCTCCTTTTAAATATTTGATCATAGTACGATCCTCAAGTGGTATTGTTCCAGTTTTTTCTTGTGACTGCTAAAGTTTCCTCAAGAAGCCACTCCAAAATGTGTCTAAAATAACCTTATTACAACATTTGTCGTTGTTTTCTACCACTCGCTTACGAAGGACGGCACAAATCTCCTCCATTTCCTGCAATTACAAGCAAGTCAACACAACCTTGTGGGCCACATCCGTTAGGCTTTGTCGGTGAAAGATAAAATTAGGACGTCAATAGTGTACCTGGCCGCCTAACCATGTTTGTGGTCAAAGTACTTTCAAAAAATTTGTTTTTGGCAAGTCAGCACCAGTCAATCCTTTTCGTGTCTTATGGGTCCTGAGCCATAAATGCATCATTACTAGATTGAACGTGCGTCTAAAAATAGCTCATGACAGAAATCCAATGTACTAACCTCTTAGGAGACTCAATCCATTGTAGCAGATCTGTCATAAAAGTGACTTTGCAATTGGTTGTAATCTTTCTCACCCGTCCACGCTCTAAATCTTTAGTACACTACGCCGCCACCATACGGGGAGGATTTTTCCTACGATTAAGCCGTTGTCCTAAACTCTTGGGATCCTTAGTTTTCCTTCTGGTACTCTTGGATTGTCCAGCCTTCTCACCTTCTCGAGTGTCCACTCCCAAAGCCATGCGTTCTGTTGCAATCTTAGGATCATATACAACGCATGCCTGCATTGAATATCAAAGTGTTACAACACTCAAGGAAACTTGAAACGTATAAAAAAAACCAACACCATGTTTTTATTACATGACAGCATATCCTACTACCATGCATGGTTGATCATTCTTGCCTAGATCATCTGACTTATGAACATCCTCATCTTTGTCAACATCCTTGGCAGCTTCTTCTGCAATCTTCGACACGCCATCATCAATTCCCAGCAATCAATACAGAAGTCATCGGCCTAAACAAATTGGTAATGGCTATTTTTATAAAGGGATTGGCAACTGGCAAGATGAATTTCAGATTGACAGGATAATGTTTCTAGTTGACAGGTATAACACCGTATATACAGGTGCACTGGAATCCCCCTCCTCCTTGACCTTCTTATCAACTTCATGACGGACCTCTTCATTTTGTTCCTCCGTATCTTTTGCATCGCGTCCCGGCTTTTTGTTTTCAACTTCATTATTTTCCACTTCCCTATTTTCTGAAGCCTCTCCCCCCTTGTAATCATTTTGAATTTCCTCATCCACACCCTTGTTAACTTCTTCTCCAATGACCTCTATGATTTCTTCCCCCTCATCTTTTGCGAAAGGTTCCTCTGCCTCCCCTTTCTCACCATTTTGATTTTCCTCGTCCACACCCTTGTTAACTTCTTCTTCAATGACCTCTTCGCTTTCTTCCCTCTCATTTGTTGCATAAGTTTTCTCTGCCTCAACTTTCTCATCATCTACCGCCTCCTCTTTTCCCTCACCATCTTTTTGTTCTTCTTCTTATTCTTCTTCTGATGATACTTCTTCTTCTGATTCGTCTGATTCTTCTTCTTCTTCTTCTTCTTCTTCTTCTTCTTCTTCTTCTTCCTCTGACATCTTTGAATCGTCCGACTCCTCAAATGCAGACTCACTATCATGTTTACAATGCTGATCTGCACCTGGATTCCTCGTGGCCAACTCCTCCAGATTTCTTATTCTGATTTCCATACTTTCCCACTTCTGCATGATCCCCAATTCCATACTCTCCAGCATGTTCTTCACATATCTCAAACCAGACAATACTCTTGATGACCTTGGATCAAAAGTACTCGGGACGACATCTGGAGCAACCGGCCTCTTTCCTTTCACACTTGCAGTGGCTTTCTTAACAATCTTATCAAAATGAGCATCATCCTCTTCATCAGCGTAGCAAGAATCCATTACAAGCATCTCCTCATCATGGTCATCTAGATGCAATATTGGTTTCACTTCCTTTTTTGGATCAGCTAAAGCAATATCCAATATAGTGTGCTCAGGAGTATCTTTGGAAATACAACGCATTTCCCTTGGACTTGCTGATGACCTCAACCTTTTGGCAAACAGTAGACCAAATTTGGGCATTGCCTCATACACCCACATCTGCATTAATAATCAATATATGAGTGATGATTAAATAGTTATTCAAAGAAAACGTACCATATCCTATCACAAACACACAGATCAGAAACAAAAATTAAGAATAACTTTTTAGTGTCACATGATTTACCTGAAAGACAAGAGGCATTCCTTGTAGGGAGTATGGAATCCTGGGTGCGGTGGACTTTAGTTTTGCCTTCTCCAAAGTTTTCATCCTAGATGACAATGCATATGTCAAACTTTTGTGCAACTCCTCATACCCAGCCCGACCCCAGGGGTAAGCATAGAACGTTTCCATGTTCTCCAATAACTTCACATATTCAGGATTCACCAAACAGTTCTTATCAGATCCACGAATTACCCCCTCCACGATCAACAGGAGTGCCATCTTGAATTTGTAGTTGTCTGGATGTTTGTAATTTGTGAACATATCAATCAGATTTTGAAATGTGAGTTTTTGAACCTTAAAAAATCTCTGCATCACGGTATTGTCCCCTTTGGTGTTCACAACAGGGGTTTCTCCACAACGTAAACTAGAGATTAAAGCATACTCATTTAGTGAAAACCTAAGCTCTTTGCCTCCAACCTCATACCATGACTCCCACTTATTTTTTGTTTCTAGTTGTTTGTATAGCACAGCATGGATAGTTTGGCAAGAGTAAGACAATTGGTGAGGCATTTTCACAATCCCCCCGAATGGCCCATCCAAAATTATTTTCCAACTTTCAAGGGTCAGCTCGTTCTCAATAATGCGAAGCAATGTAGTCCTTGAATTAATATTTATCCTCCCATACAATGTTTCACCATTGTAATACCTATACCGTATATGCATGAACACAATGAAAAGACAATTTTATGATAAGATAAAGCTCAAGCACAAACCTTGCCTCCTGTGATGCATGGTTTATATCCTGCCAAACATAGTTTGGTTCTGGTGTGGACAGGAAAATCGAACTAGCCATTCATCAAACTATAGTTTCTATCAAATCACACACCTTAACACAACACATCCCAGAACTTCAAGGTAATGCAGGTTGAAAGGGTAAACGATATACTTACACTCTCTTTGAAGAAAATTGGTTCTGGTGTGGAAGTTTCAGAGGTGCATTTTTTTTTGCCCTTAATCTCACTAGATTTACAAGTCTTCTCCGTCAATTTGGACTTCCTTTTATTTGGTGTCGATTTCCCATGTTTTGGTTCTGCATTTGGATCTGGTTCAGAAGCCGTGACTTTAGGTGATTTCGCTTCTTTGCTTTTCACTTCAGCATCCTTGTTTGATTTCGACTTTGCCGATTCAGAAACCTTCCTCCTGTGTTTCGACTTCACCATGTCTGTTCTTTGGTGCTTCAATGGTTGCTTCTCTGTATTCGGATCTTCACGCTTTCTTTTTGCACCACAACCCTTCGCCGGTCTCGATTCCGTCTGGCCTCTTAGATCCGCCATTAATGTACTGTACTTCTTAGGGTTTGCAGATATCCGATTCTACGAAATGATTATGGAGATGAGATTTTGAAGGAGATTGGGGAAATTCGGAACTATCTCGATCTTTTATGCCGGTTATGGTAGTTTTCAGCCTCTCTAATGGATTTTTGTGAATGTTCAGTGATGGGAATCCGATTTGGGGAAAGGTGGGAATGAAGAAGCTTTTTTTATGGCGGGCATATTAAAGGTCCATCAAGCGGTTTTCAAATGTTTTTACCCTTTAATTGAAGAAACCCTATCTATCCGGTCATATAACAGGATTTAACCGATCATAGACAAAAATATATAATGTCCTACAAATTGGGCCTACTTAATGAGATGGGTTGGCGGCCCATTCCGTTAATGACCCGACGATTTGTATATATTTAAATTAATTTTTTTCCGGCTATCACCATAACTTTTCCTGAAACCTTTGAACTTCCCAAACTTCCCCTTGTTGATCGAGTTGCTCACAAATCAATCCCACTCGCCAAATTACTCTCCAAATTTCGATTCGTTGGCGTAGCGTCGCTCAAAAGTTGCATTCTTCAATTTCAGTTATTTTGTGAATTACTGAACTATATGGCCAGACGAAAGAGCCTGAAGGACCTATACCGTGGTGCCTCTTTCTCTAACTCAACAATCAGGGTCGAAGGTGCGTAATTATCAAAATTGTAGGCTTGCTGCTGCTTACTCATGGCTTTTAGTTCGATTTCCGCTCGTACTGGCACATGTTCAAGTCAAAGGACGAACTTAAAGTATTTAGGGTTCATTGTGTTCGATGATATGCACTTGACACTTTTTTGTTCTTTTTTATACGAAACGAATTTATATATGCAGATGTTGGGGTATAAAACGACTAATCACTATATGAGATATAGAATGTGCAATCCACTGAAAATGTTGATAACGCAGTTGCACATTTCTTGTTTTTTAATGGTGTTTCAGAAACGACTGTTGATGATCAACCCAGTGAGGACCAGAAATCAGGCCCACGGAAAGTGGTTGCTAATTTGGCCAGGAGGACCAGAAATCAGCAAAATCAGAGAGCAACGGCTTCCTCTGCAACAAAAAAACGTAAACGGACCGAGCCTGAGACCTCAAAATCGAAATCCAAAGAGAAGGTTTTCAATTGCAGGGCAAGTCCTAATCTGTTTGTCGAAGTCATCACATCCCTGACTCCCCTGCAAGAGGTCGCCCTAAAACATGCTGGTTTTTCTTGCTTTTTGGATTATCAGATTACAAACAACCCATTAGAACTTGGGTACTATCTAGCCGATAAATTTGATGCACACAAGTGTTGCCTAAGACTTGATGCTGATAAGGTTGTCCACATAACGGAGGAAGATGTGCACAACTACTTAGGTCTCCCAGCAGGCCCTATTTCTATCGACCTTTCAAGGAACCGTAGGGATCAAGGACTTTGTGCTGAATTCAGAGCGCAGTTTGGCGCAGATGCATGAGATATTACACGTTCCATGCTTAAGACCGTCATTCTTGATAAAGAGAAACAGGACAGCGGAGCGCAATTCATTAGGAACATCATGATCTTGTTCTTGAATTGTGTTGTGGGAGAGTGCTCCTCGAACGGGAAGTTGAAGATGACCTTACTCCCACTGCTTAAGAAGGTTCACAAGATCCGTAACTACAACTGGTGCCAGTACCTTCTGAAGAAACTGGTTGAGGCCAAGGAGTCCTGGTCCCCTCCTTCACAATTCAGGGGACCTCTCCTGTTACTTACTGTAAGTCTAACGAACTCGTGTTGTGCATGTGCTTTTTCCATGCATATATTTCCCAGTCAATTTTGTGTATAGTGATCATTGTGCTAGCTTTTTCAGTCCATTTTGTGTATAATCATGTCCCAAATTGCTTTTCACAACTCATGTATGTTGACCGTGTGGCTGGCAAGAAGGATTCGCCCCCAAGAATTTATCCGATCATAAAGGGTTGGACTACCATCATGGTCATAGAGAGGGAGGAGGAAGAGAGGGACTCAGGGGGGTTTGGAAGAGGTAGTCTCTGTGGACCGGCCACTTTTGATCACGTTGAATCTGTCAACGAAGTGGACGACACGGATGATATGCCAGATGTAACCACGGATCCGCCATCGAATAGTCCAAGGCCCAATCCAAATGCTACTCTATTGAAAGAGCATGCAACGTTTGCGGCTCGAGTAATGGGGGAAATTAAGGGGTTTTGTTTAAGGGCTGATGACGATCCTTCAAACGTGGAAAATTCATCCAAATTCAAGGACATCAATGGTGTCGTGTCTGCCATTATCACTGAATTGGGGTTGCACTACACCAACGGTGGAAAATTCATGGGCGATGATAAATTCATCAAAACTCTTGATCATGCAGAATAGTACTTTGCCGAAGTTGTCGGCTAGGAAAGTGACATCAATATGGACGGAGGCAAATCAAAGGTTCATGATACTCTTGATGCCGCGTCTGAAATGGATGATGCGGAGGATGATATTGTTGAGAATGACACTGCCGCTCTTGATGTCGTGCTGGGTGCAGCTCATCCTCCAAGGGAAGATGAGGATGAAATTGTTGCACATGATGTCTGTGAGGATGAAGATCCTCCCAGTGATGGTGACGATGATCACCTTAGTGGTAATGCTGATTCCAGGGGGTGTTGATTGCAATCCAAGTGCTGAGAATGACACTGCCGCTCTTGATGTCGTGTTGGGTGCAGCTCATCCTCCAAGGGAAGATGAGGATGAAATTGTTGCACATGATGTCTGTGAGGATGAAGATCCTCCCAGTGATGGTGACGATGATCACCTTAGTGGTAATGCTGGTTCCAGGCGGGATGCTGATTGCAATCCAAGTGCTCAGGAGGATGCCAGCACTGAACAACACGCCGGTCATGAGGATCTGAATATGGTGGCTGCTGTTAAGCCCAGTGGTGAGAAATTCACTGCCCTTGAGGTAAACACGACCTGCTATCAATTATTCAGTTCTCTCCCTTAAAAATGGAGGGTTCTCTTACTCTCTTTTTTTGTCTCTGTGTCTGATATTGTACACATTGCCATGTCAATTCAAAAATCAGGACATTCAGGAGTTGTTCTGGAGCGATGTCATGACTGTGGCACACGTTAATGTAGAGGCCTGTAACAAATCAAGGTAATTACCTAGTTTTTAATGGGCTAATAACAGCGATCATGCATCATTTATTTTTCCAGGATGACATGGCTGGAACCTCTTGTCTTGGAAGTTCTCATGATCAAGCCGAACCGCTGTTGCCGCTCACTCGGCCAACTGGTGCTAGAACTTCGCAAGATTCTCGTGCTGCTGATGATGATGGTCATAGCAGTAGTGACATCGACAGTGGTTCTTGTATTTCTAGTGATGATCGCGATGACGATCGACCTCCTACGAATTGCCCGGGTCGGATTGTACGGGTGATCTGCCTACCTTGCCCAAAACCTGGACCCACTTTGGAATATAAACAGGAGTTGATTCGCTTTACTAGACATCCAAATGTTGAGAGAAAGTTAGACGAGTTTGTTAAAACTGCATTGGAAGTCCAGGGGTACGTCATCCTTTCATATATATGTTTCAAAGTATCTGAATCTTTATGATTGGTCTGTTATACTTCAGTTTATACCCGGCCATTACTCGTTCTACTACAGGGAGGTTGTGTTCAGGAATCAAACTCTTGGGGAGAGCGTTACTCGCAGCGACCTTGACTCTCTTACACGCGGAATCTATATCATGCAGACCGAGGTTATAGACTTGTTCACTTTAATCTTGAATCACAGAGAGTTGGCCCCGAATGCGTCGTTCCCAAGGAGATTCTTTGCAACCACGACTCTTGTATGTGCAATTATACATTCATCTCTTACGTTATCTGGGACTGTTGGCTTATACTGATTACGTACGTTTTCCATCTTCGATCATTTCAGACAGGTTCAACGATCACCATGGTAAAGACGGGTAGTGAGTTGCAAGACATTTTTAACAAAAGCATGACAACTGAATTGCGCAGGATGAACACGGCACAAGTTGCGGACGTTCATGTGGTAAGAACTAAGAACTCTGCCTCATATAATCAAAACTTTTCTATGGGCCTCATTATGGTACACAAATGCGTCGTGTGTTCCTACGTTGGATTGCCTTTTTGTAAGTGCATTATCGGGTAAATCATAGACAATGTTTGTTCACTTCTCTAGCTATGTCTATCCCCTTGTTTGAAACAGTGGTGCTTCCCATTCCATATGGAACGGGCTATGTTTTATGTCACAATAAATGTCAAACATCCGAGGTTTGACCTCATTCATCTTTCTAAGGGGAAGGACACGCGCACTTGGATGAAACGTTATTCTGTAAGACTGGTTAGCTCATTGCCTCAATTTCTATTGATTTCATATAAAGCTTGTTGTTGTGTCTTTTCCTTGTATTCACATGTGTACGTTTGATCAAATTGCAGCGAAAGCTATTCCAAGATTTCTTCAAATTCAAGGGTCTGGATGACCAATATAATTTGCTCAAGGGCCACCAATATATTAGACCAACAACTTTAGACTTGCCTTCGCGGCATCTAAACTGGGACATAGAAATACGAGATGTAGGAGTGTTTCTAATGTACCACATGCATACCTACATGGGCAATGGTATGGCTGGCTGGAGGTACCAACTATGTGACATTCAGGAATCTTGTACATGCCCATCTGCACGGATGAAAACTCTCCGAATTATTTACTTGAACATGATTCTGACATCCGATCTGAACGATGCTACACTAAGGGAGCAGATTCTCCGCCAGGCAACGCAAGGGAATTACCAAGTTTCACCCCATCTTCAGCACTTAAGGTTGTAAAATGAATTGGCTGATGTATGTACGTTGTTTAATTGTCTGATGAATGTATTTCGTTGGATAAGCGGATCTGGTTTGTAAGCACGTAGTTATTAATTTGGTACACTCAAGCTGGCTGTAATGCACGCTCAAGCTGCATGAAAATGTTGATAACCCACTTCCTAATTTTGTTCGTCATTAGCATACAATATAGGTTCACGAAATGCGATTAAATGTCATAACCTTTACATAGTAACTTAAAACATCATAGCTATCCACGGATACATCTTCCCACAAATTTCACACACCCAAAAGTGAGTTAACTTCCATGTTAAGTTAACACTAGCTAGTTCAATTACCCAAAAACCATTTGATTCCCAATTCGCCGAATAATTTCCCAAAAATCCACATTGACATGCATCCATGAGGTCAGCCCTTGATAATGTCCACCGAATACCTCTGAAGCTCTAGATTGAGGGGTGTGAGCATGCATCCATCTCCTTTCACCAATTTCTGGGCCTGCATAAACTCACGCCATCCGGTCTGCAGTTGGACACTACAGCCCCTCCCTTTTACACTAGCTAGTTCAATTACCCAAAAACCATTTGATTCGCAATTCGCCGAATAATTTCCCAAAAATCCACATTGACATGCATCCATGAGGTCAGCCCTTGATAATGTCCACCGAATACCTCTAAAGCTCTGGATCGAGGGGTGTGAGCATGCATCCATCTCCTTTCACCAATTTCTGGGCCTGCACAAACTCACGCCATCCGGTATGCAGTTGGACACGACAACCCCTCCCTTTTACAAACTTGTACTTCAGCGAGTACGTCTTGTTTCCGACGTGAAGCATCATATCTCTGAGCCGGTGCTGTTTCTTTTCATCGAAATTGGCTCGATTGAAGGCCGTGGGAATTATCTATCAACTAGTCAATAAAGGCTTTAGGTGCATGTGTACATAATACATATGTTGTGTTCAGTGCAGTGCATATATCAACTTAATTACCGGCCCGTAGTCAGCATGTACATGCCGCTCTTCCACCGTCAGTACGCATACTTCACCCGGCCCTTTATAAATAGTTGGACCTATAATTACAAGGTAAGATGGTGTATCAGTTGGCTCTGTACGATATAATATGCATCAATCTCCAAATATTAACTAAACCATATACTGTCATACACAGAATGATATCTTGTCATAAAAACGTTATCTTGTCGTACGTACAACAAATTGTATCCTGTCATATAACAATTGGTATCATGTCATTTAATTATGTCTACAGTACACAGTAAGATTGTGTATAAGTTGGTTTGTACCATATAATCTTCAACGCTTTTGCAAACAATAGAAAAAACTTAATCTAAAAGTCTGTGGTGAAGTACTTACCCAAGAACCCCTCAATGACAGGTATTATCTCTTCATCCTCTTCCTTGATCGTTGGTAGTTTATTGAACACCCGATTGCTTTGCAAGCTCTTAAATTTCGTACGTTTAACCCGTTCAGCATAATTCAATTCATTACCTCCTCTGCCTAATATGCGGACGTAGAACCTTTCTTTCAAGTCGAACCTGAAGCACAGAATGTACCCTAGAGAAAGGGAATACCTTGCAAATTCCGCCCATCCAGTGGTTATTTTTATTCCCTGACCCTTGGAGAGCTTTACTGGCCATTTCTTGGTTTGACACACAATGAATCCAGAGTCTGGTATTGACCGCTTGTATTCCTTCAGAAACGCAAGGGGCAAGGGCTGTGTGCCCAACATGTTCAGCAGTGATCAATAAAATAAAAATACGAATATGGTGAATATATATGCATTCTATTGTTGTTCCAATAGTTTCTTACCATTTCAGACAATGACTCTTCAAGTACGATAACTCTCACGAACCGTGTATCGCACCTGCGATTATCCTTTTCCATCTTCCTGTCTTAAACATCATCTCTTAAGTTTTAGATCCCACTATATCATTTACCTAAAAACAATGCAACACAGATTCCATAAACACAAACTCAAGATGCATGCAATGCACACTCAAGAAGAATGAATTGCACATTCAAGATTGCAGTCTCAATATGCATGCATTGCACACTCAAGATGAATGAATTGCACACTCAAGATTGTAGTCTCAATATGGATGCATTGAACACTCAAGATGAATGAATTGCACACTCAACATTGCAGTCTCAATATGCATGCATTGCACACTCAAGATGAATGAATTGCACACTCAATATTGCAGGCTCAATATGAATATGCATGCATTGCACACTCCGGATGAATGAATTGCACACTCAATATTGCAGTCTCAATATGCATTAAAAAATTGACAACCGACTTCCTAATTTCGCCATCTTCCTCTGCATCACAATTGGAGCACTTTTGCAAAGCCAAATTTACAGAATCTGGAATCGATTGTATTCACATTCACCGGAGAAACAAATCCTTATAACACACTAATCAACATAACCAATGTCCAATTTCATCTCAATTCCAATCTATCCAGAAACCATCAACCCTAGAAACCCAAAATCCATCCAGATAACCCTAAACCCTAGAAACACAACATAAATCCCCAAACTCAAACCCTAAACCCTAGAAACACATATTAAATACAGATTGAACTCGATGAATAAACAACTAATTATCATCTCAATCCAATTGAGCGAGTAACATCGTATAAATATGCTGCCGGATTTCAAAATCGAACAATTAAAACCCTCATTAGACAACAAATCAAGCAGATTTGAGGAGCCTAACCCCTATGCCGTCGCGAATCCGTACGCTATCGACGATCAAGAGTCCGAAACTGGATGCACGATTTAGTGGGACTGGTGGCCGGTGGAGTACGACTGGTGTCCGCGTGTGTGTCGGGAAAGGGGAGAACTTCACTCAAATGGGTAAAGTAAAGGGGGAAAGGGAGGAATATAAAATATTTTACATTTTTTTAAGAAAAAGGCTACAGTAAAAATTTCGAAATTTGAATTCGAAAGCTGAAAAATTGAGATTTTGCCCAAATTCGAATACGGACAAAATAGATTAAACTATTATTACTTTTTCCGGGTGTAAGATATAGTGTAAGCCTAACAGCCTCCTTCTATCTTGTTTCCTATTTCTCATTCTCCATTTCCAACAAGCTCTGTAAGTGATCAAATAAGCACTAACGAACGAAGCCTAAGTGTAGGACAATTCATGATTTTGTACACCTAAGCTAACTTCAATTGAATGAATGTACCCTAAGATTGCAACCAACCTTGAATCTTCTTGATTTTGTACAATTCATGATTTTGCACATACATAAAACCCACGTAATTTATGCGTCAAACTGTAAAGGAAAGTGTTATACATGACTATCTTTGCCTCTAAGATTGCAACCGACCTTTCCATTCCTCTCTAGCATAGATTACTAATCATTCTGGATACTGTCTATCCTAGCTAGTAATATAAAGAGAAAAGGGTACAATACCATGAACGCAACACAATCCCCAGTCTTAGCCATTGTAAGAATTCTGGGTTTTCTTTCAAATTCCTATCAAAAATCTCTTATGTTTTTGGATTGAACAAGACTTACAAATGACATTATATTCTGAAATGTGTAGCTAGAATAAATCTTCTCAACCACTGTAGAATCTTATTAAATCCTCAAAAGAGGAAGTCGCAAATTATTCTTCCTTCCCATTCACTTGGTAGGTTTATGACACAACTTGGATGATGAATCACACATAAAGCACCCCAAAAGATAAAACATCACCTCAAGCAACAAACATGTCCATTTTAGTTTCAGTCCTCTAAAGCCAAGAAGGATTTTTCAAAGGGGTAACAACAGATTTTACTTGCAAGTAGTTTTGAAGGCTGTAAATCCCCTTCTCCCTTCCTTGGCCACTCATCTTATACCCTCCAAACGGGATCGATGCGTCGAACACGTCAAAGCAGTTTACCCACACTGTCCCCACCCGAAGTGCACGCGTCAGCGTGTTTGCTGTATCGATGTCCTTCGTAAACACTCCAGCTGCCAGCCCGTATCGGGATGCATTTGCACGACGGATCACCTCATCTAAGTCCCTGTTTGGATCAACCAACAAGATCATCATAAGTAAAATCCAGATCTATTTCCCCTTTCTTCAGTTCTAAAATATCGTCGGATGCCTTAGGGCTCATAATCTTACAATGACCTTGCACCAAACAAGCCACCTAAAAGTCTACTAGTCAACAAAACTTACTTGAATTTCAGTATGGATTGTACCGGACCAAAAATCTCATCTTTGGCAATCATCATGTCATCCTGAGATCAAATTGACAAGGCAGAGACAATATTTAATGCTTTGTAGCTACATACGAATCATACGGTTTCTGTGTGATCTTAAAATAGAGACTTGAGAAAAACTAATTACCTGAACATTTGAGAAAACAGTGGGCTTAATATAGTAGCCCTTGGAACCGTGTCTCTCTCCTCCGGTTTCAAGGGTTGCTCCTCCTTCAATACCTGATTTGATGTACCCCATAATCTTGTCAAATTGATCGGTGTCAATCTGTGTAATTCAAACCAAACCCTTATTAACATTTGGCTAAAGACCGAAAAGATTGGTTTAATAGCTACTGCATTTTAAGCTGACAAGTAAATGTAACTTATTGAAGCTGAAAAAGACATTACCTGAGGACCTTGTTCTATGCCCGTCTTAAAAGGATCACCAACAGCACGTCTCAAGGCACGTGCAGTTGCTTTTGCTACAAACTCATCATGCACGTCCTCATGGACAAATGTCCGGGATCCAGCACAGCAGCATTGACCCTGAACATGGTGGTGGTATAGTTGTTTATTCTCTGGTGATCAGGAATAAAACATTCTGTTTAGAAGAATAAATATCATTCAATCTCGCTACCTGGTTAAAGAACAGAGCAAAGTGGGCAAGCTCCACAGCTTGATCAATATCAGCATCCTTGCATACAATGAAAGGGGATTTCCCTCCAAGCTCCAACGTGACCGGCTTCAAATTGCTTTGAGCAGCCAATTGAAGTACAATTTTTCCAGTATCAGTCGATCCAGTGAAAGCTAGCTGCATTGATATATTGATGTATATTATTTTCTTTATAAAGGAAGCCTGATCCTTTTAATAACCAACCAAACTCCACATTATCAATATATGAGGTTTCAAATTACCTTGTCAACATCCATGTGAGAGGCAAGAGCTGCTCCAGCGGTGGGGCCGAAACCAGAAACGACATTCATAACTCCCTCAGGAAGTCCAGCCTGCCCAAGATAATCATCATCATTCATCAGTGATCTTGGAGTTAGTCTTACCCACCCTATTATAGTATAAGAGAGGCCTAATGTCTTTGTACCATTTGTTTTTCAAGTCGTTTTGAAAATTGCACCGTATGTCCTTGTCTGTGTGTATGTCTTGCTGAGTACTTCTAATAATTTTAAAATGAAACTCCATTTTATATTCATTAACTCCTCCTAAACAGTTTCTTAATGTGCTTTTATTTGTTGAAATTTTGTCAAACAATAAGTTTTTACTGGTGCGGGTCAACAGTGGTTCACATTGAACTAAGAAATCTAATACTCCAGCTGGAATATGACATGTTGAGGAGAAGTTTGAAGCATAATATACCTCATGAAGCAGTTTAGCAGCATACAAAGCAGACAAAGGTGTTTGCTCAGCAGTTTTTAGGACAATGGAGTTACCGCATGCCAATGCAGGTCCAACTTTCCAGGCAAACATGAGAAGAGGAAAATTCCAAGGGATAATTTGCCCTGCCACACCGATTGGTTCATGGAGTATTTGCATATGATAAGGCCCATCAGAAGGAACTGTGAGGCCATGGATCTTGTCTGCCCAACCTGAGAAATTTCAAGAAACTAAAACCGGTAAGCCTACTACAGCACATTTCAAGATACACAAATGCGCATTAAATTGGTATGAAAACGAAGACCTAAGTGGCTGTTTGGATGGATAATACGACATGTTTTGTGCAGTTATAAGCCAAAATATTTGAGTGCTGTTTGGTAAGCCCAAAATATAAAATTCTCTATACTACATGACTTCCAAACAAACCCTATATAAATGAATGGGGGACAGGTTAAGGGAGAAACCGGCATAATATCTCATTAGACGTGAAAGCATGGGCACTTCAATTTGAGCGGCTTGCTCATATGGTTTCCCATTGTCCCAGGTTTCGAGTGCAGCAAGGTCATCATTGTGTTCATCAATCAGATCAGCAAATCTCAAGAGTACTCTTGATCTTTCCTGATAATGTTGAAACCAAAACCAAAATTCAACACTTGAATCAGAGGTATTTTAATTTAATATGTTGCTGATTTTATTGCAACATGTAAGAAGAGTAATTTACATAAGCAGTCATTCTAGGCCATGGGCCTTGGTCAAACGCCTTGCGAGCAGCAGAGACAGCTAGATCAATGTCGTTAGCATCACCCTCAGCAACATTGGCAATCACATCTCCTGTTCTTGGATCAAATGTTGGGAATGTTTTGCCTGCAATCCAATTGATGGATTAGACATCACCTTTCCATAGAAATACAGCCACTTAGATTTGGAGATAAATCACCTGAGGCAGAATCCACAAATCTTCCATTGATCAACAGCTGGGTCAGTTCCACTTTCACAGGCGGAGCAATCAACTCCTCGACAACGGTAGCAGTGCTGTATTTACTTACTGCTCTTTTCATGCAAGAACTTCTTCCTGAGAATGAATTTAATTTCTTAGTTTCATGTGATCAATGTATACTAAAAAGCATTTATCATCATGATACTGCATATCTCCGTGAATCATGTTCTGGGCATAGATTCATCAGAAAAAAAAAAACTAAGACAGTAGCAAAAATTAATGTCAGTAAACAGAATAATATGTAGATAGGAGATCATTGCAATCAAATAACGCATTGTTGAGAAAAGCTGTGATAAATAACACATTTCATGTGCTATCAGTTTTCTCCACTTGAAATGCAAGTTTGGAGTTTTTAACCTTTGTTGACTATCCCAAGGAAGAGAGAAAAAGGTACTTGTTAAACAACTAGTTCTCTACCAAGATTGACAAATAAAGAAATAGAACCAGGATGTCATTATGTTAAAATTCAGACCTACTGCAAGAGATACAGCATCTATTAATTATTCATCAGGTTAAAACATTCTGATTTTATTTTCAGGCCATAAATCTGGAGTTCAATGAGTTTGGTGGGATTTGAACCATCTTTCTCAGTGATACTTGATACACCGAAAGAAAAATCACCAGAAAATTGAATTGCCATGATATGATGTGGTGGGTTCTACAGTAGCTTCATTTATTGCTACTCACTACAAAGATCAGAGGGACCACTTGGGTCATAAATCCATATACTGATATACAGTTGTTTTCATCTTCAGATACTAGTATGAAAAAAGAATGAGAGAAAACAGATCATTCAATTGAACCGTCAAGGTATAGTGGTATACACCCAAAATTATGTATAATCACAAAAAAAAGGTGTCCTTTATAGATCATTCAATTGAACGACGACCTGCTTCTCAGTTCCTGACCAGCCAAACCGCACCAATTTAAAGCAGCAGACGAAACCCCCCAAAAAGCAGCAGCGCAGAAACTTTGATCATAATCACAAAATCAAACCCCAAATACTTGGAACCACAAATATGAAGGGGCAAAAAGAGTACGAAGTTCAACAAGAAAATCAGAAGTTTAAACACAAAAATTCGAAGTACCCAGTTGAGAAGAACGAGAGAGCACAGAGCAGATCAAACGGCCAGCCATGGTAAATGGGCGTGATACAGTTAGTTGCAAGAGAGAGGAAAGTATGAAGCAGAGCAATCAAACCTACTACTCCTTCACACTCTATATGCAATGTGGGAGATTAAACAAAGAGGGGGCCCAGCTGCAGTATTTATAGAACAAAGCCTACTTTTACTCGTGACTCTCTTTTTTTAATCCTCTTCGTCAAATATGGTGCGGTCATATAAACTGATAATGATTCTGAAAACAATGAAAATATACTTATATTATGAGTTATCACTTATGAGACTTTTTTGTTAGGAGAACACGTATATTCAGAGATATCTATCTCTTTCCTGACTTCTTACCTACTGTATTATTTTGGATAGTTTCGTCCAATTTTTATCATTGTGCTATATATCTCCAACTTTGAAAAATGCGCATTTCATGATCGTTGTGCATTATCCTTTTAGAAAAGCATTTGCAAATAGTATGATGTGTGAGCTGGCAGTACGTGTTCATGACATGTACAAAATTCAGATTTGAATTCTGTTATCTAGTAAACCGGTTCTTTTTAATCATTTAATTAAACCGGATAATGGTATAACCTAGGGATTGTTGTTGCCTTTATTTTTATTCCCATATAAATACCCTTCAGCTGTAATAATCAGTGCGCCGTCTTTGAAAGTTGTTGCCTTTCTTTCCTCATCAATGAAAAATCCAAAAAGGCTCCCTCAATAGGGAGCCACCAAATCTCTTGATTTGCTCTCTGTTTACCTTCTTCCTTTGTTCTATTGCAAACCTTTTCCCCAAGTTTACAGGTTCTGTTATGGTATCAGAGCTTTGAGGACAGAATCTGTGAACCATGGACCCAAACGACACTACTGAAGTTTTTAACACAAATATGTTTGAAAATGAGTTTGCAAGCAACATGTATGAGTCGGGAACCAGAAGAGTGGAATCTCCTCACCACGACATCAACAGCATCTTCTATTTACATCATTCGGACCATCCGAACTACAACCTGTCAACTCAGCTCCTCAACGACCGCAATTACTACCATTGGCGCCGATCTGTTGAGGTATCTCTTCATGCTAAAAACAAGTTAGATTTTGTCAATGGAAAATGTTTGAAACCTGAAAATGATTCCCCGATGCTTGCACAATGGGAAAGGTGTAACAGTATGGTCATGTCTTGGTTATTGCATTCGGTTGAGAAGGATATTGCCGAAACATTGTTATATTGTGACTCAGCCATGCATGTGTGGAATGACTTGAAAATGCGTTTTGGGTTTCCAAACTGTGCAAAAAAATTTCAAGTCCAAAAGGAGTTATTTAATGTTTGTCAAGGGAGCATCTCAGTTACCAATTATTACAGTAAGTTCAAGAAACTTTGGGATGAGTACATGGTGCTCATAGAAATGCCAAATTGCACCAAGTGTGGATCTGTTGCAACCATTCCGCAATTTCTCTATAATTTGCAAGTGATACAGTTTCTGGTAGGCTTAAATGATGCCTATAGTCCTGTGCGAACAAACATTCTCATGATCAAGCCCATGCCGAATCTAGGAGAGGTATACCACATGGTATTGGAAGAGGAAAAACAGAAGGAACTGAAGTCTACGGCTACAATTGGTAGTGATTCCAGCGCATTCAATGCACAAAGAGGAGGCTATAACAGAGGTTCCTACAACAACAATGGAAACTCTGGACGTGGAGGTCATTCTGGGGCTTCCAGGGGAGGAAAGACATCAGCAAACAATGGGAATCAGGACAGAAAATTCATGTATTACTGTGATCATTGTAAGGTACATGGACACTCCACAGAGAGATGCTTCAAAGTGCACGGATACCCAGAGCCAAGACATGACAAACAACAATATCAACAGAAAGGGCGTGCTAATTCAGTCGCTGGCAGTCATGACACTCAGTCAACATGCTCTCCATCGAGTGGATCAATGGATTCAGGAGAAATGGGAACCTCGCTCTGATACCATAACAGAACCTGTAAACTTGGGGAAAAGGTTTGCAATAGAACAAAGGAAGAAGGTAAACAGAGAGCAAAGCAAGAGATTTGGTGGCTCCCTATTGAGGGAGCCTTTTTGGATTTTTCATTGATGAGGAAAGAAAGGCAACAACTTTCAGAGACGGCCATGGCTCTTCTTTTTCAATCCAAATTGCCTCATACTTTTTGGGGGGAGTGTGTTTTACATGCTACTTATCTCATCAACAGATTTCCTTTGTCCTCGTTGAATTTCAAAACTCCTTTTGAGATTCTGTATAAAACTGAACCCAAATATGATAATCTTCGGCCGTTTGGTTGCTTATGTTTTGTTGGAACTCTAAAAGGACATAGAAGGAAATTTGATCCACGAAGTCAAGCATGAATTTTTCTTGGTTTTAGTCCAAGGGTGAAAGGTTTTAAAGTCCTAAACATCCAAACACAGAAAGTCTTTATCACAAGAGATGCCTATTTTCATGAAATGGTCTTTCCTATGTCTTCACAAAATGGTCCACATGAGTCATCTCCCTTACCCACAGTTATCTCTGATTTCCATATTCCAAGTTCACCACCTGCTTCCACTCCTTCACATACCAACCATAACACCCAACCACCACCTGTCACACCCTCCATTCCATCCTCACCTTATCCAGGCTCCATGCTCCCTGAGTACCTACCAAATCAAGAAAACAATCACGCAATTCCTGTGTCCCATCCACTCCCCAACCTACGAAGATCCACAAGAGAACATAAAACTCCCTCCTACTTGAAAGATTACGTTTGCAATAATGCTGATTTTCTCAATCAATTTCCTTTAATTGCTGGTTTTCACTCATCCTTTATCATCAATCAAAATGATTCCACTCACACCTCAAACACAGATTCACTCCTTGAACCCAAAATTTTTTCCCAAGCCTCTAGGGATCCACGTTGGATTGATGCTATGAACAGGGAAATTGAGGCTTTGCAGGTTAATCACACATGGGAAGAGGTGCCCTTTCCACCTAACAAGAAGGCCATAGGGTGTCGATGGGTTTACAAGATTAAACTGAGGGCAAATGGTAGTGTTGAACGGTTCAAGGCCAGACTCGTTGCAAAAGGGTACACACAAAAATATGGTGTGGATTATGAGGAAACTTTTTCTCCCGTGGTGAGAATGAGCACCATTCGAACATTGCTAGCTGTAGCACTTACAAAAGACTGGGATGTTTTTCAACTTGACGTAAACAACGCTTTCTTGCATGGAGAGTTGAAAGAGGAAGTGTACATGACCATGCCAGAAGGAATCCGAAATCCATCACACCATGTGTGTAAGCTGGCTAAATCCCTATATGGACTTAAGCAAGCCTCCCGCCAATGGTACCAAAAGCTTGCATCAACTTTGAAGAAAATCAGCTTCCTACAGTCAAGCTCTGATCCGTCATTGTTCATTAAGCAAGATGAGAAAGACATCACTATACTGGCGGTTTATGTTGACGATGTGTTAGTGACTGGCACAAACCAACACACCATTGCTCATCTAAAGTCAACTTTACACGCTTTGTTCAGCATAAAAGACATGGGGAAGCTGAATTTTTTCCTTGGCATTCAGATTGTTCATAATTCAGAAGGCATGTTGTTGTCACAAGAGAAATTTGCCAAAGAATTACTTAATGATGCTGGAATGGAAAATCAGTCCACGTGTGTGACACCTCTACCCCTGAATTTCAAACTCACACAATCTGATGAAGACGTACTTCTTCCTGATCCATCCTTATACAGAAGTCTCATAGGGAAGCTTAATTATCTTACCAACACCAGGCCAGATTTATCCTTTGCTGTCCAAAACTTGAGCCAATTTTTACAAAGCCCATGTCAATCTCATTTCGAGGCATTGCAACATTTGTTGAAGTATGTCAAAGGGACACTCAGTTATGGCATTCTCCTCAAACCTGGAATTACACTCACCCTACAAGCCTTCTCGGATTCAGACTGGGCATCTTGCCCCATGACACGTCGCTCGGTCACTGGATATGTCATACTCCTTGGTCCAAATCCCATTTGTTAGAGATCAAAGAAGCAAGCTACCATCTCTCGCAGCTCTTCAGAGGCCGAATACAGGGCGATGTCACAAGCTGCCTCTGAAGTTACTTGGATAGTTGGTTTACTCCGCGAATTGTCCATCACTAATCTCACTCTTGTCATGCTGCATTGTGACAATAAATCCGCTCTTCATATCGCTCGTAATCCAGTTTTCCACGAGCGCACCAAACACATAGAGATCGACTGCCACTTCACGAGAGAAAAGGTGCTAGAAGGAATACTTCAGCTATCTTACTTACCAACCCGTCATCAACTAGCAGATGTGCTCACAAAAATTCTCCCTTCTTCACAATTCAGCGAGCTGTTATCCAAGCTGGGCATGGCTACCCCTGCTCCAGCTTGCGGGGGGATGTTATCTAGTAAATCGGTTCTTTTTAATCATTTAATTAAACCGGATAATGGTGTAACCTAGGGATTGTTGTTGCCTTTATTTTTATTCCCATATAAATACCCTTCAGCTGTAATAATCAGTGCGTCGTCTCTGAAAGTTGTTGCCTTTCTTTCCTCATCAATGAAAAATCCAAAAAGGCTCCCTCAATAGGGAGCCACCAAATCTCTTTCTTTGCTCTCTGTTTACCTTCTTCCTTTGTTCTATTGCAAACCTTTTCCCCATGTTTACAGGTTCTGTTAAATTCCACAAGAACAAATTCCGTCCTAACCTAACTATTCTAATCCCTTAATTTGAGACCTAATGGGGCGTTCAACAATCAAAAGCAAATTCAAATTGATACTTTTGGATATTGTACCCATCCAACCCATACCAAATCGGTGAATACTGAAGCGTGGCGTCTTACCAATGGCCTCAAAGAGCAGTGAGCTAAGGACGCGATCGTCGTCATGTGTACTTTAAGGATTATTATTAGTATTTTTATTAATATGAACATTTTAAAATAGAGTTTATAAACTACTTGATATGTTTCTTTTCGATTCTTTTCCATGACACTTTTGTTGAACCGATAGGGCAGTTAGTATAAGTACTTTTATTTGTTATCTAATAATAAGAAACTAGCATAAGTACCCGTACTTTGTACGCGTTTAGTCAAATACAAATAAATTATTTTTAAAAAATAAATTAATTTGATTTTTTTATGTCAATATGAATACAATTTACGCATTATTTTAATGTAAGATCCAATATTTATTTTTTTACTAAAAGAAAATGAATTAGTTTAGCAATTTTTAAATTTGTACGCATATGTATAATTAGTTTAGCAATTTTATTTTAATGTAAGATCCAACATTTTTTCCCTTTACATTAATTATATAATTTTTTCATTATAATTTGATATTTGAATATATAATTAATCAATAAAATGTATAACTAATCAAAAAGTAGAATGAGATAAGAATGAATCTAAGATTTAGTTATTAGTTTATAAAAAACCTATATAAAAATTAAAAAAAATAATTATAAATATTTTTTTAAAATTAATATTGAATCTTTTTAGAGTGTTGATGATGTGGCGCCACATAGGCGAATTGAATATGGAGGCGACGCATAAGCGAAATGAATGTGAGGCCGACATGTGTAAAAAAAGTGACTTCTTTAGTATATATATAGATATTCAATTTGCCCTAATTCTACTCCTCTCTCGTCTATCTACTCCTTCCCCTGGTCGCCAGCCATTCCCCTGGTTCTCGGTATTGATTTGATCAGTAGCTTGTGGAGGCTATTACAACTTGTATCACCTAATGCTTTCATTCCTGAACTTTGCCATCACCATGTCAAACGAGGAAGACACGTCACAAGTTACCGGCAATGAAGCAAACATTCAGGAGCTCCTCCAAAATCTGACGTTGGAAATCCATAATAACCGACAGGAACAAGAAGTTCAACGTCGCCAGATGGATCGGGTTTTTCACATCCTGGATACTCGGAACATCTTGGACGATAATACTCGGGGAGTACGCGGAAAGTCCATATAACGGGCCATGACAACCACTGCCACGACAACACCAACCACCACAAGCCCCGCCTCTGGATCGTCGATTCGAGATGGAAGACCAGCAGCGGTATGACCGCTATCCAAAGATACGGGTTGACGCGCCCCGTTTCAATGGCACGGATCTGGCGGGTTGGATATACAATGTACAAGCCTATTTTGATTATTTTCACATGACGGCTCCTAAATGCTGATGTGTTTGCTACTATTACCGCCGCTGAGGAGGAGGAAGCTATGTCGGTTTGATCCAACGAACCCTTGACGCGTGTACGCGCCAAGGCAATAGGTCAGGCTACGGTTTCCATCATAAGTCGAGCTATTCAAGCCATGAGTTCGGTCTAAGATTCACCTCCTTCTATGTTGATGACATCTTTGGTCCAAGACACAATTTCGGACCAATTGGAGGAGCCAGGGATCGAGCCAGCCATTTCCGAGAAATTCACCGTCAGCGCGGTTGGCCAGCCAAGCGGCGCGCCCGCGTCACCCATCGTCGCGGCCGCGGCAGCACTTGGAGTGTCCGCGTCGTAGTCGGATGAGCCCGCGTAATTTCGGCAGATTGTTGGCCGGACTTGACGCGGGTTGGGGCGTCTCGTGGCGCGCCCGCACACCCTCAAGTGTCGGGACGTGTCCCTTTGGGCGACAGTGTCGAGGCCTTCGGTCTTCTCCTTGGGTCTCGGGTTCTCAGGTTTCCATTTTACCTTATGTCGGGATTTTTAAGTGAAACAATTACTATATTTGGTATTATTTATATTTCCGCTATTTATTAAAATAACGAGATGGGTTGGGCTTGCATGTTCGGGCCCATTCTCGCTAAGTTTCAAGGGCTAGGTTTCTAGATCTATTAATATGTCAGACTACTCTTGAATTTATTTTACGCTTGAATGAAATTGAAATTGCCTCAGTGAACCGAGATTTTCTTCCTCAGGCCTTCAAGCGTCAACTCCTTCTAAACCTTTTCCAATCGCTCTTCAATCCTTCTTAGGTTTCGATTCGTCGGAATCATCATCATCTCGAGACGACGCTAACCCTAGCGTCGTACTAACACTCATCAACCCGCGCGCCCCTGCGTTCTTCACTTTCTTCAGTTGCTTCCGCTTAGTTTCAGCCCTAGATTGAAGTGGGATTCATAAAACGAGACGTCGGTCCTTGTAGCGAGACGAAACGCATCAACTGGCATCAGAGCCATCGTCTTGTAAGTCTCCTAATTCGGTCTTTGCACTTTCACCACCATATTTCCTCCATTATTTCAGCAAAAAAAAAAAAAATAGCCAAACCCTAATTAATTTTTTTTCTAGTCCTTTGAGTAAAATTTATGGTGTGATTTGTTCATTGCATTCTTTTGCCTGATTGAATGCCCATCGTTAGTAATTTTTCATTACTTGATAGTCTGTATTGCTTGTGTTTGATTGCTTTGAACTACAATTGTTACTGCAATTTACTCGTTTTTTAGTTATTTGGCAGAAAATTCAGCATCCAAAAGCCAAATTTTTTTTTCGGCCCTAGTCATATATAAAAAAACAAAATTCATTGTGGGTGGCATAGCCAAAATAAGGTAAGCCATAACACCACACTTGTTGATTAAAAAAATTTGTGGGTGGTATAGCCAAAATAAGGTAAGTCATAAAACCACACTTTGTTGGGTGATTGTGACATTGTTAGTGCTTGTATCATTCCTTTCTTGTTAAGTACTACTTGTTTGATTTTACTATATTGTGCAGGTGCATATCTTGCCTTAAGTTTGCTTTGCCTCAATAAAACCATTATTTTACTCGTGAGCCTAAGCCGCCTCTCACACAAAAGCCACTCGTGACCTTGTGCGAGTGCATTGCTCGGATCAAGATCTAAGACTTTGCGTGTTTGATTGCTTTGTTCATTTTGTTCTTTGTTACTCGCCATGTCTACTCATGATGATTCAAGTACTCCTATAGCACATGATGGTAATAATCCACTCAAATCCCGCTGTTGTGGTTGAGTCTGGTCCTACGATCAAGCAATTGACCGTTTGACTATAGAGGTTGACAAGATACTCGCTTGTTTAGGTGCCCATGAGTTAGCCTTATCATAGCGACCTCTTGCGGCACCCACAACCCAATCGAGCGTCACCATCGCTAGTACACCCCAAGAACAAGTCTTGGCTACACTTCCGGTGCCACAACAACTTCCTTCCAAGCCTTTGACGTGCACCCGCGCCAAGGCTTCGGGCATCATTATTGGCGCACCAGCAACAACTGTGGAACCAGGTTTGGTTCATCAACCAATTCCTCTTGATACTCAAGACCCTCGGCGCAAGGACAAGGGCCCCACCGAGCTTCTCCAACCGTCTGTACCACAACACGAGCTAGCCACCGAGTCTAGGCTTGGCCTAGACAACCGGGTGCTTCATAGCGACCCCCATGCTTATAATCCGTCTTTGAGTACCTATGTCGAAGACCAAGGTATGTTTTCTCAACCCCCTCTTCATAATTCTTATGTTCAAGGAGATGATGGTTACTATGCCACCACCTCTCGTAGTGCCCGCCTCGCCAACAATTTGTTGACGATGCCCGAGCACGCCGGCTTTGTGGAATGCATGACCAACGCTTTCCCGCACCGGTTATTGACCATAACCTTATTGCTAGGAACCAAAGGCCTTATGATAAGGAACCTAGTCACAATCATCGACATGGTTCCTTGGAGTAGAATTCTACTACCCCGGTTATCCATGACGACTTTAAGGAGTTCGATGATGAACAAATTGAAGATTCGGGCATGGTTAATCCTCATAATTTTCTAGCATTGGGTGATCCTCCTGAATTGGATGAGCGCCCATCGGATTGAGTTCCACCAGCACCCACCCCTAATATTGGTAATGCTCAAACACACCAAAACCGGCGCACCTATGATCATGTCACCGAGCGGCGCGCCCAAGCTCACCCCCGGCAACATGACCAAGGGCAAGACCTTTATTACGGGTAGGTGCCAGCCCGGCCTTGGTCTCCCATTGATCGTGGCCATGATGTTCGTGTTGCTAATGGCGACCGGGACACTCCCCGGTACCAACAACACGAAGTCAAGGTCAAGATAGAACCGTTTGAAGGGCATCATGACCCGGCGGTCTTCTTAGAATGGGTCACTGTGACGGCGTATACTTTGCACTATTATAATATCCCCGCTTATGAGCACGTGCAAGCGGCCAACTTACACTTCCGTGGTTCAGCCCGGGTTTGGTGGCAACGTTTTGTGGATGACCGTTTGCGTCGTGGTCTTACACTAGTGACTACATGGGATCAGTTGGTCTATGTCATGACTCAAAAATACATTCCAACTGATTACCGTAACCAAATGCGTTTGGACATCGCTGATTTTCGCCGAGGATCCTTGTCCCTTGTCGAGTATTTCAAGAAATTAGAGGACATGTTTTTCAAAGCGAACATTAGTGTTGCCCCATTCTCTTTTCATACTAAGTTTATTAGTGGCCTTAATTTGTCGATTAAAGATCAGCTTGAGATCCTTCCTATTAAGGATATTAACACTCTAGTACACACACCCATGAAAATCCATCAACAGCATGTGCGCAATAAGGATATCATCAAATAAGAATGCACTCGGAGGACATTTACAAAACAACGTTCCGTACCCACGATGGGCACTTTGAATTTTTGGCCATGCCAATCGGATTGACCAATGCGTCGTCCACTTTTCAAGATTCTATGAATCGCATTTTTGCCCCTTATTTTAGAGATTTCGTTATTGTGTTCTCTGATGATATTCTGATTTATAGCTCCTCTCTTGCACTACATGTTCGGCACATCGATACAATTCTTCTTCAGATATTACGGGACAATCACTTCTTTGTTAAGAGTTCTAAGTGCTCCTTTGGAACGTCGAAAGTGGAATATTTGGAACATATTATGGCTTCGGGTCAGTTGTTAGCCGATCCGGGGAAACTTGATGCCATGGCCAAGTGGCCTAAATCGAAGACCATTAAGCAATTAAGTGGGTTTTTTTGGTCTAATCGGTTAATTACTACCGCAAATTTGTCCGCAATTATGCTTCAATTGCATCTCCGCTTACAACTCTCTTACAAAAAGACAATTTCATTGGACGAACACATCAGAGGAGGCATTCCAATGACTGATGTTCGTATTTTTGGTATAGTTTTTAGTATGTTTTCTTAGTTTATTAGGATTAGTTTTGATAAGTTTAGGATCAGTTCTAGGTGTTTTTGGATAGCTTTGCATATTTTGTGAAAAGTATGGAAGCTACTCCATTTTGTGTATTTTTGTAGGTTTTAGCAAGGAAAAGGTGCTGTTTGGAGCTGAATTTGGAGCGCTATGATGAAGGATGGAGGAATACAAGATAAAGAAGTTGAAGTCTAAATTTTTGGAGTTGAAGTTTGGAGAAAGCCAAGCCCAGGCTCGTTAACGAGGCTGTGAGGGCTCGTTAACGAGGTCACGAGATAAGGTTTTCGAGAGTTTGATTTTGTGACTCACCGATCCTGTGCGGGAATTTATTTCCGTGTCGGTAGAGTGTCTTTTTATAATTTTTAGGGTTATTATATTATGTATTTTAGGTCTTGTTATCTTTCTAGATTTTATTTCTATCTTTTTAGGAAAGTTTTTATCTTTTAGCTTTTTTATTTTCTAGCCTTATTAGTATAAATAGCCTTCTTATTTAGCCTAGCACAAGAGGGAGAGACGAAATAGAAAAGCAAGGAGTAGAGAGAAGAGGAAGAGCCGAGATAGAGAGAGGATCGGAAGTCAAGATCGAGAGCTCGGTGGATGAAAGTTACCGGGGTACACGATGAAGCTCGCTAATGACCCTGAAGTGGTTCGTTAACGAGGCAGGGGAAGAAAAAGAAGAAAGAGGAAGTTTGAAGTGCATGTGTTTATATAGATAATATCAGAGATTCTTTTTTATTATTTTTATGAGGCTTTCTAGGATATATTGGGTGAGTAAAGAAAAAGTGCATATTGTTGGGTGAGTTTGATAAAATTGTTCTTATGAGAGTTTTTGTTATATGTGAATTTTTAGGAGTCTTTTGATTCCCGGATATTATTAGCACCACATGGCCAAAATATTTCCACGCCTTATTGTTTTTACCAAGCCACATTACAACCCGGCCGAATGGAAGCTTCTATGAAGTTTTTCATTGAGCCCCCTAAGTTCTCTTGATGATTTTTGCTTGTTTTGACAAATCTTGGGTGGAGAGTATTGGTGATATAAGTTCCAATTTCTATGAGTTTTTGTATATTGGATTGAGTTGAGAGATTGAATTTATAAGCCCATACACTTGAGAGTTGAGTGAAACACATTATTATCCCTTGTGAGGTTGGATTGTATTTTCTTATGTCTATTTGGTGCATATATGTGTGATGACGTTAATAATCATTTGTTATTATTCTTCTATGTGTTGATGTTGCTTTTTAGATGATGGATATGTCTTGATGAGTATGTTGTTTGGTTTTGATTATTGTTTAGTGATTGCTTGAGGACAAGCAAGTCTAAGTATGGGGTATTTTGATGTTCGTATTTTTGGTATAGTTTTTAGTATGTTTTCTTAGTTTATTAGGATTAGTTTTGATAAGTTTAGGATTAGTTATAGGTGTTTTTGGATAGTTTTGCATATTTTGTGAAAAGTATGGAAGCTACTCCGTTTTGTGTATTTTTGTAGGTTTTAGCAAGGAAAAGGTGCTGTTTGGAGCTGAATTTGGAGCGCTATGATGAAGGATGGAGGAATACAAGATAAAGAAGTTGAAGTCTAAATTTTTGGAGTTGAAGTTTGGAGAAAGCCAAGCCCAGGCTCGTTAACGAGGCTGTGAGGGCTCGTTAACAAGGTCACGAGATAAGGTTTTCGAGAGTTTGATTCTGTGACTCACCAATCCTGTGCGGGAATTTATTTCCGTGTTGGTAGAGTGTCTTTTTATAATTTTTAGGGTTATTATATTATGTATTTTAGGTCTTGTTATCTTTCTAGATTTTATTTCTATCTTTTAGGATTTTATTTCTATCTTTTTAGGAAAGTTTTTATCTTTTAGCCTTTTTATTTTCTAGCCTTATTAGTATAAATAGCCCTCTTATTTAGCCTAGCAAAAGAGGGAGAGACGAAGTAGAAAAGCAAGGAGTAGAGAGAAGAGGAAGAGCCGAGATAGAGAGAGGATCGGAAGTCAAGATCGAAAGCTCGGTGGACGAAAGTTACCAGGGTCGTTAGTCAGTATTTCGGTTCAGTGCTTTGTATTTTTCGGTTTCTTCTTAATTTCTGTAAGGCGATATTTCTTATTAATTTGAGTAGTGTTTTGTTTTCAATGATTTCTTTTGTTGAATTTATTTGTTTCTTAGTTATGAGTAGTGAGTAGTCTTCTTTTCTAGGGTCGGGGTTTAACCCGGCATAGTTATGCATGTTTGAGGAGTAAGAGTATGTGTTGATTGCCTTTTATCTATTTTTGAGATTGTTTGTTGTGCTTAGACCTAGATGAAAGTCAAGGTGATTTGAGTTTTTAACTGGATTGAAAGAGAAAGTTATAGACTTGAAGGTTGATATTGTTTGAATACGAAAGTTTCGAGCTTTAGATCCAAAACAAGAAATTGAGTGAATTGGTTTATGAAAGTAGATTAATTTGCTTGTTAGTCAACGGAAGTTGATAATTTATCTATTTAAAGGCATGATCTTATCTTCTTGCGAGTTTATATGCATGACTATGTTGTGGTATCCCTTGTCCTAGATCTTTGTTTTTATTTGAATTTTCTTTTAGTGATATTCGTTATTGAGTTCGTAGCCTCGGTACCGAACCTGTTTAGGTCGTTAGTTTTTAGTCTTTTGTTTACGGTGGTTCGTTAACGACCCTGACAACGTCGTTAACGAGGCTGCTTGTTAGTGTTTTGCTTGTTTTTGTTTGATTGTTAGTAGTCGATAAACAAACAACCTTGCTTCTCATGGAACGATCCTGACTCCCCTATACTCAGCAGGGTCTTGACGTATAAATTTATTTGTTGTCCTGAGTGAAGGCCCGTCCAAGAATGACTGAAGTCGACAATGATGAACCCGCCTGTACTGCAATTTCCAGATTTTAACAAATTGTTCGGGTTAGAAACTGAAGCTTCGAATGAGGGTGTTGGAGTGGTATTATTGTAGGACAAACGACACTTTTTTTCTTCAGCAAAACTCTCGGGGTTCGTCGTCGTGGCTCCTCGGCTTATCACCGCGATATATTTGCAATAGTGTCGGTAGTGTGAAAATGGTGCCAATATTTATTAGGTCGGGAATTTCTTATTCGCACTGATCACAAGAGCCTAAAAGAAGTTCTGTCTCAGGTCATTCAAACACCCGATCAATAGTTCTTCATTTGGAAATTAATGGCTTATAAATTCAGAATTGATTACAAGTTCGATTCGAGAAATAAAGTTATTGATCTGCATGATTGATGATGATCCGTTGTTGCGACAATTTTTTGCTCTATCCCATCCAATGCCCGACTTGCTGATTAAGGTACGGGATGAAAATTCAACCTTACCGGATTTGATTGCATTACATTCTTCAACAACCGATGGCACGTTGCAAGAACCCTTCCGAGTACATGACGGTATTCCTTATTACGGTCATTGAGTGATGTTGAGTAGAGATTCACCTCTTAAAGGAGACATCCTGATTAAATACCACTCCTCCCCGAGCGCCACTCACCCGAGCATTGATCGTACTTTCCACCGAGTCGCGGAGGTCTTCTTTTGGCATGGTATGCGTAAAGATGTGAAACAATTCATAGATTCTTGTCTAATGTGTCAATTGACCAAATATAGCACCACGAAACCCGCGAGCCTTCTTCAACCGTTACCGATACCTCAAAAGGTTTAGGATGCGGTTTCAATGGACTTTGTAAGTGGCTAAAAATGATGCATTGCCAGCTAATTAGATGCATGTATTAAGAAATTTGATGCTATGAATGTGCATGCTAATGTAAATAATGTTGGTGTCAATAATCCTTGTGAAATTTGTGGCATGGTTGGTCACCTTGCTTTGAATTGTCAATATGCGAGTCCATCCTCTTCCTAACAAGAACCACCCATTAAACATGTTAACTACCTCAACCAACAGAGATCAAGGCCTTTAAATGACACATATTCCAATACCTATAATCCCGGTTGGAGAAACCATCTAAAATTTTCATACCGAAACAACCAAAATGCCATTCCTCAACCCCTTCAAAGGAAACCTCCTAGTTTTAACCAAGTTCCTTATCAAACTCCACCTCCTCAAAAATCTAATCCCGAACTTATGATGGAAAATTTCATAACATCTCAAGCAAAATAAAATGATGAGTTTAAGAACCAATTTGGGCAACTAATATCCAAGTTTGATGCTTTAACAACTCATAATAAGATGTTAGAAACTTAAATCTTTCAAATTACTAAACAAAATGCTCATTCTTTGTAATAACCCTCTCTTTCAAAGAAGGGTACATTAGTACCTTTTCTTTTTCGTGTCTTTCTAATTCCAAAGACAATACACTTTTTAAGTGCTTATTAATATAATAACTTCCAGTTTTAAAGAAGAGTGTTTTAATACTTTTCATATCGTATCTTATCCCAATTTCGAGGACGAAACTCTTTTTAAGTGGGTACTAATTTAACAACACTCTCTTTTGATATTATTGTAATTTTTCTTCCCTTTATTATATTTTAATAAAGGATGGTTTTATTTTCTTAAAAGCATAAAAAATTAAAAATAATAACTTATAACGGTTATTATATCATTTTGGACCTTACCCAAAAGGTCATGATTCTAAATCTTGTAATAAAATAAAGGAATAATCGTTTTATTTTCCATTATAGTATATTTTAGAAGCTTACGTAATTAAAACCTATTTTTCTAAAATAAATTCTCAATGATTTTAATAAGTTTTCAAATTCTAAATAATAAACAATTGCTTTGTTTAAAAGGATAGCATATCTTATAAATACATTATTTTGGAATTTATAAGATTTTAATATCTCTAAGATATTATCTTTCAAGAGAATAATTTTAATAATAAAAATGTGATTTGAGAAGATATGTGTGAGAATAAAATAGTAAAGTAATTAAAAGGGATTTGCATGAGAATTTATTTATTTATTTTTTTGGAAAAGTTTTTCCTAAAAGATAGGTGTGGGGTTTAATTCAGTTGTAAGAGATAAAATATAAAGGATAAATCCAAATCAAAACAAAATTATCTTCTCTTGCTTCCATAACCCAATCCAAATCCGATTTCGGATCATTCTAAGCCACGATTGCGGCCAATATCTTATAGGAAGTTGGAGATCTTCCTTTTCTTGAGCCCTACGAATCAAAAGCCCTATATATAGAGGCTTACTTTGCTCGAATTTTTCACACATTCAACCGAAACCCTAGGATGCGTCTTTCTTGTTCAAACTCAGTTTTCTCCCAAACCGTGAAACAAAACTCGAAATTGAAGCCATATTCGGAATCCTCATGAAAAACCCTTCGAAAAAATTATGTACCCATTAATTTTCCAGTAGTCTAAGCCTTCCAAAATCCCGATTGAAAGTCGCGGATCAGCCTAGGAAAACAGAGCACAACGTTGCTCGCGAGGTGTTGGTGTCCACCTCCGTTTGCCGTCGTCGGACCACCTATGCCTCCGACACTACCAACAGTAGAGAGAGGGAGTTGCGACCTTCCAACTGTCTCTGGTTCCGTCCCGATCCGTCGCCGGGGCCGCCCGTACCGAGCCGCCAAACTTCCTTGTTCGCCCACTTTCTCTCCTCTGTTTTAATTTTTGTACATCCCTATAATTAGTGTTTTTAATTTCGGTTTAAGCTTAAATAAATTGTTCCAAATTGAAATTAAAATAAATATGGATTTGTAAGGTATTTTTACAATTTATAAAAATTAAGATATTTTATAATATAAAGTATTATTTTTATAAAGGAGTAATCTATTTTCATACAATGGTTTTGAAAATAATAATAATTATGATAATAAGGGATAATTATGGTTTTTATAAGGAATCAGAATATTAATTAGTCATTCCTTCTCATAAGGATACGATTTTAATAAAATATAGTTATGTAGTTTTAAACCATGAATATAAGAGAATGGAAATCTATCAGATTTCGGTTTTAAAACTTATATTCATGTTGTGTCATATCTTATTATAGGTTTTCCATCCAAGGTTATACGATCTTGACCATAACCTTTTCGAGTTTCGGAGGTCGTCAATGAGGCAAGTTCCCATACTTGCTCGGCTAAGTCACTTGTTTGATTTATGTGAAGAGTCTATTAACCATGTTTGTTCTTTTGATTGATGTGTTTATGCTTAATACAATTCATGCATAAATATAGTAATTATATTAGAAATATAATCATGAATGAACTTGCATAAGTATTTAGTTATATTCTCTCATTAAAATAGAATTAAGAATAATTGTATTATTAGGTTACTACGACTAAGTAAGTCATGCTCTTATCTGAACTCATACTTGGTCTTGTCAAATGCGCTTGTAAAAATAGAAAAGAGGGCTTGGTGTTGTCCATTGTGTGACTATCCTCCCCTTTCCTGGAGCTCCGAGTATGATACAGTGGGTCAAGACCGAAATCAATAATTAAAGACATAATATAGGTTCTTGATGTGGTGAAAATGATGACGTTGTTTGTTTAGGTCTTGATGGCTGTGGATTTCTGTGTTTATCGTCTCGATTGAGACTTGTTTTGGATTAGCAAAGGACCTAGGGGGTGAGCCATAGTTGCTCTGGACTCCTCTTTATAACATTTTCGCACTAGATGGAATTATTCTCAGTGCTTGGTCATGACTGGACCTGCTCTGTCGCATTGAGGGGTGTTGCACTCTAGATAAGTGTCTTTGGGACTTAAGAACCCACTATTATCTTTTGGGACGTATGAGCCCACTCATCAGGATGTAAGAGCCTAGATGGTTTAAAAATCGCAACCAATGTGGATATGTATGGTCATTAAAAACATAAGTGCGAGTAAGCACCATAAAGAACATATGTATTTGTTGTTGTGTTTATTTTAGTCTTAGTTTAACAATTCATGGATATTGTATGATGTTTGTTAGGAAAGTTTCGACATAAGGTAAAGTGAATTAGACATTTTAAAAATGTGCGTTCACAATAATAATAATAATCTTGATTTAATTATTTACTTTGACCCAATAAATATTGGAGTCGACCTAGCTGACCCCGTTGAGGGCTGACCACTTGTGGTACCAGGTATTAGCAAGCAACTAGCGTCAATCCAAGAGAGTACTCAAGGTGATGATGAATGGATCCCATGATACTATACAAGAAGGTTCTATAAGTAGTTTTGTTTCATTTTCATTATGGAAGTTTTTTTTATACATAAAGTTCTAGTTAATCTTCCGCTGAATTTTTCATATTGTTAATAAATTTGTTAATTGTAAAAGGAAGTTTAATAAAAATTGAGTTTGCCTTCAAAAGCCTTCCGTTATTGTTCATTTATACAATTTTAATACATGTATTTACAAAATTCAAACTGATGCAAATCCTTGGGTGGCTTCGGACATTTAAAATCCGAGGTCACTGGCGTGTGACAATCCCGAGATAATTTGGGGGTGTTACATTCTTCTTCTAGGCATCAAGGTCGAATTCCCGATCAACCCGACCTAATCCAAAAGATTGTAGGGAAATTTACCTTAGAAGTGGAAATAATTTTGAGGAGCCTAAGAGGAAAAATGTAGTACATGTTGAAATGGAAGTTCCATTTGAAGAAGAAGATGAAGAACAAGAGAGGAGAAAAAGTTTAAAAAGTAATAAAGAGGAGGAAGGTAAGAAAGAACCTAAGTATGTGGAACTACACCCTACAAACCACCTATCCCCTTTCCTCAAAGGCTAAAAAAAGATAGATTAGACAAATAATTTGGGAAGTTTCTTGAAGTGTTGAAGAAGCTATACATCAATATTCCCTTTATTGATTCCCTTTCCCAAATGCCTCCATATGCCAAATTCTTAAAAGAAATTTTGTCTAACAAAAGAAGACTTGATGAATATGGAACCATGGCCTTAGTTGAGAAATGTAGTGCAATTCACCAAAACAAGTTACCTCCAAAGCGTAAGGACCCCGGTAACTTCTCCATACCATGTGTGATTGGAAACACTATCTTTAAAAGTGCATTCTGTGATCTTGCTGCTAGTGTAAGTTTGTCATGGGTGAATTCAAACCCACCAATATGTCCTTAGTTTTAGCGGATCACTCTATCCAGTACCCAAAGGGTATTCTTGAGGATGTTACTATCAAAGTCGGAAATTTTTTTATTTGGGTCGTTCTTGAAATGGAAGAATATTCTCAAGTCTCCATCATTCTAGGAAGGCCTTTCTTTGCTACGGCGGGTGACATTATAGATCTTAAAAAGGGAAATCTTTCCTTGGATGTTGGAGTGGAAAGAGTAGAGTTTGATTTGCCAAATGCTACTAAACACCCTTCCTTTGAGCATTCCTTGTGTAGAGTCGATTTTGTTGACATCCTAGTGAAGAGGATTTTATGAGGCATTGCTTGGAGATTCCGCTTGAAAGATGCTTGATGAGCTCCGAAGAACTTGATGATGAAGACATGCATGGAAGTAGCCTCTTGTGCTCAACTTCTTGAAGCAAACCCGAAACTCCCACCTCGGTCGGTCAAGGTGGAAAATCTTGGAGAAGACTCAAAGGCATCCACCTATGAGGAAAAAGATGCACCTAAGGTAGAATTGAAGCATGTCCCTTCTACCCTAAGATATGGATTTCTTGGACCCAACTCTACTTACCCGATGATTATCAATGCTAACCTAAGTAAGTGTGAAACTAACAAATTTCTTAGAGAACTTAGGTTGAATAGAAATGTCATGGGGTATACAATTGATGATTTGAAATCCATTGGTTCATCCACTTGCATGCATAGAATTTTGCTAGAAGATGATTATAAACTGATAATTGATCTAGCATCAAAGAAGGCTAAACCCTAACATGAAGGAAGTAGAGAAGTACTTAAATTGGTAGATGCTAGTATAATTTATCCTCTTTCCAATAGTGAGTGGGTTAGCTTGGTTCAAGTAGTGCCTAAAAAGGGGGTATGACCGTTGAAAGAAATGTAAAAAAATGAATTGATCCTAACTAGGACGGACACAGGTTGGAGAATGTGTATTGACTATAGAAAATTGAACAAAGTAACTCGAAAGGATCACTTTTCGCTTCCTTTTATTGATCAAATGCTTGAAAGGTTATCTAGGCATTCACATTATTGTTACTTAGATGGTTATAGTGGATTCTTCCAAATTCCCATTCATCCTAGTGACTAAGAAAAGACCACCTTCACATGCCCTTATGGAACCTTTGCCTATAGGAGAATGCCTTTTGGTCTTTGTAATGCCCCTGCTACCTTTCAACGATGCATGATAGCCATTTCTTCTGATTTGATTTAAAATGTGATTGAAGTTTTTATGGATGACTTCTCCGTCTATGGCACTACTTTTAATAATTATCTAGCTAAGAGGTGTAAAGAGCACCTCTGCAAAGAGGGCAGGTGGAATTAGACAGCAGCCACGTGTCAATACAATCAATGTGGAAGGCATGGCTACAAAGAGGGAGAAGCCTGAGTTTATCTTGCTCTGAGAATTGGCTTAGACAAACAACACAATCGAACGACTCGTTTAAGCCCTTGATTTCCTTGTATTGGAATACTGGTAGAGCATCTATGAATGCCTGGTCAAGGCCTGAGTCATGGATGTAAAATGTAATTTTAGACATTCTTTTTCCCAATTTGAAAGCTTAATCCCCAAAATCGGAGCAGAATAATCGTAAGCACATTGCAGAGAGGCTTTCGAAGAACCAATCTTTCACATTGATTGCTTGCTGAACCACAGACCCAAATTTTATTTTATCAAGTTACCGACAGACAAAGTAAAAGCACCAAAAACCTACATCTTCGTGCATTTGAAAGAAGCCCAAATGAAGAATAAAGCAAATCAACACTGAGCAAGTGAGAAAGAAGAAATCAAGTCTTTCACCTTAAATAATCAGTCTGAAACTTATGGGGGGCCGAAATGCTAGCCTAATCTACTGACCTGAAAGCTTCACGTTGTTGGACAAAAGACAAGGTAGTAATTGAAAGAACAGTGAAGGAAATTAAGGGTTGGGGGTTGTACTAATAAAACCCTAACAACTTTAGGTTTATGAAATGAAAATGAAACTGGTCAGTTCCCTTTTATAAAAGACATGGCAAAGAGGCAATTGTAGTAGACTAGTTGTAAGGAGCTTCCAAATCGCAAAGGCCTGTGGGGTTTTAGGCGATTTCGGCAGTGGAAAGAGAAAGCACCAGGAAAAGAGCGGAAAATGGTGGGGGTGTTTTGGTAATTTTGTGAAAGCTTTTTTAAGAATATACCACGAGAGGTCTAGATTCCCTATCGTTTATTCATGTGAAGTGTGAGTTGTACGTTGTGATCTGTCAAAACCATGTAGGAAGATTTTGAGGGGTCAAAGTTTGATAACCAGAATTTTTTTTTCTAATTCGAAGAACCCCGCTAATAAATTTGAAGCGCACCATCTTTTAGTCACTTTTCTAAAAATCACCGTCTATTTTCGTCTAGTTTTCGCTTAGGTGTTGGAAGATCATATCCCACCTAGCCTTTTAATCCATGTAGGGGACCGTCTAATCCTTCTAGGCATCCGTTTAGGCCGCTAGGAGCTAGACGGTCCCTCTCTGCATAGGGGTCGTCTAACATTTTTTATAACATTGTTTTTAGTAAATTGTCTCGATCAACGTGATAGTTATTTTTTAAAAATAAACCTTGTTGTACAGTAGGGGTGAGGCATGCGTGTGTCACTTCGACCGACGCGCCCCAAAGTCGTTGGGAGCAATGGCTCCCCTAACGGTTCTTAAATGAGCTTATAAATATGGGGTGTGTGAGTCGGGCATTGCCCACCAGAAGTGAGAAGAAAAAAAAGGAAGGGAGCCTTCCTCTAGTGAGAAAACGCTCTCCTCTCTCTAGAAACTCAACCGGCCCCAAGCTCATCTTCCACCTCCGGCGTGCTCCGGCAAGGGCTTACCTCATGTGGCCCTTGTCCATAGCCCATGGTTGGCATCATCACGAGCCACTCCGGGCCGGAGTTCACCGAAGAGCCTTGTTCTAGCCGGTGGCACCTATTGCTCTTGCGCACTACTTGCTCTCTCTTGGTCAACCTCTAGCGCACCACCACCAACCAACCATCATCCCCCTCTTCTCATGGTGGAACGTCCACCTTGACCAACCGGTGCACCTTGAGCCACCCCTTGGCCGCCCCTGGTAGCCATGGGGAAGAAGAAGAAGAAGAAGAGCTCACTCTCACCACCTCTAAAGCTCAAGTTTGAAGATCCAACCAAGCATGACATATTTGAATGTGTAGATTCATTCATGTAAGATGCTCTTGGTGGAAAATCAAAAGCAAAGGAGAAGAAACAAGATAAGAGCAAGGCCGAAGCCAAGGATGTCCAAACTCCTTCAAAAACCACCATTGGACAAGTTTTGGAGCTTGCTTTGGCACAAGAGTTTGAAGATGGATTCATGGATTCAAACTATGAAATAGAAGAAGAAGAGATGGTCATCCACTCAAAAAACCACTTGGCCGAGCAAAAAGATGAAGAAGAGGATGTTATTCCGACGGCCACCACCTTGCCGGCGCCACCACCGACGGCCTCTAGCCGAGCCACCCAGGAGCCGGTCACCATGGATGGAGATGTCCAAGGAGATAAGAATGTCACTTTGGAAGAGTCACATGTTGCTACAAGCCAAAAGGGTGCATTGGAGAATGATGTTGGAGCCAAACCTAATAAGGTAAACTCAAACAAGCCCTTTTCACATGTAGCCACCATTTTGGGCAAAGTTGCTCTAGTTGATTCACATGACAAGATAAGGGGCCGGTTGCCTTTTTGCACCCCACACATGCCAATGGCATGTCATTGTCACCAAAAGCTTCCCATGTAGGCACACCTAGCCCAACCACATGTTCCACCAAGGGCAAGCCCCACCCGCCATTTTCAAACTCCCCCCTTGGCGCACCTCTTTTTTCAAAAAATCCCAAAGCTCAAAACCCGCCCCTAACGGCTAATTCCAAGCAAGCCAAGGCACCCTTTAAGCCACCCCAAGGTCACATTGGCACAAGAGCCTCTGCACCAAAGTCCTACGCCCATGTCCTTGCCACACCGAACCCACACTTGGCCCGACCAAGCACCCGAGATCCTATAACCAATGGTTCGGCTAAAAATCCAAAAAAATCTTTCATGAACGCTGGCCTTGGAGGGAAGCTCTCCTACACACCATCCACCTCCAACCGAGTGGCCATTAAAGTTTCCGAAGGGCTCCCAAGACAAGTTGTATGGGGTTGGTCTCTCTTAGGCCAATATGTTGGATACCAGCCCGGGCACTTCCTAATCAATGAGATGATAAAATCATGGTGTGTGCAAGCGAGATATCGGGAAGAAGAAGGGTGGATGATCTTCAAGTTTGAGTTTGAGGAGGATCAAGAAAAAGTGCTCAAGGGTGGCCCTTACTTCATCCATGGGAAGCCACTCCTCCTCAAGCACATCCCGGAGAAGTTCGCGTTCAACCGAAATGACATAGCCACCGTCCCACTTTGGGTGCGCATCTATGGCCTTCCGAGTGAATATTGGACTACAGAGGTTCTTGGCCGAGTTGCCTCACAAGTCGCCAAGCCGTTGTACATGGACCCGGTGACGAATGGAAGGAAGAGAGGTATGTATGCTCGAATTCTTATTGAGATCAACTTTGCTCATGAGATAGTTCGAGAGTGTGTTCTTGATTTTGATGATGGGGTGTCACTTGAGTGCACCTACCTTGTGGAGAACGAACCCATGTATTGCAAGGGTTGTTGCTCCTTTGGCCATGGTGATGAGGGTTACAAGTTTAAGGAGAAAAAATATGCCGTGGGTGTCAAGGCCAAGAGAACCTCAAAAAGGCCGATGAAGGATAATAGGGGAATGGGAAATCCGACTACAAATGGAGATCCGATGGTTTGCTAAGTCGACAATGAGGAGGGCTCTTCGAATGCCCAAGAAGTGGGAACCATCACGCCACCACAAAGATACTTGTGCCAAAGTAAAGAACCACCAAATGAGAGGACCGCCGACAAGAACGAAGGAGGGGTACGAGCATCCAAGGCAAGTGGTGTGCCCTCGCCACAAAAAGGGGGCAACGAACAAGGTGAAAGTTGCAACCTACATGCAACACTTGATGAGAATGACAAGAACCAAAATCCAAATGTGCATGTCATAATGGAAGGTGAAGAAACTGAAAGTGAAGAGTCCGGGCTCCCAAGTGCGAGTGAAGATGTGACCCTCGAGAGCTCAAGCAAGTTTGATGAAGATCCAAACTCCGGGTTGCACACCTCGGAAGATGCTAGTGCAAGTGTGGAGTCCAAACACAAGAAGGCAAAGGGCAAGAAGATCAAGCAAAGAGACAAGGTCGTGAGCTTTGAAGAAGCCTCCCCAGTCCAAACATTGCACATGACGGCGAGGGGAAAGTCTAGGAGGACGCTGGGCAGCCTGATCACGATGCTCGGACTCAAGGCAAAGATCAAATGGCCCGATGGAACTCATGGAAGAACAATGCGCAGCTAAGTTAGATCCGCCAAAGTCTAGGCGAGCATGGTCACTTTCGATTCTGTTTGATACATGCTTTGTATTTGTTCATGTTCATGTTCCTAGTTTTGTTATGTTTTATGCGTAGTTTGTACGACCTACGTGCCCATCCATTACGCTTTGTGTACTCGGGGCATAGTATGGAAGGCCTACGAGCTTATCCATGTGTGCCCCCGTTATGACTCACTTGCTTGTACCGACCCCTCTGGGGGTTCATATTCTCATTTATCCGAATTTACCTTACACTAAAAAAAGGAAGGGAAAAAATTATAAAACAAATGAGGAAGTTTTTTGAAAGTTATAAAGGTCATTCAAAAACGCCACCTCCGATCCATCTTCATCACATCCTATAGATTTAAATTAAACAACGCCGGGAAACGATTATCATTGTTGAGGTTGGGCAAGAGGAGATGCCGGTTCAACCAACGACTCCAAATGTTTTTGATTTCGATTTATCCCAATCGAGGGGGATTTGATTTAGGTACGCTATTATATTTTATGTCTTAAATGTCAATTCTGATTTTGATATATTATATTTTAATTTAGTCATTTTAATTATGTTTACTTAAATAGTAGGATGTTGGAATTAGATTTAAATTTATCGTAATATTTATATTTTCTATTATGCATATCACTTAAGTATAATTATCTATGTGTAGATTAGTCTCGATCACAATTTGACTTCTCCACCCCTGATAGCTCCAAGGATCATTTGTAAGCCTTTCCCGAGATCCGAAACCATAAGCGCCGAAGAAGGGGTTCCTAGGCGCACCGATGCTGGTGTGCTGCAGCGGCGGCAAACGTGTTGGCACGCTCGACTTCAAACCTTGGAACAATGGGGACGGGCCAAGGGTTACACCAATGGAACGATCAAGTTCAAGTGGTGGCAGTGAGGACACGCCTGCGAAGGCGATGTAGCAGCCTTGCGCAGTCGTGGATCCATTGTTTGGCTGGTCACTGCCAGATCTCGATGGCATGGTGGTGCCGAGTGATTAACACCTTAGATCCGGGGTTGGACCGAATCAAGGTGTGTGATTTGTATTGTATTCAAGCAAGAATCCGAGAACAAGATTGTTTGATTGTGTTTGAATGTAGAATGAGAGGGAAGAGAGAGTGTAGAAGAGTGTAAAGGCCAATGGAAAGTGTTGAAAGAGTTTCTTGACAACAAATAAATTTATAATCAAGACCCCGCTGAGTACAGGGGAGTCAGGTTCGTCCATGGGAGAAAGTCAGTATCAAGTTTTTTTCTTACTTAGGGTGCAAGCAATCAACAAAGTTTGGATTTTTATCAAGAGAAAGAGAAATCTAAGGTTTTGGTATCACCACAACAACAATTATGCATGCAAATGCTAATTAAACACATAGATCTTGCTTTTATCACATAAAGTTGCAAACTTTCGTTAACTTAAGCAAGGAAATCAATCAACTTTCGCCAAATCAATAAACTTTACTATCTATCTCTTCTACTTCAATTAGGATTGATCCGCTTTCACTTCAAAACCCTAAATTGACTATTCTGATTCAAGGTTTCCGCTTTTGCTTCAACTATGAATGAGAAATTGCTTATCAACTTTCGTTTCAAGGATTAAGAACAAGAGGATAGATTCATGCAATAAAAACAATCAAAACATGATCAAGAGCAAGCATACATAACCATTGTTGGGTTAACCCCAACATTAGAGAGAGAGACTACTCACACATCATAATTAAAAACAACTAAATTGCATTAATAAACAAAGGAAAAGCTTAGAAACTGAATTCAAAACGAAACTTGTTCTCCAAGTCTTCCCCAAACCTCGTCCCTCTCTCTTCCTATTTCTCTTCTCTCTTCCTCCAATTTCCCCTCCAAAAGATGATAGAAAAACTAGATCTAGAAAAGAGTATTTATAGAGAAACTAAAGCTATCTATAAGGAAAGAAATCTCTAAAAGATATATCCCTTAAAACTATCTAATAAAATAAAGATATGGGATAAAAAGCCTTTAATTGCATCGACTCGTACTATCTTCTACCCGACACAGAAGCCTCGGTACCGACCCCGTCAGGGTCGGTAGAACTCTAATTTTCTGAACTTTTCCTCCTTTGCTGAACACCTCGTTACCGACCTTGGCCACCTCGGTAACGACCCTTACTGACTTGTAACTTGGCTCGTTATCGCTTCGGTAGAGGGGCCGTTAACCTTCCTTTTGCCTTGATTCTTCTTCCTTGGGCTCGGTAACGGGTCTATAGACTTCTCTCATGGCTTGAACTCGATCTTGTTCTCTTTCTTGAGTGCTCTCTTTCGGTTTCTCATCTTCTCCTAAAATATGCTCCAAACAGCTCCAAAACCTATAAAAACACCACCAAAGCTTATGTAGACTCCATATCTTAAGGAAATACGAAAACCTACACAAACGACTCAAAACAAAACACAAAACTAAAGAAAAAGACTCAAACACATAAAAACACACCTTGAAAACACGACTAAAAAGACGGATATCAAAATATCCCATACTTAAACTTGCTTGTCCTCAAGCAATCAACAAGACATCAACCAAAACCATCATCACATTCTTCAAGTCAATGTCCTTATCAAAAAGCACAAGTAGAAAGAAATAGACAAGTGACTCTATCGTCATCGCACATATATAAGCAACCTCAAGAAAAAGTAACTATAATCCAACATCACAAGGGTAATGTGTTTCACTCATCTCTCAAGTGTTTGGGCTTAGAATAACAAATCTCAACTCAATCCTATATGCAAAAACTCATATAATCATTGTTACTTATATCACCAAACTCTCCACCAGAGATGTCAAAACACATGAAAATCATCAAGAGAACTTAGGCTCAATGAAAAACTTCATAGAAGCTTCCATTCGGCCGGGTTGTAATGGGGCTTGGTAATAACAATAAGGCGTGGAGATATTTTGGTTTGTGGTGCTAAAAATCCGAGAATATAGACTCTTAAACTCTCCAACACAACTTACCAAAACTCTGAAAGACAATATACCAAAACTCACTAAAACATTATGCACAAACTTCAACTCTTCAACCCCTTTAATATCCCAACAATCTTGCTTATAAACACTAAGGAAAATTTGACTCATGCACACTTTTCACTATTCAACTCTTTTTTTTCTGATATTGATTTTTCTCATCTTTCTTCTCTCGATTTTTTTCATTAATATTTTTTTTGGAAAGGTCGGTACCGACCCTACTAGGGTCGATAACGATGTCACTATTCTGATATTTTCTTCTTTCTTTCTTCTCTTAGTGCATACAAAGAACCAAACTCCTTTTACATGACATACTGCAAGACTTTCACTTTACCCAACCCACATTACCCCACACTTGAACCAATACATCTCACTCAACAAAATTATCATACCAACCAATACTAAGTCCTAATCCCCGGATAGGGTCAAACTTTAATCGGCTAGGAAACAATTTTTGTGGAGCTAAAAATAAAAGGATTCAAGGCTCAAATTGGCTTCAAAAAGAGGATAATGATAAAGTAGGTAAAAAGAAAGGATAAAAAGTGGTTTAAAAGAATAAGTTCTCCATCATATGATCTCACATGAAATGAACTAATATCTCATAAAGGTCTCAAGAAATAGATAACCATATCAATGACAAGAGATAATATGTGTAAGGAGAGTAAATCACACATGAAAAGAAGAGGGATTTCTTATGTTCTCCCTATAAGGCAAAAAACAAACAACTCACTTGGTAGAAATTTTTGTTGGATTAAAGTCAGCTTTACCTAAGATCATATGTGCTCAATTTCATCACATACTAAGTTCTACAATTTAAAAACAACTTTTTAACATGATTCACGCAAAGCTATCAGAACATGCTAAAAGAATTACATGATCAAGCAAGTTAAAGCATTATATCATAGGACATCTAAGTGGAGCATTTTCAATCCTAAGATTTCAAAACACAAAAACACAAACAAAAGTTAACTTATAAGCAAGTTGTAGTATAGTGGTAAGTATTCCCGCCTTTCACGCGGGTGACCCGGGTTCGATCCCCGACAACGACTCCAATTTGTTGAAAGGGTTTCTGGACAACAAATAAATTTATAATCAAGACCCCGCTGAGTACACAGGAGTCAGGTTCGACCACGTGAGAAAGTCAGTATCAAGTTTTGTTCTTACTTAGGGCGCAAGCAATCAATAAAGTTTGGATTTTTATCAAGAGAAAGAGAAATCTAAGGTTTTGATATCACCACAACAACAATTATGCATGCAAACGCTAATGAAACACATAGATCTTGCTTTTATCACATAAAGTTGCAAACTTTCGTTAACTTAAGCAAGTAAATCAATCAACTTTCGCCAAATCAATAAACTTTACTATATATCTCTTCTACTTCAACTACCATTGATCCGCTTTCGCTTCAAAACCCTAAATTGACTATTTTGATTCAAGGTTTCCGCTTTCGCTTCAACTATGAATGAGAAATTCCTTATCAACTTTTGTTTCAAGGATTAAGAACAAGAGGATAGATTCATGCAATAAAAACAATTAAAACATGATCAAGAGCAAGCATACATAACCATTGTTGGGTTAACCCCAACCTTAGAGAGAGACTACTCACACATCATAATTAAAAACAACTAAATTGCATTAATAAGAAAAACGAAAAGCTTACAAACTAAATTCAAAACGAAACTTTTTCTCCAAGTCTTCCCCAAACTCGTCCCTCTCTCTTCTCTCTTCCTCCAAATTCCCCTCCAAAAGTTGATAGAAAAATCAGATCTAGACAAGAGTATTTATAGAGAAACTAAGGTTATCTATAAGGAAATAAATCTCTAAAAGATATATCCCTTAAAGCTATCTAATAAAATAAAGATATGGGATAAAAAGCCTTTAATTGCGCCGACTCGTACTGTCTTCTACCGACACGGAAGCCTCGGTACCGACCCCGTAAGGGTCGATAGAACTCTAATTTACTGAACTTTTCCTCTTTTATTGAACACCTCGTTACCAACCTTTGCCACCTCGGTAACGACCCTTACTGACTTGTAACTTGGCTCGTTATCGCTTCGGTGGATGGGTCGTTAACCTTCCGTTTGCCTTGATTCTTTTTCCTTAGGCTCGGTAACGGGTCTATAGACTTCTCTCATGGCTTGAACTCGATCTTCATCTCTTTCTTGAGTGCTCTCTTTTGGTTTCTCATCTTCTCCTAAAATATGCTCCAAATAGCTCCAAAACCTATAAAAACACCACCAAAGTTTATGTAGACTCCATATCTTAAGGAAATACGAAAACCTACACAAACGACTCAAAACAAAACACAAAACTAAAGAAAAAGACTCAAACACATAAAAACACACCCTAAAAGCACGACTAAAAAGGCGAATATCAGAAAGAGTGCTCTCAATTTCCAATTAACTAAAACTAAGTACAAAGAGAGGCAATGAGGGCTTTATTTAGAGCACTCCTTCTTAGAACAAGCTTGGACTAATCCCGATATGCAAACCGAGATACACGCCCAATAACTAAAATATTATAGGAATAATAGAAGTAATGTCAAGTTATGAAAATATCATAAATAAAATATATAGACATCGATGTGGCTCAGCTAGGCCAAGAGGGTCACGCCGTGGCACGGGCGCGCCAAGGGGGCTGCCATGGTCTAGGATGCCTTCGTGTCACCAGAGCCCGACTTAGGTTAGGGTTGAATGCCATTTTTCTCCCCCCCCCCCCCAAGAGGGTCACAACTGGTGGTTTGTAACACCCCTATTTTACAACATTGGGTATTACCGCCAGTGACCTCGGATTTTACCATCCAAAATCACCCAAGGCTTTTAGAACGATAAAAATGCAGAATTAAACATACTCATATAAATAAAAGGTGCTCTCGAAGGAGACTTTGTTCTTACAACCCAAATCACATTACCAAAAGCTTGTTCGGAAATTACAATTCATAAAACTTTGTCTTTGGAGCATAAACATAAATAAACCAAAAGGAGTTTCAAATATATCTTGGATCTTCTTGCCCTTCCTTTGCCCTTCACCTTACGCCTTGTTGAAAATCCTAGGTTCTGACATAATTCGCGAGGGGCGAGAATATGCCAGGCAACATGCGGAAAGAAGAATTAGTTCAAGAGACTAAGCAAGCGGGAACGGAACTTCCCAAGGGTAATTCGGTAATTTGAGTAATAACGAAGAAGATAACAACATAAGGTGTTTTAGGATTGGGTTAATTTACGTGGGGTTTAACGGTACGAGGGAGAGCGTATCTCAAGCAGAGATAGCTCGTTAATCGAGAGAAGAACTACTAGATTGTAGACTTCTTTTAGAATTGAGATTATGTTGGGAACGTTATCAATGCATCCAAGTTAAAAAAAAACCTCTCGCACCCTGAGCGGACCGAGAGCCTGATCGATCATTTGAGACCGGTCCGGTTTTGGTATCTTAAATGTGCCTTGGGCACTTACCTTATAGTGACGAAAAGTATTCGATTTCATTAATGATTCTTTAAAGGGGGTGGGGGCTAGGATGGCCCGATCCACCAAGGGGAAACCCAGTTTCCCGGCACTTAGCTAGAGTGCGCTCATCCCTCCTTGCAATCGGAGCGGATAGGATCATGATCCTGAAAGTCGTACTTCAAACACGTAGGCATTTACGACTTAGTATGTTTTATAGAGGCGTCGACTACTTTCGCGCCCCTCACTAGTTTGTTCGACATTGACCTCTTAACGAGGCCGTAAACAATCAAGGCCACAACCAAACTAGCATAAATAATCCTATCGATAATAAAGAACGGACTAACAATGGGGTCGTTATGTCTAACAATCGATATTTCCTAGGTTCCTTTTTGTTACTTAGCACACAAGTTGTTCCCAACATCGAGAATTTCACGGAGATGAATACATAAGGTTACAAGGGGAAATTCCACTTGCCTTAGCTTTGACGATTGTGTACGGACGAACGAACGGAAATCGTTGACTTTACTCGGAATGGAGACTCGACCTATCGACACGAGAGGTACGAACGAACTTTAATAAGAATTTCTTTAATTCTTCTAAAGTTTTAAGTATCTCTTATATTCTTTTTATAAGAGAATTACTTACTAAATTATTATAATAATAATTTAGGTGGAGAAGAATAAAATAATAATATTCCTTATTATTATTTTATATTGGTAATATCCTTGTATTTCTTATAAATTCTTTATTTGAATTTACTTATTATTATCCTTTGAAGATCAAGGTTTAGTAATATTCAAATTGTTAAATACTGATTAACTTAAGGTTAATATTCCTTTTAGATAAATCTATTATTTTCTTATTATAACCAAGTAAGGATAATATCTTTATTTAATCATTAAGATATAGTTTTCATAACTATATGAAATATTGTTTTTATAAAAACTCATCTTAGGGTGTGAAAAGTCTAAAATACCCTTGTCATTAAATATCTTTTATTTCTCTTATTATTATTTTAATATTCACCTTATCATATAAGATTTTTTTTAAATCTTATAATATTTTCTCAATACTATAGAATATCTTCTTAATATATCTTTTTCCAGTAACAAGTGTCTTTTATATCATAATATCTTTAACTAGTGTTCTTATCATAAACTCATTAATATATGTATATACTATTGGTAATGAAGACTTATTTTATTTATATCGAAATCATGACACAAGATATTAATATGCAAAGATAATTACTTTATCTTAGTATAATACTTTACTTATTCGATTTTGTCTAATTTGACTAGCAAGATCTTTTTAACAATATAACTTACTTAACTTATTAAAAAGGGTTTTTCCTTGTCTAGAAATATTATCTTATAAAATATGGCATGCTACCATTTATATTATATCTTTTGTCTTACTTCAACTTAATCATATAAACTTATCTTATAACTAGTAGTATATAATTTATTTATTTATAATAATATCTTTTTAAGCAAGATAACTTTTAACCAACTAGCATACTTAACCTCTTATTACATTAATTATATATAAAGTATTATTATCATATCTATTATTTTTATTAACTAAAACTTATGTCTAGAACATTATGATATCTTTAAACTTAGAGATATCTTATATTATAATATTTTTCATATCTTTTTTATTATACTTCTCATGAAAGACATGCAATAAAGATATTTAAATTAATATATCCTTTTCTAGTACTTTCTTTAAGTAGAGAGTTTGCAATTATTTAACCTAGTATACTTTCCAAGTATGAAAGATAATAATATAATATTATTATCTATTTAAATGGTTTTCCCAACTCTCTTAGGTTATTAGTTTATAGAAACATGCACTAATATAACTTTAGTAATATTATTTCCCATCTAGAATTATTTTAATAATAATTTCTCATTATAATATCTTTATTATTTCTAGAGATCTATTATAACTTATCTCAAAAATTATAATAAGGTCTAAGTTAACATGCATGGGTATTTCTTATTAATAAAAACCTTATTTTATTTATTTCATTTATTTCAAGTTACTTATTTTATAATAAAGGACAAAGATGCCTAAGTTAATATTTCTCCAATATTTAATCCAATATCCTTAAAACATTCTTATGAATATTGATATTCTAGGAAATTCATATATTATTTATTAAAATTATATTACTCCTAGATGGGCATGCAAATTGAATTTATTCGATAAATTCCTTTTTAATAGCCCATGGTAATATTTATTCAAATTAATTAAGTAATTATTATATAAGTGTAAAAATTAAATTATAAAAAGATATTAATTCAAAGATGGGTCGGGAATTTATACCGAGAGGTAACGAGAGTGGAAATTGGCACGCAAATCAAGATGGAAATTTGGTTGGGTCGAACTCCTCCCTTTTATTTCTACCCATAACACTGATGGGCTTTGTTAAAAAAAAATAGAAAGCAGGCCCAACTGAACAAGTTCCAGCCCAAACAAAAATTAGGCCCACTCCACTTGCTTCGTCTTCCTCATTCACGTTACAAAGCCAAACGAGATGCTAGGCGGACGAAGATGGACTTTGGGCGACTGGAGGCGGAGCTCCGGTGACCTCCTGGGCGACGGAGGTTGTTGCGCGCGGTGGTGGGCGACCCGACTGGTGGTCGGCGGTGGTCCGGCGTCCAAGGGAAGGGAGAAAGGAAATGTTGTGGAATTTTCCCAAAAAATCAGATTTGGGGAATTTTGATTTGAGGCTTTTAGGCTTGGAAATAGAACGAAATTGAGATGGAGAATGAGGGAATTTGTTGTGTGATTTTAACCCTTGCTCCCACCCCTATTTATAGTGGTGAATGAAGCTTTGAGGCTCCTCCCATGGTGAGGTGGAGGGAGGCTTGTTATAGTGGAGAAAAATTGATTGGTGGAAGGGGGTGGTGGTGCATGGAGTTTGATTGGATGAAGAGAAGGTGGAGGTGGAGAATGATTGGAGAAGAGAGGAGGTGAAGAATGGTGGAATTGGTTGAACGTCAAATCACTATTGTTGGTCTTTGAAGCTTTTGAAGTAAGGGAATAAATTAAAAAGTTTCCCTTGAAAGGCAAGAAAGTCTTGATAGCATAGCGGAATGAAGGAGTGTTGTTAGTTTGGGAAATGCAAGAGGGTTGTGGGTTCAAGTCCCACCTCTTGTATTTTTTTTTGTCCCTTCATCTTATTTTTATATAGAATTTAATTTAAATGTGAATTTAACATTGAAATATTATTTACCCTTATTTAAATTTTTATTTGTCATTATGACAATCTTTTATAACCTTTTTTTATAATTTATTAAGAAAATTATAAAAATAATTAAACTCTCTTTTATTAAGAGAAAAGGGTTATTTAATTAAGTACCCGATTTGCTTAATATATTTACTGAAATTCTTATTTGTCATTGTAATAAACTTCTATAGTCTTTTTATAACACTTTATAATATAATATGAAATTATAAAGGTTATTAAATTCTCTATTTTAGAGAAAAAAAATTTATTGGGATAACTACCCATTTTATTTTATTTAGAATTTAGCGGATATTACATGGTTGCCTACGAAGGGTAGCAGAGCAACGTCACCCGACTTAGGCTGTAGGCACTCCTTGGAAAAACAGTCTCTAAATGGGGTGAAATTTTGTTCAGACTCCTCAATAACAGTATAATGAGGCTTCTCCAATTTTGAGGAGGAATGGATAACTGTAGCCTTGTGAGTGTCGGTGTCATTGGCCATAGGCGTGTCTCGGGTTGCGCTATTAGCAAGTGCCTCGAATAACACGACCATTTTGGCACTTTGAACAACCAATTGTTGTCGGAGCTTACATATCTCTAATTGGTCTGGTGTGAGCGCCAATATCGATGGAGGTGATGATGGTTTGGTGACATAGGAGTCACACGGAGAGGAGCCATGGGAGTAGCGCTCTTGGTACCTGTTCCGAGGGCAGGTGTGGTACTCGGAATGTAACACCCCTATTTTGCAACGATAGGTTTTACCTCCAGTGACCTCGGATTTTACCATCCAAAGTCACCCAAGGCTTTATAAGGTATTAAGCTAAATAAAACATGCGGAATTATAAAGTTATTACATATAAAAGAGTTGCTCACATATGAGACTTTTAGAAGTATTCATTACATAATTTAATTTAGTTCGACAAAACCTGACAAGTAAGAGTTCTTAGGCAGCGAAATATAATCAAACATTGTTCATAAAAATGTAGCGCAACCCGAGAATGAAGTAAAAACAATCCTTAAGAGAATCCGACCTTCCTTCCTTCCTTCACTTGATTGATCTTCGTCTTTATGCCTTCGATGGAGGTTTCCTAGAGTTTGGCATTTGGCTCGAAGGGCGATAAATGCAAGGCAAAAATGTGGAAAAACGGAATTAGTCTAAGGAGACTAAGCAAGCGAGAATGGAAATTATCAAGGGTAGTTTGGTAAATTATCGAAATTATTAAAGAGATATTCAACAAGTGTCTTGAGGAGTACGAACTTTAAGTGGAGCGTAAGGACGGAAATGAGTAAACCTCGAGACGAGACAACTCTAGACCGAAAGAACGAACTACGAGATTGTAGAACGTCTTAGAATAGAATAAATATTGAGAACGTTAATTACACACAAGTTTCTAGAAAACCCAAGCACCCTTATCGGACCGAGAGCCGGGTCAATCTTTTAAGACCGGTCCGGTTTTGATATCTTTTAATATGCATGGGCACTTATCTTTATTATGTGTCAAAACTTTACTTAGCATTAATGACTTTTAAATGGTGTGGAGGCTATGAAAGAGCCGAGTCCACTTAAAGGGGAACGAAGTTCCGACACCTAGCTAGGGTGTAGACATCCCTCCAACGAGTAGGAGCGGACATAGATCATGATCCTTAAGTCAGAGAAGGAGAGGGTGTAAAGCTGTACCACTCGACATATTATATAGAGGTGTTCGGGCCGAGCCCGCACCCCTTATTAAACTATTTACGAATTTCATAACGAATCTCGAAAAGAGATTTTAAACAAGAAAAGGCCACACAAAACAAGCCTAGCAATATATCTACTAACAATAATAATAATAGTAGTAATACTAACAAAGGGTCGTTATTTTCTAACAATCGATATTTCCTAGGTTCCTTTATTTTCAAACAAGGTGTTCCCAACATCGAGAAAGTTAACGGAATTGAATTTATCGAAAGGTTCAAGTAGAATATCCATTTTCCTTGAAATTTCCTTCGGGATTCTACGAACTTGGAATTTGGAAGTTTTAGCGACATTCCAAAACTTCGACCTAGTTAACCGAAAGAACGACGAACGAACATGTATTAAAATCCTTATTTTAATTTAATCAAACCTTTATGTTATTTTCCTCTTCAAAGAGAAGTCAAGGTAATCTCTAAATTATTTAGTTTAATAATTTAAATAGGGAATATCAAAATAATAATTCTTTATTATTATTTTCAAAGTGATACTTTGTAAGAATTTTATAAACTTAAGAATACTTATTTTAAGAAAAGAAATGCAAGGCTTTAATTATTCAAATGAAACCTTTTTAAACCACATGCAAAAAATATATTTAATATAAATTATATAAATGGTTTGCATGCTTCATTATTTTTATGCAAGGCTACTTAACATTTATTCTTATGATAAAAAATTCCTACAAGTCATGAATTACTTTTAATCTCACATGCAACATCTTAAGTTATCTTACTATGGTTTAAACTTATCAAATTAATCATCCCTTTTAATAAGAAGGTCAACAAGTTTTAATTCAATATTCTGTTAATTCTTAGAACACATGCAAGGATAGATTTAGCCCATAGTCTTTAAAAGGACAACATGCACAAACATAAAATTCATTTAAGTACCCATTATCTTTATACTTAATAGTTTTAGTTATAGAATGATCATCCATAAATTATACCAAATTCTTCTTACCTTAAATTAACACGCAAGAAGATTTTAAGTTATAAAGAGTCCATCTTTTAACATGCAACAACTTCTTAACTTGTTTAATAGAGATTTTGATTCAGAGTTTTATAACTAACACATGCAAGGGTGACAAGAGTTAAAATAATCATTTTTATTTACATGCAAATACTTATATGAATTAAACAACCCGTTTTAATCTTTTACTTCGTTTTCTACTCAAAGATCATTTACAAAAATCATTCTCAAGTTTACAAGTTAGAGGAAGAGACATGCAACTAAGTTGATCTCATGAAACTCACTTAAACTTACATGCAAGAGCATTTTAACTTAATTGATCAAACTTGTCCTTATGAAATTCATTCAAGATGGGAAAAATCGTATAAAAGCTTTCAAAGTCTTATGAAAGACATGCATGTAGGTTTTATGCATAACTAATTTATCTTATAAAATTCTCAAGTCATTACCTACTCTCATCAAGGATTTTTGTGTAGAAAAGGAACCAAAGTTAGGATCTTTGATAATAAAATAAAAATCAGAATTTTTAAGGCTCAAAAAATCAACTTGTTCATCTTAAGAAGTTCAAAAATTCATCTAGAAGCTTATAAGACAAAATTTCTTTTAAAATTCTTGCATGCATGTCATTTACCAAAGGTAATATGAACAAAAATGGTATTTCATAAAATCTGAAATTTTTAGATTTTAATTCAAGATAAATCCCAAAAAAAATACGTGAAATCATCCTAAGAGAATACTAAAAAATATCGAGAGATTACCCTTTAATATGTTTTCTGTGTTCTTGTAGGAAGAACAATACAAGGGGAGCAAGGGAGGAGGGCGGCAGCGCTCGGCTGAGGCCCTGGTGGCGCGCGGCCAGCCACTGGTGGCGGCCAAGGGAGGGGATAGTGGTGGTGGTGTCTAAGGAGTGCCAAGGAAGGAATTTAGATGGGTTTGCATGTGAAAAATCAGCCCATAATAGCTTAAGTATATGGCTGATTTTTTCTTTCTTTGAATGGAAAAAGAGAGCTTTTTAGTGTAGAGAAGAGAGAGTTTGAAGGATGAAAGGAAATGGTAGAGAAATATGTGTATTTGTAGAGAAATGAGGCTTTAAAAGCCAACTAACACAAGTAAGTGGAGTATCATGTTAATCATGATCAAATCTTGCTCATGTGAGTGGGAGAGGGAAAGAAATTTGACTTAATAAAATAGTCATGAAGTGAGTGGGAAATCTCTACCCAAATCTCAACTAAATCCCATCTTTAAATGATCCGACACGTTTACAAACGGACCGAAGGTCGGTTTGAACGTACACCGGAACGGTCGGGTCTTACGAAAAGAATTTCCGTTAGTTACAGATTTATTAAATTCCGTCACTAATAAATTCATTTACTAGAATAAATATTTCATAAGAATATTATTATTTATTTATTTTAGAAAAATAGTTTTTTGAAAGAAAGAGACCTTTTATGAGATTATTTTATTTAATAAATAATTAAAGAATAAAATAATAAAAAAATATTCATAAAATTGGAGGCTATTACACGGAACGCTCCCAATCTTGATCATAAGAATTATGGCATGACTCATAGTAGTTATTGCTCTTCCGTGGTGGAGACCATCTTGGAAGATTGGGAGGCGGAATCCAATTCGGGTCGTAGTAGATGCGACGTCGGGAAAGGACCTTGTGGTGATGTGGTGGTGGAATCCAATCCGGGTCGGCCTCGTTTCGCCTCACGCCAAACCATACATCGTCGTCCCATACTTCCTCCGGATAAACTGACAAATGACGAGAAGACATGGAGAGTAAACAATACCAAGGTATCCAAAAGCACAATCAAAGCATCCTAAACTCAAGCAAAACCAAGTAGGATGGACTTGTCTAGGAATGCCGTGAGGGCGGTGATTAAACCCAAAATAAACCAATGCTAATATCGAGGAACGAGATTATTGATTTGACAAAATAGACCCTTGATTTTATTATAATTGCAATTCGAGATTACAACTATCGGATTGCCCAAGATCTCTCTACTGAGATTCGAGGTCTCTCTAACAAGGTTCGAGACCTCATTGATTACAATGAGATTAGAGCTAGAGAACTACTTTCGAGATCTTTTCTATTACAAATTGAAGATAGCTACTTATTCAAGATTTGAGATCTTTTGAGGGCGGCTTGTAGCTTGTTTGCGATCTTCTAACTGACGCAGGAGAGTTGCTTTTGAGTGACTTGAAGTCTTTTTTTGACCTTCTCTTGATTGTAGCGGTCTTTGCAATTGTTTCAACACGTCGATCTCAACAAGCAAGATAGTTCTTGAGTTAGAGATGTTTTTCTACTCTTTCAACATTCGAGCTTCTTCCCTATTTATAGGCATTTGGGAAGTGAGGTTTTCACCGTTATCCGAGGTGGGATGTGCAAGTTGTTTCTGTTTGATTGGTTGAGAGAGAGAGGCGGCTTGTGATTGGGTAGAGAAGGGGTGACTTTTAAGTGGCTAAGTGGGCCGGTTGTGTTAGCTTTTGAGCATGCGCGGTTTTCTACCTTGCCAACTTTGGGTCACATCGTTGGTCCACTTTCCACCTTAGTGGGAAGTGCGCGATGTTTGGCCTTGCTTTCTTTTCTGCGTTAGATTAGTTTGCGGATCCACTTCCCACCTTAGTGGGAAGTGCGAGATGTTTGGCCTTGCTTTCTTTCCTACCTTGGCTTGCTTTGCTGATCCACTTTCCACCTTAGTGGGATGTGCGCGATGTTTGGCCTTGCTTCATTTCCTACCTTGGATTGCTTTGCGGATCCACTTTCCACCTTAGTAGGAAGTGCGCGATGTTTGACCTTTGGTTTTTTTTGGATAGGTGCAGGATCGAAGTTTCCTCACTCGACTTTGTCTTCGAAGTTACTTTGTCCGCTTATGCATTGTTAATTTCGTGCACCATCACAATCCCATTGCTTGTGGTTCTCACTCAAGGATCATAAGGCATAAATGCGCGGTCGCGAGCTCTTCTCCCGCAAGGACGTGATGTTTCCGCACGAGTCAGATTTTAACGACACATGTCCTTGGGCTATAGCGCTTTCTCCGGCAATCTACTCGTTGCACACTTGTGTATTTTCGATTTTCTTTTAATGGGACTTAGGAGGTTAGGCCCATAGATGTGATTTTGGGAGAGAGGCCCATTATCTTTGCTTATAAATGCCAGACCCTTCCTTCTCCTTATCCTTTCATGCTTCATCTTCCAAACCCAGAAACTTTCTCTCTCCCTTGTGACCCTTCAACTTCCGGCGACGAAGAGCGAGGAACACCACCGATCGAAGCTTGTCACCATCTTTCATACGTCAATCTCTTCAACAAGTAAGTACCTTTCCTCCCTTGACTTGCTTTTTCAGTTGATTATTCTCTTTTTTTTCATTCTCCCTAAACGGAGGCGGTGTTTTTCCGGGTTCCGCGCCGGCATTACAGCGGCGGGTAGGCGAGGGCATGGTTATGTTTTGGTGGTCCGGCGGTGGGTTCGATCCTCCAGGGTGTTTGCCTGGTTGTTTGCTAGGTGGTTGAGTTCATGATTTGATTTTTGAATTTTGAATGTTCTTGGGAAGTTCCACGTTTTGCTTTCGGGTGATGGGACATTTCACCTTTTGATCTTCTAGGTTTTAGTTTTGACTTGCGATTTTTTTTGTTCCGTCTCGCTTTTCCCCAAGCGGTCTATCCTTTCGAATAGCCCTAGGATCGCGTTATCCTTTTTCTTCTATCCCCTTTACCATGAAATTTGCTTTCCCTCCTAAGGCTTTATTCTTTTCCAAGTGTTCGCCTTCCCTGCCTTGAATCCCGTTTTTCATGCCTAGAGGTTTTTCTCCGGACCCGCCTCCAGGCTTTGTGTTCAAATTTTAGGAGAATTATAACGAGGAATCCTTTGAAACTGTAGTGGCTAGTGAGACTAGCGATTCTCAGAAGCCAAACTCTCCTTCGCTTGTTTTTAGCGATCCTTCCCCCAATCTTTCCGAAGTTTCTATTACCTCACGAATAACTCGAGTGCACATGTCTTCTAGGGCCGAGATGGCTTCATCATCAATATCAAACGAGGAGCCTACTGGTTTCGACGCGCAAATGTCAGACTCAAGCGAAAAACCGAGTTTCTTCCCGCAATACATTAATGACTATGTATCTGATACCTTAGTGGTGGCTGAAGACCGGGTCCAGATGATCCCGAATGAATCGCCTAGGTTGTTTCTTCGCGATGGTTTTGAAACAATTTTTAACAAAGCGAAGCTCGCGGAGATTGCCTCTGAATTTCCTGGCTTGAGGGGGTCGAGCTGGTGCTTCCCGAGGAAGGTGCCAACTCTATGGAGTCCTACGAAGATTGCACGGTGGTGTATCTACCCAGTCTTCAAGCCGGCTTTCGGCTCCTGCTAGCTAAGCATATAGTCGATTATTTGTGGGCGATTAGCGTGTGCCCTGCACAGCTCTCTCCCAATGCATGGAGATACTTGTGCGCGTACACCATTCGGTGTTATGAGCTCGACGAGGAGCCCAACAACACTACGATGACGAGCTTGTTGCTGCCAAGCCACATACGAATTTGGTGAATCTTAGCCTCCCGAACATTAAAATCGTCACCACTCCCTCGAATGTTGGAGAGTGGAAGGATATGTGGTTCTTGGTGCGCGATCGATCGAGTAGGCTTTTTAAGTTTCCCATCGCACAAAGTGTTTTCACCCGTCTTCCCAAAGCAATACCGAAGGAGATTGCCAAGGCCAAGAAGTGATTCGCAATGCCAGCCGCGAAATCCTAAAAAGAGTATCTGGCTCAGGACCGCCTTGAGCGCGCGGGCGTAAGCCTTCCCTTCCCGAATCCTGGCGGCGAAGAGGGTATTTTGCTTACTTTTTGCACTTTTTGAACTATTTGCTCTTATGACTAACTTTTTGCCTTGTTTTTTTCCAGCTTTCAACGTGTCTTCCATGGCCTCGAAGATGGCAAAGAAAGCGTCGACAGAGTCTTCTGCACAAGGCTCTGGGACATCCAAGGACCCGCGAAGGTCCTGGGTTCTAAGACCTCGAAGGGGCCGGCAGCACCATCAAAGGATGATGCCACCAAGGCGACCTCCAAGGCACCAAAGGTGCCAGAGGGAAAGACCAACACCAAGAGGAAGGAGTCGGGGCCTTCCCTCAAGGGGGACAAGAAAAACTCAAGGTGGGAACCCACCTTGATGCCCTGAGGCGGGGCATCGCGTTGAGCCCGAGTCCTGAGGAGGGCGCTCCCCTCGAATCGACCGACATCTCGCCCTCGCTCTTTAATTGCCCCAGGCCGTCCCGTGCGGCTCTGCGGGTGTGAAACAAGGCTGAATGCAAGGAGGAGGTCGCATGGGCAAACATTCTGTCCAACCCCACCCTTGTCAACGAAACACTCCGCTACTCAACGATGGTGAGTGTCTCGTTTTACTGTGATTTTGATGTTCAGTTTTTTTTTTGAGAATAGTTAACACTGTAACACCCCTATTTTACAACGATGGGTATTACCGCCAGTGACCTCGGACTTTACCGTCCAAAGTCACCCTAGGCTTTATAAGGTATTGAAACTTAAGGAAATGCGGAATTTAAATTATAATACATGACATTAAAAGGTACTCAGACTTGAGACTGTAAATATTGTCATTACATCTTAAATTGTTTCAAAACAACATGATAGAGTTAAGCAGCGGAAATATTGAAACCTTGATCTTGCAAAACGTAGTGAATCCAAAATACGAGAGAAATATCTTCTAGAAGACTTGACCTTTCCTTCCTTCAACTTTCTTGACTCTTCGTCTTTAAACCGTCGAGGGACGTTTCCTAGAGTCTAGCATTTGTCGCGAAGGGCGAGAAATACCAGGCAAAAATGCGGAAAAACAACGGAATTAGTCTAAGGAGACTAAGCAAGTGAGAATGGAAATTCTCAAGGGTAGTTTGGTAACTTCAATAATTGATTAAAGAGACATGCGGGATGTGTTTGAAACGCAAAGACATTATGCGGAGCTTTTATGTATGGAAGTGAGCAAATCTAGAAGTGAGACAACTCTAAACTGAAAAGAAAGAACTAAGAGAATGTAGAACTTTTTAGAGTAGAATTAATGTTGGGAACGTTTTGATTACACACAAGTTTCTAGAAAACCTCTCGCGCCCTTAATGGACTGAGAGCCGAGTCGGTCTTCTAAAACCGGTCCGGTTTTTGATGTCTTTTAATGTGCATTAGCACTTATCTTTATTACGTGTCAAAACTTTACATAGCATTAATGACTTTTAAGGGTGTGGAGGCTATGAAAGAGACGAGTCCACTTAAGGGAACGAAGTTCTAACACTTAGTTAGAATATAGCATAAATTTATTTAATCGATTGAACAAGGCAAACCTTTAGCCTTATTATAAATTTTGAATGTCTGCATAGTGTAGACATTAGTAAGCGACTTTAGTCGTCTTTTCTATTTTTTGTGGCATTGCTTAAGACTTTAGACCAAAATGTTTTATTTCGACATTGCTTTAAGACTTCAACCAACATTTATTTTCCGTATGACATTGCTTTAGACTTCAGAGGAAACCTTTCTATTTCGACATTGCTTAAGACTTCAGTCAACGAACTAAGAGTAGAGTCATGACCTACATATATATGATGTTATAAAAAGTGGTTCAAGACTTATGTCCAACACTTTTTCCTATACTTTTCCAAGCGATGTCTCTAAACGAGACATCTTAAACAAACAAGGCCGCAATCATCGGTCCTAAGTTCATTTCTAACGTTCGAATAAAAATAACGATAATAAGATGTCGTTATTTCTAGCAATCGATATATCCTATGTTTATTTATTTAAGCAAACAAGTGTGTTCCCAACAAAGAGAAATTTACGGAATCGTGATAATGAAAAGGTTTCAATGAGAATATCCACTTGCCTTGAATTTCTTTCGTAAGCTTACGAAACACGGAATTTGGAACGACTTAGTGAAGTTCGTACGCTTCGACCTAGTCATTCGAAAAGATAACGAACGGATTTATATTAAAATCCTTATTATATTTCTCAAACCATCCTTTTTCTTATTTTCCTCTTTTAAGAGAAAGGATGTTATTCTAAATTATTTAATTTAATAATTTAGGTAGGAAAACAAATAATAATAATCTTTTATTATCATTTTTAAAAGGATTTTTTCTTTCTTTTTTTTAAAAAATTTCTATAGAATTAAAAATACTTACTTTAAAGAACATGCAATGATGTATTTAATCAAATGGAAAACCCTTTTAAAAATCACATGCAAAGATTATTTAAGTGGACTAAAAGTATTATCTTCATGAAATCCACTATTCCAAGATCATTCATATATTTTCCGAAAATTATATTAAAGGAAGATTTTGACATGCAAAAGTGTTTTAAACAATTAAAAATCTTTTTACAACTACATGCATTTTCATGCATCTTTCCTTAAATAAATATTGTTCTTATGAGTATACTTATTCCTAAATGTCAAATATAATTTCATTCCCAAAATTATAATAAGGGTTAATATTGACATGCATGAATGGATTATTCCATAAAAACCTTTTAAATCCACATGCACTACTTATTTATTTATTTAAGTATAACATGTATCTTGTAAGTATCCTTTTTATCAAGAAGATCATGACAATTTTTTTTTTAGTACTAGCTCTAAGTTAACATGCAAAGGTAGATTATAACATAAAACCTTATAAAATCAACATGCAACAATTTATTTAAAATACTTAAGTAGATAAAAACCTTTAGAAGTCTACTTTTAATTAAAAGGTTCACAAATAATTTATCAAACATTTATTTTAAGCTTAAGTTGACATGCAAGAATGTTTAAGTTATAAAAATCCTTTTAAAATACATGTAAAGACTTATTTAATTTAATTAAAGATGTCTTGTTCTTATTAAACTTATTTTAATCCAAAGTTCATATAAAATTATCCAAAGCTTATAAAAAGGACATGTAAGGAGGTTTTATTCATAAAATTTTATTTTAAAAGATTCTCAAGTCATTACTTTCATGAATAAAAGAATTCTTTTATATAAAAGGGAAAGAACGTCTAGGTTTATAAATAAATAAAAATAAGAACTTCTAATTTAAAAACCACTTTCATACTCCTAAGATTTATTAAAGTTTATCTTATAACTTATAAAAATAATCCTTATGCATGTATAATCCATAAAAAATATATACTAGTTTTATTTTTATCATATCGGATTTAAAAAAAAATAAAGTTGATTAGTTAATTGGGCCTAAAATAAGCCCACAATTGTTAAAATCAGCCCATAAGAAAAGTAAAAGGGCTGATATATACCTAATCTCCTTATTCTATTGTTTTTTTATCTGTACGCAGGAGAGGCAGAAGACGGACGACATGGACAGGAGGGAGGCGTGAGGGCAGCCAAGGCCGGTGGTCGGCAAGGATGGTGGCGACTAGGCGGTGGTGCGCAAGGTCGTTGGTGGAACGACGATGCTTGGTGGTGGTCAACGACGTTTAACAGAATGAAAGAGACTAGGACAAAAGAAAGCAGTGGAATGGATCTTGTTTAACAAAAATTGAATTTGTGAGTGGTAAAGCCATAAAAAAAACTAATCGGAGATAGTGACCAGTAGTTAGAACAAGTTGAGCAGAGGGGTTGAGTGAAAAAGAAGAACTAATAATAAACTAGAGGAGAAAAGTTTTAACAAGAGGACTGATCAAATAGTTGATCAAGTAAATAAAATAGAATAAATAAAACAATTGAAAATAAGTGTGAGTTGTACACTTGTAATGGATGTCGTGCAACTTGTCAAAGAGAATCAAATTTGAGATTTTGGATTGTCAGAGAAACGATTTTGGCTTCTTGGAGAAGCCTTGCATTTAATGGCAAATGTGATGTTGGTAGAATAAATATATATAGGTATTATTTTGATTCGAACGGGTTTTGCATTAAGGTGGTAAAATTATATAATTCGGATTAAAATACTCCTTTTATCGGAACTGTTCTAAAAAAGTTATGTAGACTAATAAAATAAACTTGAATGATTTTACGTTGTCACTTTTAATTTTAAGACATAAGTTTCAAAGTAGAACCTTAACGGGTATATAATTAATTAAGCGGGTCTCGCCTGATCGGAAAACTTACTTCTTGGAAATGATCCTTAAAATTATGTCGAGTAATAAAATCAACTCAAATGATTTTATTTCTCCACCTTTAATTTTCTAGGAATAAATTCTAAAAGATACGATCGTTACGCGTAACGAATTTATAAAGCGGGTGTTCGGAAATTTGTAAAAATTATCCGAGCAGTTTTATAATTTATGTAAACTAAGAAGATTATTTTAACGACTTCGTAAATTTTTAGACATGAGTTCCTTACTTACGGTCAAAACGGGTAACAACTTTGCTAAGCGGGCCTTAGAAAACTGTCTAGAAGAAGGAATTTTTTTTCAAATTTATCCTAGAAAACACGGATATTAGAAACATCTCGCGATCTCTGCAGAACATGTTCCTCGCCAATTACAATCTCTACCGCATCGAGCTCCTCAAGATAGACAAAGATAAGATCGAGGGGAAGCTCAAGGCTAAGGAGGAGGAGATTTCCAAGGAGAAAAAGGCAAGGGAGGATACCGAGGAGCGGTGCTCGGTGGCGGATCATCATGCGAAGGCAGCGGAGCAGGAGATTGGAGGGTGAAGGCGGAGCTGACCGATGTCAAGGAAAAACTCCTCGCAGACTGCAAATACTCAACGACGGAGCATGCTAAGGTTCAAGAGCTAGAGGAGGAGATTAGCCGTCTTGAGCGCCGCATTAAGGAGCTTAACGAGGAGGTTGAGAAAGCGGGGCCAACCTACGTCCAGAGCGTTGAGTACATAGAAGAAATGTAGAGAGGCATGGAGGGGCTATACCGCCAATCCATGCGAGAAATAAAACATCTTGACCCCAACATTGCCTTCTTCATCCCCAACTATACTCTGGATATGGGGGAGCCCTAGGAAGAGCCCGAGGGCGAATGTGGGTTCTTCCTCAAAGGGGACGGTGTTGAGGAGAAAAAGAATGATCCCCACGCAGGCAAACTCCCGCTGATCCTTGCCACCCTAATCCGTCAAGTCCCCATGGACCCCTCCGCCGACATCTCGAAGAAATGAAGAAGTTTTATTTGTTTTTTTATCTTTTGGAATTTTGGTGGCTCCGTCGGAGCCTGTAAATGTTTTCTTGGCCTTCACAGCCTTTTTTCTTATGCATCACCGCTTTCTTATTATTACTTTTCTTTATGAATGTACGCGCTACTTACTATTGCTTTACGAGAGCTCCAACGGCTCGTTCCATCACGATCCAACCCCATGGCGTGAGTGCTGCATGACTTGCAGCCCGCTCGGGCCACGTTGGGAATAGGTGGGGTCACTGTTGGTTTATTTTGTGGTGATCCCGAGCCTCGTTCGGATCGTGCTTCTCGAATTAGGTTATATGCTGCGATCCCGAGCCTCGCTCGAATCGTGCATCTCGAATTACGTTATATGTGGCGATCCCGAGCCTCGCTCAGATATTGCATCTCGAATTTGGTTATATGCTGCGATCCCAAGTCTCGCTCAAATTATGCATCTCGAATGAGGTTATATGCGGCAATCCCGAGCCTTGCTCGGATCGTGCATATCCCATTTAGATTATATGCGGCGATTCCGAGCCTCGCTTGGATCGTGCATCGCGAAATAGGTTATCTGTGACGATCCCAAGCCTTGCTCGGATCGTGCATATCACACATAGATTATATGTGGCGATCTCGAGCCTCGCTCGGATCGTGCATCTCAGATTAGGTTATATGCGACGGTCCCAAGCCTTTCTCGGATCATGCATATCAACTTAGATTATATGCGGCGATCCCGAGTCTTGCTAGGATCGTGCATCTCAAACTAGGTTATATGTGACGATCCCCGAGCCTTGTTCGAATCGTGCATATCACACTTATATTATATGCGACGATCCCGAGCCTCGCTCGGATCGTGCATCGCGAATTAGGTTATATGCGAGGATCCCAAGCCTCGCTCATATCGCGCATATCACACATAGAATATATGCGGCGATCCCGAGCCTCGCTCGGATCGTGCATCTCAGATCATGTTATATACGACGGTCCCGAGCCTTGCTCGGATCGTGCATATCACACTTAGATTATATGCGGTGATCCCGAGCCTCGCTAGGATCGTGCATCTCGAACTAGGTTATATGCGACAATCCCCGAGCCTTGCTCGGATCGTGCATATCACACTTAGATTATATGCGACGATCGCGAGCCTTGCTCGGATCGTGCATATCACACTTAGATTATATGCGGCAATCCCTAGCCTCACTCAGATCGTGCATCTCGAATTAGGTTATATTTGGATATTTCCAACCCCAAGCGGGAACTTGTAGAGGATAGATTATTCTGGTCATTAGGGATTCCTCCCAATGGCTGCGCCATTCCTGAATATTTCCAACCCCAAGTGGGAAGCTTGTGGAGGATAGGTTTTACCGGTCATTCGGGATTGCTCCCAATGACCGCGCTCTTTCTAAATGTCTCAAACCCTAGGCGGGAAGCTTGGGGATGATAGATTGTGCCCGTCATTCGGGATTGGTCCTAATGACTGCGCTCTTTTCGAATGTCTCCAACCACAAGCGGGAAGCGATGATAGATTGTGCCGGTCATTCGGGATTGCTCCCAATGACCGAGCTCTTTCTAAATGTCTCCAACCCCAAGTGGGAAGCTTGGGGAGGATAGATTATGTCGGTCATTCGGGATTGCTCCCAATGACCGCGCACTTTTCGAATGTCTCCAACCCTAACCGGGAAGCTTGGGGAGGATAGATTGTGCCGGTCAATAGGGATTGCTCCTAATGACCACGCTCTTTCCTAATGTCTCCAACCCCAAGCGGGAAGCTTGGGGAGGATAGATTATGTCGATCATTCGGGATTGCTCCCAATGACCGCGCCTTTCCGAATGTCTCCAACCCCAAGCAGGAAGCTTGGGGATGATAGTTTGTGCCGGTCATTTAGGATTGTTCCCAATGATCGCGCTCTTTCCGAATATCTCCAACCCCAAGCGGGAAGCTGGGGAGGATAGATTGTACCGATCAGTTGGGATTGCTCCCAATGACAATCGCTTTTTCCGAATGTCTCCAACCCCAAGCGGGAAGCTGGGGAGGATAGATTGTACCGATCAGTTGGGATTGCTCCCAATGACAATCGCTTTTTCCGAATGTCTCCAACTCCAAGCGGGAAGCTTGGGGAGGATAGATTGTGCCAGTCATTCAGGATTTCTCCCAATGACCGCGCTCTTTCCGAATGTCTGTAATAGCCGCAAATTTCCTTTAAATGAATAAATTTCATTTTTGTAATATTGAATTATTTTATTAAATAAAATAGTTATAAAAACTTTATTATTAATTAAAAAAAATTATGTTCTTATGAAATATTTATTCTAATAATTTTTTGTATTAAAGACGGAAATTAATAAATTTGTAACTAACGGAAATTCTATTCTTAAAACCTGAATGTTCCGGTGTACTTTTCAAACCGACATTACTGTCCGTTTGCTAACGCGTTTGGATCATTTAAGAGAGGACTTTGGTGGATTTTGGTATAGAGATTTGCCACTCACTCATGTCTTATTTTATTAAGATCAAATCTTTCTCTCCTACTCACTTTAAGAGGGGATTTTAGTCATGATGGGCATGATACTCCACTAACTCATGTTAGTGCCCATTTAAAGACCACAAAATCTCTCCAAGACTCCCATAAATCTCCCAACACTCTTTTCTATCTCCCAAACATCCTCCTCTAGCTCTCAAACACTCTCATTTTTCTTACCAAAAATGTCTACAAGAGCAAGGTTGTTTTTCCAACAAAAAATCACCAAACCTCCTCTCTTGTGCGCCTCCACCACCAGCCCTTGGCGTCCCTTGACTTCCCGTGCCTGCCCGCCACCGTGCCCCCTCGCCGGAGCCGCCACCACCACTGGCCGCCGGCCACCTCCTCCCTCGCGCCGCCCCGTTCCGCCCTTATCCTCCGTTCGGTTTTTGCTCTTAAAAGAGAGATCAAAGTCTATTTCGAAGCCTTTTTAATATATTATTAGGTGCTAATTTTTTTAAGTTTTATATAATGTTTAGATAGGCCTTTCTACTTGCTTAATCTAAAAAACTCAGATTTTATAAAATTCTAAATTTGTACATGTTCTTATGAGAAAACATTATGTATGCAAGAGTTTTAAAGGAAAAATATTTTTGTAAATTATAAGGAAAATTCTAATAAATCTTAAGCTTATAAAAATGGATTTTTAACTTAGAAAATTCTGAAACTTTATTTATTCTAAAAGCCTAGTTAATCTTTTCATTTCTCTACAAAGTTCTTTATTTTATAAAGGCAACAATTTGATAATTGTATAAGCTAAAGTTTTCATGCATGAAACTTTCATGCATGTCTTATATAAGCCTTAGAATGTTTTTATATGAATTTTCTAGTTTAAATAAATTTAATAACCACAAGTTATGATCAATTAAATAAAAAATGTCCTTGCATGTAAGTTTAAATGAGTTTTTATGAGATAAACCTTGTTGCATGTGTCTTTTCTCTAATTTATAAACTTTAGAATAATTTGTAAATGATCTTCTTACTAGAGAAAGATTTACAAGATTAAAATGTGTTTGATTAAATTATATAAGTCCTTGCATGTAATTAAAAAGGATTTTTATATCTCTTACCACCTTTGCATGTCCTTTTCACAAAACTCTAAAATAATAGTTATATGAGTTTGACTTAAGTGAAATTAATAAGATCACAATCTTGGCTAAACAAGTAAATAAGTTGTTGCATGTTGATAAATGGACTCATTATAAATTAAGACCTTCTTGCATGTTAACTTAAGCTAAAAGGAATTGTGGATAAATTGTCGATAATCTTTCTAGGACTAAAAATATATTTATAAAGATATTAAGTACTTAAATAAATCATATGGTTGTGCAAGTTGATTTTATAAAGTTTATGTACTAGATCTACTCTTGCATGTGTTTTAGAACTAATAAAAGGGTGAAACAAAAACTTATTAGCCTTCTTAGTAAAAAGAATGTTTTGATAAGCATAAGCTATTTTAATTAACTTAAGGTTTGCATGTGGGAATAAAAAATATTTTTATAAAGTATTATATGCATGCATGATAATCCTAGAATTTACTATAATTTTATAATGAGTAATTCATGACTTGTAGGAATATTGATCATAAGGATAAATTTTAATAAGTATCTTTGCATAAAAATAATGATGCATGCAAACCATATATATAGTTTATTTTAAATATATATTTTGCATGTGATTTAAAAAAGTTTTTCTTATGAGTAAATGAGGTCTTGCATATTTTTCTTAAAATAAGTATTTTAAAGTTTATAAAATTCTTACAAAAGTATCACCTTGAAAATAATAATAAAGAATTATTATTTTGATATCTCCTATCTAAATTATTAATCTAAATAATTTCAATTAACTTTCCTCCTCTTAGAAGAGGAAAATAAGAGAAAGGATTAACTAAACTAAAATAAGGATTTTAATACATGTCTGTTCGTCATTCCTTTCGGTTAAATAGGTCGAAGCTTACGAACGTCACTAAGATTTTCTATTTCCGAGTTTCGTAGCATCCCGAAGGAAATTCAAGGCAAGTGGATATTCTACTTGAACCCTTTTGATAAATTCGATTCCGTTAACGTTCTCGATGTTGGGAACACCTTATTTGTTAAAATAAATAAATCTAGGAAATATCGATTGTTAGAAATAACAACCCTTTGTTAGCGTCACTACTATTATTATTATTGTTAATAGAAATATACTTAGGGTTGTTTGTGTGGCCTTACTTGTTTAAATCTCTTTTCGAGATTCATAATGGAACTAATATATATAATAAGGGATGCGGGTTTTGACACTAACATCTCTCTATAATATGTCAAGTGGTACGGCTTTACGCCCTTTCTTCCCTTGACAATTCGTTAAAACACACCGAGTGGTACGGTTCATCACCCTCTCTTCCCTCGATATTATTGAGTGGTTTGGCTCACCGCCCTCTCTTCTCTCGGTAATTCAAATCATAATCTTTTCCGCTCCTACTCGTTGGAGGGATGTCTACACCCTAGCTAGGTGTCGGAACTTCGTTAACCTTAAGTGGAATTGGCTCTTTCATAGCCTCCACATCCTTAAAAGTCATTAATGTTATGCAAGTTTTGACACGTAATAAAGATAAGTGCTAGTGCACATTAAAAGACATCAATACCGGGTCGGTCTTAAAAGATTGAACCGACTCTCGGTCCAACAAGGGCGCGAGAGGTTTCTTAGAAACTTGTGTGTAATTAAAAACGTTCCCAACATAAATTCTACTCTAAGACGCTCTACAATTTCGTAGTTCGTTCTTTCGGTCTAGAGTTATCTTGTCTCGAGATTTACTCATTTCTGTTAATAAGCTCCACTTAAAGTGCGTACTTCTCAAAACACGTTTAGAGTATCTCTTTAATAATTTGTTAATTTTACCCAAACTACCCTTGATAATTTCCATTCTCACTTTCTTAGTCCACTTAGACTAATTCCGCTTTTTCGCATTTCTGCTTGGTATTTCTTGCCCTTTGTGACAAATGCCAGAGCCTAGGAAACCTCCACCGAAGGCGTAAAGACGAAGATCGATCGAGTTGAAGGAAGGAAGGTCAAATTCCCTCAAGGATGGTTTTCTTGTTAAATTTTCGGGTTTCACTACGTTTATGCAAACAATGTTATTTAAATTCCGCTTCCTAAAAATTGTTAAGTATTATGTTTTGTTGAACTAAGTCAAGGTATGTAATAGATATTTTTAAAAGACTCATGCTTGAGCAACTTTATAATATGTAATAACTTTACATTTCCGCATTTTTAATTCACTTTCAAACCTTATAAAGTCTTAGGTGACTATGGATGGTAAAATCCGAGGTCACTACCGTTAACACATATCGTTACAAAATAGGGTTGTTACAATGTCTCCAACCCCAAGCAGGAAGCTTGGGGAGGATAGATTGTACCAGTCATTCGGGTTGCTCCCAATGACCGCGCTCTTTCCGAATGTCTCCAACCCCAAGCGTGAAGTTTGGGGAGATAGATTGTGGCGGTCATTCGGGATTGCTCCCAATGACCGCTCTCTTTCCAAATGTCTCCAACCCCAAGCGGGAAGCCTGGGGAGGATAGATTGTGGCGATCATTCGGAATTGCCCCCAATGACCACGATCTTTCCGACCTTCAGCACATCAAGTTGGGACATAAATTTGAAATAATTCGTCACCCTTTATACACAAAATTTGTTGACAACATTAACTCAAGTGTTTACATGTAGTACCTTTTGAGCCGAGCCACGTTCCAAGTTTTACTTAGAGCGCGACCTTCGCTATCTTTTAATTTAAATGCTCCGGGCGTGACCTCTTCTCTGAGGAGATACAGTCCTTCCCAGTTCGGATCCAATTTTCCCCCTTCGGTCCTCCGTAAAACAAGATTACCCAAGGCTAGACTTTGGGGTTTGACTTTATTGTCGTGGTAGACGGCGACCCGATGTTTATACTCCACATAGCGTAATGCGGCGACCTCGCAGAGCTCACCCCTAAATTGCTACTCTACCTTGAGTGCGGCTTCGTTCTCTTTGTCGTCGAAGTTAAACACCCTGGTTCTGGGGATCAAGGTTTGGACTAGGACAATTGCGTCCACCGCATATGTTAAAGCATAGGGAGTTTCCCCCATGGCACGACGCACTGTTGTGCGGTACGCCCACAAGACGAGGGGGAGAAGTTCTGCCCAACGACCTTGAGCGGTGCCTTCACGTCTTCTTAGGTCGGACAAGATTCGCGCGTTCACATTTTCTACTTGGCCCTTCGAATGGGGGTGAGCAACCAAAGAAAACTTGAGGGAGATGCCCAACTCGGAGCAGAAAGTTCGTGTTTCTTCGCAGTCGAACTAGGGACCATGATCAGTCATATTGGTCATGGGGAAACCGAAACGGCACATGAGATTCTTTTAGAGGAATGAGTAGATCTTGGCCCCCGTGATCTTGGCCATTGCTTTTGCCTCTATCCATTTCGTGAAGTAATCCACGATGACCAAGATGTATTGCACCTGCCCTGCGACCTTTTGGAAGGGAACTAAAATGTCCATCCCCCATATCGCAAAAGGGCAGGGTGCGTGGATCGAGCACAAGGCCGAGACAGGAGCATGTTGGATGTTGGTATGCCTTTGACAATTGTCGCATCCCTAGACATGGGACTTTGCGTCTTGTTTGAGAGTTGTCCAGAAATACCCCACCTGAGAGGTGACCCGGGCACACAGGTCGTCATACGTCTTTTGGGATTTCAGGAAGATGTAGTTCTTGAAAGCCTCGTGGCACAAGTTTCCCATGAGAGTATCTCACGCCGAAACTTCGTCGATATGCGCGATATCTACAACCGAGGTCGTGAATCTCGTGAAGAAGGAGCCCAGAGGCTCTTCCTCACCATACTCAACACCACGCAGATCGCGCATGTTCTTCTTGTGCTTTCTCGATCCGCTAAAGTGCACGATGAACGCTTCGCACAGTTGGGCGAACAAAGAGATGGTCCCGCAGCGGAGGCTGATAAATAACGTAATCGCTGCCTTTTCTATTGTGGTGGGGAACACATGGCAGAAGACCGCGGTCTTCAGGGTCCGCGGTCGCCGTCTGAGGCTTGTGGAAACCCTTGGGCATCGGCTCACTTTGGATTTCATCAATGAACTCTGGAAATCCACTCCCCTCCATGTGGTGATGACTCATTTCCTATGTTGCCAATATCTCAGACCTCTCTGGACGCTGCGACCGCGAACATCACGAGTGCGACCACGATATTTGCATGAGATCTCGCACTTGCCTAACCGTGGAGGATCCGTTCATTGATGCCTCACTTCTAGGCTCATATCTCGGGACGTACTCGGACACGTACTCGGGACGGGGCTGACCAAGCCTTGGGATGGGAACGAGTTCAAGATGCGGCTGGCCGTAACCATGAATAGGCGAAGGGGCGAATCCTTGTTGGTGTTGTCCGTATCCCGGGAAGGGGTACAGGTGGGGAGGGACACCACTTTGCGTGTATCCTTGGAACAGATATGGGTTTTGGGGGACTGCACCTTTGCTTGCATATCCCTAGAAGGGGTACAAGTTATGCAGGGCAGTGTATGTCCATCTCGGGGGGGACCCCATATGGCCAACCTGGTTGAGGCACGCCGTTGGCCCATTTCGAGATATCGGGCATATTATCGGGGTGGAGAGGAAAAAAGTTGTTTGGACAGGATGAAAGCGTTCCCACAGCAGCGCCAGTGATGAAGCCCAAAATAAACCAACGCTAATATCGAGGAACGAGATTATTGATTTGACAAAACAAACTCTTTCTTTTATTATAATTCCAATTTGAGATTACAACTGTCGGATTGCCCGATATCTCTCTACTGAGATTCGAGGTCTCTCTAACGAGGTTCGAGACCTCGTTGATTACTATGAGATTAGAGCTAGTGAACTACTTTCGAGATCTTTTCTATTACAAATTGAAGACAACTACTTATTCGAGATTCGAGATCTTTTGAGGGCGGCTTGTACCTTGTTTGCGATATTCTAACTGACGCAGGAGAGTTGCTTTTGAGTGACTTGAAGTCTTTTTATTGACCTTCTCTTGATTGTAGCGCGGTCTTTGCGATTGTTTCAACACGTCGATCTCAACGAGCAAGATAGCTCTTGAGTTAGAGATGTTTTTCGACCTTTGCAACATTCGAGCTTCTTCCCTATTTATAGGGATTTGGGAAGAGAGGTTTTCACCGTTATCCGATGTGGGATGTGCGAGTTGTTTCTATTTGATTGGTTGAGAGAGAGGTGGCTTGTGATTGGATAGAGAAGGGGTGTAAGTGGCAAAGCGGGCCGGTTGTGTCAGCTTTTGAGCATGCGCGGTCTTCTACCTTGCCGACTTTGGGTCACATCGTTGGTCCACTTTCCACCTTAATGGGAAGTGCGCGATGTTTAGCCTTGCATTCTTTCCTGCCTTGGATTGCTTTGCGGATCCACTCTCCACCTTAGTGGGAAGTGCGCGATGTTTGGCCTTGCTTTGTTTCCTGCCTTGGATTGCTTTGCTGATCCACTTTCGACCTTAGTGGGAAAAGCACGATGTTTGGCCTTGCTTTCTTTACTGCCTTGGATTGCTTTGCGGATCCACTTTCCACCTTAGTGGGAAGTGCGCGATGTTTGGCTTCTGGTTTTTTTGGATAGGTGTAGGAAAACCTCTAGGGTTGACCTCGAAGTTTCCTCACTTGGCTTTGTCTTCGAAGCTTACTTTGTCCGCTTATGCATTGCTAATTTCACGCACCATCAGGCGGCTCAAGGCTAAGCACAAAGGAGTGATGTTATGATCAAAATAATGCTAGTCAAGATACACTCCACACTTTAAAATTTCAGATTCAAACAAAAAGTTATAGGCAAGAAATGGCAAGAAAACGAAAACTAGCCCAAAGACACAAGAAAGTCGGTTTGCCTTATTTTGGCTATTCCGCTTCTAATTTTTTTTAATTAAACGAGAGTTATTTGAATATCTTGGGGTGTGATTTGAATCACCCTTGTTCTGATTTTTTTAAAAGGCTACTAGCCTTATGTGTCAAACTAGGCCAATTCGGGTTCGGTTTGGGTTTGTGTGTGGTGTGGCCGAATGGAGTCTTGGTCCAGCAGGTGTGGCTGTGATTTTAGAAAGGAATATCAGCCATAATTAAGATATTTTGAAATCATATTAATGGCTCCAAAGATGGCTAATCAAATCTCTTAAAACAAAGAGCTAAACTTGGCAAGTGTAGTCATTTTGGGCCGGCTGATTGAAGGCTGATTTGGCCTTGATTGTGGCCAAAATTTTAGGGATTTCTAGGACTGATTTGGAGGTTCATTTGTAATAAAAAATCCCCAAAAAAGAGCAACAATATCAGCAAGATTGGCCATAATAATGAAGACCAAAAGCAAGCAATTCGACTTGAACAATTGACGTATGGAATTTTTAATCAATGAGCATGCATAAATCAATAAGATTCACATCACATCTCATCATACTAAGGGTAGGAGAAAAAAATTTCAAGAAAAAATGCCTTCGTAAGACTTGCTTACGACAACAAGGACAAGGATTCAAGGTCGAAATAATCAAACAATGAACATGATGTCGGGTTTTTGCATGAAATAACGTGGATCTACGAGAGTTTAAAATGACTTACATGTGGCTCTTGATACCAATTGATTGCCTGAAGGATCGCCCTTGTAAGCCTTCCCGAGATCCACAAGAATGAGCGCCGAAGATTGCCTGAAGGCGTGCCTATGGTGTGCGTGGCAACGGCGGAAGGAGTGTGTGTCTCACGACACTGGGGCGCGACCAGATCTGGTTTGGCATGATGGGATCGAGCCAATGGCACGAGGGTGCCGACGTTTCCAACCATGAACGACCCTAGGGTTCCGAGCGAATGGCGCGGTGAATCCGAGCCTTAGCAAGATGGATCCGAGAATGTTTTATGTGGTTGTAGTTGATGTGCTTGATTGTATGTAAGGGAATGAGAGATTCAAGAACAAGAGAAAGAGAGAGGAATGGGAATTAGAGAGAAAAGGGTGCAATAGACTAAGTCAAGAGTAATCTCAATTGCCTATAATCCAAAACTAAGTACAAAGAGAGGCAAGGAGGGCTTTATATAGAGCACTCCTTCATAGAACAAGCTTGGACTAATCCCGATATGGAAACCGAGATACACTCCCAATAACTAAAATAACATAACAATAATATAAATAAAGTCAATTTATGGAAATAAATAAATATCATAAATAAAAGAGATAGACACCGATGTGGCTCGACTAGGCCAAGAGGGTCGCGCCGTGGCACGGGTGTGCCAAGGGGGCCGGCATGGTCTAGAGTGCCTCCGTGTCATCAGAGCCCGACTTGGGTTAGGGCTGGATCCCATGAACCTCCCCTTATTCACTACACCCCATCATTCCACCCACCCAAACCCAAATCCTAACCCTTGATCACCATAATGTGTGGGCGCCATCTAGTTCCCAACACACACCAAACACACCTCTTGATTTTGGGCCTACTCGAAATTTACAATTAGAATTTGATAATGTTGTGACATCGGAGACCTGCCCACGGTCTGACCCATTTTTCCTTAATATGATTTCATACACCCCTCACTCAGTCCCGTCCGACCCCCACCAAGCCGGACCTTCCCACATTCTACCTAAGCCCACCCACTATCAGGTCGAGCCTTCTTATCACGAGGTTGGACCTTCCTACCACCCACCACCTCTAGAGGCTGAACCTTCGTACCACCTAGCACCCCATGAGGCTAAACTTTTTTACCCTGAGGTCGAGTCTGTAACACCCCAACTTTTAACCGGGGCGCTACTCAGCAGTAGACCTTACCAGGTACTACTTACGTTAGCTTGACAACAAATTCACTCGGATCTTGCAACTCGGGCATGACGAGAATTTATTGAAAAGTATCCAACTTTCATTTATTAAACAAAGGTTATAAAACATGCATGAGACCCCAATCTCTGAACATTAAAAATAACGAATATTGACTCAATAACACAACGTTCACCTTAATGCTAGACAACTCAAACAAGTCAACAATACCAATATAGCTAGTAACTCCCTAACCAAACCAAGCCTATTGACACGCGCCAACCATCCGCTCTACCACTCGACTGAGGATCCATCTCGGTTCCTAATTCATACCTGCAACTGAAAAATAAGTCCCCGAGGGGTCAGTTTCTATTCCAATCCAAGCTAGAAATTACACGAGACCAGTAAGACGTTTTAAAAACCAACATACAATTCCTAACATTCAACAAACAAGATTAGCACACACAAACCAACTACAGTCCATACCTATTTCCCATTTAATCATACATTCACATTAACACATTCACATTTACAAAAATTAAGCACATCAACCTACACTCCCTCCTCCACACACACGCACCCATACAATTTATTTTGCGGCAATGCAACCCTTCTTCACCATTGCATTCTACGCGACAATGCAACCCTTCATCATCATTGCATGTCTTTCCAACAATGCAACCCTTCTCCATCATTACATGCCGGTTTTCAATTAACACATAGAGAAAATATTCCAAACATTTCACACATGATAAAACTATTTAAAAACGGATTGCACACATATCACACACAATTACCAATTACAGTTACAATCACAATTACCAATACAATTACAAACACAATCACAACCACAAACACATTTACCATCACAGTCACAAATTATAGTCACAATTGCAATCATAACGACAAATACAAATAGTCATATAAACAAAGAATTATGGACTAGTTCCCCCAAATCAATCTTACAGGCACGATATAACGTCTAACAAGAACTAGAACAAAAACTGAGCAAGTCGCAGAATGACTTACCTCGAGACGAAGGGTCCTTTGAAGAAGAAGGAAATTAGGAAGGGCCAAAAATGATTTCCTAGAAGAGATATTAACGCGATAACTGAATTAGATCTAACTCACATTTCCTCTAACAGAACCGATACGAACAATACATGTTTACAAACCCAATTTAATACCCACCCAAGAGTATAGCTATATAAGTGTATATATAAGTATATAACTTAACTCATGTATATATACATAACCCAGTATATAATTATACAGTCAGCCGATTGAGTATTGAACGAATTCCTAGGACAAATGAACCCAATATATAACTACTCGAACTACACTAACACTACTAATACTATAGTATTAAAAATAATAATAATAATAAACAAGTATATTAGAGTCTAATTAAAACCAAGCCTTACTAAACAATGCGTACACACCCCACCTAAATAAACAAGGTTTGAGTTCAACAATCAGTACTATATACGCTTATATATAATTCCAAACAACTAACCCACTGGATCATAATTAACTAACAACTAATTAGTTCGTACAAAGCCAAACCCACCTAATTACTAACCACATGCAAGGGTGAGCCCTCCCACAAGAATTTAACTTCCCTAAACTACCCGAACAATTTGAAAACTTTTAACAATTAAGCTTGGTAAACATGTGCTTAAAAAAATAGTTACTAATTAACAGATTGAAGAACATGACTCTTTGAACCCAAACCAAGAATAAACGATGTCCCTCACCGACTCGATCGACAACCCAACAACCCTTTTCGACCCTACAACCAAGGCTTACCACAAGTACCTGCGGTAGGCAACAGGATGGGCGATTGACGGGATGGACAAACCCACGAAGACGGGTCAACAATCAATGACTGCAACCCTGGAGTACTATGAAGATCGACGGCGACAAAGCCCAGTGACAAACGGTGGCGAGAAGACGTGGCGGCGCAGAAGCAACGAGAGCAAGCTCACCGTTGCTCTCTCTTTCGGGTTCCTCTTGAGCGGCGGATAAAAGATGGGGAACCCTTCTCCTCAGACATGGGTTATAAGGAGATCACGATTAGGAGATAAACGAATAGAGATCGGACTCTTGTTGGGCCAGCCTAGCTTTGGGCCTTCAAGCCCAACTACAACATGATGCAATAGGAAGAAGGTTGAAGGGATATGGGTCTCTCGCTAGGCCGATTAGGATAAGTGGGCCTCTTGGCTTCTAACCTTAGAACAGAAATTAGGTAGGAAGAAGAATTTTATCAGAGTTTACAACCCGATTTAAGGAATCCAGGTATTACATACAATCCCCCTTAAAAAAAAGTTTCGTCCCGAAACTTAAGAATGAACGGAACTGAAGTAAATGTGTAATATTTAAAAGATTACTAGATTTATCCCGATGTTCTACAAATACCTCTCCCTAAGAAACGGTTCGTCCCCGAACCGAAATTGCAACAAAGAAACTAAAACGCATAGCTCATTAATACAAACGCGATAATTAACACACAAGGCATATGTCACACAACAATCAAACAATGCAACAGATGATTACACACATAGACAACTATCGATTCTAACCTCTCACTAATTGCTACCAAACCAAATTCATGAGTGTTTTACCTAACTGACATCACTGGACTCCCAAGTCCTCACTCCAACACCATGTTTGGCTCAAACACATCTGCTTGATCAATCTGATCTTGGACCCCAAACTATTGTTAGAATTTACTCCTCTCGATGAAATAATGGTCATGATAGTTCCTCAAGGACATCTTTAAGGGCTCGTACAGCTCTAACTAGAGTGTCTCTCAATCGCTTCCATCCACAATTTACTGTCTAAACATGTTTTCTCTCCTAAGCTTCCTCATCTTCTTAGTCTTAACTTCCGCGAACAGTACGATTTGTTATCCAAACTTCACCATCCTTAGCCTCTTCTTGATGGCCTAACAAAGTGGACTCGTGGATAAATTGCACCCAGGGCCCCTAACAAACTCTTCATCTCCTATTCCTTCTCTGCTCGATCTCACAACCTCCTTTGTGGAAGGTGACCTACATATTGCCTCAAACTCGTTCTACTCTGTTGCCTTCCTAGATCCTTACAGCGTGGTTCAGCCGCGTCATGTCCTTGGCCTTATCCTATAACTACTTCCTAATGATTGCTTCTAGTAAGTGGGATTAGTTGTGAATAGTGATAGCTTGCATTTAGGTATAGCTTAGGATGCGTATTTATATTTATATTGCATGGTTTTTAGCTTAGTTTAGTGTAGTTCTTAGGTTCCTAGGTTTTCTAGGAAATTCGGGTTTTGCGCTTGTTTTGTTCGATTTTGCAGATCTTTAGGTAAACAAGTATGGACGGGATGGATCTTAGATGATTATGGTGGATTTTGATGAAGCTTATAGTGATACAAGTGAAGATTAGAAGAGCTAAGGTCCAAGAGCTTGAAGGATAAAAACGTTTAAACCCGAGCTATGCATTGGAGTCTTGTTTTGACACCTCTATCTTGCAATGCTTGGTTTGGAGCTATAGTGGTCGGATGAAGCTGAATTTGGTATCTCGGGAAAGATAATTAGAAGAGTTACAATTCATATTTTTACTTCGAGTCCAAATTCCAACTCGAAAAGGGTCAAAACAGCGTCTGAAGTGTCACTTGAATGCTGAACCGAGCTGTGACGCGGGCTTGAGTGCCTACATGCACGGCCGCGCCTCCCTAAGAAGAGGCCGCTTCGTCTATCCCCGTGCGAGAGAGTTGGGCCGCGAGTTTGGGATTTCGAGTTGGGCCTTGGTATAATGATTTTCGGCGTATTTTATTGTATTTCGGGATAATTTGATCTTTGGATGCCCTTGGATATTTAAACCTTGTTTTTAGTTTCTCTTTCATAAACTCTGGATCATAATTTTGGAGGCTAGGGTTTTCTCTCTAAAGGATCAAACTTTGAACCATTGTAAGTTTTTCTTAATTTTAATTATGAATTGCTAAATTCCTTTGTGTTTGACTAGTTATTGAAATCATGATTTTCATGAGTTGTGAGGTTTGATTGATTCTCAATAAACTTGAATAGAGTTTATTCCCTGTGCTTAATTGAATCTAAACTAGGGTTTTGTTAGATTAGCTACCTAATTGAATTTCTAGTTATAACTGAATCTTAGTAATTATCGGTCGGAGTTAATTTGATCAAGAGTAGAACTTTAATCAACTTAGTACCAGTTGGACTAGTTGGTTAAAGAAGGAAATAAATTCACAAGTAACTTAGATGTCTGGTTGCTCTAAGTGTTTGTTTCTATTGATAACTTGAATCGTTATGTTGTTGTCTAATTGAATCTAAAAGGTCTTTTAGGTTGTTAGATGATTAGGGTTGTTAGACTAGTAGTTCTATCAACTAAATCAGAAGTTCGGGTCATAATCCTTAGTAGGGTAATAATCCACAATAGATTATTCTAGTGAGAAGAGAATCAAGAGAATCGATGATCAACAAAGCAATGTCATGATGGATTTAACTAGTTGAACACGCTTGTCTCTCATACATTACAATCATATTTACTTTTATTCTGCATATTAGATTAGACTTTCAATCATAAAACCCCCTTTTTAGTTACTTGGCATTCAAGTAACAACACAAATACACGAGTCTTTGTGGGATCGACCCTTACTTACCATTGTACTAAGTTTGGTTAAGTTAGGATTCTTTGAAAGGTAAACGATTGAAAAATACCTCATCAAATTTGGTGTCGTTGCCGGGGACTTGTCGCTATTTGTGTTTTTACTTTTGTGTTATTCTTGGTGTTGTGAACCTATCTTACGGTTCATAACACCCGTGCTACTAATCTATGGCTTTGTTTGTATGTAGACAGCTACAGGATAAACACTTCCATGATTATTTTTCAAGATTTCAAGACCATGTGTTTGAACTTGGTCCTTGGGGATTACAATATAATGATAAAGAGGTGAACATGGGAGTTATCCATGGTATGAATCTTGAGACAAGGGGATTGGCAGATTATATGAGCAATGAGAGGCTTTTGTTTATGGGACCTGGGGAATGCTGGGATTTCTTATGTTTCATGAGCCATCAAAGCATTTTGGTCGAGTCATCTTCCCAACCACCCCAGTCGGTTGATAAGTCTCTTGAGGATATAATCAGGGATATCTCAAAAGGGGTAAATACCATAATCAAGGAGCACTGTGAGTCTTGTTCTTCATATTTTCATTCCACAATCTCATGCCCTTTTAAGTTGTGTGAAAGGAATTGTGGAATCACATTGGAATCAAACAATCATGAGTCATACACTCATATACAAGTTGATGAGCAATCTACTACACTTGATGTGAATTATGAAGATGAATTTGATGCCCAACATGAATTCACACCTATAAGTCATGATGATCAGATTATCACAAAGCCAAGGGAAGTTTGTGAAGCCATAGAGATTCTTACAAAGCCTAGAGAGCCTGAGTCATCTTTACCCATGTGGAGTAAATTGTTACAGGGTTTTGTGGTTTTGGAAGAAGACTCTTTTGTCGATCATGATGACTTCTTTGCTGATGAAGTAGACAGCCATGAGGGAGAAAATCAACATGATGCATCTATTAAGTCTCCCGTTGTCATGGTGCACCCTATGTTAGGCCTTGACATCTCTTGCTTCAGTTTCCCCACCTTCTCACATCAGGAGCTTATGGAGTTACAAGATGAGGAACCAAGCCTACAACACAAGGTGGAAGATGAAGAATATATGGAGTTCATCTTGGATATAAGTGGTATTGCTGACAAGTGCTTTGATTCATACTATAAGTATTTTCTAAAGCCACCACTTGTGCTGAATTTATTTGAGCAATTGCCATCTCATGCTAACTGGGCACACATGTTTGATAAGTTAAAACGATCTTTGAAAGTTATATTATGCATCTTTAATTTATCATTGTGTTACTTATGTTTTTCAGAGTTGTGTGCACAGGGATTTGACAGGTTGCTAAGGGCATTGATAGTGTCTAATCTTGTCTAATCATGCTAAGAGTCAAGCTAATGATGTTAAATAAGCAATTCTTGGGAGGCAACCCAAGGTTTAGAGTAGATTTACTTTTCAGTTAATCTTTTTCTTTTTAGGTAGTTTTTTTGTGTGTTTTAGATACCCAGGTCCGAAGACAGATTACCCACCACTACCAGCGTTGGATTACTAGCAATACCCGGATAGCTAGATCTTTGTGAGTTTTTCTCTTTTCTTTACTTTTTACTATACTTTGGGGACAAAGTATGGTTTAAGCATGGGGGAAGGGAATTACTTTTGCATTTCATGTAATTGCATTAGTTTAGGGCATATTTAAAAAAAAAATTGCATGCATTGATTAAAATCCTTAAAAATGAAAAAAAAATCTGAAAAAATTGAAAAAATACAAAAATATTGCATTTAGGTTCTTATTTCCCCATTGTTTGATTCCTCTTGTCTTTCTAAGCTAAGTATAAGTCCTAACTCATGAATTGCATGATATGCTGAAGTTTATATGATATGAGCATGATCATTGATTTATTACTTTGACTATAGGACTGAGCATGTATTTAGTTTGAGTTTAGATTCATTCTGAAGTTCTATCTTGCATTTAGGTATAGCTTTGGATGCATATTTATATTTATATTGCATGGTTTTTAGCTTATTTTAGTGTAGTTCTTAGGTTCTTAGGTTTTCTAGGAAATTCGGGTTTTGCGCTTGTTTTGTTCGGTTTTGCAGATCTTTAGGTAAACAAGTATGGACGAGATGGATCTTAGATGATTATGGTGGATTTTGATGAAGCATAGAGTGATAAAAGTGAAGATTAGAAGAGCTAAGGTCCAAGAGCTTGAAGGATAAAAACGCTTAAACCCGGGCTATGCATTGGAGTCTAATTTTGACACCTATATCTTGCAATGCTTGGTTTGGGAGCTATAGTGGTCGGATGAAGCTGAATTTGGTATCACTAGAAAGATAATTCGAAGAGCTAAAATTTATATTTTTACTCCGAGTCCAAATTCCAACTCGAAGAGGGTCAAAACAGCGTCTGAAATGTCACTTGAATGCTGAACCGAGCTGTGACGCGGGCTTGAGTGCCTATATGCGCGGCCGCGCCACCCTAAGAAGAGGCCGCGCCGTCAGTCCCCGTGCAAGAGAGTTGGGCCGCGAGTTTTGGATTTCGATTTGGGCCTTGGTATAATGATTTTCGATGTGTTTTATTGTATATCGGGATAATTTGATCTTTGGATGCCCTTGGGTATTTAAACCTTGTTTTTAGTTTCTCTTTCATAAACTCTAGATCATAATTTTGGAGGCTAGTGTTTTCTCTCTAAAGGAGCAAAATTTGAACCTTTGTAAGTTTTTCTTAATTTTAATTATGAATTGCTAAATTCCTTTGTGTTTGGCTAGTTTTTGAAATCATGATTTGCATGAGTTGTGAGGTTTGATTGATTCTCAATAAACTTGAATAGAGTTTATTCCCTGTGCTTAATTGAATCTAAACTAGGGTTTTGTTAGATTAGCTACCTAATTGAATTTCTAGTTATAACTGAATCTTATTAATTACCGGTCGGAGTTAATTTGATCAAGAGTAGAATTTTAATCAACTTAGTACCAGTTAGACTAGTTGGTTAAAGAAGGGAATAAATTCACAAGTAACTTAGATGTCTGGTTGCTCTAAGTGTTTGTTTCTATTGATAACTTGAATCGTTATTTTGTTGTCTAATTGAATCTAAAAGGTCTTTTAGGTTGTTAGATGATTAGGGTTGTTAGACTGGTAGTTCTATCAACTAAATCTGAAGTTCGGGTCATAATCCTTAGTAGGGTAATAATCCACAATAGATTATTCAAGTGAGAAGAGAATCAAAAGAATCGATGATCAACAAAGCAATGTCATGATGGATTTAACTAGTTGAACATGCTTGTCTCTCATACATTACAATCATATTTACTTTTATTCTGCATATTAGATTAGACTTTCAATCATAAAACCCCCTTTTTGGTTACTTGGCATTCAAGTAACAACACAAATACACGAGTCTTTGTGGGATCGACCCTTACTTACCATTGTACTAAGTTTGGTTAAGTTAGGATTCTTTGATAGGTAAACGACTGAAAAATACCTCATCGAATAGCTACATTCTCTTCTTTTTGTTCACTCAGTACTCCAAGGTGATCTTCTTAAGTCGGGTTTTTAAGCTCTTCCTAATGCAAATGACATCCTTTCTTCGACCATTTCCAATCTTATAACTTGGACGCTTAGGTAAGGTTCGCTCCAATTTGCTCCCTTCTCCTCTATGTCGACTATTTTTACCTTCTCTTGTACTAGATTCAACGACTCGGATGCTTAACGGCCACTACTATGCAACTCTTGGAGGCCATTTAGCACAACACTTTAATCCTACTCTTGTTGCTTCCTCACACTCCCCTACTAGTTCTAATTCTTTGAACGAGTTTAGCTTCAGTCAAACCTTACACTTAGATTTAGAAGTTAAAGAATTAAACTACCGGAAGTCCTTCTGTTGGCGGTGGCGGAGTCGCGACGTGTCATCAAACCTCCTATATGCAGCATGACTACCCTTTTTTAAAATACTTTTTAAAACAACGACCGGTTTAAGTTTTAAGTTGGACCTCGGGTACCTCCATTGTTCATTTCCAAGTGCCCTTGTTGTCAACCTGACTCTGATACCCATTTGTAACACCCCGACTTTTAACCTGGACAATACTCAACAGTAGACCTTACGAGGTACTACTTAGGTTAGCTTGACAACAAATTCACTCGGATCTTGCAACTCGGGCAGGATGAGAAATTATAGATAAAGTATCCAACTTTCATTCATTAAACAAAGGTTATAAAACATGCATGAGACCCCAATCTTTGAACATTAAAAATAACGAATATTGACTCAGCTAACACAACGTTCACCTTAATGCTAGACAGCTCAAACAAGTCAATAACACCAATATAGCTAGTAACTCCCAAACCAAACCAAGCCTATTGACACGCGCCAACCATCCGCTCTACCACTAGATTGAGGATCCATATCGGTTCCTAATTCATACCTGCAACTAAAAATAAGTCCCGAGGGGTCAGTTTCTATTCCAATCTAAGCTAGAAATTACACGGCACCAGTAAGACGTTTTAAAAACCAACATACAATTCCTAACATTCAACAAACAAGATTTGCACACACAAACCAACTACAGTCCATACCTATTTTCCATTTAATCACACATTCACATTAACACATTCACATTTACAAAAATTAAGCACATCAACCTACACTCCCTCCTCCACACACACGCACCCATACAATTTATTTTGCGGTAATGCAACCCTTCTTCGCCATTGCATTCTACGCGAAAATGCAACCCTTCATCATCATTGCATGTCTTTCCAACAATGCAACCCTTCTCCATCATTACATGCCGGTTTTCAATAAACACATAGAGCAAATATTCCAAACATTTCACACATGATAAAACTATTTAAAAACGGATTGCACACATATCACACACACAATTACCAATTACAGTTACAATCACAATTACCAATACAATTACAAACAAAATCGCAACCACAAACACATTTACCATCACAGTCACAAATTATAGTCACAATTGCAATCACAACGAAAAATACAAATAGTCATTTTTATAAAAAAAAAGAACTAGGGACTAGTTCCCCCAAATCAATCTTACAGGCACGATATATATAACGTCTAACAAGAACTAGAACGAAAACCGAGCAAGTCGCAGAACGACTTACCTCGAGACGAAGGGTCCTTTGAAGAAGACAGAAATTAGGAAGGGGCCAAAAACGAATTCCTAGAAGAGATATTAACGCGATAACTGAATTAAATCTAACTCACATTTCCTCTAACGAAACCGATACGAACAATACATGTTTACAAACCCAACTTAATACCCACCCAAGAGTATAACTATATAAGTGTATATCTAAGTATATAACTTAACTCATGTATATATACATAACCCAGTATATAATTATACAGTCAGCCGATTAAGTATTGAACCAATTCCTAAGACTAATTAACCCAGTATATAACTACTCAAACTACACTAACACTACTAATACTACAGTATTATTAATAATAAAAATAACAATAAACAAATATATTAGAGTCTAATTAAAACCAAGCCTTACTAAACAATTCGTACACACCCCACCTAAATAAACAAGGTTCGAGTTCAACACCCAGTACTATATGCGCTTATATATAATTCCAAACAACTAACCCACTGGATCATAATTAACTAACCACTAATTAGTTCGTACAAAGCCAAACCCACATAATTACTAACCACCTGCAAGGGTGATCCCTCCCACAAGAATTTAACTTCCCTAAACTACCCGAACGATTAGAAAACTTTAACAATTAAGCTTGGTAAACATGTGCTTAAAAATAGTTACTAATTAACAGATTGAAGAACACGACTCTTCGAACCCAAACCAAGAATAAACGATATCCCTCACCGACTCGATCGACAACCCAACAACCCTTTTCGACCCTACAACCAAGGCTTACCACAAGTATCGGCGGTTGGCAAAGGATTGGGCGATTGACGGGATGGACAAACCTACGAAGACGGGTCAACAATCAATGACTGCAACCCTGGAGCACTATGAAGATCGACGGCGACAAAGCCCGGTGACAAACGGTGGCGAGAAGACGTGGCGGCGCAGAAGCAACGAGAGCGAGCTCACCGTCGCTCTATCTTTAGGGTTCCTCTTGAGCGGCGGATAAAAGATGGGGAACCCTTCTCCTCAGACATGGGTTATAAGGAGATGACGATTAGAAGATAACCGAATAGAGATCGAACTCTTGTTGGGCCAGCCTAGCTTTGGGCCTTCAAGCCCAAATACAACATGACGCAATAGGAAGAAGGTTGAAGGGATACGGGCCTCTCGCTAGGCCAATTAGGATAAGTGGGCCAAACGGTGGCAAGAAGACGTGGCGGCGCAGAAGCAACGAGAGCGAGCTCACCGTCGCTCTATCTTTCGGGTTCCTCTTGAGCGGCGGATAAAAGATGGGGAACCCTTCTCCTCAGACATGGGTTATAAGGAGTTGACGATTAGGAGATAACCGAATAGAGATCGAACTCTTGTTGGGCCAGTCTAGCTTTGGGCCTTCAAGCCCAACTACAACATGACGCAATAGGAAGAAGGTTGAAGGGATACGGGCCTCTCGCTAGGCCGGTTAGGATAAGTGGGCCTTTTGGCTTCTAACCTTAGAACAAAAATTAGGTAGGAAGAAGAATTTTATCGGAGTTTACAACACGATTTAAGGAATCCAAGTATTACAGATTCTGCACAAGACAGATATGGTGGTGGACCTATTGATACCACGCTACTGACCGACTTCAACACTCATATTGTGAATGCTATATGGGAAGACCCGAGTCGGGTAAGAAAAATGTATTGAGAGTCTATTGACCAACTTACTTTAAATTTTGTAATGAACCATTTTGGATCCATTTTTGAGATTTATTCTAGATTTTGAATGTATTGAGAGTGCATTTTTTTGTGAGGATATTGAGAGTGGAGAGCGTTTATATTGGATGAAAAATGTGAGAGTTGGCTTGTTTATATAGATGAAAAATCCACATGTTGGGAAATAATTCTAATGGGTGGCTCGATGGTCGAGACAATCAACAAGTTGTCGGTCACCCCGGCCGACGAAATTGACCTGATTTTAGCTTTTCGAGGCCTCAACACGTCGGTTGAGGTGACAGACCGTGGCGCTTGAAAAGCTAAGTCTGGCGCTTCTACGCTTCTTTTTTTTACATATCATTCATATCGAATAATGATTCCGCCCATAAAAAATATATCGAATATTAATTTGTTACATCTTTTACAACGCGACTCATGTTAGAAGCCAAGATAATACCTACAATTTCTGACTTTCGGGTGCAAATATCGGTTGCAAAAAAAGTACAAGAATTTCTTCGCCCTCCTACAAAAGACCAAAAATCCGACATTATCAAGTTGAAATTGTTGAGACGGTGAAATTGTTGGAATGGTGAAATTGTTCCTCCGTCGTTGTTAAATAGACGAGGTGAAAAGGTTTTCTCGCTACCAAAATTATGGTAGTTGTATAGGTTACCGCTATGCTTTTTGACAAGCGTAAAGTCGTCATGCCTAATAAAAAATGAATCCCAATTACTAAACTTAATATATTCAGTAAGTCGGGGTCGAACCTAAGAGAAACTTGTATTCCAAGTTAGTACTTTTATCAACTTAGAAAAGTAACAAGGGGGATTTGAATTTGTATTCTACTTCTAGGGAAATAAAATAAGTAAACAAAGCAATTAAAGGTTGAGTTTGTAATCAATTAAGGAAAACAATTCCATTCAAATATACACCTTTATCATCAAGGTTGTTGATCATTGATTCAAAACAAGCAATTCACTATATAGTTATTATTATCATGATCAAACATAATAAACATGCCAACGAGTCACGCAGATACTTAATATCAAAACAAACATGAAACGATAATGAATTATAATGATACCAACAGTAAGAACAAGGATATGTAGGATACATGCAATAGAGTTCCAACGAGTCAAACAATTAGCATGTAATCAATTCTCTTTCTCAATTGTTTTAGTCCAACGATTCCTAAAACAATGAGTTGCTACAAATATTAGTTTTGCTACGATAAAACCTAGATCCTAGCAATAGAATGTATTAATTTCAACAAGGTGGCCAAACAAGAGGAAATCAACACATTTAATAAAGATTAAGCCCAAGAGAAACTGACATAACCAAGGAATTAACTTGAAAGAAGAATCTCACAACTTACTTGAATCCAAAATCTTCAACTAAAATGAAATTTAGGTTTTTAGTTCTCCATGAAAATCTCTATCAAAACAAGGGAAAAGAGAGAATACAAAGCATAAAGGTAGAATTGAATATGAAAAACAAAGTCTAACATGGTTTAAAAAGTACCAAAACATGAAATTTAAAAGATAAGAAAAGATAGCAAGATAATATAAGATAAACTAATAGGGTTTAAAAACTTTTCAACTTCCTCAAACGATTGAATCAACATGCCCTTCTCTTCAACCCTATATCAACCAGGTTAGACTATTGTAAATTCCGCATAATTTTTTGTTCTATTATGGATGTATTTTCATATACAATACTTCCACCTTTGTTCGATTAAAATCGTTTTTTGTATTTCCATAAAAAAATCGATTTTTGTTCTTCCATAAAAAATCGATTTTTGTTCTATTATCGATTGTTTCTGGTCTGCAAGTTAGAGATTCAAGTTACTTAATCTTCTATATAAATAATTTATAATATTTGTCCTTCGATGACCATACCATTGAAATTGATATGTTCAGTTCCTAAAAAAACCAAGTTGTACTTTCTGATGGCTTGATTTGAATATATTAAAGGGTAAATGAAAAAACATGGTCAACTTTAAATAAAACAATCGGCCAAAAATTTTAAAAAAAAATTCTTGATCAAGTGTGAGCAACCAATTTCCAATTTGAAGAATTTTGGTCGCTTTCAACTGCCAACTTAGTACATTATATTGAATCTAGGGTGATTTTAACATGTTGTATGTATCGTAATGCATCTACAATGATAACTTAATTTTGATTTTTATACAGTTATGGAGACTGATGTCCAAGAATCACAGTTCCGCCGTTGACTCGAATTTGAGGAAGATGAAGATTTTATACAATCTAATATAGATGGTGAGAAAGATGAAGATTTGATACTATCTAATCTAGATGGTGAAATGATTGAATCACTCCATTCAAAGATACCCGGTGAGATTATACCAAGAGTTGGGATGGAGTTTCAAACCGAGGATAACGCTTATGAGTTCTATATCGCTTATGCTTAGGGAGTTGGGTTTTCTGTTCGTAGAAGTGGAACTCATAAATTTAAGGGGATAGACGGAAACTTCATAAACAAGATAGTGTTTACAAATCCCACTGAGTGGAGACAAGATTTGATTGTTTAACCATGTTAAAAATAAGTTGTGAAACAGGAAGCCAATTTTGTGTTGTTAACTTCGTTGCTCTGCATAGTCACAGTATGGCTAGCCTAACTAAGGCTCATCTATTTAGATCACATCGGAGAATTTCAACGTCTCAAACGTCACAAGTTGCAGGGCTGATAATTCAGGTATTGCTCCAAAAAAATACCTACGAGTTCATGGCTAGGCAAGTAGGAGATCATGAACATCTTGGTTTTTCTCATGTGGATATCAAGAATAATTTGCACAGTAAGCGTACTGTACAAATGAAGCAACATGAAACAGATGGAGTTCTTGAGTACTTGCAAGGGATGAGAGTAGAAGATCCTAATTTCTTTTATGTTGTTCAAGTGGATGAAGATGATTTGATAACAAATATTTTCTAGGATGATGCAAGAATGATGACTGATTATGAGGATTTCGCTGATGTTGTTTGCTTTGATACTACCTATCTCAAGCATAAGGATGATCGACCCATTGCTTTATTTGTTGGAGTAAATCATCACAAGCAAAGCATTATCTTTGGTGTCGCATTATTATATGATGAGACAACAGAAACTTTTGTGTGGTTGTTTGATACATTCAAGAGCTATGAGGGAGAAATTGCCACAAACAATGTTGACAAATCAAGATGCTGCAATGTCAAAAGCCCTTGCTCCTCAGTGATAAAGACTTATCGACTTTGTATTTGACATATATTTCAGAATGCAGCAAAACATTTGGCGGGTGTTTTTGCTAAGTACAAGGACTTTTCAAAAAGCTTCATCAATTGCGTTTACGACTATAAGCATGAAGAAGAATTTTTGGATGCTTGGAATGAAATGCATGAGAAATATGGGTTGCAAGATAATGAATGGTTGAAAAGATTGTTCAATATTAAAGAAAAGTGGGCATTGGTTTATGGATGAGATACATTTTGTGCTAACATGACTACAACACAACGAAGTGAAAGCATGAATAATCTCATCAAGCTAAGTAAGTTATAAGCATAATTTGCAAAGGTTTTTTGAATACTTCTAGTGATTACTTAATGATCGTCGTTATGATGAGGTGGTTACTGATTTTAAGGCTAGTGAAAGCAAAGTAACATCGTCTTTTCCTGTTGAAATGTCAAGGCATGTTGCAAGTGTTTATACTCTTGCAGCGTTTGTGTTGCTCCAAGAAGAAATAGGTAAAGCCTTTGATTGTCAACTTGAGGTTCGTGATGAGTTTGGAACATTGTTGACATATGTGGTCACACCTCACAAGAAGCATTACAGTCACATTGTCTCTTTTAATGGCGAGATAAACGAATCTATTTTTTGTACTTGTAGGAAGTTCGAGTTCACTAGCTTATTATGCAGCCATATATTAAAAGTACTCTCTTTTAGAGGTATTACAAAAGTTCCTAAAAATACATATTAAAAAGGTGGACAGAGGATGCTAAAAGCAAAAGCATTAGAGTTTGTAGTGAGAGTATAAGTGATGAGATAAATCCGAAAGATCTAATGGGAAGGCGCTATAGAGACTTATGTGGTCTATCTACACGCTTAGTCACACGGGTTGCAGAAATTGAAGATAAATATACTCGTGTGAAAGAGGGTCTTCTTAATCTGATGAGAGAAGTTGGCTTAGGCAACACCGAAAAGCCAGTGCAGTCAAATTTAGAAGATCATCTGGATACAAATGATCAAAACCTTGATAAGCTTGTAAATGCAAATATGAAGAACATTAGAGGCGTGAAGTTGAAGCCTAAGCTTGGAAGTCGGTTTAGAAAAAGGCTTGAAAGTGCTCTTGAAAAAGCAACAAAGAAAAAAAGAAGGCCTAAGCCTATAGTTGAAAGGGTTTTACTTGACCGACAAATAAATTTATAGATCAAGACCTCGCTGAGTACAGCGAAGTCAGGATCGTCCATGGGAAGAGAAGTCTATCTTTAATTGCTAAACTAAAATGGAAAAGAACAATTAACAGAAGAAATAACATAAACAGAACCAAAACAAACAACAATCGGTAGAACACTGAAAGGCTCGGTACCGACCCTAATAGGCTTGGTAAGGAGGTGTACTGGGAACAAAGGGTTTCACAAGCGAGGGAAAGATCTAGGATTTAGGGTTTTCCACAACATAATCATGCAATCTAAACAATATGAATCATAAAAATCATGCCTTTAAACACAAGTAATCAACTTTCGTTGAATCAAGCAAGCAAATCAATCAACTTTTATAAATCAATTCACTTATTCTACTTATTATGATCTAAGGTTCTCAACTTTCGTTTTCAAACTTTATCTCCATTCAAATTCACAACTTTTTCTTTGGATCAAGTCATAAACATGAATTATTTCAACTTTCATCAAAACATAAGCACAAACGACTAGAAAAATAGATAAAAGGCAATCAAATCATTCATTCATATCATCATCATGCACAACTATGTTGGGTTTTTACCCCAATCCTAGAACAAGAGAACTACTCACTCATGGTGCAAAAGAAAAAAAACAAAAGGATTGAAGGAAAACATAACTTGAATTAAACTAGAAACTTACTTGAACTCAAAACTAAAATTGTCTTCAAAACCAAACAAGATCACAAAGAAGAATTCCCACAAATCTCTTCCTGGTTCCCTAAGGAATCTCCAACTTGTCTCCTAAAATACTCCTAAACGTGTGTACGAAATTAAAAGAGAGAGATCCCCCAAACTTTGTCCAAACAAGGGTTTAAATACTAAAAGATCTATTTAAAAAGTTTCCTTAAAGATAATAACTACCAAACTAAAAGGATATCGGAATAATTTCCTTTAAAGCATAAAGTCGGCCACGCCTACCGACACGGGGTACCCTCGGTAACGACCCCCGTCAGGGTCGGTAGGCTCGATTCCGCTGAATTCCTTGATCCGTCTTTCTGAAGGCCTCGGTACCGACTCCTCCAGGGTCGGTAACGAGCCTGTTGTGGCTTATTTCCTTCCTTTTCTTCACTTCCTCCCTTTGGATTTCTCCGGGATCTTTTTCCAACATCTTTAACTCTTCTTCCTTGGCTATGCTCTTCTCCTTCGATGCTCTTGAATGCTTCTAATCCACTTGAAAACATGCACAAAAACACAAAACTAGCGTAGTTTCCATACTTTTCACAAAATATGAAAACTAAACCAAAAGACACACAACTTCAAACAAAAACACAACTAAACAAGACCTAAAAACATAAAAAGACACACTAAAACAAGGCTAAAAACATGGACATCAAAATACCCCATACTTAAGCTTGCTTGTCCTCAAGCAATCACTAAGCAAGAATCAAAACCATCAACACATCCATCAAGTAATAGCCTTTATGGAAATGCAATTTCAGCACAAGTGAAAATAGACAAGTGACTTAAATGTCATCACACATATATAAGCAGCTAATAAGCACAAGCAATCACAATCCAACCTCACAAGGGATATGTGTTTCATTCAACTCTCATGTGTTTACGCTTTTAGACATCTCTCACCTCATCATATATGCAAAAACTCATAGAAATTGTTACTTATATTACCAATCTCTCTACCAAAGATGTCAAAACATGCGGATTTATCAAGAGCACTTAGGCTCAATGAAAAACTTCATAGAAGCTTTCATTCGGCCGGGTTGTAATGGGGCTTGGTAATAATAATAAGGCGTTGAAATATTTTGGCCATGTGGTGCTAAAAATCCGGGAATCAAGACTCCTAAACTTCTCAACACAACTCACCAAAAATTCTCAAAAGAACAACATACCAAACTCTTTAAACATTAAAGCACACTCATTTCTTCTTTTATCCCAACATATCCCAACGAAGTCTCGTGAAATATATAAAGGAATTCTTGGCTTTTTCTTTCATTACTTTTCTACACTTATTCATAAACTCCTCTCTCTTTTTTTCCTTCGCTCTTTCTTTTTAGAATTTTTTCATCATTTTTTTCTTAGGAGGAGGCTCGTTATGCTCGGTATCGACCTTGTGTAGGGTCGGTAACGAGTTCAGCATTTTTCTTCTTGTTCCTCTTTCTTTGCTTTTCACTTCTAACTTGTGCATCTTTTAAAGCCAAAAATCCTTTTTACAAATTTTGATCAACAATGAGACTCCTATTACCCATCTCTCTCTTTGAACCAATTCATTTCACTCTCAACAAAATTAATCATAACCAAACTAAGTCCTAATCCCTGGATAGGATCAAGCTTTCATCGGCTCAGTAACAATTTTGTGGAGCTTAAAAATAGGCTTAAAGTCTCAAAACAATGGCTACAAAAAGAAAGGATAATGATAGGAAAATAGGGAATAATAGGGCTAAATGAAAAATAAGTTCTCTATCATCTAATTCCACAAGTAATGAACTAGTATCTCATATAGGCTTCATGAAATAAATAACCATGACAATATCAAGAGATAATATGCAATAGGAGAGTAAAATCACAAAGGAAAGTTTAAGGCTAAAAATAAGCTCGCTAGGTAAATTTGGTTGGATTGTAATTAACATATACCTAGAAGTCATACGCGCTCAATTACGTCACAAGCTAAAAATTCACATAAAAACCTTTTTTTCATGAAAGACTCGGGCTAAACTATCCAAACATGTTACAGGATTTACATGATCATGCAAGTAATCACTATCATAGAACTACTAAGACAAGGGTATCATCCGTCCTAAAAATCTTTTTTTATAAGGAAAAACAGGTAACAACTAAAAGCAACTAGAAAGAACATCAAAACCAACTACAGAGCATGAAAGACATAAAAACACAACATGAGTTTTCTTTTCCTCCCCGACCCCATACTTAAAACCAACAGTGTCCCCACTGTAAGAACAAAGCAAGGTAAAAAGAAAGAATAGGGAAAAGAAAACGAAGTCACAAAGTAATTCTGAAGCATCTTGAAAGCATCCTTGAAACATTCTTAAAGAGAGAAAGAATCAATGATAGTCAGGGGGTGGTGGAGGGGGAAAGTGGCTTTCCATCTCGGTCATGAACTCAGCACTGGACTACCAACGCTCATTGCTCTAATGCCAGCGAGCATCATTTGCATGCCAGCGATGCTCGTCTATCCTCCTCTGGCGCTCAAAGTACTCCTGGAACTGATGCATCTGATCATACATCCTCAGTTGACCTGTGTGGAGCCTATCCATCCTCTGAATCAAATCATCCACCCATGGAGGCGGTGCGGCGGAGCTCGAGCTGGCGTCACTAGGGTGATGGACTCGGTAGCCCGGATACTGCTCAGTGTAAGCCCCATAACCGAACCCTCGATCCTTGGTACCGTGTTGGGTATGGTGAAAATTTGGGTTGGTACCGAACCCATAAGAGTCGTTACTGAACCGTGCAGTAGGGTCATAGACCTTGATATCGAGTTCGTGAGGCTCGTTAACGGGCCCTCCAGCAGCGTGCTCATGAAACTCTTCTTCCCTCGGGTACCGGGACGGCATCCTCCTCAAAGATGGCTCAGAAGTCCATGTCTCTTACCAACTGGGAAGGTACAAGAGCTCCAGCTTCTCTGCAGTCACCACCACTTGTCTGTTGTTGGTTGTTGTCTCAAACCCATCACCACTTCACTTCAAAATCCCAGATGACACCAAATAGGTGGTGTCCATCATCTGTGTTGGCTTTCCTTTGTAGATAGAGAAGTCTACCTCACATGCCCTAGCAAGACGGGCAACCATTCCACCGATGAACAGATCCTCGGGCTTCCCCCCGTAATCCACCACGTGCTTCAACCACTCATACCCCAAGTTCATGGGGGTTGGGTCCTAGAACAGCATACACCTCAGACATGCTACCTCTCCCCTGGTGGGCCGAGACAGCTCCTTCTTGGCCCATATAATACTCCCCAAAATCCGCAGGATGATGCGAAAGAGGGGGTTGGCAATGTCCTTGCCTGGAAGAGCATTTCTGCACGACTTTGGTCGTATTTCGAGGATGTAACTCGGTTTGAAATTCCGACTTTGAACCATCAAATCCCCACAATCTCAATATCATAGCAAGTGTACAACCACAATCACGAGAAACCAAACACAAAAACCCCATACTTAATAAAAAAAATCATCCCATAAACATGCCAAAATTGCCAAAATAAGATGTAGATCTAGAAAACACAAGAACAAGCAAATTCACGCTCATAAATTGAAAATAATTCAATCCTAAACATGGAAAAATATTGTTCATCAATACATAACACCAAATCTTAGCAAAGAGGTACGAAATTAATACCGAAATTTCCAACCTAGATCTAGATCTAGATCTAGATATGCAAATCAACCAAAAATCACCATATATGCTCAATTAATTCGAAATAAAGATAAATGTTGAGAAAAACATACCGTAGCTCCGAGATATAGAAAGAACATAAGAAAGATTTGGGATTGGTAACGAGGGTTTTTGGATCGGTAACGAACAAAGGGATTTTGCTCGCTACCGGGGCTATTTGGGCTCAGTTTTGCTGCACTAGGGACGGTGGTACTATAGCAATGACAACAGCGGCAGCGGTGGTAGTGCGACAGCAGGGCGGCGACTCGGTGGTGCGTGGTGGGTGCCGACGCGAGAGGAGGCGAGGGCAAGGCGAGGGTTCAGTCTCAAAGGGAAGGCAAGAAGGGTAGGTGGGGTGAAAAAAATAAAAGGAAATAAAAGCATATATACTTACCAAGAAGTCGGTTTGAAAAAAATATTCTCGGATTTACTAAAGGGGTCAGTACCGACCCCTTAGGGGTCGTTACCGAGCCGCCTGCGGCTTCACCGAATTTTCTTCGTTTGATCGACGATTGCCCACTTTTACCTGTATCTTTTTAAAATAATTCTATTCCGAATATCTTTAATCTAATCTAAAAACAAGTCAAAAGAAAGCTGGCAAAAAGATCTAATAAATAAAAAACTAAAAGCGGGTTGTCTCCCGTAAGCTCTATTTTTAACGTCGTTAGCCCGACGAACTTACCTCGGCTAGTCTGACGATGTGAGAGCCCAAGTGGCTTAGATTTCCTCGTCCGGGTCAGCTTGCTCAAAGTATTTCTTCAACCGGTCCCCATTAACCTTAAAGGTGGCTCCATTGTTGTCTACTAGATCTACCGCTCCATGGGGATAAATGTTGTGAAACACGAATGACCCAGTCCATCTCGATCTCAAATTCAATGGAAATAAACGGAGTCTAGAATTAAAGAGGAGTACCTTGTCGCCAACCTCATAGGTTTTTGGCACCAACTTCTTGTCATGCCACTTCTTGGTGCGCACTTAGTAGATTTCGGCGTTCTCATACGCCCTAAGCCTCAACTCCTCTATCTCCTGCAAGTCTATAAACCGTTTTGCTCCGGCCTTGTCGAGATCCATGTTCAGCTCCTTGAGAGCCCATAATGCTTTATGCTCTAACTCGACTGGCAAATGGCACGCCTTGCCATAAACTAGATTGTAGGGAGTGGTGCGTAGGGATGTTTTGTATGCCGTTCTGTATGCCCATAAAGTGTCATCAAGCTTGGATGACCAATCTTTCCTTGAGCGGGAGAACGTCTTCTCTAGGATGCTCTTGATCTACCGGTTTGAAACCTCCACTTGACCGCTAGTTTGGGGATGATAGGGCGTTGCCACCCTATGGGATACCCCATACTTAGCCAAAAGAGCTTCAAATCTCCTCTCTATGAAATGCGATCCACCATCACTAATGAGAAATCGTGGCACTTCAAACCTGGGAAATATGTTCGTTTTCATAAATTTGGCCATAGTTTTCGCATTATTATTTCTTGTAGCGATGGCTTCCACCTATTTAGAGACATAATCAACCGCCACTAGGATGTACTTCTAGGGACCCGATGAAGGAAAAGGTCCCACAAAGTCAATACCCCAAACGTCGAAAACCTCGACCTCTAGGATCCTAGTGAGCAGGTTCTCATGTCTCCAAGTGATGTTCCCAGAGCGTTGGCATTCATCACAAGACGTCATGAACTCATGTACATCTTTGAAAAGCGTTGGCCAATAGAGACCAGTTTGAATAATCTTCGTCGTAGTCTTGAACCCTTTTGCGTGGCCACCTGTGGGGAGAGTGTGAGAATGACGGATCACACTCTCTATTTCCTCTTCTGGTAAACATCGTCGAAAAAGATGATCACTTCCTTGCTTGAACAAGTAAGGATCATCCTAGTAATATTGCTTGACGTCATGAAGGAATTTCTTTTTTTGGTGGGGTCAAACCCTCGGGAATCTCGCCTCCTACAATGTAGTTAGCAAAATCTGCAAACCAAGGGGTCTTTGACCCTCTAATAGCATGAATATAAAGAAGAAAAGTAGAAGAAGGGGATAAGGAAAGATTTGTATCGGAAAGAGTTGAATCGGTTTGAGAAAACTTACTTGTAGGGGTCGTTATCGGACCAAGTAGGGTCGTTATCGGACCAAGTAGGGTCGTTTACGACCCTGTTGTGGCTGTGACTGCCTCGATAACGAGCTCCTCTACCTCGGTATCAAGCTCCTCTACCTCGGTGTCGATGTTTCCAGCATGCCCCAGCCTCAGGGAAGGGTCGGTACCGATCCATGTAGGGTCGGTAGGCATCTCGAGAATGCAGTTCAGCATGAGGTGTTCGTCTCGCCGAGAGTCATTGATCGGCACAGCGTTGCTGGATTTTGTGATGTGTTCTATTGGCAATCTGGATAGTTGATCAGCTACTAAGTTCTCTGCTCCTTTCTTGTCTCTGATTTCATGGTCAAATTCCTGTAACAAGAGCATCCAACGAAGTAGCCTCGGTTTGGCATCCTTCTTAGCCATTAAGTATCTAACGGCCTCATGGTTAGTGCAAACAATTACTTTAGATCCAACTAGATAGGACCGGAATTTTTCAAAGGCAAATACCACAGTAAGGAATTCCTTCTCCGTCGTGGTATACTTACTATGCGCCTCCTCAAGTGTCTTACTTGCATAGTATATGGCGTGGAGCTTTTTATCTTTCTATTGCCCTAGTACTACACCAACGGCATAGTCGTTGGCATCACACATGATGTCGAAGGGAAGCGTCCAGTCTGGGGACTACATGATAGGAGCAGAGACAGGGGTTTCTCTTAACCTGTGAAAAGCTTCAAGACATTCTAGAGACAGGTCAAACACTACATCTTTCATTAGTAGGTTAGTCAAAGGTTAAGCTATCTTAGAAACATCTTGAATAAAATGTCTGTAGAAGCCTGCATGTCCTAAAAAACTTCTAACGTCTTTGACAGAAGAAGGGGGAGGTAGTTTTTCAATAAGCTCAATTTTGGCTTTGTCTACCTCTATCCCTCTCTTAGAGACGAGATGTTCTAACACAATCCCTTCTTGGACCATGAAGTGGCATTTTTCCCAGTTTAAGACAGGATTGGTTTCTTCACATCTTTTAAGAACTTTAGCGAGATTAACAAGACATGCATCTGATGTCCGGGTTTTTAGTTTAGTTTTTGAGTCTTTTTCTTGGTTGTTTAGTTTAGTTTAGTTGTGCTTGTATGTTGGTTTTGTGTCTTTATAGATGAGTTTTCGTATTTTGTGAAAAGTATGGAAGCTACTCTATTTTTGTGTTTTTATGTAGGTTTTGAAGTAAGTTGAAGCATTCTGGAGACATCAAGATAGAGAGGAGACAGAGGAGAATGGTATGCTGAGGGAGAGTTGAAGACACTTTAAAGAAACCCCGGAGAATCCAATTGAAGATGTGAAGATTCAAAGAAGAACAAGGCAAATCAAGGCTCGGTAATGACCCATGAGGGCTCGGTACCGAGGCATCTGGAAACGAGAAGTTTGGCAAAATTTAGCAACAATCTACCGACCCTGACAGGGTCGACACCGAGGGTCCCTGTGTCGGTAGCTAGACGTAGCCGACATCGAGCTTTTAATGATTTTATTCCATGATCTTTTAGTTTTGAAAAGTTCTATCTTTATGGAACCTTTTTAGATAGCTTTTCTAGTATAAATACTCTTGTCTTTAGTTGTTTTAGAGAAAGTTGGACACGTAGAAACAAGAACACGCACTTTTGCTCTCGTTTCTGAGTTTTGGACAGATCGGTGAGAGAGAATTTTGTGTTTTGGGATTCAAGTAAGTTTGGTTTTAATCTAAGACATGTTTTCATTCAAATACTTTGCTTGTTCATGTTTAAGCATGTGTGAGTAGTCTTCTATTCTAGGATCGACCTGACATGATTGTGCCTGAATGATGATATGATGAATAATTGAATGCCTTCTATCTATTCTCTGCTTGTTTTGTGCTTGTGCTTTGACGAAAGTCAAAGTAATTCGAGTTTGCGGCTTAATCGAAAGAGAAAGTTAAAGAACTTGAATGTTGGTAATGTTTGATAACGAAAGTTACAAACTTTGGATAAAAAAATAAGTAGAAAGTGAATTGATTTATGAAAGTAGATTGGTTTACTTGTTTTAAATCAATGAAAGTTGATGACTTTATATTCAAGGCATGATATTTATAATTCATACTATCTCGATTGCATGATTGTGTTGTGTTAAACCCTTGTCCTAGATCTTTTCTCTTATTTGAAAGTTCCTCTTTTTTCTCTGCTCACATCGTTACCGAGGCCCTAAGCACGGTACCGAACCTGCGTTTTTCTGTGTTGAGTTGCTTCATTATTATTTGTTACAACATCGATACCGACCCTAACAAGGTCGGTACCGACCTAATTGGTTCGTTAGCCAGTCGTTACCCTTTTGTTTTTGTTTCATTTTTTGTATGTTCTTTCGCTTTATAGATCAATAATTAAACATAACCTTGCTTCCCTTGGACGATCCTGACTCCCTATACTCAGCGGGGTCTTGACTACAAATTTATTTGTTGTCAGTAAAAACCCTCTCAACAAAAATTGGCGTCGTTGTCGGGGAAGCAACAGTGTTGTGTTTAGTTACTTGTGGGTTAGGGAATAGCTTGTCCCCGTTTTTATTTCTAATTAGTTTTCTTGTTTGTTTTCTCAGCTTATGCAAGCAGGAAGACGTCGACCTGAATTTGAACAACATGATTACTATTCTAAGCCTGAATGTGTTCTTCATCGTAGGAGACGAGAAAACCGTACCATGGCTGTCACACCTGAAGAGATGGCCCAACAGATGGCTGCTCTCCGCAGACAGATGGAGGCGTTGCAAACTAAGAGAGATCAAGAAAGGATGCAACGTACTCAATTATATGAGCAGTTGACTACTATCCCTAGGAATGTCAAGCAACACATGCACCCAGAACTAAGGGTGCCAGAATCCGCAATCGTGCTTCCAGAGATAGAGAAAGCCTTCGAGATCAAATCTCAATTCATATCCTTGATTAAGAGGGCTCAGTTTGAAGGGAAACCCATTGAGTGCCCAATGGAGCATATTAGAAACTTTGTTGATTTATGTGACACTATTACTGCTGACGGTGTTTCTTTAGAATATGTTCAACTAAAGGCTTTTAAGTGGTCCCTTGCAGGAAAGGCCTTGAGTTGGTTAGAGAGCCTACCTCCGAGGTCGGTTAGGACATGGAGAGCTTTGCATGATTTATTCATGACTAAGTTCTTCCCTACAGCCAAAACTACGGAGTTAAGGAAACGTATCACCTCTTACCACCAGCTGCCTAATGAGACTTTTGTGGAGACATGGGAGACATCCAAGGAGATGCTTAGGCAATGCTCCACCCATGGACAACCACAATACGTACTTTAAGAGATCTTCTTTCAGGGGATAAATGCTGAAACAAAGAATCGCATCAACTTGCACACCACTTGTGGTTTCATAGAGATGGAACCCGATGACGCATGGGCATTACTAGACAAGTTGACCAACTACGATGCCATGTATGGGACCCAGCAGTCACCCCAGCCTCAAAGGAGGCTCTACACTCCAAATAAAGATGAGGTTGATCGAGATGTCAAAAATCAATTCTTGCAAGATGAGATCAACCGGCTGAAGAAACAGGTAAGTTTTCTAAAAACCCCTCAACAATGTCATGAGTGTGGATCTCATGCCCATAGTACTTCTTCTTGCACTAACATTGAGCGAGTTAGAGTCGTTGAGACTTTTGCTGATGTGAATTACATGAGAGGTCAATACAGAAATCAACTTGGCAACTATGAGAGGAACAATAACTATCCCACCTGGGGAGGTTACAATCAAGGTCAAAACAAAGCACCCCCACCACAAGAAAGGAAGGCTCCCCCTTATCGGCCTCCGGGCTATCAAGAGCCACCTTCATGGGTACAAGGGCTACAAGAGGGTATTAACGTAGTCGAAAACAAGATTGATGGAGTCCGTTCTGACCTAAAAGGTGTACAGATACAATTGGGAGAAATGGAAACCTGGAGAAAGAGTGTAAATTCCCAATTAGGTAACCTTGCTGCACAAGTTTCGAGACCTCAAGGGCAACTCCCGGGCCGTCCTGAGGAAAACCCGAGAAGACAAATAGCATTTGTACACCTAACGAGCGGAAAGACACTACCGGACCATGCTGAAGACAAGAAGAAAGAGCCTAGTAACGAAGACGATGCTCCAATTTGGATCGATAACAAACCCACCAAGGTTGATACTGATCCTCAAACACTCGATACTGATCACACACAAGTCGTTAATGACCCCAACCCAGGTAAGTCTTCGCCACCGAACCCCCTCTTAGTTGCAGCATCGGTACCGACCCCCTCAAGGTCGATACCGACCCTTCTACAACACCGATCGACCCCCTTGTCGATTCGGTAGCGCCACCTCTTGAACCCGTTTTGGTTTTGAGACCGGTGAAGACGCTTCCCTTCCCTTCTAAGAATCATTATCTCGAGCAAGTCTTGAAGATAGAGCATGAAGAACCCATTCTTATCCCGGTTAAGGCTACTCCAACACTCAAGCCCCTTCCAGATTCCCTCAGGTATGAATTTCTTGGTCCTAACTCTACCTTTCTTGTCATCATAAATGCTCAATTAAAAGATGATGAAGTAGAGAAGTTGATTTCTGTACTTAGGATCCATAGAAAAGCCATTGGCTACTCACAAACCCACAATAGAGCATCAACGTAGGCTGAATCCTAATATGAAAGATGTGGTGAAAAAGGAAATTTTAAAACTACTTGATACCGGGATTATTTTTCCTATATCGGAAAGTCAATGGGTTAGTCCGGTCCATGTAGTTCCAAAAAAAGGGGGAATGACTGTTATTGAAAATGAAAAAGGTGAAATGATCCCCACTAGGACCACAACTAGTTGGCGGATGTGCATTGACTATAGGAAGCTAAATAGTGCTACTAGAAAAGATCATTATCTGCTTCCTTTCATTGATCAAGTTTTAGAACGCTTATCCCAACATGATTACTTTTGTTATTTAGATGGCTATAGCGGTTTTGGCAGATTCCCATTAATCCTGATGATCAGGAGAAAACAACCTTTAGACATAAATGATTAGTTCAGTAGGGATTTTCTATAGATTTGCTTTGATACATGAACTGCTTTGATATTATTCCCATTCTGTTTTTAATTCCTGAAACTCATATATTCCATGAGCAATTCAGCACAAGTTTGTTGTACTACAGTTTAGAAATAAAATAAAATTGAATAATGGATATGATTTAAATTAGCCTATGTCGGATTTGAACCAACATCATTGTGCACTAAACACATTGCTCTACCATTTAAGCTAATAGGCTAAACATTATCTCACATCTTAGAGTGAAACCAAACACATCTAAACAAAAAATCTTATGTTTCAATTAGTCATTGTGCTCTTAAATGAAACCAAACACATCTACATAAGAAAAAAGTGTGAGAATTGATATTCTGGTAAAAGATATTCTAAAGAGTGCAATTACAAGCATACATACAGTCCACTGTAAATCTTGCAAAATCTAGACTAACATGGTTCGGTCTAAGGTACTATCCAGGACCAAATGAGTAAAATTACTATCAACTTGTTCACCTAATTAAATAAAATATAGTTGACTTTAAAGCTGATATTTTGGAAATTAACAATAATAAATACTCACTAGAATCAGGAAACCATAAATATCAGCAGAGTATGAATCTCACAACAAGCATGAAAGGATGTTTCTATGAGACTGATATCGATTCAAGTGTCATAAAATCAAGCATTAATTTTTATGATTCTGTTTTTCCACACCAGCAAGAAAAACATATTATAACTACATCATATTCTCATACCAAGTGTCAAAAAATCAAGAAGTCATTTTTGTAATTGGGCTTGAGAAGTAATAGCTTGTAGCTCTTTTTATAGTTTTAATTTAGGGGTTGTTTCACTTGTGGGTAGAAATGGATTTTTGGGTGAAAAGTGATTTTTAGTGTCTTGAAAAACATAAAAAGCAGAGAGAGTTGCACGGATTTCAAGAGTATTAAAAGTGGATTTTGGGTAGAAAGGGATTTTATGGTGAAAGTGAAACATGGCCTAAGATTTGGCGCCAAACCTACCAGATCAAAGAGTGAGGAAATTGATTTCTTGTGAAGATTTAGACTTTTTTGTGTATATCCTGATTTTGATATTGTTGGAACCAAAATTTGATAGGCTAAGAATAGTGCCCGAGAAATAAAAACATGGAAACATATTAATACAGTCGTAAAGATAATCAACATATTAATACATGTTAGCTAATACTAATGTTAGATTATTAGTTCCAAGACTAATTTATTCTATTGTAATTATTAGCTGCTATTTTATTTATTTATAGTGAGTTTCTAGGTCCCTTTTATAGTTTCCAAGAGAGAAGACATTTAATGGGCCTTTTCATATTCTCTATTGTAATTATAAATTGAGGCTCTTGCCTGTCAATAACAATATCATCTTCTTCTCTCATCTCTCTTATGGTATCACAGCTGCTGAGAGATCTGAAAATTTAAATCTTCTTTTTGGCCGACACCTTTGCCACCAGCCCTAGCCCTCTCTACCACCAGTTTGGCGGCCACCTTTTGCCGCCAAACACCTTTGTCCATCTCTCGATCTTCTCCTCTCCTTCTTCTTCTTCTTTGTACTTTTTCATCTGTTCTAAATGGACGGATTCCGTAATGTTAACCTCGGTCCAGAAACAATTGATCCCACAGAAGCGGGAGACACAAATTTCAACCGTTCATCTCTCCCTCTTATTCAGCCTGCTTATCGGCTCAACGAAAAGAATTATTGTATCTGGGCTGAAGTTGTTAAAGCCTCCCTCACTGGTAGTGACAAGGTTGAACACCTCTTTGATGATCCTCCGTAAACAAGAGATCCCACCTTCAAGCTATGGACACGTGAAGCTTCTATCATCAAGTCATGGTTGTGGGCTTTGATGGATTCAAACATCGAATCCAATTGCATCCTTCTTCCAACTATCAAGGACATTTGGAACTTTCTGAGGCGCTCTTACGACAAAGCTCAAGATGAGGCCTCACTTTTTGAACTCTTTGTAAAAGTCTACTCCACGAAGCAAGGCTTAATGGCTATTTCTAAATATGCGATTGTTCTGCAGATATTTTGGCAGGAAATCGACCTAGCTCAGCCCCTTGTACTAAAGGACCCTGCGGAGCAAGAGTTGTTGTGTGCCTCAATTGAGCGAAATCGCTCATACATCTTCCTTGTTGGCTTGAATCTAGAATTCGATCAAGTCCAGATCCAAATACTGGCCACCAAACCACTTCCCTCACTTGAAGAAAATATTGCCACTATTCGAATGGAGGAAACTCGTCTAGGTGTCATGCTTCCTCCCACATATACCTCTCCTAAAAATATGGCACTTTTTTGCAAACCCGGGAAGAAAGATATCAACGATTTATAGTGCACTCATTGTCAAAAGCCTAGCCACACAAAGGAGAGATGTTGGGCTCTTCATGGCAAGCTTCCTAGTAGAGATTCAGGAAAGAAAAATTCTTCCAACTCCATGGATGATTCCAAAGCTGACAACCAACCCTCTATTCCGATCCAACCATCTCAGCCGAAGGCCCACACTGCCACCACCAAAAAACCACTTTCATCGCCTTTTGAAATTGCCGCTGAAATCAACCATCTGCAGGGTATGTTGCAGAATCTTCAAGCTCCACCAGGTTGTGAGAAGTTTGAGTCTTTGGCCTTTACAGGTAACCAAAACTAGTTTGTTAGCCAAAAATGGATTCTAGATAGCGGTGCAACAGATCATATGGCTAATGATCGTTCTCTATTTTCTTCATATCATGCTTTTACATACGAGAAACATCTCATTACAACCAATGGGGCGTCAACACCTATCTTAGGAAGTGGCACCATTAATGGCCCTTCTTCCTTCTTCATATCTGATGTTCTATATATCTCTACCCTCTCATCTAATCTCATTTCAGTTAAAAAATTTGTTGATGACCTTATGTGTGAAGTTAAATTCTCTCGTTATGGTTGTGTAATTCAGGAAGAGGACTCGAGGATGACGATTGGAGTTGGTAAAGAGAGCGGGAGCCTTTATCTCTTGGAAGAACCTCCTGCAGCTACCAACCTAAGTACCACTACCGAATCTGACCTTTGGCTTCAACACCATCGCCTTGGCCATCCATCCATTTCTCTTATGAAGCATTTGTATCCAAACTTGTTTGTTGGTTTAGAATCAAAAAGTCTTGTTTGTCCTACTTGTGAGAAGGCTAAACAAAGACGTGTTTCCTTTCCTATTCGCAATAAAAGATGTCTTATTCCCTTTGAATTAGTTCATAGTGACATTTAGGGTCATGCACCCATTAAAAATATCAATGGGGTTTCTTGGTTTCTCACTTTGATTATTGCACTAGGGTGACCTGGTTATTCCTTCTCAAAAACAAATCAGAAGCTAACACTATTACTCCAACCTTTTTTACCATACTTTTAAATCAGTTTGGTCGATCCATTCAAAGAATTCGATCGGACAATGCCAAAGATTACTTCAATCACACCTTGTCATCCTTCTTCACCTCAAAAGGTATCATACATGAGTCTTCTTGTTTGTATACTCCATAACAAAATGGTCTTGCTGAGCGCAAAAATGGGCATGTTCTTCATATGCCTCAGCAGCACTGACCTGTTGCAAGTTAGTGCAAGCAGAAGTAGCATGGGATTGAGACCCACATTCTTGACAAGAAGGAGATGATTTAAGATAACTTACCTGCTTCTTTAGGCGGATGATCTCATCTTGCAAGAATTGGTGCCTCAATTCAGGGTCGACCTCATCCTTGGTTGGTGTATAGAGACATCTTTGAGGTTGCTGGGCTTGTTGCACTCCATACATTGCATCGTAATTTGTCAATTTGTCAAGAAATGCCCACGCCGCATCGGGATCCATCTCTATGAAACCGCAAGCAGTGTGCAGGTTGATGCGGTTCTTCGTTTCAACATTGATCCCTTGGAAGAAGATTTCTTGGAGCACATATTGTGGTTGCCCATGAGTGGGGCACTGTCTAAGCATCTCCTTGAATCTCTCCCATGTCTCCACAAAGGTCTCATTAGGCAGCTGGTGATAGGAGGTGATACGTTTTCTCAACTCCGTTGTCTTGGCAAGTGGGAAGAACTTTGTCATGAACAAGTCATGTAGAGTTTCCCACTTTTTAATTGACTTTGGAGGTAGGCTCTCTAACCAGCTCAGGGCCTTTCCTGCAAGAGACCACTTAAAAGCTTTTAACATAACATATTCCAAAGAGACACCGTTAGCAGCAATAGTGTCACATAAATCAAGGAAATTTCTAATAATATGTTCTATTGGGCACTCAGTGGGTTTCCCTCAAACCGAGCCCTTTTGATCAAGGATATAAATTGAGGTTTGATCTCAAAGGTCTTCTCTATCTCGGGAAGCTCAATGGAGGACTCTAGCACCCTCAATTTTGGATGCATGTACTACTTGGCATTCCTTGGATAGGCATTCAACTGCTCTTGCAGACGGGCAGTGTTCGCTCGCTCACGCTCAACATTTACTCTTTCACGTTCAACGGCAGCAACAACGGCGTCTCGATCAGCTTGTAACGCCTCCATCTGCCTCTGGAGAGCGGCCATCTATTGTGCCATCTCTTCAGGTGTCATGGCCATGACTTTGCGTTCTCTTAATCGTTGGTGCAAGGATCGCTCGGGTTTAGAGTCTACTACTGGATTAGAGACAACTCGACGTCCTTCAGCTGGCATACACTGAAAGCAAAAACAAAAACAAAAACGAAATCAAAAAGCAAAACGGGTTCTCGGAAGAGGGTCGGTACTGAAGCCTAGGGGGTTGGTATCGAGCCTGGAGTGATCCCGTGAAAACAGAAACTGAAAAGAAAGGAGCAACTACATGTCGACAGGGTCGGTACCGACCTGGATAGGGTCGGTAACGACTCGACAGTGACCTAGAAAATAAACAGAAAAATCACAAGAACTGGGTTGCATAGCAGGGTCGGTACCGACCCTAGGGGGGTCGTTACCGAATCGATCAAGTCCCGAAAAATGTAAAAAGAACAAAACTTGGCACTATTCAAATCTCCCCGGCAACGACGCCAATTTGTTGAGAGGGTTTCCCGACAACAAATAAAATTTGTAGTCAAGACCCCGCTGTGTATAGCGAAGTCAGGTTCGTCCAAGGAAAATAGTCAGTGCTAAGTTTTGTTACTTGGAGCTCAATTAATCAATTAAATCTAGGGAATTTAGCAAGAGAAAGAGGAATTATAAGGTAAAGGTATCACCACAACAATAATCATGCAATGTTAATGCTATGAAAAATAAAGATCATGTTTTTATCACATAAAGGTGTCAACTTTCGTCAACCTAAGCAAGTAATCAATCAACTTTCGCTAAATCAATAAACTTACTATCTAATCTCTTCTACTTCAACTAGGATAGATCCGCTTTCGCTTCAAAACCCTAAATTGACTATTCTGATTCAAGGTTTTCACTTTCGCTTCAACTATGAATGAGAAATTCCCTTCAACTTTCGTTTCAAGGATTAAGAACAAGAGAATAGATTCATGCAATAAAAACAATCAAGACATGATCATAAACAAGCATGCACAACCATTGTTGGGTTTAACCCCAACCTTAGAGAGGAAGACTACTCTCAAAGCATAATTGAAAATAAACAACTATATTAAATAAAAGAGAAAGCTTACAAGTTGAATCCAAAACTCGTCCCACACACGTCTCTCTATCTCTACCCTCTCGTCCCTCTCTTCTCTCCTCCTCCCTTACTTGCCCTCCAAGGCAATTGATTGTGTAGAGAAAAACAAAGGGTAGACAAGAGTATTTATAGAGAAACTATTCTATCTAAAAGCTATCTCTAAGGAAATAAATCTTCTAATAAGATATATTCCTTTTATCTATCTAATAACATAAAAGAAAATAAGGTAAAAGCCTTTTAATTGTGCCGACTCGGTCTTCGCTACGACGCGGGATCCCTCGGTACCGACCTGAGAGCCTCGTTACCGAGCTGTTACAGCACTAAAAACAGCCAAGAGTAAAACTTGCGTAGTGGATTCATTACAACTCCGTTTGACTTGATTCTTTTTTCCTATGTCTTCGTAACGAATTTCTCTATCTCTATCCAAGCTCAAAATTGATCTTCAATATCTTTATGAACATCGTTCTTTGAGCTTTTCCTTAAGTGTTTCTCCTCGGTTTTTCTCTTTTCCTCAAAAGTGCTCCAAATAGCTTCTAAAAACCTACAAAACACCACCAAAGCTTATGTAGACTCCATATCTTAAGAAAATACGAAAACCCACACAAATGACTCAAAACAAAACACAAAACTAAAGAAAAAGACTCAAAAACACTAAAAACACACCCTAAAAACACGACTAAAAAGGCGGACATCAACTACTTATAGAATCCTTAGATATCTGAAAGGTACATCTAGCAAGGGCATCCTATTCACTAAGAACACCAAACTCCAGCTTGAAGCCTACTCAGATGCTGACTATGATGGTGACATTATAACTAGACGTTCAACAACTGGTTATTGTGTCTATCTTGGTGGAAATCTAATTGCTTGGAGAAGTAAGAAGGAGTTGTTGCACGGTCAAGTGCCAAGGCTGAATTTCGTGCTACAACACACGGTATTTGTGAATTAGTGTGGATCAGGGTCATCTTAAATGATTTGAGAATTCAGTGGGAAGATCCAATGAAGCTGTATTGTGATAACAAATCCGCTATCAGTATATCCCATGATCTAGTTCAGCATGACAAGACAAAGCATGTTGAGATAGATAGACATTTTATCAAAGAAAAGATTGATGCTGGAATTATTCAAATCTCCCATGTTTCCTCAAAATATCAACTGACTGGTCTTCTAACTAAAGGACTTCACCCTGGACGTTTTGAGTGGCTCACATCCAAACTTGGCATGGTTGACCTGTATAGCCAAGCTTGCCAGGGGGTGTTAGCTAATACTAATGTTAAATAATTAGTTCCAAGACTAATTTATTCTATTGTAATGATTAGCTGCTATTTTATTTATTTATAGTGAGTTTTTAGGTCCCTTTTATAGTTTTCAAGAGACAAGGCATTTAATTGGCCTTTTCATATTCTCTATTGTAGTTATAAATTTAGGCTCCTGCCTTTCAATAATAATATCATCTTCTTCTCTCTCATTCTCTCTCAATACAGGCTAAGAATATTGCCATGGAAGAAAATATCTCGAAACAATTAACTAATTTGTTTGAACGTCGATAACTTGCACATGGTAGTCAGCAGAGTATGAATTTGTTTTGTCACACCAACAAAAAAAGTTCGGATTTTTTTTGCAACACCCAACAAAAGAATTCAAGTCAAATAATAAGCAAGATGATTGATTTTGCCAACAAGTATCATGATGACTAACAAAATAATTGAAGACTAATTTGCCAAACAAGCATATCCATTAGACATCAAAAAATAAAAGCTAGAACAAATAGATGTAGGAGAAGAGGAGGCTAAGTGCAACATTTTTATCAACATAAGCAACTAGCCTGCGACATTTCATCAAACAGCATATATGCATAGCAATCGAACCACATGAGGAGGGCAAAGAAGAAAAGCACCATTAATGGCGGGATGGTGGGATTCCAATTGGGTAAATCTTTATAGATTTAGGTCGTCGATGCACAACTTGTCGTTAACGCTTGACATCAAAACTTCAGACCTGAGCACTCAAATGTCAGCGCTATCGATCGATTTGGGGCTATTGAAATCGAAGAGTTGGGATTCAAATTCGAATTGGGTGAATTTGAATCTAGAAATTGAAGTTAGGGGTTACGTTTTTTTTCTTGAAGGAGGAATTGCTGAAAGGATCAACGATGAATGGATGTAAAAGTAAACCTATTGTTAATCCAGTACCATGTACGGGTTATAATAGATATAAATTTAATATCAAAAAAATTATTGTACGATAAAGATAAATACAATAATTTATAATACTTGAAAAGTAATAGTCAAAATCAAAGTGTGTAGAAAAAAATTTAAATGTCAAAATATCTATATATAACAAAAAATGTAATCAAGAAAGTGGAATTCAATTCAAAATGTAGAAGTAATACATGAGTAGTTATTTAAGGAGTTGAGATAGTGGAAGTACCTCTAAATCAAAGTGGAATTCAATTCAAAATGTAGAAGTAACACAAAATGGTTATGTTGAAGGAGTTTGGTTCCCATAAAACACTCCCTTAACATGAAACGGAAGGAGCATTCTGGGCCCTTGGATCAAGGAGATCTAAGGGCTGATGTTCTTTCTCCTTTTATTAAAAGCGGGGGCAATTATGTCTTTTCCCTCTCTAATTAATTAATCTTTTTCTCCTTTATTTTTGTTTTTGGGGGTGAATCGAGTGAACAGACGAATTGATTCGGTGATTGCGATTATGTAAGAGTGTGCGACCGGACGAATTGAGGACGGCTAGGGCGAATCGATTGAGGATGATTTCGGTAAGAATTGAAGACTGCTCTCGTTCCTTCGCGAGTCTCGACGGTGATTGCGAGTCTCGTTCCTTTACGAGTCTCAACGGTGATTCGGTTCGTTCCAACCATGGCAGAAAGTGGTATTTTATTCCTCTTTTTGTGATTTCGTTAGGTTAATTGAAATTCTAGGGTTTATAAACTATGTAAGAGTATGTAAGTAGAAGAGGAATTCACAAATCCAACTCTACGACATTTAATACTAGCAAATTAGTAGAAGAGTGTGTGATTTGATTGATCTACGCTCGTAGCTACTACTGGATAATTGGAATTGGCCTGCGTAGTAGTATCTGCCAATACTAGCAATTGAGAATACTAGCAAATGAATTCCTCTTGTCGTTGCACTTTTCGGACTTAATACTGCACTTTCCGGACTTAATAGTGCACTTTTCGGACTTACTAGTGCACTTTTCATACTTAACAATGCACTTTTCAATTGTGTTTAGAGGGCATATATGCGACCGTATATCTTATTTCATTTGTTATAGAAAACATAGTTTATACTTTATAATCACCCTCATAATACAAAAAATATGACTACGATTTTGGTAGTAAGGGTTATGACATTGGACTTCAAGGTGGATATAAATGATCGTGTCTTTGAATTAACATCTTTTTACTGAACTTTTCACAGTTCATAATGCACTTATATATTTGTGTAGTGCACTTTTTCTACCTAATACCACTTTTATATCTTTTTGTAATGCACTTTTCATTGATTTAGTTAGCAGTTTTGTAATGCACTTTTCCTATTATGTACTGCACTTTAATATATTTGCAACGCACTTTTACTGATCTTCACTGATTTAGTTAGCAGTTTTGCAATGCACTTTTCATATAAAGGTCAAATTTTCACCACTTTGGATGAAGCTATGGACTTCTACAAAAGATATGCATTTTATACTATTGTGTGCACTTTTCTTTTAGTACAAGTAGCCTATTAGCTCAAATGGTAGAGCGGTGTGCTTTGTGCACAAAGATATAGGTTCGATTCCTACATGGGCTAATATGATATCTTACAAAAATTAATTCTTAACGCATTTATTCTTAACCTAACTAGCTAGGTACTAAAAGAAGTTATATTTTATCGTGTGCGATAAATAACTAATTAACCACTATTTTTTCAAAGAAGATCATGATCAAATTAGCTTATATGGGATTCGAACCCACATCTCTGTGCATAAGCACATTGCTCTTCCATTTGAGCTAATAAGCTTTTCTTAAATTACGAATGTCTTCTTATGAATTTGAATGTATTCTTATGTCATTTATCAATGCACTTTTCTTATGTTACAATGCACCTTTGGAACTTTTCAATGCACTTTTTACCACTTAAAAAAATGCACTCTATAGAGTTCAACTTAAAAAATTGCACTCTATAGAAATTCAGGATGCTTATTATCAAACACCTATATGTTACCAGGAACTGCTCAACAACATTGGATGGGAGACTCGATCTTGTTTCTAGCTCGGATATCAGCAAGTTTTTATCCATCATGAAGCCAACAACAAAAGGTCAAAACATGAGAGACAGGAATATCAAGATTACAAAAATGAAACATATTGAATACTTACACAATTAATACAAAGAATGACCAAGAGAAACATCACATCCAGAGCAGTATGTTCATTCAAAGTATTCCCCAATGTTCAAGATAGTGTGGCAATTAAACAGTTTTGGAATGAGACTTTCTATTTGTTAGGAATGCACTTTTGATACTCTTGAATGCACTTTTTTTACTTCATAATGCACTTTAATACTATCTAAGAGTGTGTGAGTAAAAGTGGAATTCACAAAACTGTTTAATGCACTTTTCTTATGTCACAATGCACTTTTGAAACTTTTCAATGCAGCTTTTCCATCAAATGATGCACTTTTCTTATGCCATTTATCTCAATGCACTTTTCTTATGTCACAATGCACTTTTGAAACTTTTTAATACAGTTTTTCCATAAGATGATGCACTTTTCTTATGCCATTTATCAATGCATTTTTCTTATGTCACAATGCACTTTTGAAACTTTTCAATGCACTTTTGAAACTTTTCAATGCAGTTTTTCCATCAGATGATGCACTTTTCTTATGCCATTTATCAATGCACTTTTCTTATGTCACAATGCACTTTTGAAACTTTGGAAACTCTTGAAATCTATGATTTTTCAAAGCATTGGATGGATGCCTTCTATGCAACCAGGACTTCCACAACCAGGACTTCCACAACCAGTAGAGAAAATTGAGTGCAATATCCTAAGCTTATTACTTTTATCACACGCACAACTGAGCAATATAGGTGGTTGGAGAGAGACTTGGCTAAAGTTGATAGATTTGTAACTCAATGGCTAGTTGCTACTAAATTAGAGCACCCTCTAGATATGCAAACTATAAAGGAGATGACAGTAGTGCTGTAAATTATGATATGGCAGTAAATGGCAGTATGACATGTAAAACATCTGCTTTCTCAATTGTCACAGATTTGTTTTTTTTTTTGAAAATTTCTGCTAACTGATTGCGTTCTATTTTTCTAGATCTAGTATTGTAAGCTGCTAAACTAATTCCATTTATCAAGTACTGTAGTGCTAAAAATTTGTATTTGATTATCGATTCTGAGGTTAAAAAGTGATATCTGCTTGTGCAAACCTGATATATCCATCACTTGTTTTCTTAGATGATCAAACCGTCCTTTTTATATCTGAGTTGTTACACGAAATTTTGATTGGAATAATTCCGTCGAAAATCAGATGGACTTCAAATTACAATCCATCTGATCCTACAATCACCCTCCTAAAACAAATAATGGCAGACTAGAGCAACAGAATGGTAATTCATATATCCAAAACATAGCACCCACAATCAGACAACCAAAAGTATCCAGATCTATGCATTCCGATCTAAAAACTCACTTCTACATAAACCTAGATTACTTCGTTCTGCATGATTACAACACTCATGGAATCGAAAATTAGGGTTTATGAATTACCTTTTGGATTTGTTTTTGGAGGCATCTCGTGGGAGAGATCGAAGGTGAGGGCGGTCAATGTGAGGGCGATCGAATGAAGGTGAGCGATCGAAGTTGGGAGCGTTTGGGATCGTCGGGACCTTTGGGCGTCTCGCGTGGGAGTATGGTTACGAGAATTTGGGGCTTTTTTTTGGTATTTTAAGTTAAGGGTATAAAGTTGGTGTTATTTACAAAAATACCACCGTGTTGATTTTTTTATTTTTATAAAAAAAATAGGAGTAATCCGAGCCATTGGATCATGTCATCCAAGGACTGACATCTCTCCTTTCGTTTCATGTTAAGGGTTGGTTTCATTTGAACCAAACTCTATGTTGAAGTACCTCTAAATTTCTAACTATTATTTAGCAATTATAAAAATAAAACACTTAATCAATATGTTTTTGATAATATTTATTTATTTTGCAAATATATTACTTAAAATTATAAGAATGAATTCAAGATATGCATTTAAGTGCAATCTCATACCAATATTATCCCAACTTTTGGATCATAGAAAAAAATTAGGTAAACATTAAATAACTTCAAATTAATGATTTTGTATGAGATGCTTAGGATAATAATATATTTTGATAAAATTCATTAAATAAATAGTATTTGTTAGAGAACTTCAAAAAATAATTTATTTTAGATCATTAGAATATTAAGATTTTTTCAATTGAATGTTCATTAAAAAGTTTTGTTTAAATAACTTCAACATAACCATTTATACGAGATTGTTAATAGTGGAGTACTAGTTATACCCGTCGTGCCATGCACGACTACATGGATTTAATAATTACTGTATTTAATGAATATGATTTTAATTTAATATAAAAACTTATTTATTAGAAAAAAATTATAGAAAATTTTACAATTAGTGTCATGTGAAACGGTGCCAAAATTATTAAGGTGGGCACATTATAATTTTGCTCAATTTTTTATCTTTTACTCTTTTGATCCACAACGAAAATTGGTGATTGCAATATTCACCAACCACGATGATGGAACAGTATATTAATTTGTAGATTTTTTCTAGCTATGCGGTTGAATTAGAATCATGTAATTTTAAAAATATTTTACAAAAAATATAAAAAGGTACAAATAATCTAAATTCTTGTAATTTTTTATTAAATTCAATTATTTAAAAATATTTGAATAAAAATTAAAAATATACTTAATAAGAAACAATAAAAAAAATATAAATAAAAAATGGATTTTTTAATGATAGGAAGATTATTTATATTTACATAAATAATTCAAAAACGAAAATTAAGGTAAATATCACGTAATTTTTTTTATCAAAAGTCAAACTAGGTAAGTAATTATCTTGAAAGTTTTATTTTTTTTATCAAAATTTTATATAAGATAAATCTTTTACATAAATAGATAAAAATAAAAATAAAATAATTTTCTTTAATTTTAAATAAAATTCGAAATTTTTTTCATATAAATAGATAGAAATTTAATTGGAAAAAAATTAATATATCCATCATAATATATAATATCTAATGTTCTATAATCTATAACTATATATTAAAGTTGTCCCTTTTCGGGCCACCAGAACGATTCTGACCCCACCTCATATTTACAAAATTAATTTTTATTTCTAATATTTTAACTTCACCCTATTATATTCTTCTTTAACTATTTAAATCTATCTTTAACATCAAACAAATATCTATTTAGTATAACAATATCTTTTGAAAACTTCCTTATACAAATATTTAAAATTAAAGATAACAAATTTAAAATATTTTTAAATAAGTATAAATATCTTTTACTTTTTAGCATGATGTCTTTTCACGAAATTATTTATAGATATATTTTTTCTTTTATAATATATAAAAAATTAATGATAAATACTTATAATGTTTAAAAATAAAAAAATAGGTAATATCTATAACTATATATTAAAGTTTTATCTTTTCGAGTCACCAAAACGATTCTAGCCCCACCTTATATTTAAAAAATTAACAATATTTTTATCTCTAACTTCTTTCTATTAAATTCTTTATAACTATTTAAATTTATCTCTAACATCAAAAAAATATATATTTAGTATAACAATATTTTTTGAAAGCTTCCTTATACAAGTATTTAAAATTAAAGATAAAATATTTAAATATTTAAATATTTAAAAATAAATATAAATATATTATCATATATCTTTTGACGAATTTATTTATAAAAATATAGTGATTTTCTTTTATAAAAAGTTATTGAATAAATAGTTAAAATTTTTAAAATTAATAAAAATTGATAATAAAATATTTAATAGATATTGAAATATTTGATAAATTCTAAATTTACGTACATGAAAAGTAATAAAATAGGAAGAATATAAAATAAATTACTTATATTAAATTTTATATTATATTTTTATTTATTTATTAATATTTTATTTATAATGTTTATAAAATATCGAATCGAAGTTGTACATGGTACGACGGGTAAAACTAGTTTATTTTAATTTTAGATAAAATATTTGAGATCTATCCTAATTCCTAATATATAATAGATAACATCTTTATTTTGGATAAAATCTTTCCTAGATTAATTTATCCTATTTCTATCTTATCCTAAACTAATATCAATATATATAAATTCCTAAAATAAAAAATCCTATGTGGCGAAATCCTAGGTGGCTTAACGTGGTAACGACACGTAAGAAAATCCTAGGTGGCGCAACGTGGTGGCCTTATTTCTTGCGTCTTTTATATATATACATAGATTGTGGATTGTACAGGAGGTTGTAGAAGATCCGGACTATTAATTGGGCCTATCTACCGACTGGAAAACAATCTCTGGGCCCACAACTAGTTTAAACAGTTTGCGTAGCACTCCCACTTCTACGGTTCTTCGTGGGCCTTCCGGTTTCCTTGCATCGAGGATCCGCACTCGCTCTTCTTTTGCATTTTAGGTTGCGTGATCGCTACCTTTGAATCTCTTTAGAATTCTTATCTCGTGCTTTCTACCTATGTAGCTTGATCTTTCAATGTCGCTGATCACTCCGTTGTTCTCGATCACTCTCGAGATTGGAATCACCTAGCGCAAATTTTGGAATTTGAACCTTCGCGCGAAATTCCAGCGGTGTAATCCCACTAATTTTCGATCCTATAAGTTTACTATTCAGAATTCGATGCATTTTTTGCTTGCAACTAATTTGAATCCAGCGTTGAAACTTGGTATGCAATCATCTGGTATAGTTGGTTTGATTTGAATTTGATAAAATTAGGATTTTCGTTGATTGGGATTATATGATGGAATTAAATTAGACTTGCATTTCATTTTACTGATATTTGCTATAGCTTGACATCATTGGTTAAAACAATCTGTTATGTGGATGTTGACTAAATTTAACCAATTGCTCTATAGGCTGGTTTTGCATGTTGGTGCATCCTACTACCTATCATTTAGCCGTATATATGAATCTAAGAAGAAAAGAAACAGAGAAGAGAAACTAGTTGATCTTTCTCGCCTAGTTAACTGAAGTGATTAGCCATTTCAAAAATCGAAGCAGTTATCAAGTGCACTTAATGGAAATTAATGGTTTGATTGTTATCTAGTTCAGGTGCAAAGAACAACAAGCGTTGTATACATCTATGCAAAATGTGATATACTTGTCTATTAGCCTATCATGTTCCAACAACAATGATTCAAGTTGTCTTCAAATTGTAGCTTTCTTACTGTCTTTGTAAGTTGGAGTTTGTTTAATTTGGTTAGAATTATTTTAGATTTGCAATTTGTGCGTGTAATTGAAATTGAGATTCTAATGGAAGCTATCCCATAATGCAGGCTTTGGATTTAAGTGAGTAATCATGCAGAGAGGTTTGTTATTCATTGTAAGTGCTTGACTTGGGAGTTGGGACATCATCTTATATGATTTTCTTATTTGTTTTTTTTCTTCATATGTGATTTCCTGCTCACTAGAGAGTAGAGAGTTGCTGCTAGAGTAATATTTGGTTTCTTTTGTTCTTACTCCTCTTGGATCTATCTTTAGACAGCATCCTGTCTTTCCAGATTACCCTCAGCAGATATAAATTGCTTGTTGCTATATATATATTGAGTAACTGCTGTTGTAATTATCAGAAAGCTATAATTAGGTGTTGAACTTTGCTCTTTGGAATGTATTATAACAACTGCTGTTATTGAATGTCCTCTTCCATTCAACTTTATATTCCATCAGGTTCTGGCATCTTGACATGTTACTGACTGGTGACCAGCTCCATGGCCTTTTACTATTTTATTTTCCCACTTTTTAAGAAGAAACATTTCTGTTCTTTCCTTATTATTGTTTAGACTCTTTACTCTTAGCATACTAGCTAGAATATAATCTGAACTTAGACTAAACTAAAGTTACTCTAAAACTTCGTTTGATTAAAGAACTGGAGCCCTTTTCAGTCTTTGAAGGGGAAGGCTTGGCGATTTTACAGGTTAATCAATTGAAGTTCCATTGGCTGAATGTTAAATTACTGGGAACTTGAATCTCCTTATGATACATCTACTGAATGTTTAGTTTAGGTCAATAAAACTACCAATAATTTCTTTTGTGTTCCTTTTTACTTGAAAGTTGAATCTGAATTCCGATAAATAAAAGGCTCCCCTTATGAATTAAAATAATGCAGACATGACTAGACAGACAGTGTTACCAAGGAGTTCAGAAACTCGAATGTAACTTTTATTATATTTACTACATACTGAAATCGTCTGCGAAGATGAATGAGCACCAAACTGAGATAGAAATTGAACCTAAGACAACATTGCAGAAGATGTCCAACTCCTTAAATCTTCAATAATGACTTCAAACTATATAAATTATACTCAAAATCCATTTTCTGGTCTGCTATTAGGGATGTTAAGGCCTTGATGATAATAGAGATATTGCTGGTGGTAGGACGTCATCGAACTACTACATTCACCTTTCTTATTTCGAGTATCAGCCTCCTCTTCGTTCTCTTCCTTTGCCACTTTTCCAACTGGACAGCCAGTGACCTCCAAAGGCCTGCTTGATGTTGCCATCAACTGGTGTTGGTACTGCTGATATTCGTTGTAAGTTGGCCCTTCGTGAAGTGGCGGTGGCACCACTGAAGGCAGCTTTGAAAGCAGAGCTTCAAGACTGCTCATGGAAGGAGTAATCTTCATCATCATCATCATCTGGTTTTGCTGATTGAAGGATTCGTATCCATACTGCCCCATTTCTAAGGGAGGAGTCATGTTGTCCTGATGCTGCTGCCACATTTCTGGGATTGCTGGAGATGATGGATGTGGCAACAGTGCCCCTGGTATGCTCTCAATCAGGCTGAACTTCCTCCTTAGCATTACTACGTAGTTTAAGTCTTCACTTGCCTTCAGTTTAAAGTATTGCAAATTAATCATAGTATAACTGACAAGGAATCACTAATACACATATATAGTTTGCTAGAGAGGAACCTTTTGCATAGATCCCAACTGAACAACGCCTTCTCTTACTGCTATTAAGGCAATGGTCTGCATACATATGTATAATTAATTTAATTATAGACCTAACATAGCTTTTGTTGGAGTATGTGCTTAATTTTGAGTTGTGTTCCTGGCATGATACCTTAATACCAGATCGGAACTGTGCTTCCCATGTTCTTGGATGCTGCAAAGAATCAATATTAAATTAGCTATAATATCGTGGAAACTGATTAGCCAAGTAATCATGTGGAAATCATAATATTATAAACTGAAGACGAAAGCTTACTGAATCCACCGAGTTATGCCATGCAGATAAGAAATTGATCTCTTGTTCATCAGCATCTTTCTGTATCCACTTGTGACTATGATCTGCTGCTACCTTTCCTATCAAACTGCCAGTTAAATGTTTTTAGATAAAAGGTAAAGTTTCCTCTTACTTGCTCCTAGTTTCATTTGTATATATACACCGGTACTGGAAGATATCATGCATATTTAATATTGAAGTTTCAATTTAGCATACCCTTCGCCGTAGTTGTAAATTTCATGGGACATCTTGAAGAAAATTTCTGGTTGCAGGCCTTGTTGAATTTCACAGTTGCCATAAACTTCAGGATTCATTGAGGCGGCAAAATTGCAAAATCCATCTTCCCAAACCAATATCCTGGTATGTACATGGTAAGTTAACCACCATCATCATTGATTAATTTTGTTATATTTATAATGTTATAGGAGGCTATTAGAAGATCAGTAGAAATTGAAGTTTATCGATAGATGATACCAGTTTCTTCGATTGCCTCTTGATCTGTCATAAGCTCCTCCATGAACATCCCATCTGTGAAACATAAGGAGGATCGAGTAAGATATTCTTTTCTGAACAATAGATATGATTTAAGATTATGCCTTGTCATGGGAGAGCAAAAATTGATTGAGGATGCATAATCAGTTGGCAATAAATATAGGGAAACAATATTAGCTAGTGATTAGTCTCCTCACTTGGGTGGTGGAAAGTTCCTGGGAAGTATCCTCCAGAAGACTGCATAAACCCATTGAGAGCTTTCATGGATACATAAACTTCTCAGCGTGTGCTGGAGGAGATGAGTCACTGCTAACGGGCTCAGATGTTCCTCCATGAATGATCTACTTGTTCTGAATCCCTCTCTTGATCTCTCTCTAAGTAGGAAAATCTATACTTAGCACCTCATCTATCTTTATGTGAGACTACCAACAAGGAAATATCACATTTATACCCCCACCCCCACCTCCTCTTTGTGGGTATTTATGTAGAATTTTTGCATAATTTTCTTTTTCTTAAATTTTTTTACCAGAATGCTTTTTCCACATGGTCCGCTCTTGGGTTTTTCATTTCCCAACAGTCTACATGTATTTACTCCTCCACCATTCAAAACTCCACTTCATATCTTATTTCTTTTTTCCTTCTCTCAATCATTATATATCAGCAAGACCAAACCTTAAAGATTTCTACATTCCATCATGAGCTAGATCCTTTCCTCTCCTTTTTTCTCTAGAATCCACTTCATTCTCCAGTGTGTTTGTTCTAGCTTTGAGATTGTACTATTGTCAGAGTCCAATGTTATATATTTCATCTTCATTCTCCAGTGTGTTTTTTTTTTTTTTATATACAAGGACTAATAATGTAAATTGTGACGTGCCAAATCTGCCCTAAATTTCTAAGATGTAAATCGTTTCACTTGGTTATACAATGAGAACAAAGGAAAATGTAACCTATATGAAAAAAAAAATCAATTTTGTTTTTATGTAGAAGGGTAGAACTCGTATTGTGTTTGCGACTATTCTGATTGGTATTGGGACATAAAAGATAGACAATAGGTAGAGTACGTAGATTATTGAGAAAAAATAATTGTAGAAAAGAAAAGGCAATAATTGAAAAGATTGCATTATTAGAATATGTCTCATTTTCATGGCACACCAACCACATTGTTATCTGAATGATTAACTAGGGAAGGATTAGTAAGGCAGTAAAGCAAAATGGCACAAGAACAGAATTTGTTCATGTCATGACTCGCGGACTGACATGAGTATGATTTGGTTTCATTTTATGGCTCTCATGCAATTTGATTTGGTAATGCTGGTAGATCTAGTGGTTCTTACATAATCGTACTGTTTACTCCATCAGTTTCTTCACCTCTCTAGATTCATACTTAGCGTAAACTCTATAATAATGATGTGTCTGAACTCGAGGGTCCCAAATTCCCAATAGTGTTGGGATTTTAGTTGGGCAATGCCCTTAAATACTCGAGTGCCCTGAACCAAAAGGGGGTCATTTAGGTTTAATTGGTACATCCTTTGTGGGTCTAGCTTTAATATCTAAAGTAGGATTCAACAAAGATATGAGCTGTGCGCCTCTATGCCTAGTAATCTCAAGTCTGTGAAAGCATCTACTTTATATGGTACTAAGACTTTTTGGGCTGAACGATAATCCTCTGGTATTGATATACGTGCCTATATTATTACTCTTTCGCACATATACTACTGTATATATTAAGGTCACGATTTTTGTTCAAAGCCCATTAATTACTAGCTAATGAAGCAACTCTATATATACACTGTGTTAGTTGGGAGGTTTTAATTTCCATTGCATGCATCATCAATCGTCATCCACATATATAGTGCAGTGATATTCTTTTTCAGAGACAATCACACTTGGTATCTGCACGTCCTGATCACAAGAACATAGATGCACAGTAGTATGAGTAAAGCCAGATCCAAACCTAGCGTACTTTTTCTTGCAAAAGCATATCATTGTATATACAATGGAATGCTGTAGCGCGTTTTAATTAGCTGTGTTTTTGACATCTCCCTCAGGGAAGTTTTCCTTGTAATGCACTGTGTGTTGCATGATGACCAGCAGAGCCTCTCGTTGTCATTGCCATTCATTTCCTCTTCAGAAAAAAAAATAAAGGAATTAAGCTGGGTCCTTGTTTTACTTTTTAGTTATTTAAATTCTCTCTTTTTTAGGCAGGGATCTGTATATTAAATTTATGCCTTTGACCAAAGAAACAATATAATTTCCCCTTATTATCCAATGCTGTGTATTGTTGTTATTACTTTTGATTTAGTTCCTTGAAAGTGAAATATATTTATGTATTTATACATTACTATCCTTGATTATATATATCTTTTAATTTTCTCTTTGGCCTTTTGTGTGTGTGGATAGCAACCCCTACTACGTACTCTTCAGAGGGGTGACTGTAGTTGATGAATAATTAAGAGTAAAATAGTATGGCTGGGGACAAAGTCTGACTCTCTGGAGTGGCATGATGTGAACACTGAGCCTTGTTGGTTAACAAATTAAATGATCCTTTTGTCCATTCAACTTGTAGATGGCCGTGCTGGTGGTGCTCATGGACTGGTTGATGCCTATTCTTGTCCTAGCTAAATGATGTGTTTTTTTATTTTAAATACTTGCTGTATTTTATGTTTTCACCCTTTTAACCATCTGTTTACTTTTGAATTGAAAAAGCTCTTGGTATATATGCCTGTCTTTCTTGAATTCTTGTTGGGAATTAATTAAATAATATGCTTGTTTGTTTGCCTTTTTGGTAACCTCTAACTATATTGAATGTCTTACCAACACCCTATTAATAGAAGGCACTTCAAGTATTGTAACATAACATGTCATGCGAGTCAATTTTTGGTAAGAGATTTTGCAGGGGTGCATGGCTGTGTGTATGTGATGATAGCATGGGAGAGGAGTCTTGGTCAAAATCACAGGTGTGGAATGCCTCACCACCCTTTTTCATTAAGGTAAGTGGAATCTCTGCTCTCCACCATCCCTCATGTCCCATTTTCCCAAATAAAAAATCATTTTTCTAATTCCATTATATGCAAAGTCTATAGTATGGAGAGTGGAGACCAGCTTTTTGAATTGCATAATTTCCCTCTTTTCATTAGAAGAGGTCACGTCATTGGGTTAACCTAGAATTTTTGAAAATTATAAAGTCTATAATTCTTGCTTGATATTAGAATTTATTGTATAACATATAATACTCTAAAAACGCTAGGCGGCTAGAAAGAGAGGGGTCGTCTAGTACCTAAATGGGTTAGGACCCCCTAGCATTTGGACAAGACTTAGGCTAGCTTTTGAGATCAGTGATTGATTAAGGGAATTCTATCTTTTGTCTTAATGGAGGTGAACCACACTTTTTATATCAGACGTCAATTGTCTGTATCTGTACAATATACATGCATAAATATTATAGTATTTGTATTCTAAATTCTAATGCAAGAATAAATGAATCACATCTATATAAAATTTTATACTAGGAGGGCATGGCTGAAAGCATGCAGGCAAAATCTTCTTTTCGGGTCTTAAATTTATGAATGCCAGCATTTAATAATAAATTAAGCATTAATTCAACGTGATACTATTTTCTAATTTAATGGCAAGCTTGCGAACATTCTTAAGTATTGTATAATTGGGATCTTAGACGACAATCAATTAATATTTTTATATCATTACGAAGTGCTTTGCATGTGTGATAGGGTGGGCGGAGGTAGCTAGCTTATTTGTTTGGTACTAACGAACAAAGACAATCAACATATACAGTAGTTTATTGCCGATTTGATAAGATCAATACTAATCTAGACAGCGGTTCTTCTGCAACAAAAGGCGGGCGATTAATTAGGTGCTATGAGAGGTGATCAGGTTACATCCAAAAGTGCTCTAAATTTCAGTGTCTTCTTGGAGTGATCAAAATGTTTCATCTGCTTTTTATTTTTCTTGTTTGTCTGGAAAGAAAGTTTACCTACTTGGTGTTATTGTGTTAATCATGTACAATAACTTTGCACATGGGTACTTGTGATTAATTTAGGCCTCAGAAAGTCCATGGTTTTGAAAGAGTCCATGCATGCATGCCAACCTTATGCGTTCATTTTGCATTTTTTTAGGTACCCTTAAGATTATTTTAAGGTGGAAGCATTGTTATGATTGAGTTTATATATATAATTGTTTAACCTTAATTGGATTAATACCAAGTTAAAAGCGTTTATGATATGCATGCACACTAATGATTGGCTCTATCTACCAAGGTTTTGGATTGTCCCATAATGATCACAAAAAGAAGAATCTACTTCAACCGATATGCCCTTAGCCATAGCCATACATAACATAGAAATTATACTTGTAAAGTTTGCTTCACTCTTAGCGTGAGGAATATTGGTCAAATCTTTTCACTCGTAAGGTTGTGCTTGGTAGGATAGGATTTAGATGGTTCAGCTTCTTGTTGGACAAAATCTGGTCCAAACTGGATTTTTGGACTAGTACGAAAGGTACCCTTCGTCCATCGCTAGCTCAAGTGTTTGCAAATGTCATTTTACCATACATCTGGTGTTTGGATTAATTGGGTGACTGTTTGGCTTTTCAGTCGATTATGATGATCTATGCCCTATTAGAATTCCTTATTATGGTGAAACCATGAGTCAGATTTAGGTTATTCATCTTGCAACTAGAGCATATTCAATTTGATGTGTGTGAATATGCAAAAGTATGTGTATACAAATTAATTGATAGCTATATTCAAACATTTTGCAACTATACAATGTTATTCGTATATTCAAAATCTTATGCCTTCATATTCATGGCACATTGTTGGCACGGAACTGGTGCGCGGGCAAAAGGCTGTCGCGCATAGAACCTTAAGTATTGAGGTCTTAGCATGCTAGCGACGGATCTGGCACGATAAGGCACGCCAAGCTAGGACTCGAGTTTGCGGTAGCGATGATGAGCATGTAGACCGTGGGCGGCATGGGCGAGGGCGCGTCGTGGCACACTATGACGGGGTAACTAACGACTGCGTGGTAGTGGCGATGGCACGGGTCCTGCTGCGATTGACTGGTCCGTCCGAGCGCCGGACATAACTTGCTCCTCCTGGGTGGCGTCCATAGGCGAGGTCGCATCACCCTCCCCTCTTAAGTAGGAAACATCCCTGTTTCCTTATCATGAAACAAGGGCTCGACGTAGGAAGAGAGATCTACGATGTTGACCATGGCGTGGACGCCATACTTTCTAGGAAGATTGATTTGTTAGGTGTTGTCTCCTATGCGCTTGAGGACTCGCTACGGGCTGTTGCCATGAGGATGAAGCTTCGTCTTGCGGGCGTCGAGGAACCTGTCCTTCCTAAGATATAGCCATACCATGTCGTTGGGCTTGAAGACCAACTTACGCCACCCCTTGTTATGTTGGGCCGCATATTGATCTGTTCGGTGCTCAAGCTGGTTCCGAGTGCGCTCATGTAGGCGGCGAATGGTGTCAGTGCGGTTGGCTGCGTCGATGTTGTCGCTAGTATTCAAAGGCTGAGGCACCAAGTCCATAGGTGTGTGAGTGTTACGCCCACAGACAACCTTGAAGGGAGTCTTCTTTGTCTCCGAGTGGTAGGACCTGTTATAAGCAAACTCAACATGACATAGTAAGTCCTCCCACCGACGTGGGTTAGCTTTGATCACCATCCGAAAAAGGGTGCCTATGGTCCAATTTGTCACTTCAGTTTAACCATCGGTTTGGGAATGATAAGAGGTAGAAAATAAGAGTTGTGTGCCAAACTTCCCCCATATAGTTCTTCAAAAGTGGCTACAAAGCATGGTGTCTCTATCATTAACGATAGTTCTAGGGACATCATGCAAGTTCACAACGTACTCAAAAAACAAATATGGTATCTCAGTTGCATTATTGTTCCCCTTACATACTATAAAGTGTGCCATTTTGGAGAAGTGGTCCACAACTACAAAAATACACTGTAGTGGGTCTCGAATGTGAGAGTTGGTGGAAGGATTCAAGAGCGCTGAGAGGATCTGTCTTGAACGTGTAGTGGAGAAGTGGTCCATTTTCGACTATATCTTTTTTTTTATATATATATATAGGTTCTCTAGTTAGAGTGCTACACATTGACGAAATTTGAGCCATATTATCTAATTAGAATGGACGGATTAGATTAATTAGGAAATTTGGCGGGTAGGTGCAATACACTAGATAAAATCTCTACCGTAATTTTAGGAATGTTGGGATTTATTGTTGATTTTTTTTCCAAAAAAGAAAACCAAATACAAAACCATCAGTATCTTTTTTTCTGATTTCACTATCTTGTTGCTATCGAAACTCTAAAAGCTCTTTTACATTCCATTGCCGACGATTCTGAATTTGCTCCGTTCTTCTCTGAGCCTCCTCTCCGCTCGTCTTCTCCGTGCGAGTTCAACGAGCGACTTCTACTAAACTCTTCTCGCTTTAAGTTCTCGTTCGACTTCTCAATCGAAGTAAGTTTAAATCAAATTTCTACTCCGATCTGTTTCGTTTTAAGGTTTTTTTTACTCGATTTTGAGTTAGGATTTGGAATTTATTCTAGATTTAACTATGGTTTGATTTAATTTCGAGTTATGTAACCAATTTCAGATGCTCATATACAACTTAGCGGGATTTTGAAATCTGTTATGATCTCCTTATAACCGTCGGATTTTACATCAGTTTCCATCTCATACGAATAAAATTCCGGGGTCAATCTCAATCTAAACATTTCGACAACTACAAATTCGTTACCATGGTAGAAGGTATACTTTCAATTTATAAATTATACATATTCATTACTTTAATTTAACGTAAACACTTTGATTGTATACGATGTCGACACATTCATATACATTATTTGCGGAAAAAATGCAGAAGTTGAAAAAATATAATAGTACATGTATATTAGACCTGTCAATCGGGTCGGGTCGGGTGGGTTCGGGTTTGGTCATTTCGGGTTCGGGTTAAATCAGGTTCGGTTTCGTTATGGGTCACGGGTCAATCGGGTTGGGTTGTAGCGGGTTTTCGGTCAGGTCGGGTTGACCAGCGGGTCTAAAATATCCGTTTTTTTATGATTATTAAAATCAATTTTTAATTATAAAATAATATTTAATTATAAAATAATATTTTCATTTATTTTAATAATAAAATAGATTATGATTTTCAAAATAAATTTTCAAAATTCTATAAATATACTAAATCGGTCAACCCAACGGGGTTCGGGTTCTATCGGGTTCAGTTGATTCCGGGTTTCGTGTTCAAATTTTCGAGTCCTGACCCTAAAATTATCAGGCGGTTCCAATCGGATTGGCGGGTTCGGTCAGCTTTTGACAACTCTAATGTATATACATAAATAATTATTATCGTATACGTGATAACTTATATGTGTATACATTATTAAATTACATCTTATTATCACCATAATATGAGAATTCTTATATACATGATTTAATGTGTCAATATACATTATTTAAATTAACAAATTGACGTATTTTGCGATACAAATGCATGCAACTTAACTCCTATATACATAGTTGTTTATTCATATATACATAAATGTGAATTCTTTGTCATAAATGACAACCTTTTATTGTGCAGGAACCTTCAGCAAAGTGCATGCATATTCTCTCCTAAATGGGAACAAATTCGATATGTTTGATGTTGATATAGATGAAGTCGAAGATTAAGATTATGAGATTGATGAAAACTTGATGAATGGGGTAGATAGTCATGAGGATAAAAAAAAAACAGTTTATATACATGAATTCAATTTATTATATACATGAATTCAATTTATTATTTACATGATTGTAATATAATATATACATGAATAAAACATGTTACATTCATGCTTATTTTTTATTGTATTAAAGGTTTTCGATGGTATTCTTAATTACAAAGAATACATTCATGAAAGTTAACTAGAATTTATGTCTACATGTTTGTAAGCTTTTAATTTATTTATTTTTGAATAGGTGAAAATTAGGCCGATTGAGTCAACCTAGGGCATCCTTACGGATGAGGGTCTGGACCCCTCCATGGTTTATAATCTGATTGATACTACAATCATGGTGTAGCTTTGCAATCAAATCTGCCACAAAATTGCATTCTCGAGGTATATGTTTGGTAATGACCACTTCGAAAGATTGCAACAAAACCAGGGTGTCTGCAGTTATCATGTCAATTGTCCATGGACTAGATCGACTTCCCTTAAGAGCATTGATCACAATTAGGCTATCACCTTCAATTTCTATTCGCCGAAATTTTCTTCTATTAGCTTCTTGTATAGCCTCCGATAATCCCATAGCTTCTGCTTGTTCTACAGTCCAGTAGTCATTTTTATTTGCATTTATACTTATAATATTTCCAAATTGGTCTCGTATGACATATGTAGCCGTTGATTTTCCATTATCTTTTTTCGACCCATCGAAATTTATTTTCACAAATCCATTTTGCGGTTTCACTCATTTTTGTTTTCTCTTTCTTTGCCTCGGGTTTTGTTTTCTGCAAGACACATTAACCTCTTCATTCACATTTTTTGCTTTGTTCCACCACATAATATGGTTTTGAATAAATTCCTCAACACTCCTAAACTGCCCATTACTATCCTGATTAAAAACCACTTGGTTTCTCCAAAACCATATGCCCCACCAGGTGGTGAAAAGATGACATAGAGTTCTTTGTGGTAGTGTATTCTTCAAGTGTTGGATGATCTGAGGCATGGTGTTATGGTTTTCTAAAGCGTCCCTTAGAATGCCAATGAATTGAGGGTCAATGGCATGAAGTTTTTGTTGAGTGAAGGGGCAATTAATCAAAATATGTTCATTTGTCTCATCCTGCTGGCTACATAAAGGACATTCTGAAGTGACAGCTATGTGTCTTTGAATAAGACGATCCTTAGTAGGTAGTCCTTTGATGCAAATCTTCCACAAGAACATTTTTATTTTCGGCATTAGATCAAGCTTCCAGATCCAATTGAATTCCCAGCCATTCATATTTAATTCATTTGATATTAAGGCAAAAGCCGTAAGCTTTTAAATTATATTAATATGATTAAAGATGGAAGCATGTATACACATTCACACAAAATCATGTATAAATGTACTATTATAATCGTGTATATAGAACATCTCGTGATGATAATTGCCAAACGTACTTCAATTAATGTACACACGTACATGTAATCATGTATATGGTAGTATGTATTCATGTATATACGTGTAATAATATACAATTTTTCGAATTATTACATTTGTTAATTCAATCATGTATACAAATGCGTTGGCATCATCTACAATCCTATTTTAATATACATTAAATTAAAATCATTAATACGTACAATACAAGTGAACAATCGAAAACATAACTCCTTCCATGGTAAAGAATCTATTGATGCCGAAATAAAGCATTTGAGGACGACGACGAATTTTGAGATGTCGTTGGTTAGAATATGATGTAGAAGCCCCGATTATAAGCAGTCAACCTCAGAATTGAAGTCGCCGGAATTCAAGACGGAGATGAATGATGATGAATACACCGGAAATAACGACGGAGAAGAAGAACGTCAGATTCAAAGAAATCGGGATTGTATACGCCGAAATTGAAGACAGAGAAGAAGGATGCTCAAAGGGCCATCAATTTCAATTCTATGTTGTTGATTGCATTAATTTATATGGAGCAAATGCAGATGCTAATTTTTTATGAGAAAGGAAATTGTAAATCTGATGGGAGTAGATCACGTAAATTCAAGATATGGCAATTATTTTCTCTCTCTATGAAATTGTATCATAGAAAAATCTCCACAATAAGTTAGATACTCCCCATAATTCTGATAGTATATTATTATCAATCTAACGCTCTATATTTATCCACTGTGTAGCAATATAAGGTTGGTCTTATATATAGATATATAGATAGATAGATAGAGAGAGAGAGAGAGAGAGAGAGTAAAGGGCTCTAGATAAACCCATAATTATAGAGAAAACATGGTCAAAAGGAGGACCATTAGATCTATTTTTGGATGGCTTAGATTAATAAAAAAAAGGACTACATTAGTAGTGTGCATCGTAAAATAGACAATCCAAACTCGTTTCTCTCTCCAATCTCAAATAACTCGTTTCTGACTCCATATCTCATAAATTCCAAAACCGTCGCTTTTTTGTTTTCAATCTTCTTCCAAGATTTCCCAATTTCAATCTTCTGCTTGTACCTTTTTCCAACACGATAATATTTTCATCGTTCCATCAATTCCAATCCAGATCTAATGCTGCGCCAACACCGGAATCGGCCGGAGTTTGTGGTCGATGGGGATCGTGATGGCCTCCGGGTCGCTAGCATTTTTAGATCTCTTTTCCGTGCCTTTTGCTGCGATTCTTGGCGGTGTGATGATGACGTAGTGCTCCCATGTTTTTTAATGGGGATTGCATCCTTTGTCCCATGTGTTGTTTTGATCTTCTTTGAACGGAAGATATATATGATTGGATATTGTAGCAATCCTCAAAAGGAGTTTTATTTGCAAGATTTTCATAATTAGCAATATCGAATTCTTGATTTTTAGATGAGCAAAAATATATTTCTTTTTGTGTTTCTCTATTGATTCAGATCTACTTTTGATTAGATGTTGTATTTTAAGATTATTATGGTTTGATTTATACATGTGAATTTCTTGACAAAAGTTCAAAAGCCATGGTTCTGCGGCGGGAGAAGATCCAAACCATGGTTCTGCGACGGTGCTGATCAGCCATGAACGCGAAATCTTGGTAAATGATTGATTCGGATTTGTTGTCCCGCGAAATCTTGAACCATGGGTTATGCGTTGGATCTTCTCCCGCGAAATCTTGGCAAATGATTGATTTGGATTTGCAATTGAGAAGACGAGCGAGAAATTGCAGTCATCGTTCGCTTCAAATCCCATAACAACAATGGTGAAAAATGAAATTTGAGTGATAACGAGATAGACGAGAAGAGAGGACATTAGAATTTGGGAGATTATGAGAGAGATTGGAGAGATATGAAATCCATTTTGATTATGGATAAAGAAATTGAGTTACATATTTAGAAAATGGGAGAGAGAAAAATATTTTCCATTAATTAGTTTCCTAAAATCTTGCGTTGAGATCTCATCTGGTGAAATTCACCCACTAATTTATTTTGCACCCTTTTTTTTAATTAATCTTAATCGTTCATTTAATCTGGTCCAACGCATCTGATTTGTTCCCCCGTTTCTCTCTAATAAGAGGTTTCTCTAGAGCCATATTCTATATATATATATATATTACATATCGCATAGAAATGTTACTATACATATTATTTTTTATTCATATTTTATCTTTTTTATTTTCTTTATAAATTATCTTTTTTTTGTAAACTTATACCTATGATATTTTGATCATATACAACTAATACAAGTATATTTTATTTTTCTTTCAAAATTGATCTATTTTCCTAATTAATATGCAAAATATATTTATAGATACATTGAATTCATAAATTTTAATATATATTAGTTTTCTTTATAGTTTATCTCATTTTTATGTAAAATTAATTTGGAGAATATCTCTATGGATAGATTGAATGTTATAAATAATATCAATAATATTTAAATCAACCAAAAAATTATATATTTATTAATTCATATAAAAGTTTTTTTTTCATATTTTTTCTATTATAATTTTTTCACATTTCTTTAAAAAAACATGTTTCAAAATTTATATCTATTCTCATTCTTCATACATAGATCAACTCTTTTTAAAAACTTTTTTTATAATATTTTATGTTTTTTTATAAAACTAATACAAAATCACTATTTATAATATATGATTGTCATTCTCTAAATAATATTTATAAATAAATCATGATTATCCTTGAAATTTATATCAAATATAAATTTTAAGTTTTTAATTTGTTTCTAAAAATAAAAGAAGTGTCATACATGGTACGGGATATAAACTAGTTTATTATTATTCGAGAATTATTTCTTAAGACTGTTTTCTATCTATTTAATTGAATGGAAACCTAGAGAAAGGAGGGACCTGTTTTCACGTAAAAGAAAAACACATTGTGTTCTTGAGAGCGAGAACCATTCAACTAAGGATTGCGAGAAGCGGCTCCGGGTTGGTTCTTGATTCGTGAGAACTCCAACAACCAAATTCTATCGAGAACTCCAACAATGCCTCTTGGTTTAAAAAGAAGGAAGACACCTGATCACCTTTCAAAGTACGATTGGACGATCCTTCTCTCCAAACGCTATCGAGAACTCCAACAACGCATATGTTAGATTTTTTTAGTATAGGTTAGCATTGAAAGTTCGAGAAAAGTCGTAATGTGCAACAACTAACCACACATAGTGTACAACTTAAGATGGGTTTTTTAAACAATTCAATTATATATATTTAATTAATTTTCTAATAAAAATATAATAAAAAAGAGAGCTGATAAATCTTAGGTATGAAGTCAATGTACCGTATAACGACTATATTTTTTAATAAAAAATTGTTTAAATGCGTCTTGAGCTAATTAATTTTTTTAAATAAAACTACATTAGTCGTTATCCCCTCCTAGCAACTCCTATATGATAGATGTAAGTCTATATGTTGGGATATATATATATATATATATATATTGTGAGCTTATATTCATAAAAATTTTATACTTTGGGCCGAGCTTTGGGAAAAAAAATCAGGAAAGGGGGAAGGTGCCTAGTACAGGGTTCGGTTCTAAGGAACGTAACCGAACCGAAACCAGCAGAACCGGGGGTTTGTGGGTTCCAGTCCCAGTTCTTTGTTTCTTGGAACCAGAGAACCGGCGGTTCACCGTCGGTTCCTGAACCGCCAGTTTCATCCCTTTTAAAAAAATAAAAATAATTGTTGGAAATGCAAAACCATGGTCGCAAACCGCGGTTTTGCATTTCACTTTTATTTTTATTTTTTTAAGGTTGGAACCAGAATCGAACCAGAGCCGGAACCGGAACTAAGACTGACAAACCGTGAGTTAGCCGGTCCAGGTTCCGGCAGTTCCGGAACCGGACTGTTGGATCGTGAACTGTTAGTAACAAGTCAGGAAACTAGCAATATTCCCTGGGCAACGGAAATAAACAGTAAGAAGACATAATTTAGAGAGGAAAACTTTCTATCCGACCAACAAGTCGTAGAAAGAAAAAACCTCTACCCCTGAGACTCCTTATCAGAGGATTTTCAATAGAATACTTTTATTAAGTTTCAACGGTTACAAGGGAAGTCAAGTTCCCTGGTAACTAAGGCACCAACCAAAGTTCAACCAACTAGACTTCTACAAACCTACACGTAAACCTAAATGGAAGTAAACTATTGACATGAGTACTCACTTACTCGTGGATTCTTCACCGGAAAAAGACATACACTCGTACACTTGAAAAGCTCTCTCTCCAAGTTCGCCGTAAAACAACCAAACTTAAACCCTAGCTATAACCTAGCTATTTATAAGAAATGTCAAGTCTGATCTCATACGTAATTCTTGCCTAATTACGCAGATTTTCCACTTAACAAATCCCACACTAATAGGAGAAAATATTGTTTGTGATTTGGATCCTCAACCATGCCAATTCTTGCCAAAACCGAATGATCTCGGATTTCCTAGATAAGATCATGTGAGCTTTAGTCTTATCCTTCCTTTGATCTTCTCAAGCAACCGCCTACAGCTGTCGTATCTTCGCAAAAGATCGCTCGCAGAATATCTGGTAACTTGCCATTAATAGAAAGTTGTGTTCCTTTTGAGACGCGCTTCCTAAATCTGTCACCCGTTCCTTCCATCATTCCTCACAATGTTCCATCACTCGTGACTATGTACCTGTTTTCCTGAAACACTTACATGTAGAAGCAAGCTATACCAACTAAGTTTGTTATCATCAAAACTAAGAGAAACCATGGAACAACGATGGCTCCAACAATTTCCCCCTTTTTGACGATGACAAACCTATACAAAAATGCACATCTAGAAACCAATAAAATATTGATTTGAAAAAAAAAATTCTTGTGGTTCCCCCTTAACAGATGCACAGTTGTTCCTACTCATAAGAGGTAACAACATATTCCCCCTTAGCCAAAGTTCCCTATGTATTTTCTGGATAGAACGCATCTCTGTATTTTTCCTAACTTCCCCCTCTTAACATGATCAAAAGGTCAACAATCATCAAGCAAAACGTAGAGCAAATGAACAAATTTAATTGAAACTCAAACCATTCATTAGAAAAAGATAGTTAATTCACAAATAATTGTTGAAGAAATCACAGCCAGAGAAAACAAAAAAACATAAAAGTCTTAACATCCAAGAGAAACAACTTAAAATTTTAAAGTAGGGATAGATAGGCTAGGGAACAATAAAGGGTCCACATCATGGTTCGGAGGAGGTGGAATCAGCAGCAACAGTGTCAGTGTTTCTCTTAGCCAAGTAACCAATGACGATACTCAACTGAGAGGAAATCTTTTGAAGCTCGATCGACATCTTGGCAGTAACACCTTCACTCAGCGAAGAACTCCCAACATCCATCTGGGCAGTCTTCTTTGCAGCTGTTCCCTTTGAATCACCTTGGTAATTCATCTTCGAGATATTGCGCATATCCAGAGGTAATCCAAAAGACTCCTCACATGAAGGAACATACACATTCTTCTCCTTCAGAATAGCCTTCACAAACTGTGGGTAAGGCAAACCATGATTTTTCCCTGTGCTTTTGGCCATGTGTCGCATCATGATCTCATGAAGACTGATTCTTTCTCTCCTAAAAAACTTGTCCAATGAAAACATGTCGTTGATGGTGAGAGTGCTCGTCTTCTCCAGTCTGGGAACCACAACCTAGATCAAAAACTGATGTGCAATGCGTGCAGTGTAGCCAAGATCACCAGTAAAAAAAGGACCAACACCCGACACCTTTCCCATGACACGCTTGATGAGTTGTGCCTTGTTCCTTGGCCAGTTGCTCGAAGTATGCAACTCCCCATATCCTTCACTAGGTACCTTCATGACATTTCCAACAGAACCCAGAGAGAAAGAGATTTCGGATCTTCCAATAGTAGAGAAACCCAAGGGTCTAGTAACGAGATCAACCAGTTGATAGTTTGAAAAGAAATCAGCAAGGACAGACACATCTACCTTGACCTTTGAAGCACAAATCTTTTCCCATCCTTGGAACTTGAGAAGTTCCCAAAACTCCTCCAAGTCATTCTCTTTTAGAAATTCCTCGTCGATCACTAGAGGAGCGATAACCTTCTTTGCACTCTTCTTAGAAGTGTCTTCTGGTTCCATTGGCAACTTTCCCTTTGCCTTTGCAGACTTGAAGTCCTTCTCAACCTCCTCCTCAATTTCTTCCTCGTCTTCATCTTCGTCCTCACCACCATACTCCACCTTTTCCTCAGACTCCACCTCCTCAGGTTCAGAACCAGGCTCTTCCTCGACTTCTTCTGGTTCCTCCTCCTCAACAGAATCTTCAACCACTGTTTTCTTTTAGGTGGTGGCGGTGGATCGAAGGTTGTACTTCTTGCCTGAAGAAGCTGTCTTCGCCTTCTTGGAGGCGGGGGAAGGAGTCATTTCCGAATCAGAGACATGAAGAATCTGAGTCGGATGGGGAGGAACTCGCTTCCTGGCCTTGGTCTTGCCTCGGCTGGTTGGTTTGACCCATCCAGGACGCAAGTGCACCGGTAAAGCTTTCGCCTTTTCTGGTTCTTCAGCAAATTCCTTGGGAGGTGAGTTAACCTGTTCTTTCTCGTTGTCACCCAACCCTTCTTTTCCTTCCTCTATTTCAGCGGGCTTTTTAGAGGGGTTTTCCGAGGGGATCATGGAGGGATCCTTTTCAGAATCCTCGGGCAAAGCTTCCTTTTCACTTGGAGCCCCATCAACAACCTTCCCTCCAAGGGTAGCAACAACATCGAATTGGGATTCAAGCTTAGAAACGGGTGAGGGTGAGGAAAGTTTGGCCTTTTTCGCAGCGTCGAGTTTGGCTTGAAGAACCTCGAGTTTGGAATCATCGAGGCCTTCGATGTTTAGGACATGGGTGTTCAAAGAAGACGTCATTGAAGAGAAAGAGAGGAAAGAACGAATCTTGAAGAAGATTAGGGTTCTTTGAAGGTAAAAACAGAGGTGCGGTGAAAAATAATGACCGAGAGAGATGGGAATATAAAGCACACCTCTTTCCTTGTAGATTAAGATTACTGTAACACCCCTATTTTGCAACGATAGGTGTTACTGCCAGTGACCTCGGAATTTACCATCCAAAGTCACCCTAGGCTTTATAAGGTATTAAGTTAAATAAAACATGCGGAATTATAAAGTCATTACATATAAAAGAGTTGCTCACATGTGAGACTTATAAGTATCCATTACAAGGTTTGGACTTACTTGACAAAACATAAACTTAGGAGTCGTTAGGCAGCGGAATATAAATTAACATTGTTTAAAACCAACGTGGAGAAAACCCAAAAGTAAACAAACTGCAATCCTTGAAAATCCCGACCTTCCTTCCTTCACTCGAATAGTCTTCGTCTTTTATGCCTTCGGTGGAGGTTTCCTTGTGTCTTGCATTTGGCGCAAAAGGCGAGAAATGCCAGGCAAAGATGCGGAAAAAAACAGACTTAGTCTAAAGAGACTAAGCAAGTGAGAACGGACATCCTTAAGGTAGTTTGGTAAAGTATCGAACTTATGACGAGGTATTCAAGATGTATTTTGAGAAGTATATACTTTAAGTGGAGCTATTAATAATGGAATTGAGTAAATATCGAGATGAGATAACTCTTAAACCGGATGAACAAACTACGAGATTGTAGAACTTCTTAGAATAGAATAAATATTGGGAACGTTAATTACAGACAAGTTTTTAGAAAACCTCTCGCGCCCTTGCGTACCGAGAGCCGGATCGATCATTTGAGGCCGGTCCGGTTTTGGTTTCTTTTAATGTGCATTAGCACTTGCTTTCTTTCATGATGAAAACTTTCACATTAGTTAACGATTTTTAAGAGTGTGGGGGGCCATGAATGGGCCGACGTACCACTTACGGGAACTGAGTTCCGACACCTAGCTAGGGTGCAAGCTTCCCTCCTCCGAGTAGGAGCAAACAATAGATCATGATCCTTAAAGTCGTAGGAAGATAGGTACTTCGCGATACGACTTAATATGTTATATAGAGGTGTCGGGCCGAGCCCGCACCCCATACTACACTATTTACGAATTTAATTGTGAATCTCGAAAAGAGATTTTAAACAAACAAAGGTCACACAAATAAGCCTTGCATTATATCTACTAACAATAATAATAGTAATAATGCTAACAAAGGTCATTATTTCCAACAATCGATATTTCCTAAGTTCGTTTTATTTAGCAAACAAGGTGTTCCCAACATCGAACAAGTTAACGAAAACGAATTTATCGAAAGGTTCAAGTAGGAATGTTCACTTGCCTTGAATTTCCTTCGGTGATGCTATTAACTCGGAAATAGGATGATTTACGAACGTTTGAGAACCTCGACCTATTTAACCGCAAGAATGAGAATGAACACTTATTAAAATCCTTATTTTAATTTAAAGACAACTTTCCTCTTAGTTTCCTCTTCTAAGAGAAGGTGAGTTAAACTAAATTATTTGGTTAAATAATTTATTTAGGAAGAAGGGTAAAAAATAATAACTCTTTTTATTATTATTTTCTAGGGGACACATATTAAGGATTTTGTAACTTATAAAAATACTTAGTTTAAGAGCATGGATGTAAGGATTTACTTAGCCTAAGGAAAACCTTTTTTAACTCACAAACAAATATTTATATGTATTAAAAAAATAGTTTATAAAAAGATTTGCATGCATCATTTTTAAGAAGACTTCTTTAATGAAAATTATGTTTATTACAATTTTCATATAAATCATTATTTATTCAAAGGAAATTCTAAGATGGTCATGCATGTGCATAAATGACTTATAGAAACACTTTTCAATCTCACATGCATATTTTGAAAGACTTTAACAAAACTTATGCTAAAGATTATATTTCTTTTTATTTAAAAAATATGGTAAAATACCATCTTAGTAAACTTAGAGCACATTCAATAATAACATTTATTCTAAAAACTCCATAATTTCTACATGCAAAGTTTATAGAATTTATTTAAAGTCTAGAAATTATACACATATATATATAATCGGCTATATTAAAATAAAATAAAAAAAATAAAAATCCATTTAAGTGTTAAAATTGCTAGGACAATACATGCAAGGTGATTTTTCTTAGTAAAACTTCATTTAAAGTAGCATGCAAGAACTTATATGATCATCAAAGCATATTATAAATTCATAAGACTAAGTTATTCCTCAAACATCATCAAAAACCCATTCCTTACTCAAATGAAACATGCATGTTGATTTTCTTCATAAAAATTCCATTATTAAGACATGCAAGAACAATTTCCATTAAAAATCTTTCTAGCTTAAGTTTATTAGATCTTAAAATTTACAAGTTTTATAAAAGTCTATTTCAAGTACTAAAAGTGACATGCATGTGGGTTTTAAGCAAGATCCAAATGTCTTAAGTGGTTACCATGGAAATCACTAGTATAAGCTTATAGATTTTCAACAAGAAAAGGGATTCTTGGATCATTTATATAAAATTAAAAATCAGAAATTAAAAGGTGAAAATCACCCTTAAAAGATGTAGGATTTTAGTATATTTTACATGATTTGTAGAAGACACAAATCTTTCTAACAAGACATGCATGCATGTAAGAATCAAGGGAAAACTATGCCTTTTTTATAACATTTTATATTCTTAAATTTAAGAAGAAAAATCAGATCTTAAATCAAGATTAATCATGCTAAAAACAACTTAAAATGGTGTAAAAAGAGTTAGAGTTATACCCTTAATTTGTGCGATTTTTGGAGGAGAAACACACCACCAAAGGGGAAGAGAGGGGCGGCGGCACGGTGGCTGGACGGCGGCTCGCTGGCTAGGTGGCGGCGGCGCAGGAGGTGGCCAGAGGTGGTGGTGCGGTGGAGTGGTGGTGTGGTGGAAGACACAAAGGAAGCTTTAATGGTGGGAGAGAAGCTAGAAGAGAGAAATGGTGAGAGCTTCTTATGACTCCCTCTCTCAAGTCATATCTCTCTTTAAATAGACAAATGATGATAGGAGATGGAGTAGAGATTTGGAAATAAATGGAGATATTCTCCTAATGATGGAATTTGACTAACAAAAGAATAAACTAATAGTTTAATCATTTTAGTGGATTTTGTAGAGATTGTTTCATAAATGAAGCAATCTAGTGAGATGAATGGAATCTCTTCCAAAATCTCCATATCTCTTTGTAATGATTGGTCCGACGCATTTGCAAATTGACCGAGGGTCGGTTTGTGACACGTGTCGGAACGATCGGGTTTTAAGAAAGGAATTTTCCGTTAACTATGAATTTATTAAGTTCCGTCATTAATAAATTCATCAACTTTGAATGAAAATTTTATGAGAATATTATAATCTCTTTTCCTTTTTCAAATTTTATGACATTATTTTATTTAATAAAATAGTTAAATAATAAGAAATGAAATATATTCATTTAACGAAAAATGCGGTTATTACAATTACAATCTTCCCAAAATCTTCTATCCATATCTCAACGACTAATACTTCCCATAATTATGATTTTTGCACCGCCATTAAGATGAGACTGCGCAAACATCCTATCGTTCCCTGCAAAAGCATTGTGCACCGGCTGGATTTTTTTCAAACTTGCAGTCACAACGGCTATTACACTGTGTCCTCTTTGAGCTGATTGACGACTGTTCCTTTCCAGAAAAAATCTTCAATTTTAATCAAAGACGTTCCTTCAAAAATCACGATCTCCAAACCACTAGTTCCATAGCTCGTTACCATGAGTGGATAAAAAGGCTTGTTTGAACAGACAAGGGGCAAGGGATGTGAGGCTTTGGATATCTTTGACATCCAAACAATTATGTTTCGTTTAAAGGTAATTAAAGGGGGTTCATAGGGAACGTTTGTTTGGACCAGGCTAAAGGACAAGGTATAACCAACCATCATTTCGGCTTGAAGTGAGGGATAGAATAGATCAAGTTGGTTATTTTGGGCTTAAAAGAAAATCTTAGATGTAAACATTTCAGTTTTAGTTCCTTTTAGCATGCAACACTTAACAATTTCTAATGTATATAAAATCAATGCATAGAGGAAAGATATAAGCCATTAGAAAACATGTTAAATGATACGTAGTTCCCTGAGAAGTTACCTCTTTAGCCAGGCACTGAGGGAATAGAGGACTGGGACTTGTTTACTCCAAGGAAATCATTCCTAGCAACATCCTCAAATGCTCATAGGGTTTTCTGTCCAAGGCTTTGGTGAAAATATCTGCCACTTGATTTTTAGTCCTACAATGATCCATCTTGATAAAACCTTTTTCAACATTATCTCGTAAGAAATGATGTCGAATATCTATATGTTTGGTTTTAGAATGATGCACCGGATTCTTGGAGATATTAATAGCACTTGTATTATCACATAAGATAGGGATAGTGTCAAGAGACATACCAAAATCCACCAGTTGTTGTTTTAACCACAAAACCTGGGAACAACAGGCGGCTGCTGCGACATACTCCGCTTCAGCCGTGGAAAGAGCAACCAAATTTTGTTTCTTCGATCCCCAAGACACCAAGCAAGGACCAAGAAATTGGGCCATTCCTGATGTGCTCTTCCTATCTACCAAGTGACCTGCAAAATTTGCATCCGAGAATCCAATAAGATTGAACGAGTTATGTCTTGGATACCATAGACACAACCCATCGTTCCCTTTCAAGTAGCGCAGAATTGTCTTCACTTCTTTCAGATGTGTTTCTTTAGGATTAGCCTGGAATCTAGCACAAAGACACACACTGAACATAATATCTAGCCGACTGGCCGTTACATACAATGGGGAACCAATCATGCCTTGGTACATCGTTTGATCAACATCAACACCATTAAGATCAGCATCAAGACGAGTATTAGGAGAAATAGGAATATCAAAAGGTTTCGTAGAATCCATACCATACTTCTTCAATAGCTCCTTGATGTACTTTTGTTGATGTACCTTTGTTCCCTCATCACTTTGTACCACTTGTAGACCAAGAAAGAAAGTGAGTTCACCGATCATCCTCTTCTCAAACTCACTGCTCATCAGATTCTTGAAGCTTTCTACAAGTTTAGGGTTAGTAGAACCAAATATAATATCATCAACATATACTTGAACTACTAAAACCTCACCGTCTTGTTCCCTTAGGAACAACGTTTTGTCGATCACACCACGTCTATATCCATTGGACAATAGAAACTGCGCGAATCTATCATACCAAGCACGAGGCGCCTGTTTAAGACCAAATTAGAGCCTTATCCAGCACATAGACATGGTCAGGGTGATCAACACGTACATCTTCAAACCCTGGAGGTTGCAACACATAAACCTCCTCTTGTAGGTACCCATTCAGGAATGTTGTCTTCACATCCATTTGATAGAGTTTGAATCCTTTGTGAGCAGCATAGACGATTAGAAGATGGATGGTTTCTATTCTTGCAACATGAGCGTACGTTTCATCGTAGTCGATCCCTTCTTGTTGATTGTACCCTTTTGCTACAAGCCTCACCTTGTTCCTTGTGACAGCGCCGGTGTCATCAAGTTTGTTCCTGAATACCCACTTTGTTCCTATAGCCATCTTGTGCTCTGGCTTGGGAACTAATCTCCATACTTTGTTTCTCTCGAACTGGTGTAGTTCCTCTTGCATAGCAAATATCCAGTCAGGATCTTTTAATGCTTCCTTCACATTCTTTGGCTCTGCAAGGGAGATAAACGCATTGAAAGCACAAAAATTCTTAAGAGAGGAATGAGCAAGCACACCTTTTTCGTATGGAGTGATGATGTTGTCAACAGGATGATCCCTCTTTTGATGATAATTTCTGACTTCAATCTGAGTGGGATCTATGCTTGACTCCTCTTGTTCCTGTTGAACATTCATCCCAAGAAATGTTTCTTCCACTTGATCTTCATTTAGTGGAGTATCATCTTCAGGATTCGATGTACCTCTTGTGTCATCTCCATCCATGTCTGGACTGGGAGGAGTGACTTCTTCATTTGGAGCTTGTGTACTTGAATCTGCATCGACTTCATCATCCGAATCTGAGTTTAGAACCTTCAGTACTTCCTCATTCCCTGATAGGTTCCCTCCATTTTTGGACTCGTCAAAGACAACATGAATGCTTTCTTCAAACTTCTTTGTCCTTTTATTGAACACCTTGTAAGCCTTGCTATTGGATGCATAGCCCAGAAAGATGCCTTCGTCACTTCTTGGATCAAACTTGCCTAGCTCGTCTTTTCCGTTGTTGTGAACAAAGCACCTGCATCCAAAGACTTTCAAGTGGGAAATATTTGTCTTTCTTCTCCTGATTAGTTCATATGGAGTTTTAGAAAAATTGGAACGTAAGGTAGCTCGATTAATGATGTAGTAAGTGGTACTGACCGCCTCAGCCCAAAAGGATCGAGGCAAGTTACTTGCCAACATCATAGTACGAGCCATGTTTTGCAGTGTTCCATTCTTTCTTTCTGCTATGCCGTTTTGTTGAGGAGTCCTCGGCGCAGAGAAGTTCTGACACACTCCATGTTCGTCATAGAAGCTATGAAACATGGAATTCTTGAACTCTGTTCCGTTATCCGATCTGATAGCCTTCAGTTTCTGTCCTGTTGATGTTTCTACCTTCTTGTTCCAACTTTTGAATGCTATGAACATCTCATCTTTGGAACCTAGAAAGAGAGTCCATGTATATCTAGTAAAATCATCAACAATAACAAAAATATACTTGCTACCTCCATGACTTTTCACCCACATGGGACCACACAAATCCATGTGTACCCTCTCAAGAGGATGAGAAGTGCTGATCGATAACTTTGGCTGAATGGATGATTTGCTTTGTTTCCCTCTCACGTACTCTTCACACAAGCTTTCTTTTTCTGCAAGAACTTTGGGAAGTCCTATCACCAGGTTTTGTGAGTGAAGTTTGTGAATTCCTCGATGATTTGCGTGACCAAACCTTCTATGCCATAGACCAGTCTCATCGACAATTGTAACAAAGCATAACCCTTCTTGTGGTTGGAAACTTGAGTCGACAAAATACACATTGTTGCGCCTCTTTCCCTTCAGGACCATAAGACTTGAATTTTTGTTCTTTATCGTACAGCTATCCGAGGTAAAAGATACCTCGTTGTTCCCTTGATCACAAAGCTGAGCAATACTCAACAGATTGTAACCAAGACCCTTCACCAAGCTTACGTCTTTAATGCTGGTCTTTTCATTTAGCTTGACTTCACCTATTCTAATGATTTCTCCTTGATTGTTGTTGCCAAAGGAAATGTTTACTCCAGCATTGATCTGAAGTGAGGACAGAAAACTCTCATTCCCTGTCATGTGACATGAACACCCGCTATCAAGGATCTAGCGGATGTTCCCCTCACTTCAACCTGCAAGAAAGAAATCACGTTTTAACGATCCAGGCCTGCTTAGCCTTCCCGGGTCGGTTAGCAGAGCTCATAGAATGATAAATTTGAGATTGAACTAAAGTAGCTTTCTATGGACTCTTGGAACTAGAAGCAATATTTGAGGGATCAACATGGTTTTTCCCTTTATCAGTTTTAGAATATTGGTTCTTTTGTGGTTGATGAGCTGGTTTCTTTTTGTTTTGATGAGATTTGTCATACCCTTGATTTTTCTTACCAGACCACTGTTTCTTGTTGTTCCATGTGTTCTGTTTTTGAACCTTTTTGTTAGACACCTCTAATCTAACCTTACAGTCCTTTTGGACATGACCTCCCTTACCATAGTGATAGCACACCCTATAATATTCGCCAAGATAGTGCTTAGGATGTGGTTTCTGAAGGGTTCGTTCCTTTGCATGTTCCTTGGAAGGAACTCTATGTTGGTTCCCTTGAGATTGTTTTAGATAAATCTTATGAGTCGTTTTCCCAAAATACCACTATGAGTTTTCATTTAATCCACTCTCAAGAATCTTAACCCTACCCTCTAGATAAGTAACTTTATCTCTAGCAGATTAAAGTTCCCTAGATTTTCTTTCCATCTTTTCTTCAAAGCTAAGGTCATCCGGAGGATATTCAGATTTATCTTTTCGATAACTAATACCAAACTTAGCTGGATTAAACACAACACGAGTTCTTTTGTCGAGTTCAGACTCCAGTTCTTCCTTTTTGAGTTTGAAAACAAGCAAATCGGTTCTAAGTTCATTATTGGTTTCAGTGAGAGTCTTAATATCTTCTTTTAGCTCTTTACACTCAATACAAGGAACAACACTAGTAACAGTTGACCCTGATAGTTTTTCTTCAAGATTAAGACATTTCTCATCAGCAACTTCTATTTCATCTTGCATTTTCAAGTTATCTTAAAAAAGCTTTTTAACAAGAATGACAAGATCAGATTGTTTAGCATTTTCTAATCCAGCAAGAAATTGTTCAGGAGTTACCTCTTGGTCGACATCTTCGGTCTTCAGAGTCATGGCACAGATCTTCGATTCAGATTCATCATTTGAGTCAAGATCCCATGCAGCGATGTAGGCCTTCTTCTTCTCGTTCCTAGACTCGTTACCTTTGGGAGAACTCTTAGCATATTGACCCTTTTCTTGACAGTTGAAGCAGGTAATGTCCTTGATCTCCTTCTTCTCGGAGTTGAGCTTTTCTTTTTCCTTCATGGCACCTTGCTTCTTGCCTCTCTTGTAGAATGCTCTCATTGTTTTGGTTATGAGAGCCACATCAGACTCCTCCTCTAACGTATAAACTCCCCTTCCAGCTGTGATGTTCTCAATGGCCTTCTCCACTTTGAGAGCAATACCCTTGTTAGAGCTTGAGGTATCACTATTGTTGTTCTCGTAGAGCTCATAGTCTGCCAGCTTTCCAAAGGTCTCATGAAGTTTGGAGGTCTTCGTGATTGGATTTTCTCTGAGCAAACCTCTGGTAACAACATACTTGGGACCAAGACCATCAACAATCGTAGAGACTTTCTCCGCGTGAGTGATTTCCTTTTCTATACCAAGATGATTGATGCGATTCACGAAAGCCTCAAACCGAGATTGATAAGAGGCAATGGTTTCACCATCTTTCATCTTGAAGTTATAGAACTCCTTCTTGGCCTCGTTTTGGTGGCTTTCCTTAAGATGTGTACTACCAATATGCATTTGTTCAATAGCTTCCCATGCATCCTTGGCAGTCTTACAGTTCACCACCCTCAGTAGATCTTCAGCACCCAAGGCATTGATTAGCAACATCTGTGCCTTGTAGTTCTTCTCCATTCCTGACCATTCAGTTGGTCACAGATGTCAATGTTTTTAGCATAGTTTTAGTATGTTTTTCTAGGTCTTTTAGTCTAGTTTAGTTGTGTTTTTGTAAGTGTTTTGTGTCTTTCTAGTATAGTTTGCATATTTTGTGAAAAGTATGGAAACTACGCTATTTGTGTGTTTTTGCAGATTTGGAGGCGGGGTTGGATGCTTGGAAGAAGGAAAGAAGAAAGTTATGGAAGAAAAATCCAAAGGAAGAAGGAAGAAACAAGAGAACAAGTGCAAAGACCAACCTCGATACCGACCCTCTTGGGGTCGGTACCGAGGCACTCAGCCCATCCGGCCAAGATATTTGCCCATTAAATGCTTTTATTCCGTAATCTTTTATCTTTAGTAGGTTATTCCGTAATCTTTTATCTTTAGTAGGTTTTGTTTTTATGGAAACTTTGTAAGAGGGATGTTCTAGTATAAATACTCTTGTTTAGACCCTCTCTCTCGTTAGTTTTTAAGTTGGGATGCCCCCTAGGGTTTATTTTACACGTTAGTTTGGTTTTCTAGAAGACAAGTGTTGCTTGGAGCACAAGGAAGAAAGATTGTGGAGATTTTCTTGTGTTCTAAGTGTGTTCTAAGACAAGTTTGAAGTTTTAATTCAAGTAAGCCTTTAGTTTTTAATTCAAATCAGGTTTTCTCTTAATCTCTTTGCTTGTTTTTCCCCAATCATGAGTGAGTAGTTTTCTTTTCTAAGGCTGGAGTTAGAAACCCAACATGATTGTGCATGAATGATGATGTGATGAATGAATTGAATGTGTTTTGTCTATTCTTCTACTTGTTTTTGCAAAAGCTTTGACGAAAGTTGAAGTATTTCATGTTTATAACTTGATTGAAAGAGAAATTTGTGAATTTGAATATGAGATAAAGTTTGAGACGAAAGTTGAGAACTTTAGATCAAAGCAAGTAGATTAAGTGAATTGATTTGTGAAAATTGATTGATTTGCTTGATTAATTCAACGAAAGTTGATAACTTTATGTTAAAGGCATGATATTTATGATTTATGTTATTTGAAATTGCATGATTATGTTGTGGTGAACCCCTATCCTAGAGTTTTTCCTTATTTTTGAGTCGAAATCCAAACCCAGGTACCTTGATATCGACCCTGCCCAGGTCGGTACCGACCTGCAATTTTCCCCTTTCTTCTTGTTATTTACTTAGTTTTCTGATGAATTCATACCTCGGTAACGACCTTAACAAGGTCGATATCGACCCCTTCCAGTGCATTTATCTAGTTGTTTTGCGTTGTTCTTTGCTTTGTTTTGCCTTCTCCTTTACTTTCTAGTTTAGTAATCAAACATAACCTTGCTTCCCGTGGACGATCCTGACCTCCCTATACACAGCGGGGTCTTGACTACAAATTTATTTGTTATTAAGTAAATTCCTTCCAATAAATTGGCGCCGTTGTCGGGGAGGCAACAGTGCTGTGTTTGATTACTTGTGGGTTGGGAATAGCCCGACCCTGTTTTTATTTCTAATTTGTTTCTTTTTGTTTGTTTGATCAGCTTATGCAAGCAGAACGACGTCGACTTGAATTGGATCAACCTGATTATTATTCTGAGCCTGAACGTGTTCTTCATCACATGAGACGAGAAAACCGCACCATGGCCATCACACCTGAAGAGATGGCTCAGCAGATGACTGCCCTACGCAGACAGATGGAAGAATTACAAGCTGATAGAGATCAATTACAGGAACAATTGAACACTATTCTGAAGAATGCCAAATGGTACATGCACCCAGAACTGAGGGTGCCAAAATCAGCTATTGTGCTCCCCAATATAGAGAAGGCCTTTGAAATCAAATCTCAATTTATAGCCTTAATAAAAAGGGCTCACTTTGAAAGGAAACCAATTGAGTGTCCTACGGAGCATATTCAGACTTTTGTTGATTTATGTGACACCATTGTTGTTGATGGTGTATCCTTAGAATATGTCCAACTAAAAGCTTTTAAATGGCCTCTTGTAGGAAAGGCCCTAAGCTGGTTAGAGAGCCTACCTCCGAGGTCGGTGAGGACTTGGAAGACTTTGCATGACTTGTTCATGACCAAGTTCTTCCCTCAAGCCAAGACTACAGAAATAAGGAAGCGCATCACTTCTTATCACCAACTGCCTAACGAGACCTTTGTGGAGACATGTGAGCGATTCAAGGAGATGCTGAGACAATGCCTCACCCATGGACAACCACAATACGTTCTTCAAGAGATTTTCTTTAAAGGAATAAATGTTGAGACAAAGAACCGCATCAACCTGCACACTACTTGCGCTTTCATAGAGATGGAACCTGATGAGGCATGGGCATTGTTGGACAAGTTGACCAATTACGATGCCATGTATGGGACCCAGCAGCCATCCCAGCCCCAAAAACGTCTCTACATCCCAATTAAAGATGAAGTTGATCCCGATGTTAAGCATCAATTCTTACAGGATGAGATCAACCGTATGAAGAAACAGGTTAGAGCCACTGAAACATATGCTGAAATGAACTATATGAGAGGGCAATACAGAAACCCACCTAATAATTATGATAGGCGAAACAATTATACTAGTTGGGGAGGTTACAATCAAAGTCAAAACCAAGCACCTCCACCACAGGAACAGAAGGCTCCTCCTTACAGACCACCAGGATATCAAGAGGTACCTTCATGGGTACAAGGGCTACAAAAAGGCATCCACAACAAGATTGATGGAGTCCATAGCAAGATTGATGGAGTCCGAGCTGACCTACATAATCAGATGAAGGGTGTACAAGCTCAATTAGGAGAGTTCGATACATGGAGAAAAAGCGTCAACTTCCAACTTGGCAACCTTGTTGCACAAGTTCCGATACCTCTAGGGAAACTCCCAGGCCGCCCCAAAGAGAACCCAAGAGGCCAAATTGTAGTCGTCCACCTCCAAAGCGGAAAAACACTACAGGACCGTGTTGAGGCCAAGGAGAAAGAGTCCGATACCGAGGACGATGCCCCCAGTAAGATCAATAACGAACCAAATAGGCTTGATACAGAACCTAAAACACTCGGTACCGAGGCTACCCAGGTCGTTACCGACCCCAACCCAGGTAAGTCTTCACTTCCAGACCACTCTCTTAGTTCCAAGCTTGGTACCGACCCCACTAGGGTCGATACCGACCCTTCTGAAGCACCCATCGACCCCTTTGTCGACGCGGTAGTGCCACCTCTCGAGCCCTTGTTGGTTCCGAGACTGGTGAAGACTCTTCCCTTTCCTTCTAAGATATCTAAGGATTCAACGGAAGGGAAGTTTAGGCGTTTTGTTAAAATCCTTCAAGGCTTAAATATTTTCATCCCATTCGTTGAGGCCCTAAGCGAAATTCCAGCTTACACAAAATTCTTGAAAGATATTCTTAGCAGGAAGAGGTCTATGTCTGAGCTGACTGACGAGGTCCGATCTTTGGAGCTCCCAGAAAAATTGGGCGACCCGGGTAAGTTTGCTATTACTATTGGTATTGGAGCTTACCGGTTTAAAGCTTTATGTGACTTAGGAACCAGTGCAAGTTTACTTCCATTATCAATCTAGTCCAAAGCCAACATGGGACCGCTGGAACCCGTCAATATGAAGTTGTACATAGCGGACGGATCTTGTGTCAAGCCTACAGGGGTTGTGGATGATTTTCCAGTTCAAGTGGGCAAATTCTTTGTCCCAAATGATTTCATTGTCATGGAGATGCCCGAGGACCCAGTGGTGCCTATCATTCTAGGGAGACCCTTCCTAGCAACAGTTGGAGCCATCATTGATGTTAGGAGAGGACGCCTAACTTTTGAGATTGGGGATGAGATGGTGGAATTCCGTTTTAACCCCACCATGAAAGAGACCAATGAAGTCGAGGTCAAGATGCTCTACACCCGCACTGACTTCATTGAATGTGGGGACCCAATCGAGAGGCTGTTGGCTTATGATGCATTCTCCGACAGAAGATGGGCGAAGACTGATCCTGCAGCATCGATACCGACCCTACAAGGGTCTTTACTGACGCTTCTGGCGGGAAAAGGTGAACAAACAAGTTCTGCAACATCGATACCAGGCACTATACCTCAGTACCGAAGCTACTGGCAGGCAAAATCGAGTCGGTGCCGACCCCCGCTGGGTCGATACCGACCCCCGCTGGGTCGATACCGACCCCCGCTGGGTCGATACCGACCCCTCTAATAGAAGATGAAGAGCTTTTGGCGATTGATTACCTCGAGGAAGTTCTGAAGACAGATCATGAAGAACCAATTCTTATCCCGGCTGAGCCTACTCCAACGCTCAAGCCCCTTCCAAACTCCCTCAGGTATGAATTTCTCGGTCCTAACTCTACCTTCCCCGTCATCATCAATGCTAAATTAAAAGATGAGGAAGTAGATAAGCTAATTTTTGTACTTAGGACCCATAGAAAAGCCATTGACTACTCTTTGGATGACATAACTGGCATATCCCCTTCATTATGCATGCATTGGATCTACATGGAGGATAATCACAAACCCACAATAGAGCATCAACGTAGATTAAATCCTAACATTAAAGATGTGGTGAAAAAGGAAATCTTAAAACTACCTTATGCCGGGATAATTATTCCTATATCGGACAGCCAATGGGTGAGTCCGGTCCATGTAGTCCCTAAAAAAGGAGGAATGACTGTTATAGAGAATGAAAAAGGTGTACTAATTCCCACTAGGACCACAACTAGTTGGAGAATGTGCATTGATTATAGGAAGCTAAATAGTGTTACAATAAAAGATCATTTTCCGCTTCCTTTTATTGATCAAGTTTTATAACGCCTAGCCCAGCATGATTACTTTTGTTACTTAGATGGCTATAGCAGTTTCTGGCAGATTCCCATTCATCCTGATGATCAGGAGAAAACAACTTTTACTTGTCCCTATGGGACTTTTGCATATAGAAGAATGCCATTTGGGCTTTTGCAATGCCTCTGCAACTTTTCAAAGATGCATGATGGCTATCTTCTCTGACATGATAGAGGACATAGTAGAAGTTTTTATGGATGATTTTTCTGTTTATGGTTCTTTATTTGATGTTTGTCTTGCTAATCTTACTCGTGTACTTAAAAGATGTGAAGAAACCAACCTTGTTCTAAATTGGGAAAAATGTCATTTCATGGTCCAAGAGGGGATAGTGCTAGGACACCTCGTCTCTAAGAGAGGGATTGAGGTAGACAAGGCCAAAATTGAGCTTATTGAAAAACTACCTCCTCCCTCTTCTGTAAAAGACGTTAGGAGTTTCTTGGGACATGCTGGCTCCTATAGATGTTTTATTCAGGATTTTTCTAAGATAGCTAAACCTTTGACTAACCTACTAATGAAAGATTTAGTGTTTGAGCTGTCTACAGAATGTCTTGAGGCTTTTCACAGGTTGAGAGAAGCACTTATCTCTGCTCCTATCATACAGTCCCCAGATTGGACACTGCCATCCAAAATCATGTGCGATGCCAGCGATTATGTTGTCGGTGCAGTACTAGGTCAACAAAAGGATAAAATTTCCACGCCATTTATTATGCAAGTAAGACGCTTGATGAGGCGCAGAGTAAGTATACCACGACGGAGAAGGAATTCCTTGTTGTGATATTTGCATTTGAAAAATTCCGCTCTTATCTTGTTGGTTCTAAAGTGATTGTTTACACTGACCATGAAGCCGTACGATATTTAATGGCTAAGAAGGATGCCAAACCTAGGATACTTCGTTGGATGCTCTTGTTGCAGGAATTTGATCATGAGATCCGGGACAAGAAGGGAGCAGAAAACTTGGTGGCGGATCACCTATCTAGGTTGCCAATTGAACACATCACGAATTCCAACAATGTTGTACCAATCAATGACTCCAGATCGGACGAGCACCTCATGTTGAACGAGGTCAAAATCTGCCAAAGGCTCGTTACCGACCCTACATGGGTCGGTATCGATCCATGTAGGGTCTTGCTAATCTTACCGACCCTACATGGGACGAGCACCTTATGGTTCTTTATTTGATGTTTGTCTTGCTAATCTTAAAAGATGTGAAGAAACCAACCTTGTTCTAAATTGGGAAAAATGTCATTTCATGGTCCAAGAGGGGATAGTGCTAGGACACCTCGTCTCTAAGAGAGGGATTGAGGTAGACAAGGCCAAAATTGAGCTTATTGAAAAACTACCTCCTCCCTCTTCTGTAAAAGACGTTAGGAGTTTCTTGGGACATGCTGGCTCCTATAGATGTTTTATTCAGGATTTTTCTAAGATAGCTAAACCTTTGACTAACCTACTAATGAAAGATTTAGTGTTTGAGCTGTCTACAGAATGTCTTGAGGCTTTTCACAGGTTGAGAGAAGCACTTATCTCTGCTCCTATCATACAGTCCCCAGATTGGACACTGCCATCCAAAATCATGTGCGATGCCAGCGATTATGTTGTCGGTGCAGTACTAGGTCAACAAAAGGATAAAATTTCCACGCCATTTATTATGCAAGTAAGACGCTTGATGAGGCGCAGAGTAAGTATACCACGACGGAGAAGGAATTCCTTGTTGTGATATTTGCATTTGAAAAATTCCGCTCTTATCTTGTTGGTTCTAAAGTGATTGTTTACACTGACCATGAAGCCGTACGATATTTAATGGCTAAGAAGGATGCCAAACCTAGGATACTTCGTTGGATGCTCTTGTTGCAGGAATTTGATCATGAGATCCGGGACAAGAAGGGAGCAGAAAACTTGGTGGCGGATCACCTATCTAGGTTGCCAATTGAACACATCACGAATTCCAACAATGTTGTACCAATCAATGACTCCAGATCGGACGAGCACCTCATGTTGAACGAGGTCAAAATCTGCCAAAGGCTCGTTACCGACCCTACATGGGTCGGTATCGATCCATCACCAAAGAAGTTGGAGAACGCTGAGCACATTGGTACCGAGCCAGAAACCTTCGATACCGAGGCAGGACAGCTCAATACCGAGCTCAGAAAGGTCGTTACCAAGGAGATTAATGAAGCCAGAGGGTCGGTACCGACCCATCCTGGTTTGGTACCGACCCATCCAGGTACGTTTTCTAACCTTATTTCCAGTTCAGATCCTTCCTCATCTTTTCCTTCTACTTCTCTTCATTCAATTCATGCTATAAGAGGGTCAAAAATCCATTGGTTTGCGGATTTTGCTAACTACATTGTAGGAGGTGTAATTCTCGAGGGCTTGACCCCACAAAAGAAGAAGAAGTTTTTACATGATGCCAAACAATACTATTGGGATGATCCTTACTTGTTCAAACAAGGAAGTGACCACCTCTTTAGGCGTTGTATTCCAAAAGGAGATATAGAGAGCGTAATCCGTCAATGTCACACTCTCCCCACTGGTGGCCATGCAAAAGGATTCAAAACCACGGCGAAGATTCTTCAAAGTGGTCTCTATTGGCCAACCATTTTCATGGACGTACAAGATTATGTGACTTCATGTGATGAATGCCAACGCTCTGGAAACACCACTTGGAGACATGAGAACCTGCTAACAAGGATCCTAGAGGTTGAGCTTTTCGACGTTTGGGGCATAGACTTTATGGGACCCTTCCCCTCATCGGGCCCCTATAAGTATATCTTTGTCGCGGTTGATTATGTCTCTAAGTGGGTAGATGCCGTCGCTACAAGGACCAATGACACCAAAACTATGGCCAAGTTTATTAAGACTAACATTTTTCCCAGGTTTGGAGTACCACGCATTCTCATTAGTGATGGTGGTTCACACTTCATAGAGAGAAGCTTTGAAGCTCTCTTGGCTAGGTATGGGGTATCACATCGGGTGGCGACACCATACCATCCCCAAACTAGCGGCCAAGTGAAAGTTTCAAACCGGCAAATCAAGAGCATTCTAGAAAAGACGGTCTCCCGCTCAAGGAAAGATTGGCCATCCAAGCTCGATGACGCTTTGTGGCTTATAGAAAGGCATACAAAACACCCCTACGCACCACTCCATACAACCTAGTTTATGGCAAGGCGTGCCATTTGCCAGTCGAGTTGGAGCATAAGGCTTTATGGGCTCTCAAGGAGCTTAACATGGATCTCGACAAGGCCGGTGCAAAACGATTCATGGACTTGCAAGAGCTAGAGGAGTTGAGGCTACGGGCGTATGAGAACGCCGAAATCTACAAGGAGCGCACCAAGTTGTGGCATGACAAGAAGTTGGTACCAAAAACCTATGAAGTTGGTGACAAGGTACTTCTATTTAACTCTAGACTTTGCTTATTTTCAGGGAAATTAAGATCAAGATGGAGTAGGCCATTCGTCGTCCACCACATATATCCCCATGGAGCGGTTGATCTACTAGACAATAATGGAGCCATCTTCAAGGTTAATGGGCATCGGTTGAAGAAATATTATGAGCAAACCGACCTGGGTGAGGAAATTCGAGCCACGTGGGCTCTAACATCATCCGATTAAGCTAAGGTAAGTTCGTCGGGCTAACGACGTTAAAAATAGCGCTTACGGGAGGCAACCCGCTTTTATTTTATTTTTCTTGAACTTTTTGCTAGCTTTCTTTTTGACTTTTTTTTAGGTTAGATTTTAGATTTTCGGAATAAAATGCTTTTAATAAGTGAAACAGGAGAAATTGAGGCCAAAAATGGGTCAGTACTAACCCTTGCGAGAGTAATCCGGATTTTGATCCGGATCCACAGCAGGTAAGTGCTCTTATTTTAATTTCCTTCTTATTTTTTAAACGCCCCACACCAAAACCCTACTTCCTTCCTCCCACACCAAAACCGACACCGGCGATCCCCTCACCATAACCCTCTCGCACCCTCTCACCACCGCCGTTGCATCGCCACAGTCGCCCAGATCCGCCGCCTGTGCACCACCTGCACAGGCTCGATCCACGCAGCAGAAATCGGAGCCTCACCCCGTTAACGAACAACAAAACCCCTCTTGTTCGTTACCGAACCAAACTCCCTCGTTACCGATCCAAACTTCTTCTAATTCTCATTCTATTTTCGGATCTAAGGTATGAGTTCTCAAACCTTCATCTTCAATGGTGGATTTCTTAAGTTCAATGGGGATTTTAGGTTGATTTTTGCATATTTAGATCTAGATCTAGGTTGAAGTTCTTGAGCACGAATTTTTGCCTCTTTGCCTTGATTTGGTGTTGATTATTGATGAATGATGTTCTTCCATGCTTAAGATTGAATTAATTTCATTGTTCTTGAGTTTTCTAGATCTACACCATGTTTTTGGCTACTTGGCATAATATTTTGATGATTTTAGACAAGTATGAGGTTTATGGTGCTTGGAATTCTTTGAATTGATATTACTTGTGCTAAAATTGACGCCTTTGACGAAAGATTGTTGGCCAAGATCCGAAAAATTCGGCCCATGCCATATTCTGAGTTGCAGCAGGGTCGGTATCAACCCCTAAGAGTCAGTATCGACCCCTGCGGATTGTTGTTTCTTTTATTTTTGTGTGCATTTGGATATAATTCTAGGATGAATCTTGTCTCTTTTATGCTTAATTAATTAACTTTTGATCAATTATGCATATTAGCTTTGTTCTCCTATCTATATGGCATGCACTTAAAGTGAAATTGAGTGATTTTTATCATATGTTTTCAATTCAAGTATGGGGTTACTTGGTTTATGTGTTTTAAGTGGAGCATTACCTTGGAACTTTTTGAATATGCCCAAGATCTAAATGGCTAGCTCAAGCCGCTCAAACAAGAAGTCAAGCAAAAGTCCAATGAAGCCTAGCCCTCCACCGGACTTTGTGCTCGAGCTCCATAGTGATTGGGAAGAGCAAACATTCAATAAGTTGATGGCCAAGCCTCACAAAACGAGGTGGTGTTCCCGGTCCCATGCCCGGACACTTGGCATATACGAGGAAGTAAAGCAGGCTAAACTTCATATTGGTGCCTACCCTCTCTTAACCACCGACGAGCCACATTACCCGGCCCTCACATCAGAGTTCATCACCACTCTCAAGCTCTCACCTAACAATCCCGAAAGGCCAGGAGGAGTTCAATTCCGACTTGCTAATCAGCCTTACTCCCTCAAGCTATCCGACACAACTACCTACTTCGATTCCCTAATTCCGATCATGGGTACAAGGCCCCGGATGACTTCAAGGTTAAGGATACATGGAGGTATATAACGGGTAAGAATTTGGCCGGTAGTGGTGCACTTCCTCCTAAGGACATTGTCAACCCTATTTTCCGCATCATCTTGCGGATCTTAGCAAGTATCATTTGGGCAAAGGCGGAACCAACAAGACCAACAAAGAAAGAGGTGGCATGCCTCCGTACTATGCTATTCAAGGATCCACCCCCCATGAATTTGGGTCTCGAATGGCTTAAGCACGTGCTCTACATCCGGGCAAGGTCGGAGGAAATTTATGTGGGAGGCATGGTCACTCGGCTAGCTATAAGGTGTGGGGTCGATCTTTCTAATTACAAAGTAGGACATCCTCCTCAGTTTCTTGACTCCACTTATTGAAAATCATCGGGTATTCTTAAGAACGTTGGTGGCATGCTTACAACGACGGTTGAAGGTCAACAAGTCATGGTCACACCGGCCAAACTTGAACTTTTGTACCTTCCAAATTAGTAATCAGCTTGGACTTCTCGACCTTACCCTTTTTCTCCGGGCCACGAGGCCGAGTTATCATTGAGGACAAAAGCTTCCCGGTTTGAACGAGATGAGGAGATGCATGATGCTGAGGTCGGTAACGACCCCTAGGGGGTCGGTACCGAGGGAGATGCACACATGGATGGATAATTTCCTGGGCCACCACAGTTTGATCTCACTCTTTACCACCCCTTTCAGCATACTAACGAAGGGTACAAGGCCGGTTACCGAGTCCACCGTCCGAGTGAGGATAGTTCTAGCTCCAGCACTGCTCTACCACCATGGGTTGATGATCTTGTGCACCGGATAGAGTTGCTTCAAACCGGCCAGCTCAGGCTGTATGATCATCAGCTTCAGTTTCAGGAGTATTATACTCAACAGAGGAGGATAGATGAGCAGCGTTGGCAAGGGAATGAGGACCGTTGGGCAGAGTCTGATCAGCGTTGGATGGAGACTTGTGAGTTCATGACTGCGATGGAGAGGCACTTTCCTCCTCCATCACCACCGGATTCCCCCTCTCTTTCAAGTGTTCAAGGATGTTTTCAAGACCACTTCAAAATTGATCTTGTGGGTTCGTTTTCTTTTCCCTACTTCTTTATTTTCACCTTGCTTTTGTTCTTACAGTGGGGACACTGTTAGGTTTAAGTATGGGGTAGGGAGGGAAAAGAAAACTCTTGTGTGTGTCTTTATGTTTTGTGTGTGTGTTTGTGTGTTTTATGTCTTGCTTTGATGTCTAAGTTGTTTAGTTGCTTTCTTTGCTTTCCTTAAAAGAAAAATGAGAAAATTGAAAAAAAAATTGAAAATTTTGAAAAAAAATACAAAAAGATTTTTAGGATTGATAAGTACCCTTGTCTTATGGTTCTGGGATGGTAATTGCTTGCATCATCATGTAAATCTATTTAGCATGTCTTGATGATTTAGCCCGAGTCTACCATGAAATTGTTTTGTGTGAAATTTTTACCTTGTGATGAAACTGAGCATGTATGACTTTTAGCATAAGTTCAATTGCAATCCAACAAAATGATCTACCTTGTGAGTTAATTTTGGCCTTATAGGGAGAACATCAAAAATTCCTTTTCTCTTTCTTGTGTGATTTACTCTCTTATGTGTATATTATCTCTTGCAATTGTGATGGTTATCTATTTCTCGAAGCCTCTATAAGATTTTAGTTCATTACTTGAAAAATCATATGATAGAGAATTTATTTTTCATGAGCCTTATTAATTCATGTCTACCCTTACATTATCCCTCTTTTTGAAGCTAATTTCTTTGTGCCTTAAAGCCTATTTTTGTAAAGCTCCACAAAATTATTTTCCTAGCCGATATAAGCTTGACCCTATCCGGGGATTAGGACTTAGTTGGTTGGATTTGTTTTGTGAGTTTGTATGTTGGTTCAATAAGAAGGATTGGGATGGGTAGAATGGAAGTCTCATTGATTCAAAGAAGTTGTAAAGAAAGGATTCTTGGTTTAAAGGAAGAATGCACAAGTAAGAAAAGAATGAAACTGCAGCCTCGTTACCGACCCCAGTGGGGTCGGTACCGACCCCCTCCTTCAAAAAAAATCAGAAATTCATTGAAAATTCAGAAAAAAAGGGGGAGGAGAAGAAAAAAAAAGTGAATAAGTGCAAGCAAAGGAAAGGAAAAAGCCAAGAATTCTTTTGTATGTATATATGAGATTTAATAGGATGAAAAAGGGTTAATGAAAGTGAGTTGAGCTTTAATGTTCAAGTGAGTTTGGTAAGATGTTCTTGAAAAGGCTTGGGGAGTTGTGTTGAGAGTTTAGGAGTCTATATTCCCGGATTTTTAGCACCACAAACCAAAATATTTCCACTCCCTATTGTCATTACCAAGCCCCTTTACAACCCGGTCGAATGGAAACTTCTATGAAGTTTTCCATTGAGCCTACATTCTCTTGATGATTTTACTTGTTTTGACAATCTTTGTTAGAGAGATTGGTGATATAAGTTACAATTTCTATGAGTTTTTGCATGTTTGATTGAGTTAAGAGTTGTACTTATAAGCCTAAACACATGAGAGTTGAGTGAAACACATATCCCTTGTGAGGTTGGATTGTGATTGCTTGTGTCTATTAGTTGCTCATATATATATGTGATGACGTTAAAAGCCACTTGTCTAAATTTCACTTGTGCGGATGTTCCTTTTTGATAAGGGCTATAACTTGATAGATTGTGTTGATGGTTTTGGTTTATGTTGTGATTGCTTGAGGACAAGCAAGCTTAAGTATGGGGTATTTTGATGTCCATGTTTTTAGTATAGTTTTAGTATGTTTTTCTAGGTCTTTTAGTCTAGTTTAGTTGTGTTTTTGTAAGTGTTTTGTGTCTTTCTAGTATAGTTTGCATATTTTGTGAAAAGTATGGAAACTACGCTATTTGTGTGCTTTTGTAGGTTTTGAGGCGGATTTGGATGCATTCAAGGACATTAGAAGAGAGGACTAAGCTTGGAAGAAGGAAAGAAGAAAGTTATGGAAGAAACCCCGCAAAATCCAAAGGAAGAAGGAAGAAACAAGAGAACAAGTGCAAAGACCAAGCTCGATACCGACCCTCTAGGGTCGGTACCGAGGCACTCCGCCCAGCCGGCCAAGGTATTTGCCCATTAAATGCTTTTATTCCGTAATCTTTTATCTTTAGTAGGTTTTGTTTTTATGGAAACTTTTTAAGAGGGATGTTCTAGTATAAATACTCTTGTTTAGACCCTCTCTCTCGTTAGTTTTTAAGTTGGGACGCCCCCTAGGGTTTATTTTACACGTTAGTTTGGTTTTCTAGAAGACAAGTGTTGCTTGGAGCACAAGGAAGAAAGAGATTTTCTTGTGTTCTAAGTGTGTTCTAAGACAAGTTTGAAGTTTTAATTCAAGTAAGTCTTTAGTTTTAATTCAAATCATGTTTTCTCTTAATCTCTTTGCTTGTTTTTACCCAATCATGAGTGGGTAGTTTTCTTTTCTAGGGTTGGGGTTAGAAACCCAACATGATTGTGCATGAATGATGATGTGATGAATGAACTGAATGCCTTTTATCTATTCTTCTACTTGTTTGTGTAAAAGCTTTGACGAAAGTTGAAGTATTTCATGTTTATAACTTGATTGAAAGAGAAAGTTGTGAATTTGAATACGAGATAAAGTTTGAGACGAAAGTTGAGAACTTTAGATCAAAGCAAGTAGATTAAGTGAATTGATTTGTGAAAATTGATTGATTTGCTTGATTAATTCAACGAAAGTTGATAACTTTATGTTAAAGGCATGATATTTATGATTTATGTTATTTGAAATTGCATGATTATGTTGTGGTGAACCCCTATCCTAGAGTTTTTCCTTATTTTTGAGTCGAAATCCAAACCCAGGTACCTCGATATCGACCCTGCCCAGATCGGTAACGACCTGCAATTTTCCCCTTTCTTATTGCTGTTTACTTAGTTTTCTGCTGAATTCATACCTCGGTAACGACCTTGACAAGGTCGATATCGACCCCTTCCTGTGCATTTATCTAGTTGTTTTGCGTTGTTCTTTGCTTTGTTTTGCCTTCTCTTTTGCTTTCTAGTTTAGTAATCAAACATAACCTTGCTTTCCGTGGACGATCCTTACCTCCTTATACACAGCGGGGTCTTTACTACAAATTTATTTGTTGTTAAGTAAATCCCTTTCAACAGTCACCACTCGGAATTTTTGTTCTTTTTGTCCGCAGGAATGACATAGTCTCCATCTTCAATGACTGACCAAGCTTGGTAGTCATTGCTCTTGAGCCAAGTGGCGAAGAGGATCTTCTAATGGTCACAGTCTCCAGAAACAAGCAGTGGAGGCTTGTTGTTTCCAATCCCGAAGTTGTGAGTGTTGTTGGTACTCATTCTGTATTCCTGCACTAACACACAATCTAGAGCAAACCTGCTCTGATACCAATTGTTGGATCGTGAAGCATTAGTAACAAGTCAGGGAACTAACAATGTTCCCTGGGCATCGGAAATAAATAGTAAGAAGACAGAATTTAGAGAGGAAAACTTTCTGTCCCACCAACAAGTCGTAAAAAGAAAAAACCTCTACCACCTGAGACTCCTTCTCAGAGGATTTTCAGTAGAATACTTTTATTAAGTTTCAACAGTTACAAGGCAAGTCAAGTTCCTTGGAAACTAAGGCACCAACCAAAGTTCAACCAACTAGACTTCTACAACCTTACACGTAAACCTAAATGGAAGTAAACTACTGACCTAAGTACTCACTTACTCGTGGATTCTTCACCGGAAAAAGCCACACACTCGTACACTTGAAAAGCTCTCTCTCTAAGTTCGTCGTAAAACAACCACACTTAAACCCTAGCTATAACCTAGCTATTTATAAGAAATGTCAAGTCTGATCTCATACGTAATTCTTGCCTAATTAGGTAGATTTTCCACTTAACAAATCCCACGCTAATAGGAGAAAATATTGTTTGTGATTTGGATCCTCAACCATGCCAATTCTTGCCAAAACCGAATGATCTCGGATTTCCTAAATAAGATCGTGTGAGCTTTGATCTTATCCTTCCTTTGATCTTCTCAAGCAACCGCCTACAGCTGTCGAATCTTTGCAGAAGATCGCTCGCAGAAAAACCGGTAACTTGCCATTAATAGAAAGCCGCATTCCTTTTGAGACGCGCTTCCTAAATCTGTCACCCGTTCCTTCCATCGTTCCTCACAATGTTCCGCCAGTCGTGACTATGTACCTGTGTTACTGAAACACTTACATGTAGAAGCAAGTTATACCAACTAAGTTTGTTATCATCAAAACTAAGAGAAAACATGGAACAACGATTGTCCCAACACGGATGTTGGGCCCTAAAACATCGGGCTAAATTATGAGGTGGAACCACGAAGATATGAAGAGATCGGAATGAATTAAAGACATTATACGCCATTAATGGAGCATTAAACTGCATGGAGGAAATCAAGGAGCATTAAAGAGTTGTTGGAACGCATTAACTACATGGGCGAAAATCAAGGACGCCTTAAATGCCTAACGCGTTGACGATTCAGCAGAAGTGGTAACTGGTCAAACTATCTGTTGGAAGACATTAATAACAAGGCGAGATTCTCGGTATTGATACTCATAAATGACCAAGAGGTGAGCCTATAAAAGGGGAGGAAGAAAATCAACGAAAGGGGACCCTCTCTCGGACACTCTCTCACGATCTTTCTCTACGACAAAATAATCTACATACAATTGTATCTTTATTCTTCGATTACTCATCCACGATCTCAAAAGCTATTTTGCTCTTCATCTTCTCTCTAGCTTAGTCATCAATTAATCTTCTACATCTGAATAGAATCATAGTCAAGTTTACCGTTGTTATTCTATATTTTTGCCTATTTATTTCGATATCTATTATTCTACCAATTAACGTGTCTACTACTTATCATTGGTATCCAGAATCGTAAAGAGTAACTCGCAGCAGTACAATTGCAATCTTATTTCACTATTTTGAATTCATATCTCTTTCTCTACTTGTTTACTAGTTCATTTGCTATTTCTCTTCGTGAATCTCTTATTATTTGCGGATTAATGTGTTCAAACCAGTTTTTTACTAGAATTCCCTCATTATAGCGGATAACGCGTTTACGTGTTAAATCTGCCAAAAACTATTGGCGCCCACCGTGGGGCCTTTAGCCAAAAATCCCATTAAACACGTTACCACCACCTTGCTAAACACGTTACCACCACCCCGCTACCAAAATGGCCAATGACCAAACTTCCAACACTAGTCCCACTAGTGAACTTGGAAACCGAGAAGCTAACCTCGTCACTCTCAATCAGTCACAAATTATACCTCCTACTATTCCCACCGATATTCAAACCGACACATCCACCGACCAAACTCTCAAGCCAAATGACCCTAATGCGTTACCGGAACTGGGGGTCACATCCGACTCGGTTGTCATAGCCAAACTCAGGGCCTCTATGCTTACCTTGTAAAAGGATCTAGAAAAGCAAAAGGGGGCACACAACCGCTTTATAGAAGTTTATGAAATACAAATTGAATCTCTAACTCGTGAAAGAAATTTGCTTCAATCTCAGGTTCAATCACATGAACAATCTGGTCCAAGTCGACCAAGGGTTTCAGGAGCAATGGATCGTGGAGTTGTGCGACAATCGGATCTTGATGAACCTAATCACGTCACACCGATTAACGAAAGACAGCTAACACGTTATCAGCTAAGTGGTGACATGCTTCGCGTTGTCCAAGAGGATGCTAAAGTCGCAGCTCTAAAAGAGTGGCTTAAAGTGCTTGAGGATCAGTTCAATTAGGTCCCAGGGGCACCTCAACCAATAGTCATGGAAAGGCTAGATCGTTATACCGACTCCCCCTTCATTCCAGCTATTGCGAGAGCTGATATTTCGAGAAAGTATCACATTCCCGATGTACCAAAGTACGAAGGAATGACTGATCCAGACCAACATGTTACGACTTTCAAACAAGCGATGAATATTAGCACTGTCCCATTCGAAATGAAGGAAGTGGTAATGTGTCGTTGGTTCGGTAACACGTTATCTGGTTCAGCTTTAAATTGGCATTCACACTTACCACTTGGAAGAATTTCATCATTTGTTGAATTGATTGACAAGTTTAGACTCAAGTTTGCAAGTAGTCGACGCACCAAGAAACGTTCAAGCGACTTATATTGTTTGGTGCAAAAATGTGGAGAGTCTTTGAAGACATTTCTAAATAGGTACAATGAGGAACTCGTCGCCATTGAAGAGTGTGATGCCGCAACTTCGGTAGAAGCATTTCGAAGAGGGATATCCACAGGTAGCCCCGAACTTTATGATGAATTAACTAAGTATCCTTGCTCCAACTTTGATGAAGTACAGGCAAAACCATTAGCACACATTCGACTAGAAGAGGATGACCTCTTTGTCGATGACACGAGGGAAGTACTACGATCAGATCGGAGGCATGGGAAGCGCGAGTCAAGGTATCATCAGTACCCTTGAGAAAGGACATGACGTTCGAATAAATAGAAGAGTTCGGTAATGCGTTACAAAGGTGGTTTTTATCATTGAACTCGTAAGGAAATAAAATACAAACAAGTTATCAATCTACCATGTAAGAAAAACCTTACTTCATGCTGGAACTAGATATCCTCCATCAAAAAATCAGTATGAGTACTAGTTGTGAATTCTTTCATGTTACATCTTTACTTTGAAAGTCAATCCATAAAGTGAGCACTAACTTTTCTATGAAGAGTACAATGTCAATATCAGAATTATCACGACGTGTTACAAAATAATTTTATGGTCGACTTCATTCATATCCAACCTGATGACACCTTACAAGAAACAATGCAAGTAGACAACAAGTTACAATCAGGAAGGAGGTTACTACATACCAATGGCACATCGAATCAAGGAGGCGCTGTACTGGGGGTGGCATTAAGCTCACCACTGGGGGTGGCCCAAGTCGTGCATTGCACATTCAAAGCAACGAACAATGAAAGTGGAATACGAGGCATTTATTTCAAACCAAGATGTAACACACTTAAACCTTTATCTCTTCTAAGTCGTCATGAACACGTTAAGAGCAAGCAACATAAACTTCAGGTCAAAGGTACTTTACCATTCCTCTTACATGTGTCAATACATTCTTTACATACAACACATCGCCAGCACACGAAACATCGGTCGTAGTCGCCAGTATACATCAAACAAAAACTAGCGAGGAACGCCTTGTGACGTTACAAGCCAAAACATAGGCCCCGCCTTTCAATCAGGCTAATATGCACACACGACCGGTCAAATATGCTAAGGTGGAGTATACTTAAGGCGCTCTAGAGTAAGGGGAGCCCTTAAGAGCAAATGACATGTAACAGTGTACGTGCATATTACATTTGTCATTTGTGTCATCACGATACATATGCAAAAAACTCCCTTAGTACGTTCTTACACACGCGCGCTATAACACTTACAACATCGGCCTCTGTCACCAATACTTACAACATCGGCCTCTGTAGCCAACACTTGCAAAATCGGCCTCGGTAGCCAACACTTACAACATCGGCCTCTGTAGCCAACACTTACAACATTGGCCTCTGTCGCCAACACTTACAACATCGGCCTCTGTCGCCCACACTTACAACATCGGCCTCTGTTGCCAACACTAAACCCTGGGTATACGTTATGACCAAGACGTCATCTTGATTAGCAGCTTGTCCTACGAAAGCCTTCGTTCAAACGAAGCATACACAACAGAGTACTAAAAACAAAGACAAATGTTCAAAAGATGGCCCATGGGCACAATCCAAAAGAGTATCACAAGACGTTTTAGAGCCTAACATCAAGCTTCACAAACCAACAAAGGCAACATGAGAGGATTATCGGTTTGACGACTTCAAGCAATGGTTCCCAATGCAAGTTCAAACCCGCACCAAAATATACGAAAGAAATTTTTGAGCGGGTTTGGGGGGTATTGTTGGGCCCTAAAATATCGGGCTAAATTATGAGGTGGGACCACGAAGATATGAAGAAATCGGAATGAATTAAAGACACTGTACGCCATTAATGGAGCATTAAACTACATGGACGAAATCAAGGAGCATTAAAGAGATGTTGGAACGCATTAACTACATGGGCGAAAATCACGGACGCCTTAAATGCCTAACGCGTTGACGATTCAGCAGAAGTGGTAACTGGTCAAACTAGCCGTTGGAAGACATTAATAACAAGGCGAGATTCTCGGGATTGATACTCATAAATGACCAAGAGGTGAGCCTATAAAAGGGGAGAAAGAACATCAACGAAAGGGGACCCTCTCTCGGACACTCTCCCACGATCTCTCTCTACGACAAAACAATCTGTATACAATTGTATTTTTATTCTTCGATTACTCATCCACGATCTCAAAAGTTATTTTGCTCTTCATCTTCTCTCTGGCGTACTCATCAATTGATCTTCTATATCTGAATGGAATCATAGTGAAGTTTACCGTTGTTATTCTATATTTTTGCCTATTTATTTCGATATCTATTATTTTACTAATTAACGTGTCTACTACTTATCATTGGTATCCAGAATCGTAAGGAGTAACTCGCAGCAGTACAATTGCAATCTTATTTCACTATTTTGAATTCATATCTCTTTCTCTACTTGTTTACTAGTTCATTTGCTATTTATCTTCGTGAATCTCTTATTATTTGCGGATTAACTTGTTTAAACCGGTTTTTTACTAGAGTTCCCTCATTATAGCAGATAACGCGTTTACGTGTTAAATCTGCACAAAACAACGGACCCACGTCTACGTACTAGTACAGTATATATAGCCAATGTATAATCATTTGGATCTGTGTCACAATACGCTAGGTTGAAATTATGAACATCTACTATTTTCTGATTCTGAAAATCATCAAATTAAAGAAGGTAAGAAAATTATGAGGTAGTACATTGAGTTTGAACATAGTTTTATGTTTGAAGGTTGAGCCATCAAACAAAAAATGTTAAAGCTAAGTTGTATTCGTTTTTCTCCAGATCACTTATGATGGTCTTCTTGAAAGTGATTGATCAAAATTTATTCAATATCACTCCCCACTTTGAGAAATATACCAGAGAAAAGCCAGGCGACGGCCCACTTTCTTTTAGTGTTTGTTTTTTCTTTTAATATATTTTTGCTAACTAATGATCCAACCTTGATTGTAAATTAACTAGCTAATAAAATGTACAAATTTAAAAAATAGGCTTAAGTGAATGAGTTTAACCCAATGAAAAGAAGAATGATGAGACTTTTTCATCCAAGTAAAAGGCAAAAACAAAGACTCCTACCACAAAACCAAATAATGTGAGGTCCTCTAATATATCCTTAAATTGAGCTTTATTTGCCTTTTTTTTATATGGATTACTTTTTTTTTTTCGATAAGATTTAGGATAGCCTAGAACACCCTTGAATGGTGGGTGTCGAACCAACGACCTCGGGGTTCTTCCCCCAAGGACCAACGAGTCCAACTGGGCTCCTCACCCTTATATGGATTACTCTGTTTACTCCCCATATTTGTAAACAAAGGTGACAAAACTGGACTTCTTAGGGTCCTTGAATTAATTAATGTAAAACCGATTAGTGGTGTTTATTGGGTAGGTGATTAGTACTCTCTCTAGATTAGATGATCATATAGTACTTGATGACTCCAACAAAAAAGCCATGGTCTCCGGATAATGGCACACCCAAATCACGTAGCCAACAATTGTATTTGAATAGACTGATCATAGGATGTCTGCTTAATTAGTCCATATATATGTAATCATTGGCTTTCTCTAATCATGTGATTGTAAATATGTAGTACAGTACTTTCCTCTATCTAAGTCTAATTGGCTTTTGAATAATATACACACATATTAAGAAAAATATTATTCTTACTAAAATATCCTTATTTATTAACTCTCTTTTTTACAACTTCCAATCTAATTAGTGTATGTAATACACTTTATATTTTCCAATTCATTTCGTTGAGGGTAAATTTGAAAAGTGTTGGGCAAAACAGCTAAAAGGCCAAATAGAATTAGACAAATATTTAAGTCTAAAAGGCCAAATAGACCTAGACGGAGGGAGTATTATATTATCGTGACAACTTACTCCTATACATTTTTTAAAATTTACATTTCAAAAAAAAATTCTCATTAAACATCAATATATAAAATCAATTAAACAATTTAAAAATCGAATATGCCTTAATTTTTTATTGGAAAAGTATAAAGATAAGACCAAGGAAAGCCTTCAAATATTTAAGAATATTACATTAGGACGTGGCTAACATACTGTATTGATTCATTATCTTCGTGTTCATGGGCATTTATACATGAACTTTGAAATGGATATAGCTCTTATATTAATTTTGGTATATTTTAAATAAACTCAGTTATTACTATCATATAGCTTAATTCCAATTTTTCATAGGTCTTTCGGGCGCATTCTTCTAATCTATTGAGGCTAAGAGTGCCCTCATCTTGACCCCTCTTATCCTGTTGAGCGGGACATTACTGGGGGATTATCCTCTTATGCCAAATAAAGTTTTCTTTCTTTTTTTTTTGGTTGAAATTAACCCTCTTATTTTGACAGAGTTCAATAGGAATATATGTATTTTTAGTTGATCTATATAGTAAAATGTTATCTTAGTTAAAGGGCAACAAATGGCGTACTTTGCTCTGTAGTGTCTGTACAGTGAATAAGATTTTAGTTCTAAGTTCACTATTATTATTGCAATTGAAAAGATCAGTAACAACAATACATGTATTATGTATAGAATTCTAAAAGTGAGAAATAATATATGGGAATTAAGATTAAGATTATTATTGGAGGTAGTGGGAGTTGGTGGGGAACTTTTGATGATGTTGGGTTCTTGAGGTTAACAGAGCATTTGAAAGGGACTAGCAATCATACAGGACATGGAAATGGCATCCATCCTTCACGACAACCTCTCACTCAGATATGTGGGCTTCAAGACTACGACTTCTGACCCATCTCCTAAATCCCCACTCTTTTCTGTCTACGTTTTTTTTTTTTTTTTACTTTTTTTTTTGGTTGAATTGTTTTTTTTAATTTTAACTATGGAAAATGATTTAATTGGATTATTATTAATTTTTTGAATGAATAGAATTAGAGAATTAAAATTCATATTTATGTTAGGAAGTTCGACCCCCTACAGTAAGGGTAGGAGGACTCAAACAGACTTACAAGAGAGGAATGAATGAAACAAGAAGAGAAGTACACAAGAAAAGAACACAAGAATTTGTTGACCTAGTTCGTCAAAATGACTACGTTTCGGGGCACTCATGCTTTTCAAGTTTTTCTTAGCACAATACACAATTACAATATTCATGGGTATTTATAGAGGATCCTAGACATAAAGATAGAAACAAGATATTACAAATATAGAAATTCCAATATCTCTTACATATATTTATTTCCTAATATCTAATCCCCTTAATGATAGAATATAATTTTCCATAAACAAGAAGACATGATCTACCAAAAAAGTCAGAAACTTGCAAGTCACGAAACATCCAGCTAGGCCGACATGGAGGAAGGCGCGGGCGCACCCCGCACCCCGGTTGACGTGGTCGCATCTCGACCCCCCAGCCCACGTCTCCATCTCTAGCTCTCTGTTCTATTCACACGGCCTGGCTGGCGGGAGACGCGGCCACGTCTTCTCCCACCCAGCCCGCGCTCGCGGTCGAAAGCTCGGAGCCGCGGTTGGCTCCTCTTGGCGCGGTCGTGCTTCTTGTTCTCGAGCCCTTGTCTCTCTTTTCCGCCTAATCCCGAACCAGGCCCCATAATCCCAACAATCTAAAATTTGATTAAGAATCTAAGATACATATTTTTATACAAAATCGAATGTTAGTGGCCGCTCGAGGGGATTCTTCGAAAGAAAAATAGTTCTTTTTCGTCATATGGCCAATAAAACTTAATTAGTACTATTAGAATGGCAAAGATTATATTTATATTTACTAGCTTGAAGATGACAGCAAATTAAATGTCATCTCATGCTCAAAGAGATATATATCACTTGCTATTGTATCAACACTCTTTAGTCTTTAGAGGAGGGAGAGCACTAGACTTTTACGTCCTATTGGGCAATAAGTGTATTTCCTAGCTACCTTGTCAAAAAGGCTTTTGAATTTTTGGCCTGGTCATGACTTTATACGCGCGTAAACCAATCATCCTCGTTAAAAGAAGGCATCATATATTGTATATTATTCATGGAGAAAATCCAAAAACCTTGATAACACAACGTTCGAAAAACTAGACCGAACTTTGGTCTCTAACCAAATCATTCAGTGGTTCCCATCCATAGCGACGAAAAACCATGCCTTCTCATCCTCCGACTATTGCCCAATTTCTTGTGACCTTCCTACGGGAATTCCATTCAAAGCACAACCATTTAAATTCGAGACCATGTGGACGTCTCGAAAAGACTACCAAAACATCATTAAACAAGCATGGAGACATAACGCGGGTGGATCCCATATGTTCAACCTCGTTAAAAAAACACAACTTCTAAAAGCAAAAACCAAAATTTGGAACAAACAAACTTTCGGTATTATATTCGAACAAATCAGGAAACTTGATGAAGACATCGTACAAATCCAGAAGGAGATAATTGAACACAACAACATGCAGCTTGTCCAAAAACAAGAACGCCTCTCAAAAAAAAGGTCGTGTCTCTTAAATTTCCACAACTCATATTGGAAACAAAGAGCTAAAAACACCCATATAAAACTAAACGACAAGAACACCAAATATTTCCATCGGATTGCCACCGGTAGAAGGAATAGAACCAATATTAAAGAGATCCATACAACAGAAGGTACCCATATCACTGGTGTAGAAAACATAAGAACAGAGATTAAACGGGACTTCTATAACCGATTCCGAGCACTTGAAATAAACCATGGAAAGCTCCAAATCATGACACAAACCATTCAAAAAGAATTAACTGACACAGACAATATAGAGCTTATCAAGCCTGTATCGAACATTGAAATTAAGTCTGCCTTGTTCGATATTGGGGACGAGAAATCTCCCGGCCTTGACGGAATGCCGGCTTACTTTTATAAAAAAAATATTGGCACTTCGTTGGGCCAGATCTCATCAAGGCCGTCAAAAGTTTCTTCCACTCCGGAAAAATCCTAAAACAAATAAACCATACATTCATAACCCTCCTACCAAAATGCGAGAACCCTACCTCTACCAACCACTATAGGCCCATTAGCCTATGTAACACAATATACAAAGTAATATCGAAAATCCTAACAAACCGACTGAAAACCGTACTCAGCAAACTTATACACCCGATGCAAGGGGCGTTTGTCCAGAATCGAAGCATCCACGATAATACCCTAATTGAACATGAGATCTTCCACTCATTTCGCAATAAGAAAGGGCGTGAGGGTTGGATTGCTGTTAAACTTCACATGAAAAAAGCGTACGATCGAATTAGCTGGGACTTCTTGGCTTCAATCCTACACCAATTCGGCTTTCACGACAAATTTGTGGGCTGGATCAGAGAATGCGTCGAAACCGTCTCTTTCTCGGTCTTAGTAAACAACGGGCCAACAACACAATTCTACCCCCAACGGGGTCTTAGACAGGGAGATCCCCTATCACCTTATTTATTCATACTTGTAGCCGAAATCCTTGCAAGACAACTCCACCTCCAAAGCACTAATCGAAAAAGTGGCATAGGGATCCAAATCTCAAGAAATGGAACTAAAATCCCCTTCCTTGCGTTCGTTGATGACATCATCATCATTGCTAAAGCAAATAATAATGCATGCCAAAATATTAAGGGAATTATCGACGATTATTGCCAGGTCTCTGGCCAGAAAGTCAACTTTAATAAATCCGCCTTCCAAGTCACCAAAAACACAAGCAACACCATGAAGGAGCATCTTAAGCAGATCCTCCAAATTGCAAATGCGGTTGCATTGGATAAATACCTAGGATGCCCAATTATAAATGAAAGGGTAACACAAAACACCTTCAAACCACTAATCATGCGGACAAGATCCCAACTTTCAAAATGGAAAGCCAATGCCCTATCCCAGGAGGGACGTAAAACCCTAATCAAATCAAATCTCTCGGCACAACCAAACTACATGATGCAATCATTTATGCTACCTCAGTCTACACTGAAAGAACTTGACCAAATAAATAAAAACTTCTTCTAGAATAAAGACCACAACTACAAACCACTCATAAGTTGGAATTCTATCTGTCGCCCACTGGCCCATGGTGGTTTGGGAATTGCCAAGGCAGAAGAAATGAACCAAGCACTCCAAATGAAATTACTTTGGAAACTACTTGCAGAACCAGACAATCTCTGGGTCAAAATTGTAACAGAGAAATACCTCAAAGAGGACAGTATCTTGAGTTATAAGAAAAAACATAATACCTCATGGCAGTGGTCCAAACTAATTGGCCTTAGAGGCCTATTTGTGAATGGGCTTATCTGGCAGATCGGGGATGGGAAAACCGTTCGAGCATGGAAAGACAACTGGACCGGCAAGGGCCCACCAAAGCCAAAAACCGAGGCCGAAAACATCATTAACTGGGATGAAACTGTAGATGAGTACCTCATGGAGGACAATTCGTGGAACATTGAAAAATTAAAAAAGGTCATTAGCCCAGATGACCTTGAAATAATCTCCAAAATCATTAATCTCATTAATAAAATCCCGGATAGATTGTACTGGCAACCAAGCAAAAACGATTGGTACTCAACTCATTCAACCATGGAATGGCTCCATCAATCTAAAGGTGAACCAAGAATCAACCTAGAATGGATCAACAAACTCAACATTCAACCCAAAATGAAGAACTTCATCTGGAAAGTGGCTCGAAACGGCCTTCCAACTAAAGCAAGACTAGCTGCCAACCACGTCCCAGTTACTCAGGGTTGCGAGGCATGTAATTGCCAAGTGGAAGACACCAATCATGTTTTACTATCATGCCCATTAACCAAGGAAACCATCAAATCCGTAAGCCCAAAAATTTGGCGGATCATCAACCAAATATCCCCGGGGGACAAAAAGCCAAATCAGATCCTAGATGAAATAAGAACGCTACTAACAAAAGAGGAAACAGAAATCCTAACCACCACTTGGTGGTGCCTATGGTACTCAAGAAACAAAAGAGTCTTCGACAACAACAATGGGACCAACTTGAACAATGCCACAAACATTTGCGAATTCATTCGTAACCAAACTAAAAACTGGAAGCTCGTTGTAGATTCGGATCTTGATAACCCGCGCCACGTCATGGCGAAAAGTGGGCCTAAGAGGAAGCCTATAAAGTGGGTAAAACCCATGAGGGAGTTTACTAAATTGAATTTTGATGGTGCAGTGAATACAGATGGCGTAGCTTCGTACGGTTTCATCCTCAGGGACTCATGCGGCTCCCCCATCCATTTTGACGAAGGACTGATTGGTCGACAGTCTGTTTTGACCTCCGAGACCATCGCCTTACGCCAGGGACTGCTTGAGGCCACTCGTCGTGGCATTCCCCAGATCCAGATTGAAGGCGATAGTTTGCAGCTAGTCAAGGCCGTGCTTGGTGACTGGCGTTGTCCGTGGGAGATTGAGCTGTTACGTGCGGACATCCATTGCTTGCTTGCCCGGTTCCAGGATTGGAGTATTACTCATATCTTTCGAGAGGGCAATTCGGTGGCGGATTTCATCGCTGGATCGTTCAGTCGTGTCTCCTCCTTCCCACTTGCAGCTGACCCGGGGTTACTTACCCTCATCCGCCAGGATGCTCTAGGACGACCACTAGTTTGTTAGTGGTCATCCTAATCACTTTCCTTATAAAAAAAAGTCATCCAAATTGTTGGAGTCGTTATAGAAAGAATGCGAATGTTCGAGCATGGAACATTGGTATGTGTTAAGGATATAATGTTTTCATATTTAAAGATTAGTACTAAATGTGAGCAGGTAAAAATAACTGTCATAATTATTTTCCTATCAAAGGTATTTTTATTTATTACGTATTTATTATCTTTGAATTTTCTAACCTATGCCCTAGGGACATATGATAATAATACCGAATATGAAAACTAAATCCTAAGAAAGGAAAGCATAAACCCTTAGGAAATAATTTTTACCCACATAAACCCTTAGGAAAGCATAAATCGTATTATCTTTACTATTTTCTTATAAAATTAAATATGATGGTTATGCAAAATAATGGAAGATTTTATCTTAAACGAAAAGATATATAGAATTTTGCTTTGAGTAGGGAGCAAGACATCGCTTGCTTGGGCTTTAGGGCAGTGGGCCGGCCCTAGGAATAGAATTTTCAGCCTCGGCTCTCCTTCCATTATAAATACGCGCTTTCGTCGTGTAGAGATCGAAAGCATATTGAAAACACTCATTGCAGCATTGGACATGCTAATATTCGCTTAGATCGATTGTTCAATGAGATTCATATTCGCTGAATTCTCCGGCTTTCTTGTTTCTTCCTTGACACTCAATCGATAACTGCTCTTTTGACTTAGGCATCGGAGGTGGATTAGGGGGTCTCCGCCCCCCTATGTCCATTGTTTTGCAGGTTATAGGTTAAGAAGCACTTGAACGGAAGAGGAAGAAGGAGCATTCATTTAGTTTATTGAAGGCGAAATTTTTGTGCACTAACACTAAATAACCTATTATGTTGTTGGGTTATTTTGTTCTTATTTTCAATTGATTTTAGGATAAAATTTTACCAGGCTTATATATGTGAAAAATTAATAAATGATATCAGAGCTATCCACCAAATAACTTTTTGAATCACGATCTTGGACCAGTTTTTTATGCATGGTTACTTTCGGTTATAAAGAGACAAAGATGCCCCCATCCAATGTTGATTTCAACTACAAAAGAGATTGAGATGTCAATCACATGTCGTGTTGTCCACGTGTCAACGCGGTTACCCCTGTTGCACTAGCTTGCAAGAGTATGTTGATAATATAAGCTTAATGCATCTAAAGATTGGGACTAAATAGTCTAATATAACTTGGTGAGCTACTCCTACTATTACTAGTTTGTTTTAGAATGAAACCTACTAGCTTATAATCCCCAATTCATTGTTCCATGAAAATTTATTATGTTATGCAAAAATAATTATTTTCAAATTAGAAGAATTTTATGTATAATCAACTTTAAGCGCACATACAAAATCGATGACTTTTCATCTTAAAACCAATTAGTAATAGAAAGACTAATCCATAACCTTATATACTAGACTTATTATATTGAGGTTTTTACGTACAACCACCCGCTAAATGGTCGACATTGCATAATACCACCCGTTAAACCAATTTATTTTGACACACCCATAAAATGTCATTTTGTTGCGGAGAACCACCCAATCGTCAAGTCCGTCAGTTTTTCCGTTAAAAAGTGTGCTTTTACTATTTTGCCCCTCATTTTTAAAAAAAACGACCGAATTTACCAGGTTTCCCCATCTTAGACTACCGGTTGGCTTAAGCGAACTATTCTACCAAAATATTCCTCCATCTTCTTCGAGCTCCATTGAAACTCCAATGATGTTTGCTCTTCGAGCTCCATTGAAACTCGATGGAAAGCAGAAGCGCCATTTTCATAGTCAAGAGCTCCATTTTAGGGTTTAGGGTTTTATCGCCATTACAAAAATCAAAAGCTCCATATTTTTCGCCATTTCTAAACTTAGAAGCATTTTTCGCCATTTTCGAACTCAGAAGCTTCAATCAAAATGAGCAAACATCATTGCAATTGATATTGTTTGGGTTTATAATTGTCAATTCCGAACCATTACATATCATAAAAGGAGAAAATGAAAATAAGACGAGTTCAGACCTTAAGCTGGAATAGAAGACATTTACATCACATCTTGGAAGCAGACTTGGAAGACATTCTCATGGTAGAGGACAGTTGAGACCTTGTAACAAGCATCTTTTTCCTTGGTGAGCGCCTGATAGGATAGAGTTTCTTTGGTGCACTTGGCTTTGATGTGGATGACATAGAAGGGCTGACAGAGGATTGTGAAGATATGTTGGCTATAGAATTATTAACCTAAATCATCATAACACAATGTTATAAAATTCAACCAACAAGAATCTAGAATAGCATTGGATTGATGACATGTAATTGAAAGTCCCCATACCATCATAGAAATTAAGGGATGAAGTGGGGTGACATCAAAACCATGAGCAACTGGGGCAACAAAGGACTGAGTTGGGATGTCATCTTCATCATTAGTCATTTCAGACAAGATAAGCTCATCCTACAATGACATGAAAGCATCAATCAGTTAAAATCATGCAATCCACTGTTAAGCAACAATCTTGTAGTAAACTTGAAGAGATCATTGGAATCCACTATTAAGCATCTGAACATCTGAACATCTGAACATCTGAACATTTGAACATCTGAACATCTGAACATCTGAACATCTGAACATCTGAACATCTGAACATCTGAACATCTGAACATCTGAACATCTGAACATCTGAACATCTCCATCTTGTCCTCTATTTTCTCCACCTTGTCCTCCATCTCCAACTTGTCCTCCATCTCCACCTTCTCGTCCATTTACACCTTCTTGTAATATTGGGGGTACTTTCGCCTGCATTGATATTACCATTAGTCGATAGCCAAAAACAAATGGAAGTAAATTACTAGTATCTAGGGAACCTTTCTCTTAGTGTATTTCCTCTTCTTCACAACAGGTGACATTATGGCATCTCCAGTTGGTCTCCCTCCTCTTTTTCTAAAAGGTTTAGGGGTGGGATCATTGACCTTGGGGGGTTGGTGCATTTGTTCTTGTAGTGTCCAGGTTGTCCATAGTGAGAACACTTATTCTTTTATGCAGTCCTAATTCTCTTAATGGTCTCCCATAGTTCTTTTCTTCTTGATTTCCTTGGTTGTCCTGGTTGCACTATTAGTTTTGGCGGAGCTGGTGGTGCCATTCCAATCTTCTCCCATTGATCATCCCCATGCATTGGGTTCACTGACAATTGGTATGCTTTTAGACAAGTATCTCTTGTGTAATACTAGTCCACAAATGATTCAATCCTCAACCTTCTCTTCAAAATGCAACAAATTGCATGTGAGCATGGAATCCCAGTTAAATCCCACATGTTGCACCCACATGATCTCTGTTGCAAATCCACCACAAACCTTTTTACTCCGATAGTCAACCTCGTATTTGTTTCCTTCTCCAATGCACTTACACTTGCCAATGCTTTTCGTCTTTAGTTCTTCAATCCTTTTACTCACTTCTAGAGTCAACACACCCTCATGAGCTATCATATCCAACCTCGTATCTGTTTCCCTCTTTATGAATATGGTCATAAGCTTCCTTCTTATCCACTCACACATGGATAGAATTGGCATTTGCCTAGCATCTAGGATACAGCTATTGAAAGACTCATATACATTGTTCAAGAGCATGACTGACTTTGGATAATGTTTGAAGACATGCAAAGACCAAGTAGATGGGTTGGCATCCATTAGATACTTGTAAGCATTTTCATCCATCCTCTTATTTTTGTCCATGGCAACTTGAAAATCATGCAAAGTTGTAGCTGTGCCAGCAGCCCATACATCATCTTTGTATGCCTTTCCTGGCCACTTAATCGTGAAGTTATTGTGTAAATGTCTTAAGCACACTCTTGTATCAGCCAGGGGAAAAACATCATTTAATTCTTCAAGCAAACCCTACATAAATGTGACATAATAGTGGACAAATTAGATAGGCATACATAAATGTGTCATAACATGAAGAAAACTGTAATAAATAAGATGCACTACACCTTTTGTGTGTTTGACATGAAAGTCAATGGCCGACTCCCAATATCATGTTTAAGATTCTCCAAAAACCATGTCCAGGTTTCCTTTCTCTCTGCCTCCACGACTGCATATGCTGCTGGAAAGATGTTGTCATTTCAATCCATTGAAACTACAGACAAAACTTGTCCAATTTAGGCACCCTTTAAGTGGCATCCAAGCCCACAATCGGCCTGCAACCCACCAAGAAGCCTTGCTTGCAAGCAAATAGGCATACATAAAGCCTCTAGAATATTGGCTTTCTTCTTGACAAACCTTCACAAGAGTTGATGATCTAGGATTCCACCTAAAGATTGTTGCTACATAATCCCAAATTATTTGGTATTGCTCTAGTGCATAACCTTGGGTCATATATATGGCCCTTAGCCTTGTCCTCCATGCTTGATGATAGCTTTTGTCCACACTATGATCCCTCTTTACATCTGCATAAATTTCTTAACCCTCCACTGTGGATAATCCTTGTAATGCTCCAAATACTTTTCAACTAACCATTGAGAAGTAACCTTAGTGTTCTTATCCTGCCACCCACACTGATGTCCTTGACTAAACTACTTAAGCTGGAAGGTACCATCTTCATTCATTTTCCTTGCTACTGCCTTAAACTCACAAGAAGACATCCAACAAACAGAATTTTTCCTTCCACGAATCATTGGACAATCACACTTGTTCTTACAATATGCAGAAACTTTGAACTTGTCATTATGCAAGTAGTAGTAGTCAAAGCCATGTTCAAGAGTATATTGTCTCATGGCCTTCTTGAATATCTCATTTAACCCGAAAATCATGCCATCCTTGAATTCAATTTTTGTGTCAAAATCTACTAATGGATTGAATTCAAGAAATTGAAAACCATTATCAACTCCAATATGGCCCCTAAGCAAGTCAGAGTGAACTCCTATGTTAAACACATCATCATCTGAATCAACTACACAGTCCTCATTGACATCTTTGTCAACATTTTCATCAAACTCAGCATCATCATCATTATCAGAGTCTACTTCGAACACATTTTGAATAGAAATAACAAATTCATCATCCTCTTCCTCATCACCACTTGAAGAATCAAACCCTAAAATATTATCTTCATCACTAGAAGACTCCAATTCTGATACATCCTCATGACAACTATCATCCTCTAAATCTTTAGTAATGGTAGGTAGAGGATGTTTGGATGAGGTTTCAACTGCACAAGGGGTGGATACAGAATCTTTAGGGTTTTGTACAGTAGCATTTATTGTGGTAGGAGGCAATGTTTGGATGTTGGTATGTGGGCCTCTAACTCTTGTTGGGCTCTCTCCGCTTCTAGTGGTTGGGCTTATCTCCTCTTTTAGGACCACATAGATTTGCATAGGGGTGTTCAACAGGTCGGGTCGCCCGCGACCTGCACTGACCGCAGGTCGCCCCGCGACCTGTGCGAGTCGACCTGCGACCCACAATATTTAAAAAATATATTTTTTTATAATTTTATTAATGTATAAACTATTTTTTATAAAAAATCGTTGGATTTACGGGTCAACCCGTAAACCCAATATTTTTTTTAATAAAAATACATGTTTTTAGGTTAAAAATTAATTTTTTAGGTAAAAAAATCATTTTTGACCCGATTGACTTAGTCAAACGGGTCGACCCGTGACCCAACTCGTTAGACCCGCGTGTCGGTCGCGAGTCAAAAGTAATTTTTTTTTGTGGGTCGCGGGTCGACCCGTGAGCATTCCTAGATTTGCAATGTTCTATCATAGCCAATAGATTTACTCTCTAATATCAACATCACCCTTGATTACAGAAAGGCCATTATGCAATGCCATTCCAGGCCTTGAGAACCACAACTCCACATTTGCCTCACTCACTACCTCTTTAAAAAGGTTTCTAACTCAATTTTTGAGAGTAGATCAAGATCTTGTCCTTGTGTTTACATAAACTGATTTCTTCCTATAACAAAGAGAACCTTGTGGACTCTTGCTTATTTGAAAAAATAAGCAACTTGGAGGTGTGTTCGGCAACCGTTGCTTATTTAAATAAACAAACTTATTTCGGGTGCTTATAAGCGGAAAAAATAATCAACACCCCCTGCTTATATAAAATAAGCAAACTTTTCCCAAAAAAGTAAGCAATGAGTCGCGCCTCCACCTTTTTTTACCTATCCCCATATAAACCCTTATTTCTCTCTCTTCTCACTCTCTCCTCTCTCCCGAGTTCTCTTTGGTATCGAGAAAGATGATTGGCGCCATCGACGACAACCGGCGACGCTGCCTCTCTTGTGCCTCTCTCTCATCGACGACCGATGAAGAAGATGACCGACGTATCTATCCCTCCTCTATTAGCCCCACCTCCACCATTTAAGGCGTCAGGTTTGTGGTCTCTCGACGAAGATTGTCGGGGAGAGGGGTGGTCGAAAAAAACAAGGCCTATTAGGTCGGAACGAGGGACTCGGGAGAAAGAATTAGGACGGAACCCTAATTCATTCAATTGATAAACAACCGTAGGAAGGAACCAGGAGAGAATCAAGACGGAATGACGGACTCGATCGGGATAGAATTTTTCAAAAATCACCAAATTCGGACTCGGGAGAAACAATCAACAAATCCCAATTTCCTTTAATAATTATTTTATTATATTTCTTTTAAAGGTATTTTGGTAAATTTCTTAATTACTTTTTTAAAATAAGCAAACTCTCAAACCAAACACTCACATGCTTATTTCAAAAATAAGTTTTCAATTTCAGCATCAGAAATAAGTACCTAATATCAGCATTCAATACAATCAGCATCAACAACAACATCAACATTGATTTGCCGAACGGAGCCTAAATTTACTCGGCTTTGAATGGATAATTAACATAGAATATATATATAGGTCGACCAACATAAATTAAAGCGTCTCGTAATTCTATGAAGCAAACGCCGCCTTAATATTGGGCTTATATGGGCTCAAAGACCAGATTAAAATGATGGGCCGATGAGCACCTTAGCCCAACAAAACTCGGACGATCCGACCCGAATACATTTCACTTTGCCCGTATAGCACTAATACATGTTTGCCAAACGAACCCTTCTGGTTTTTCGTTGTCCTCGGAGGAAACGAGAAGAAGAAACAAACTGTCAACAATGGCGATGGAGATGAACAACAACGAAGACTTCGCGGTTGGATGTGTGCTTTCCATTAAGACCACTCTCGGAGAAGAGTTCGAAGGCCAAGTTATCACTTTCGATCGCCCCTTCAACATTCTCGTTCTTCATATCCTTTTCACTGCCTCTTCCCCTCCCTGGAAGATCTTTTCCAAATCAATTTTTCATTATTTGAAATTTTCAAATCCTGTCAAATTTCATTGTTTATATATGTTTTTTTGGTCAATTTCTTTAATCGTGCTTACAAGAGGGCTCGGAATCGGGGCCGCGGAAGAATATAAGGATGCTGAACGCGAATTACATAAAGGAGTTCACTCTAATTCGAAAGGCTGAGGATCCTCTTGATCTCAAAAGCTGTTACCTTGATCTCAATACTCTTCTAGCTAGAGAAGATTCTGCAATTAGGTTAACATGTGCTTCAGTTCAATTAATCGTAATTTGTGCGATTCCTTGGTTAATTGTGCACCCTTAACAGTATATTCATGTGGTTGAATTGCTTATATGTTGGAATCTTGCAGACAAGCCGAGATGGAAGCAGAGAGGATAGGTGTAGGTGTGACCGCGGAGGCTCAGGGTATTTTCGACGCTTTGTCTAGAACGTAAATTCCTTCTCTTCTATCTTTTGCTGCTTACGAATTTGATATTGTGTTTGACTGAGAATTTGTTTTCATGATTCAACTATGCAATTGAAGTTATCGGTGCTGATGTGTTTAGCCACTTGATTGGAAATTGGTTACGAGACACTGCTCGTTGTATTGATTTTGGGAAATCCCTTTAGCTTAGACAACTAGGGTTTGTGTGTATCGATATGCTCTACTAATTGCATCTAGAATGGGGAAAACAGCTACTCACAGCTATACTATTTACTGATTGGGAAGTCGGGATCATTTATGCTATAATGAGAGAGGTTTTCAGAGCTCATGTGTGTTTTATTTGGGATAGAGAAGAAAGATGCCCGTCATGACTAATGAAAGAAGTAGGAAACACTAGGAATTTCCGAAATTTAGTATTGAACTTATTGTGAAGTCCGTTAGGAGCCGTATGGAAGTGGAATTGGACTTGTTCTGAAGTCAGTTTGCTCCGATTTAGGGTTAGGGAGAAGGTGGATTATAGTGGTGGTTCGTTAGAGAGTAAGGTTGGAATGCCACACAACATTCATATTGTCCCAAGAACACAGACAAAGGAATTCCCAAGGCCTAATATTGTGCGTCTAGATTCAAATGTAGCCATTGGAGGTTTAATGGTGGTTAGGATGGTTACTAATCCCCAATTTCATTCCAAAATTTCTAATCAAAGACACAATACAAGGAGATATTCATGATTCCAACCCGGTTCCCGAGACATACCAAACGAATCCATAATGTGCTCTTTTTACGTTTATTGAGTTGAAATTGTGATCAAGCCAATATTAACCATCCTTCTCTAGTGCATAATGTGCTGTTTTTAAGACTATTGAAATTAGAAAAACTATGAAATCTAAGTAGATGGTAATCAGAGTCACTGCTCTGAAATCTAAGCAATTTTTTGAATGTGTCTTCACTTCTAGTATGGAACCTGTGTATCAAAAGACGGCTTGATACTAGACACTGGTATGTATTCCCTGATAATATACACTCGGCTCTGTCCATGAAGATTTCAAGTATTTGACCATTAACATATCGGTCTTTGACTTTGATGTCTATTCAATTGAGCATTATAATCAAGTTGCCTTCCAATTTCAGATTTTCAACTTTCTTAATTAAATTTGAGTTTAATGAAGAAACTTATTTACCCTTGTTGAATCTGCAATGGACTTTTCTGTGTTGAGCAGGCATCCTGTCCGCTGGGACAAGACTGCAATTGTTGTGATGAATGAGGTACGAGTCAGCAGCCCATATCTCCCCGAATCTGTTACAGGAGGAACTCCTGCAGCAAATGACCGTGTTAGAAAAGTGGTGAGGGGGACTCAACATTATACATGATTCTTGATTAGATGCTTTCTATTTCTCAAATTGCATTCTAATTTTCAACTCCTTTTGTTTCACTTCTATGTAGCTCGAACTAGAAAGGAAAAGGTTACAATCCCGCGGGGGCTCACAATGAAAGCATTTATGATATTCCAACGCTGGTAAGCAGACATCCGAAACCCCAAGGATCCAAGAAAAACGCTTCCTTGCAGCTCGACAACCTTAGACTAAGTTAACTTAAATCTTGATCTGTGTTGCTAAATAGTAATTTGGTCCGTTGGAACACCTGCCGATGACGCCTTGTGATGTGTATCTGGTGGGTGTCCTGGTTTTCTGACTTTTGGTTGTTGAGTCCTACTTGCTCATGTCCAAGCTTAAATCAAAATACTTTGATGTGCATGTTTTCTTGCACTTTTGCTTTAAATTTTGAGCTATGTTGGCCATATAAGGTTATTGAACATGAATTGAACAGAGGAAGTGGGCATTGACCTGTAGGAAACTGCTTTGATGCCTTTAACCGTTGCTTGGAATGGTAATTGGTAAGCGTTCAAAAGCAGAGGAAAGAAAGAAAGGTCAAAAGAGAGGCATCCAACGTTAAAAGTATAGAAGAAAAGGGGTGAAATTAGCCCAATTCAACTCATCTCTCTGCCATTAGTGGCACTGTGACGCTAGTCTACCGCCTCTTGCTTGCTTTTTTTCTTCCTTCTTTTCTGACCTTCAGACACAAATATTTTTTATTTTTAAAAGCTCACTATTCAGAAAGGTTTATAATATTTATTTTTTTTCTAAAAAAGGAAGGGTGAAAAATGCAGATTGCAGAATGCAGACAGTACAACCTGCCCAAGCAAAGGAGGAGAAGGTGGTCCTTGTTTGCATGACAAACATTTGGCTTCATTCGTCTTACTCATGCAAAATGCATTTCTCAAACAATACAATCTCATGTCCAAATCAAACCTAGGTGGTCCTCCGATTTGTTCTTGGTCGTACTACTCAATCAGAACCATTTTTGGGACACTGTTCCGATTTATTTATTTAGTTAAACCAATTTACCATTTGAAGTTAGTGTTTTTCAGCTAATTAAACTAATCTAATTGCTGACTTTTTCCGCATCACACTTTATCTAAACTTACTCCCTCCCATTTCTCTAGAGAAATTCGCATATTTTTTCTTATCGTGTTTAATATCTAAATTTTGAATCCATTTACTTTAATCGTTTGGTATCTTAACGCTTAAGATTAAGATTTTTTTCATGCGAAGTCAACAACCTTTCAAATTATTTTTGTGGACCCTTTATTGATTTCTTGTCTTCACGATGTGTTTATGTTTGTTAAGTCACAAAAAAACTAGTTGGAGTTGCAAAATTAGCTGAAATTGTAAAACTAGTTGTAAAAGTAGTTGAAGTTTTAAAAAAAATATATGAACATTGTTTGGTAATGTTCAACTAGTTTCTTGTGGTAATAAATAATTTAAAATTTTATTTTATTATAGAGTTATTCTTATTTAGGAAATATTATTTTTTTAATTAAAAAAACTACTAAAAATTAGTGCAAAATCTTTAAAAACTAGTTTCGTCAAAAAACTAGTTTTACAACTAGTTGCTTGTTTTTATGTGTTAAACAAACAACGTTTATATGAATTTCTGCAACTAGTTGCAAAACTCCAACTAGTTTTTGGTACCCAACAAACACACCCTTCGTTAGTTGTATTTTAGATCTTTCTTCGTTGGTTGTATTTTAGATCTTATTTTTATCTAATAAAAAAATGCTATTCTTTTTTAAAGAATATTATTTTTGGTGCAAAAATGAAATAGATATTATATTCGGTCCGGCTAATGTGTACCCATGGACACACACAATAACTATGTTAATTTTGGAAATTATTTCAAAACTATTTCCTAAATTGGAATTAATAAACTCTTTAAAATAATTATAATAATGTATATTTAGTGTTGGGTATAGTTCGGGTACAAAAGTGCACTCCTAGATGAAAAAGAAATGGAGTCGTTGGATGTAAAGAAATTAAGAGCGCAAATCATTTCACTGAAAAGGGGGGAAGAATGGCATGACTGAATTTTTGGCGAATTATTCGCATATTTTTCGGAAAAAATGAATACAGGGGACGTGCGAGATGTGCATCAAAACTGGATTTTTGTGAATTAAAATTTATTTCTTTGTGCCTTAAAATCGAACGTATGTACATAAAATATGTTCAAATGTGCATCAAAACTACGTGCATGGATATATGCTTGTGCATCATAATTAGTCGTATGTGCATCAAAACTAATTGTCCTATGTGAATCAAAAACATCTTTATGTATAGGAAAAATTGCTCTAAATATCCCAACCTTTCATTCAGTTGCACACTCTACCCCGACCTTTTCGAATTTCACAAAATATCCTATACTTTGGAGATAGTTGTGCACTCTACCCTCGAAGTGTCCACATTTTGGGTAAATTTGTGGATTGACCCCTCACCTTTTTATTTTGTGACAAAAATACCTAACTCGTGTACAAATCGTTTTTAAAAATTATAAATCTTGTCCTTATAAGGATTAAAACATTCAAAAATAATTATTTTAGATCTCTTTTTGTTCTAAATCAATTTTAGTGAAAATTAATTTAAAATAATCAATTTTCTTTATATAAAAATATATTTGGTTAAGGTTAATAACATTTTGGGTAAGGTCCAAAGTAATAACATATCCTTATAGATTTACTTTTCTCATTTACATGAAAATAATGTCATTACTTTTACGTGGCTAATTTAAATTATCCACTTCATAATTAACCACGTAAATCTCTAATCATAACTTTAACTTTAAAAGTAGTTCATCTTAATACTTTTTGTCCATTATCATTTTTGAAATAGTTTTAGACAAAAATTAATAAGAATTTTCATAAACTTATTTTATAAAAGTTTGAAAATTTTGAGTTATTACATAGTCACGGAGTCCAACTTTTGTTTATCGAAAAAAAAAATTTAGTTATGAATATTTTTAATGTCTTTTTGGGTTTCTTTTTTAAAAAAATAATTGAGTTTTAAGTTTTCCATTTACTAAAAAGGAAATTTGGATTTTATATTTAATTTAATATTTTTTTATTTAATTAGTTTGTGTCATTGTGTTTGAATAAACAAACTAGAACATAAGTTGTACACTATCTTGTTGGTTAAGTTGGAAAAGGTAGAACACAAGTTTTTAAACTTTTATAAAAAAAAAAGGTTATGATTTTTTTCTCTTGTGTCTAAATTTATTTCAAAATTAATAATGGAAAAAGTATTAAAATGAGCTACTTTGTAAAGTAAAAGTTATGGATTAATTATTTATGTGGTTAATTCTAAAGGTGAGAAGCTATAATATAAGTTTTATAAAAAGGTTATGAAATCTTTTTTACTCGTGTCCCATTTTTAAAAAAAATAATAATAAAAAGAGTATTAAGATGAACTACTTTGTAAAGTAAAAGTTATGGTTTAATGATTTATGTGGTTATTATAAAGGTGAAACTTATATTATCGAATAATAAAACCAATTATATTATTTTTTATAAATGAAAAAATTAAACCTATAAGACTATGTTATAAATGGAAAAAAATGTGTACATGAATTTGACATTTTTGTTACAAAATGAAAAAGTGAGGGGCTAATTCATAATTTTACTCAAAGTGTGGACACTTCGGGGGTAGAGTGCGCAACTATCCCCAAAGTATAGAATATTTTGTGAAATTCGGAAAGGTCGGGGTAGAGCGCGCAACTGAATAAAAGGTCGGGATATTTGGAGCAATTTTTCCTTATGTATATCAAAACGACTAAAAGTGTATCTTGTTTGTGTGTACATCAAAATTGGTTGAATGTGCATCAAAACTCTGTATATGGATATATGTATGCATCCAAACTGGTTGAATGTGTATCAAAACATTGTACGCGGATATATTTTTGTGCATCAAAACAACTGAAAAGTGCATCTTGTTTGTGAGTGCATCAAAATTGGCTGAATGTGCATCAAAAATAAAAAAAAAGTTCGAAATCGATGCACAATATGCATCAATAAATAACTAGTTTTGATGCACATAAAAGGCGACAACAATGCACAAAAGTGTGTCTTAATTTTGCATATTCATCAAAACTAATCATATATGCATCAAAACAACCAGAAAGTGCATATTATTTTGTACGTGCATCGAGACTAATAGTATGGGTATAAAAATCTAGCTAACTATTATATTTATACACATAAATAAGGTTAAAAGTTAAAAATTAAAAATTAAAAAATTTCGAAATCGATGCACAAACAAGTATTGATCCACATCTAAGGAGAAAACAATGTACAAACCAAGAAATGGATTTGTTTAAAAATACACAAATACTTCGAGAAAATCAGCCTGACATTTTTTTTACGCACTTTAATGAATGTTTGATCTAGGCCATCGATTTTTTGGAAGGAACAAATGAGATTCATTCCTATTTAGCATGCGAGCACCCATTCTCACATGATCCTTCTCTTTTAGTTCTAATAGATTATTTTGAGTTATATAAGTACATAACAACTCTTTGTATTTGCTTCAAACTTATATAATCTTCATATATTCAAACACTAATCATCATTATTATATAATAAAGTAGAGGTTAAAATAATATATAAAACGACACATATCAACCCCACATCGAACTACATCACCCTTTTTTTTAAATCAATCTGATTAGTTGAACTTTAATTGAGTTATTTTTAAAACAATTCACAATGAGTTAAATATTAATATGCAATCAACTCTCGTTCTCAATTACTCTAGTCCAACGTATCCTAGAACAATGAGTTTTTTTACAAAGATTAGGTTTTTCAACGAGAAAACCTAGACTCCTAGCAATAGAGTGTAGTTAATCTCAACAAGTTGATCAGCCAAGTAGAAATCAACAATATTCAATATCAATCAAGCATAAGAGAGATTGAAATAACAAAAGGAACAATACTTGAAATTAAATCTCACAACTAAGTTGAATCCAAAAGCTTCAACTATGAATGAAATAAAATTTAGTTCTCCATCAAAGGTTTTCTAAAACTTGGAATAAAAGAAAAGTAGAATAACAATGCATAACATAAACTCAAACAAACTCTAAAAGGGTCTTATAAACTAAGGAAAAACGAGATCTAAAAAGATAGAAAATGAAGCAAATAAAGGATAATCTCAGAAAGTCTTTGGTGCGTTAGATCAGGTAAAACCGCGATCGCTGTTTGACTTGTTGACTCTTCCAAGGCGGTGTAAAACCGCGGTCGTGGTTTTGGAACTGCGGTTGCGGTATTCAGAAGACAACATTCTAATAGTACTTTTGGAAGATGTTTGGACCCACTTAGAGTGGGAATTTGGACTCGGAGTAAAAATATGAATTGTAGCTCTTCGAGTTAGCTTTCCAACGATGCCAAAGTCATCTTCATCTAACCAATGTAGCTCTCGAACGAAGCGTCGTAAGAAAGTGGTGTCAAAACAACAACTCCAAATCAACACTCTAGTCTTGTCTTGAATCATCCTTATAACTCTTGATTTATTCTATTAAAATCTTGAATTAGACTTTCAAAACATACCAATGATAACATTCTAAAACACTAATAAATAATACTAAAAAGTCCTAGTTACTACATTATATCATGTATTGTTTAGATATTATTTTCTAGAATATGTGATAGTATTCTATTTGATGTATATATATACGTATATTATAAACACGCAAAGGCAACACAATCTGGGATTTCTCTTTACCCACACAAATCAACAAACTTCTTGGCATCCTGTACCTGTTATATAGAAATTATCAAGTATAATTGTAACAAGTACCCACTTATAGATTGAATATAGTCTATATGTGTATTCATAGATTGAGAAAATAATATTACGACTATGGTATTTTTTCGAAAGGTTTTAATATATTAAAAAAATAGATCTAATTTTTTTTGGGATGGCTAGAAAAATACCCTAATCATTGATGGTGCACCATGCATCACTTTTTTTTATAATAACAAGGAAAATATTAGGTTACCCATCTATTACAAGGCCAACATAAATCGTCACATCAAATGGTTTTTAGAAAATCAAATACAATGGGTTGTTGAGTATGATGTGATGGTTTCCCACACACTCGCAAGAATACGAGATTTATCGTAGTATTAGATCAGGATCGAATCACGGGGATTATTTCCGCTTTAGTAAATTCTAGAAACAAGTTCCTAAGCCAAATATAATGATTTGTGGTGTAATTCTAACTACTAAAAGCAAGTAAAACAAGTAAATTATGATAATGAAAAATATACGAGAAAGAAAAGTTCTAAGGTAAGGAATCTCCACAACTTTGATCCACGGAGTTTGAATCTCACTTCTACCTAAACTGAGTTGGATATTTTGTTATGAAGGTTATTGTCTAATTTCATAAATTAACTTTTCTCAAATTTTAACTTAATGTATTTCTATCAAATTAAGAACCCACTCTCGTGACGAAACAAAACCGATAAAAACCTTTTAAGCACTTAGAAATCTAGATGGTAAACCAAATTTGCCCAACTCTCATGATACATCAAACTTGACTTAAACACCTAGAAGTTCTATGACAATTAACCACATGAGAAACTGATCTCAAGTTCAATTCTAGTTTTTCCAAATAGATAGAACCACCTCTCGATGTGTTCTCTCTATTTTGTTTACTTACTTAGATTACCACCTCTCGATGCGCAACCTAAACAAGACTCTAACAAGTTTAAACCTATTAGATTAAGCCCCTAGAATCAAATCATATTAGTTTTCCAACTCAATTCAAGCAAAAGGTATTGAATCTAATCCGCTTCACATCGTTGGGATCAACCAAACCCTAGAACTATAGAGTTTAGCCTAAAATAATTAAATTTATGATCAAAACAATTAAAATTAAACATGAAATAAGAATAAGAACAATAATTGAAAGAGAAACTTACTAGAAATTCAATTGAAAGAACAATTAGATCCAAAGTGCAAAGCAAAACTCCAAAGCGAAAGAGCGTAAAACTAAAAACCTAGAAATTCTCTCTTCTCTCTCTACTTGGAATTAGAAATAATAATAATGCATAAAAATCCTCCTAAAAGAGTTTTCTAAAGAGTATTTATATTAAAGGCTAGAAATATCCAAAAATACAACATAAAAGATGGCCCCACACGCAAGAAATCAATGTCTCGCGGCTGCCTGCCGCCGTCTTGACCGAGACAACCCTCGTCTCGATCAAGACGAGCTCTCAAACCACTGTCTCGACCGAGACGGCAAATGGTCTCGACCGAGACGAGCACTTAGTCAAATTTCTCCTCTTTTTTGGTCTCGACCCTCATCTCTGGCTTGTTGGCTCGTCTCTAGCACCTCTTTAAGAGCCGAAAACACCTCCAAAAACTTGAAAATGCAAACAAAGCTCGTGTAGATAATCATACTACGAATACTACTAGAAATCAACACAAAATGCTAAACCTAAGCTAGAAAAGGACAAAATCTAATCCTAAATGCTTATGAAAAAACATGCAAAACTAGATGACATCAGAGTAACAAAAAATCGTAAAGCTGATAATGATTTAAAATACTCGAATAAGCATCTTTGAAGTCGATAATTGCTGGTTGAAGAAGAGAAATATTGACATGTCTTCTTGATAAGAAGTCTGTTGTAGTTTTACATCCCTTGTAACAATGAAACACCATATTAATATATGGAATATTGAAAAGTAACATATTAATATCATTAATAATAGCTTATATTTCTCAAGGAATTTTCCAAATTATTTTTAAAGAATTAATGATTAAAATTTTCCCTCAATAATAAGATTTGTAATATTTTTTAAAATAATAAACTAAAGACCATAAAGAAGCACAAAGGCTTCTTCCTTAAAAATAGACTCATAGAAGAAATATAAAAATATGGTTGTGGTTTCATGTAAGATAAAGCTAGTATAAGTGGATAAATTATTTTGTTTTGAAGCATCAAAATTCAATTTTAATCCAATTGGAATGTGGCTTTCTCCAAGAAACACCGAACTTTGCATTTTCAGCGGATATTTTTTCGAGCAACTATAACATTAGCAAAGGTCCATCGAAAAGAGTAAATGCAAGATCGATTGACAAAAGATTGGAACTTAATCTAACAAGGTTAAAGATCAAAGCATTTCTATGACACCAAATACACCTCCATAGAAAGCATAAAATATCAGAGTTGGAATTAATATTTAATGTAGAAACAAGATTGTCTCTAAAATCTCATGAGATTATAATCTAAAACACTAAATTTAACTTAGTTTCTAAATTAGAGATATTTTTTTTTTGCGTAATAGGGCACAAAAAATAAGTGGTTCAAAGTTTCATTTTCAGTTTGGGAAAAAGAGGACCAATTGAGGACTCTATTATAAAATCAATTTAAACGTTCAGTAATTAGAAGACAATCAATACAAGTCTTCCAAAGAAAAGTCTTTATTAAAGATAAATTTTTTTCTTTCAAATCCAACCAAATCCAGTGGAAAAAAAAGAGGATAAAGAATTCAAATATGTAGAATTCTTAATTGAAAATTTTTCCATGCCTAACTTGATGGGGTTATTTTGGACAAGAATCGTACTAGGCTGATTCAATGTCCTTTTTAGTTGTGGAAGCTTATTTAACCGATTTCTAACACCGAAGGGCGTTAGATGGTGGATACTGGATGCTTGGGTAAAAGTCTAAAACACGTTGAATGAAAGAAAGAGTCTTAGTTAATTTCAAAGAAAACTCTAATTGTATTAGTTCTTCCCCTTACATGCCATGCCCTTTCGGACTCGTCGAGTTACATTGTATTCACATCCCCACCCCTTGGCGGTTATGATTCCTACGGTTCATATCCTCTTTGCCCACATTCTCCCCTCTCTCCCTTTGGTCGCCATACATGGAAGTTAAGTCCATGCAAGTCTGGTAGAGAACGTTTATGGAGGGGCTAATCCGGATTCTTAGACTCTAGGCTTTTCCTGATGTCAAATGGGCTTGCAAAAATGAGGCCCAACAGGGGGCATAAATGTACCTAATTTCACCAATACCACTAGCACCCCAAGGATCCATACTTTTTCATGCCTAATAACACACCAATCATTATCACTGAAATGTGTAAAGGATACATGTCCCCTTCTAGAATTAGTGAGTTGTCCCATTCTAGAATGACCTATTACCTAGACACATGTCATTCCATTGAGCAATTGTAATTCCTATAAATAAGTACATTAGTGAATGAATGAAATCAAGGGAGAATTACACAATCAATTTGCTCTCTTCGTTCCTGCTCTAGAATGGTATTAGAGCACCACAAAGGACAAACGTCCTAAAACCAAAAACAAAAGCCAATGAGCCAATAGCCTCCTTCTTTATCCACAAAACCCTAAAAATCTAAACTTTTTCCTTTCCATAGATTCTTTATGGCGGCCTCACAAAATCTACCAACCTTTTCCCATTTCATTATTGTCAAATTGACACATGAAAATTTACCTTTTAGCAGACTTCAAGTCTCCCCCTACCTGAAGGCCAATGTCCTTTTTCAGTATGTAGATGGCTTGTCATGTCGATCTTAACGGCATCACTTTCAAAGATGATCCTGGCTCAAATCATGGATTGTGCCTCAGCTGCGGAAGTATGCACCACACTCCATGATCTGCTTTCTGCTTGTTCTAGTGCACAAATCGTCTACATGCGATTGCAAATGGCCTCCCTGAAGAAAGGCGGCGAATCCGTTACGCAATACTTCAACAAAGCTCGGAGTCTTGTCCCACTTCTCGTTGGCGCAGGACAAAGCATCACCGACGAGGAGTTCTATACTTTCCTACTAGCTGGTCTCGGGAATGAGTATGATGTCGTTGTTACCTCCCTCTCCACACAAGCCACTCTTCCAAACTCAACTCAAATGCTCTCCTTTTTGCTCGTCCATGAAGCTCGCTTAAGTCGCTAAGCAGCAAATCTGCAAAATAATATCTTACTCAATTCAACTAAGAAAGTTGAGGCAAACTTCACTCAAAACAGAGGACGAGGAAGAGGAAATAACAGAGGGAGAGGTCCAAGACGTGGCGGACTGGCGGTAACAACAACAATAGAGGAGCCGAGAACAAACACCAACAATGGAAATAGAGGAGCTTCAACCTTCACTAGCGGTTCTGAGTCTCAACTAATGTGCCAAGTGTGCCTGAACCAGGACACATCACACTCCAATGCTGGCATTGTTTGATCATTCGTACTAGGCACCAACGCCACCTTCGCAGAGCTTCCAGACCAATTACACCACCAACACACAGTGGTTCTTGAACACGACCGCCACGCACCACTTCACTCCAAAACTAATTAATTTCCGCATCGACAACTACAACTACGACAACTCCGATCAAGTATCTCTTGGCGATGTTTTCCACGTCCCGATCCTCAATCACGGTTTAGCTATCCTTCACTCTTCAAATCACCATTTCAAACTTTCAAATATCTTGCAGACTCACTCTCTTGTTAAAAACCTAATTTCAGTCCATAAATTTTGTATTGACAATGAAGTGTTTTTTGAATTTCATTCCACCTATTTTGTCTTGAAGGACGAACGAACCAACATGCTTCTTCTTCAAGGACCCGTTAGGAACGGGTTGTACGAGTTTCTGGCCGCCACCCACGCACCGTCACCTGTCATTGGATCTCCTGCCCTCAACCTTACCACCACAACCTCCTTTCTAGTTCATCTTCATCGCCGCCTGGGACACCCATCTTCTAGGGTTACAAATTTCGTTATTAAGTCCTTTTTTCTAGCCTCAATAACAAGCCAAGTCTGTCCACCAAAATGTGAAGAATGCTCCTGGGCCAAGACCCATGCATTACCTCACAAGCCCAACCCAAGTTGCTCCAATTTTCCTTTTCAATTACTGTTTTTAGATGTTTGGGGCCCAACCACACCAAAACCCTCAAAGGAATGGCGAAAGGCCATGTCCGATGAGTTCCATGCTCTCCTATAAAATCAAACATGGCAATTGGTTCCCTCTCATGCCTCTTCTAATATACTCGGTGTCAAATGGGTTTTCAAAACTAAACGGAATGCCAATGGCTCAATTGAACAATAGAAAGCTCGGTTAGTAGCAAAAGGCTATCACCAAGTCCATGTCCTAGACTACGACGAGACTTTTAGCCTCGTCACTAAACCATCAACCATTCGCCTCTTACTTTCCCTTGCCTCGATGAACGGGTGGTCGGTTCAGCAACTTGATATACACAACTCCTTTCTTCACGACCACTTGAATGAAGAAGTCTACATTTCTCAACCCACATGTTTTTTCAATCCAAACTTTCCTTCTTATATTTTTCGCCTTCATAAATCTCTTTACGGTCTCAAACAAGCTCCCCAAGCTTGGTTTGCACATCTTACTAATGCTCTCATCACCATGGGTTTTTCAACCTCTACCGCCGATACCTCCCTTTTTATCCATCACCAAGGCATACATTCGGTCTTCATTTTGGTATATGTCGATGATTTATTGGTCATTTCGAGTCGTGATGCATATTCTAACATGTTTGTTTCCGCTTTGTCAAGACAATTCCCGGTCAAAGAGTTGGGACCTCTTCACTTCTTCTTAGGGATTGAAGCTTCGAGAGATGCCATTGGTATATATTTATCACAAACAAAGTATATCAAGGATTTGGTTACCCGTGCTAAGATGGCGCAATCTAAAGGTGTAGCCACTCCAATGGCAATAAACTTCGTCTCTTCCATTGAGACGTCTCCACTATTCCCTAGTTCCTTTAAATATCGCAACATTGTGGGGGGCTTACAGTACCTGCCTTCACGCGACCGGATATTTCCTTTGATGTCAATCGACTCTGCCAACACATGCATCAACCGCTTGAAAAACACTGGCAAGGTGTCAAAAGAGTACTGCGCTACTTGAATGCAAGAACAGAAATGAAATTCTTTCACTCCTCATCTCACCGCTCTACGCTCTCGGTTTTTATTAATGTCGATTGGGCAAGTGACCCCAATAATAGGAGGTCCACCAGTGCATATGTGTTTACCATGGTCCAAATCTCGTCTTCTAGCAATCAAAGAAGCAACCGACAATAACAGGCTCTTCAATAGAAGCGGAATATCGTGCAATGGCAATTGATACATGTGAACTAATACATCTTCAATCACTACTTGTTGAGTTGAACATTCCACTCCCAGCTAGGGGTGTTCAAAAATATCCGATCCGCGAAAATCCGAATCCGTTGGAAAATTATCCGAATCCGATCCGATCCGAGAAAATTAGCCGGATCACCGGATCGGATACGGATCGGATCGTCAAACCCCCCGGATATCCGGGGGTATAATACTATACATATATATCTTATACAATAACAAAAAATTTAATAGTTCAAGTAGTTTTATGTGCTTTGACTTCTTAGTACTACTCCTTTTTTGTTTGTTTTTAATTCTTTTTAATATATTTCACCCCACAAATAAAATAAAAGATACATAAATCATAAATCTATATTTAACACTCCATTTTTATTTTTTTAAATTATTCTTTCCTTTTCTTTTATGCGGATGATTATTTGGATCATGATTTTTGGGTAAAATTTACCGATTGAATAAGTTATTTGGAACTTAAATACAAAAAAAAATAAAAATATGAATATCCGGATATCCGCCATGGATATCCGATCCAATCCGATCCGAGATATACGGATCGGATATCCGGGTATACCCGGATCGGATACGGATATGGTTTTAGTGAAATTTTTTATTGCGGATATCCGATCCGGTTAGCCGGATCGGATCGGATATCCGGTTATGAACACCCCTACTCCCAACCCCTCCAATACTTTGGTGTGACAACCTTGGAGCCACATACCTGACTGTAAACCCGGTGCAACACAATCGAATCAAACATCTAAGCCTTGACTACCACTTTGTTAGAGAACGGGTCAAGAACAAATCTCCAAAGTGGGCTTCATCTCATCTCAAGATCAAAAAGCTGATGCACTCACCAAAGCACTACCTACAACCCGGTTCACTACAATGCGATACCAACTTGGATTACTCTGCGTCGGTAAAAAAAAACATGCTCAGATCGAGGGGGGATAATAACGCACCAATCATTATCACTGAAATGTGTAAAGGACACTTGTCCTCTTCTAGAATTAGTGAGCTGTCCCATTCTAGAATGATTTATTACCTAGACACATGTAGCATGTCATTCCATTGATCAATTGTAATTCCTACGAATTCTATACATGAGTGAATGAATGAAATCAATGGAGAATTGTACAATCAATTTGCTCTCTTGTGCTCTAGAAATGCCCCTTTCATTATTTTGATAAAATTGCCCTTGCGATTATTGTCACCAATCCTTTATAAAAAAGAATCCGAAACATTACGGGTAGAAAGAGGAAGATTTGAATCAATCTACAAATGCACTTGTTCTTGTAACTATAAGGGCGTAATAAAATAATATGCAATTATGCACTAGTTAAAGTAGCATGCCCTTGCTCGAGCATTTTTAAAATTCTAAAAGCAAAAAAAAAAAAAGGAATTGCGCGCAAACGGGTATTCTGAAGGAAAAGAAAAGCAGCAGAGTAAAGAGCAATGGAATGGACGAGTAGTAATGTAAAGATTCCATAGGTTGGCAAAAGAGCATATTTTGATCTTCTTCTTCTCTTCTCTCTCTCTCTCTCTCTCTCTCTCTGCTTTTTGAGCCCACATTCTCAGACTTGCCCTTTTCCTTTTTCTCCCTCCTCCCACCCTCACACTTTCCGTTACTTTGCCCTGATCCATACCCACTACTAGTACTCATCTCAATACGCTATTTACGCGCATTGATTCCTTTTGCCTGGTTTTCTTCCCAACTTTGCTACCCAAATTTCATTTCACTAACCATTTGTAAGTTCTTTTGTCTTTGCTCCTCCGGGCTACAAGCCCAGAAAGCGATTTTCATCTTCTGTAACTTAAACAAAGAGTGCAATTGCTGCTTGGTATAAGTGGTGAAACAGAATGTCCTGTGTTCTTGTCAAGATTCAAACATCAGGGTCTATTTTTATGGGATATGCATTTGATTTGTGTCTTCTCTGTTTCTCTCAGGAGCTTCTTATCTTAATCGGAGAAGAGAGTCATGGCAGGTGGAGGGCACGCGCCACCGCCGAAACAGGAAGAGTTACAGCCTCACCCAGTCAAAGATCAGCTTCCCAGTGTGTCTTATTGTATCACAAGCCCACCTCCATGGCGTAAATCTCTCTCTCTCTCTCTCTAAGCTCTATTTACAAGGGTTTAGAGCTCTCTTTTTTTTTTTTTTGAGCAGTTAGAGCTGTCTTTTGGTATTTGGCTCTTTGATTTGTTACATAATAACATCAGTTTGGTTTTGCTTATTTGCTTGAATTTGGTAAAGGATATAGCCGTAATACTGTATATATATATATCTTATTCATTTACAACATTCAGTTTGCATATAAAGTATTTTAAGGAAAATAACATTCAGCTGTTGTGTAATTGTATCCTCCTGCAGCTGAGGCCGTACTGCTTGGTTTCCAACATTACTTGGTGATGCTTGGGACAACTGTTCTGATCCCAACTTACCTAGCCCCCCAAATGGGAGGTGGAAATGTAAGATTCAAATTCTGAATCATCAGATTTCTCAAGGAAAAATAACATGGCAGATTGTTAATTTTTTGTTTTCTGTTCTAGGAGGAGAAAGTGAGGATGATTCAGACCTTGCAGTTTGTTGCTGGATTGAACACCTTGTTCCAAACCTTCTTTGGAACTCGTTTACCAGCAGTTATTGGAGGCTCTTACACATTTGTCCCAACCACAATTTCAATCGTCCTGGCTGGCCGTTACAGTAACATTGTGGACCCTAAAGAGGTTGCCTTATTGTTTTCTCCTTCATTTTCTGCTATTGCTCTATGGTTTTATCTGCCATTCCATGTTGAGCTGAGTTTGTGGCTCTTAATTCAGAAATTTAACAAGATCATGCGAGGAATTCAAGGCGCCATGATTGTTGCATCTACTATTCAAATTGTTCTTGGATTCAGTGGTCTGTGGCGCAATATCACCAGGTGGGTTTAGTTCCTCTCACTCACACTGTTGTCACTTTAAGGGCTTACTTTGCTATTAACTCTTACAAATTTGTTCACTATTTGTCAGATTCTTAAGTCCTTTGTCAGCTGCTCCTTTGGTGGCGTTATCTGGATTTGGTTTGTATGAGTTAGGATTCCCTGGAGTAAGTTGTCTCAGTTCACATCTTACTGATACTTTCCCATTTGATGATATAACGTCATTGTGTATTGTTTGCATTGATAGGTTGCTAAGTGTGTGGAAGTTGGTCTACCACAGCTTATCCTTCTCATCGTATTTTCACAGGCAAGTATGTTAGCTATTATGTGTCAAACTTTCTGTAATTATATAGATTTATTGTCTAAATTTGCTTAGCAAGCTTGGAAAATCTAATTTACTAATGGAACACACAAATGCAGTACATACCACATCTGATGAAGGGGGAGAGACATGTGTTTGACCGGTTTGCAGTTATATTCTCAGTTATCATTGTCTGGATTTTTGCTCACCTTTTGACTGTAGGGGGTGCCTACAAGAACAGGCCCTTAACTACACAGATCAGTTGCAGAACTGATCGTGCCGGACTTATTGGTGCTGCACCTTGGTAAATTGCCCCTTCTCTTTTCCTTACACAGAATCTTAAAACTGCACATTTAAGAAGTTAGTAATAGAAAGTTTCTGTGTACAGGATAAGTGTTCCATATCCGTTTCAATGGGGAGCTCCCACATTTGATGCTGGTGAAGCTTTTGCAATGATGGCTGCTGCATTTGTGGCTCTCGTGGAGGTTTGTGTCTTGTGACTCTAGATAATGACTACTTAATAAAGTGTGGTCTCAAGTGAAATGCGGAATCTAAATGGTTGAAAGGATATTTCAGAAACACCCTTTTGTATTCGCTTCTGGACTTATATAAACTATTCTAATATCCGCTTCTCTCGTTGTGGCAGTCAACTGGTTCATTTATTGCCGTTTCAAGATATGCAAGTGCAACTCCAATGCCACCCTCCATCCTCAGCCGAGGCATCGGTTGGCAGGTAAATTGGTGTCTGCAGAATATCAATAAATAGCTACATTTTCTATTTTGTTACATTAGATTTATTATTGCTATTTTTCTCTGCTTTACACCTCAGGGAGTGGGCATTCTCTTCTCTGGAATTTTCGGAACTGGAAACGGTTCATCAGTATCTGTGTAAGAGCATTTTATTCCATAACAGCATAACTTTGTTTCTGCTTTATTCCATATTATATTCTTTCAAAATTAATGAATTTGTTTAATCTCTTTTAGTGAAAATGCTGGCTTGTTGGCTTTAACAAGAGTTGGTAGCCGAAGGGTGGTTCAAATTGCAGCTGGGTTTATGATCTTCTTTGCTGTACTCGGTTGATACACAAACATATGCTAGCTTAAAAATCCACAATCCTTCTCTATTAAACCCATTTTCCTAATAAATGTCAAACTTTTCTTTGGCCAAAATTCCAGGAAAATTTGGAGCCATTGTTGCCTCCATTCCTGCTCCAATCGTGGCAGCTTTGTATTGCCTTTTCTTTGCATATGTTGGTAAGCCTTTTTGAAATCACGATCAAATGGTTCCTACAGCACTGTTAAATGCTGCTTTTCGTTACACATTATAACTCATTATATTGCAGGATCTTGCATTAAAGTCCAAGATTTTGCATTAAATTATAAAGTAATATAATGCATTAAATTGCGTAATGCAAACGCATAATAAAACTTATTTTGTTCACATATGGTGTTTTCATGTGAACAGGTTCAGCTGGTCTCAGCCTCCTACAGTTCTGCAACTTGAACAGCTTCAAGACACTCTTCATATTAGCTTTCTCTGTCTTCATGGGACTGTCTATACCACATTACTTCAACGAGTACACGGTTATCCATGGATACGGTCCAGTGCACACTCATGCAAGATGGGTAATGTCCTATTTCAGAACTTATTTCTTAGAGATGATTTAGATTGTCAAAACATAACCCAATCAGAAAAACTTACCCCTTGACTCTAACTTGTAAATGACTGAACTCTAAAACACCCAATCTCATTTCAACCCACCTGACCCAATCAACTGCTCTAGCCATTTATTGGCGCCTTTGCTTAAGTTAGGGTCCGTTTGAATTACACGTGATAGTGCATTATCTTGTATTATAATGCATCATCTAGTGTAATCCAAATGGACTAAATCTGTTGGAAATTTATGCAACGCGAAACTCCATAAACATGTTTGTCTTTTCCTTGTGCTGAAAAATCATTCACAATCACATAATTGTGCGCTTTTTTTTAATGGACCTTTGCAGTTCAACGACATGATCAACGTACCATTCTCCTCAGAGCCATTTGTGGCAGGGTTGTTGGCCATGTTGTTGGATGTTACACTTCACAAGGAAGACAACACTACAAAGAAAGACAGGGGAATGATATGGTGGGCGAGGTTCAAGTCTTTCAAGACAGACACTCGAAGCGAGGAGTTCTATTCATTGCCCTTCAATCTCAACAAGTTCTTCCCATCAGTTTAAAAATTGCCTGAAAAACAAAGTTTCTTACAATCAGTGCTTGAAATGTTTGTCGGGTTTGCAGCTTTGTTGCATCTTTGGACTATCTTTTAACTCTTGGGATCAGAATCTGTAGATGAAATTTGTGGTTCTGTATCTTTTTGCTCAGTAGAGTAGAATAGTTCATCTTTAGGTAAAAGCTTTAGTGATTTCTGTGATTGCTGATCAGTTTGTTCTGCTTCTGTCATGAACAACTTCAGTCTAAATAGTGCTTTGTGACAAGGTCATGCGCAGTTTTGAAAGATTAACTAGTAGTAATTTGATCTTGCATTCTATTTCTTGTATTGGCTGCCTTTTCCAAATATTGCTTCTTGCAGGGAGAATTTATGAAAACCTAATTTTCTGATAAATTTAGAATAATTTGATCTTCTTACGAAACCATTTGAATTTGCAGCTCTGACTAAAGGTCCATTAGACCATTACATTGAATATAGACAAATCTAAGAGGGCTCAATTTGTAATTAAACAAGAATTCAGACAACGCAACATGATATTGCAAATTCACAGAACAGACTAGAGAAATCCTCCCGATTTTCCTGCAGGCCTTGATGTCGCTTTCGGCCTGACCGAGAGCTGCTTGGAGCTCAAGAAAGGATCGTATTCGGACGGAGTCGAATGCTTCCTAATCGTGTCATTCACGAACCTCAAAAAAAAAAGTCCCATTCTCCCTGAAGATTCTTTTCAATCTTCTAGGTCCGTAAGATCCAATATGAAGTTTTTTCTGCTGAAGAATCTTACAAGGGCTAGACCGCCATTCCTTCACTCTCTCCGTTCACAGCTACGGTTGTTCTCCTCTGCGTCATCAGCAAATGTTTCGCCGCCGCCTATCGCCACCGCCACTTGCACAGACGCCGCCGACCTGGATTTCGTCGGAGGGCCGACTGCGACTAGACATGTCATTCACGAACCTCTTCAGCCTGGAGTCGTCGTCTATGACGGCGTCTGCCATCTCTGTCACCGAGGTCCTTCCTCTTTCTCTCTTGCTTTATTGTGTCCCCATTTTTGTCCTTTTCATTATAATAAACCCTAATACGCCAAGACTTCCCCCCCCCCCCCCCCCCCCCCCCCCCCCCCCCTTTTTTTTCTGGTTTCTTTTGTCAACGGAAACAACAAACAACGGCGAATTTGTTGGTGAGGTTTTCATTTTACGATATTTGATCTCTAGCATGTCGAACAATCAATAATTGATGGATCTAGTATGAATAAATAGAGGATGCTTTTGTGTGAAAGGCGGAAACTACCAAATTCCGCCGTCGGTGAAGTTTCTTCGCTGAATCCTCATTTTGCTTTCATAAATTCAACGTGCAGGGGTGAAGTGGGTGATCAATGCAGACAAGTATAAGAAGATCAAATTCTGTTGCCTTCAGTCGGAAGCAGCTGAACCCTATTTGGATATCTGTGGTGTTACAAGAGAGGATGTTTCTCGTCGTTTTATATTCATTGAAGGGCTTGGCCTCTACCATCAGGCTTCCACTGGTAAGAAAACCACTCTGATTTCAGCTCCCTATTTTTGATGATCAATAGACATTTAACTAAGATGCCCTTGTGGATTGAGTGAGGATTCATGGGTAACAGTAGAGTGTGAATCTTGCAGCTGCGCTCAAGGTGCTCTCACACTTGCCATTGCCTTACTCTGCGCTGAGTGCTCTGTTGGTAGTTCCAACTCCTTTGAGGGATGCTGTGTATGATTACGTCGCAAAGAGACGTTATAACTGGTTTGGAAAGGAAGAAGACTGCCTCGTCATGAAAGAACCAGAGCTACTCGAGCGTTTCATTGATGCCGAAGAGATTTGGAAGAAAAGGATTTCCAAACTTTGATTCATTTCTATGGTACAGTACTTGATGCAACTAGTTCTAATTATAATATGATGCAATTAGTACTTGATTACCTATCTTTAGAAATTAGCATAATACTACTGCAAAGAATTCAAAGTAAAATGGGGGAAGAGTGAGAGTTATACTGTCGAGTGAAGTTAAGTTTTAGGTAGTTAAAAAGAATTCGAAACTGGTATTTGTAAATTTTGCTATTGACCTTGGATGATGATGATCACTCTTGATCTTTACACACCGTTTTCCATGGTTAGCTTAGAATGCTTGAAAGTAGGCCAAAGATTGTGATGCATTTGCTCAATTGCTCGGTTACTAGCATGATCAAAGATTTCTCTCGTGAGGCTCCAACCAAGGAAATCCCAGGAAATCAAAAACCTCCCTCTCTGTCTTCAAATGCAGGCTGACCTTGGCTCTTGTTCCCTGCAGTTGATGAATTTAGGGGGTCCAAATAAGAGATTCGAGGAACAGAATTTGATCAGAAAGAGGATAGTACGTACCCTTTTTCCATCAGAACCATGTGTTGCTGGAAACAAACCCGTGTCATCAAGTCGATACCCTTTTGATTCTGCTAGTAATCTCAACCTACACCCTCAAAATGACACCAAAAATGAGTACTGGGGATTTGGAAGCTGAGCTAAATGAGAAAGCCAACAACTTTCAAGCAGATTAAAGAACACACCCACCTCCTATTTAATGTATCATTTCCTGTCCAATGTACTAGTCCAAAAGCAAATATGTCAATTGGATAAACCTACAAAGAACAGGACAGTATGAGTGAGTGTTTTTTTTTAGCAAATAATTTCTTCTATTTCGATTGAAAGGCGAGGTACATCAAGTAGGTATAGTGGTAGACTCCCCTTGTTCCATAGAAGTTTTAAACTTGCGCACTACCTTAAGATCTATTCGGTGGCGCAATTCTCGACCAGGATACGTGCACAAGCCAAAATATGTGTCCACCCCATGATGATTTCCCTATAAACCGGTGCATCAAGAAGCAAGCTATATCCATGAACATAAGCAAGAATGCTAAAGAACATGTCCAGCTAAAAGAGAAGTTTGCAAACTAGTCATTCCTTCACCATTTGTAAAAATGTTTATGCACTGTAAAAATCATATTGTGTAAGTGAATGCATGATCAAAAGGAATAACATTACCTCCCCATTGTGAGTATTGAACACCAAATCTTCTCTTAGAAAACTGATCTCCTTCAATCTATTAACATATTTTGGTAGGAAGCCTTTGTGGCTGAAAGAACAATACAATGGACTAATATAAATACATAAAATATAGTACATAAACAGTAAATCTATGTATGAAATGTAGAATATTTGCACTACTTACAAGTTGCAACCTATAAATATAAAGTAGAAATGAAAGATTATGGTCACAGGACTCAAATATTTACTAGCAAATCATAGTGCAGGAAGGAGTGGAGTGTTGAAGGTTATTTGTTTGTCTAATGCACATGTCTTACCTATGTCCATCAGGATGTGTAATAATGATGTCGACATCACCACATGAAGATTTACCACGTCTATATGATCCGCCACAAACTAACATCACCTTTCCAATTGAACATGTCACATCCAAACACCAGCAACAATAAATTCATATCAGTTAAGCGATAGCTAAAATGGTCTCCAATCAAGTCCACCAAGTTCTATACTTTTCACAAAAAGGGTAAACCGAGTTTACCCCAGGTAGAACATCTTCTGCAGCTTTCTGCAACAATTTTCCCATCTCTGATACCTGTAATGTTGGAAACAGCAGTCAGAAAAAGAACTTAGCCATTGAGTGAATCTCAGCAATAGAACAATATACCTCATGGCGAGGAATTCTTGCTTTGATATCATCAAAGTATTTCAATCCTAGCCTTTGAGCTTTGGTCAAGGACTCGTCACATTGTAGATCTTCTAGTGTACGGTGGCCTTTCTCATACAGCTTCAAGGCAGTGGCTGGGCCAACGCCCCATACTTCTCCAAACAGAGAGATTGCTCTTACCTAATAAATTCAAGATACATGTAAATGGAAAATTGTAGATTTTTTTAAATATTTAGACTAATGTAATCTAAGTCGTAAACTCTCCCTCCTACCATTTGTATTCAAAAGTTGAGGCAATTGGGCTAATAAAGGACCACCACAGAAGAAATAAATGTTTTGATGTCTAGTAGAACTTGAATAAATCCCTCAATGTAATACGAAGCCGAAAATCTTCATTGTTTCAAATTAAAATGGAAAACAAATACTGCGTTAGAGGTGTAGAACCTTTTCATCTTGCTCAAAGTGCTCCAACTTGGATAACTTTCCCGTTGTTACAATTTCCATTATCTGAAACCAATTTGACAGGGTTGAAATCATTACAAGAGAGAGAGAGATATAATAACTCAGTCTAAAGGATATTACTTAGCTTGGATAAACCTACATGCTCTTGCATAGATTTTCCAATTGAAGGCAAATCCTGAATCTGATCAGTCCCCTCTATTTTATAAGGAAGTTTTTCAATAACTGCAATGGCCTTGTGATAGCTATACGAACGTCTGTCTTCACCCAACGCTTAAAAATAAGAAACAAAAAGTATCAGCAAGAGCACTCATAGCACAAGAAACATATAATCTAAACTGAAGATAGACTCCCAACTTAAATATTCTCACCTCTGTATATGTCAATCAGCCTCGTGAAAATTCCTGTAATATTGCCGTTGAGATCCGGTGAATTGTATGATTCTAATGGACTAAGCTGATCATCAAATATCATAAGCCATTCAGTTATCTAAAGACTCGAGCATTAGTGTAATATCAATATGCTTCAACCACATCTTTTTAACCAGACATATTACATAACACAGAAACAAGAGCAGGTAACATGTAACAAATAAAAAATGCTGTTAGTGAAATCAGAATTTGACATTTTACCCAGTGAGTAACCTCTTTATAGTCCTTTAATGAATTTGAGCCCTCATCTTTGGCATCAGCTTTGGGAGAATCCCTAACTTCTCCACTTGAGTCTCTAGACACTTCAGGAGAAGATGACATTGACCTGTTGGAATGCAGTTGACCATCCTTTCCTGTCGTTGGTTCATTTAATTGCCCTGAATCTCCTGGCGAGGATCCAATAGTACTTCTTTCTGCAGCTTCATTTTCTTTGAGGATATAATGATCCTCTGGAACAATTTCTCCTGCTTTCAAACTATCCTCTAACCACTGATATAGAAGAACACTCTGCAGAAACAAAATTGTGCAAATACATACATCCATAAATGGGCATTCCATCGTCATCCATAGTAGTAGCTATATTATCAATGTGTCTCATTCAACAGAAGGTCTACCTATCAAAAAAGTATCGATCCCTGACTACTTATATGATGCATTTTACTACTAAAAATTTAAATTTAAAGAAACCAAGAATCAAGAATCAGTAAAAAAGAATGTACTCATTATATATAGCGTAATTATTACATCAGAAGCAAACACTAACCCCTTTAAAACTAGTCAATCTGTCACCTCCAACTTTCTGCAGAGCGCCCCAATTCATGGCGAGAACATGGGTAACACTCGGTGATAACTTATCTTCAATTTTAGCCCCCATTTGCTCCAATTTCAGTTTCCATATCTGTTTGAGACCACAGCAATAATGAAATCGTACTGACACGGAAATCAATTTGAACTCACTGGAGCTCAAGCGTAAGAATTATTATACCTGTAGTCGACGAGCCTGGACACCCAAATTGACCAAAAAGACGATCATTTTGGAGAAGATGCCGTTAGAATCGGAAAGGGGAGAAGAATTTAGGCTTCTCTTTCTTTTGGAATTTGGCGCCATTTTTCTTCACGTATCTCCTTCACCGGAACCTGAGACAGTGCTGGAGCCTGACGCTGACTCTCCTCCTCCATAGGGGAAATAGGAAAGAATGGATTGTAAATTTGCACAATAGGAGGCGTCCGATATCACGTGCTTCGCACGTGTTTGATTTCGTCATCAAGCGTATTTTTTATACCGACTACGGAGAAAAAGGGAAACAAGAAAATTATCCACGGCCCACGGAAGGGTTTAACCGTTGAAACCCTAAAACCTTCACCCAAAACGAAACTACCAAAATTCTGCAATTGCTTGCTCTCTACCATTAGCTTGGCTGAAAAATTCATCGAATTTCAATCTTCAAATGCTCAGATTATGCAGAATCTATCCCCAGCCGACGTTTCTCTGTCCTCAACTATCTTTATCCCTTTCACTCTCAGCTGCTCTGCTTCCCTTGCCATCATTTCGGTCATTCAAGTTTTTGAAAGGTCAATCTCTTAGCTTTGCACCAAAAAGGGAATTTGCAGCTTCTTCTGATGCTGTCGTCGCTCACTGTAGCGATAGCGAAAGAGATACATTCTTTGCAAACGACGCCGTTTCCTGGACTTCGCTCGGCATCTCGGATAAACTCTCTCAATCTCTCTCCAACTCCGGGTTTCATCGTCCTTCTCTAATTCAGGTAAGCCATTGAAATTCCTTATTTCAGAATCTGTTGTTTTGTGAACAAATAAGTTCCTGCAGATTGGTGAAATAGGCTAGTCGAATACCAATTTTGTTCTCCATATGTTGTTGTGGGGTTTGGGTTTATTTGCCTCTTTTCTTTTGTTGGCCGGATTAGGGAGGTGGACTAGTAGAATGTTTTTTTTATGAGCATTGTGTAAAGAGTTGCTGCTAATTTTAGCTTGATCAACCGCTTGATTGATTATAGCTATCATGAAGAAAATATTGACTATTTTTTTCTTGGATTCAGGCTGTTTGTATACCATCCATTCTCTCAGGGAATGACACTATTATTGCAGCCGAGACGGGTAGCGGTAAAACCCATGGTTACCTTGTTCCCTTGGTTGATAAGCTATGCAGAAGTGAAATGCTGGTACATTCAGAGGAGATGACTAAGAATGGAAGAAATGGTAATCTCCTTCCACTTTCACTTATTCTTTGCCCAAATGTCATGCTTTGTGAGCAAGTTGTTCACATGGCAAGCTCTATTTGCAATGATGACGGTGAACCGATCCTCAGAGCTGCAGCTATATGTGGAAAACAGGTATTTGGTTTATATCTAAATCTAAGTTCTTATTATGGTTGTAGAAGTATCTGTTAGATTTTATAATCCTGAAAAACAAATAAGTACATCCTCCATTATTGAATGGTTTAATATAATTTATCCATTGCATGGTGTTATGTGGTTTCTTGAAGGAGAGAATATCTGTTTTGTTGTGGAGTGTGTGGGTTAATTTTGCAAGCTTTTGTGTTCCTTGATCTATTCTCATATGCGAAAAAACCTTGTAGGGATGGCCAGTTAAGAGACCAGATATTGTTGTTTCAACACCTGTTGCTCTTCTGAACTATCTCTATGCTGATGATAGAGAAAAGAACCGTAGATCAAATTTCCTGCGCAGGGTAAAATATGTGGTAAGTTAAGTGATCTTATTTCCTGTAGTTTCCTATCAGCCATTTTGTGGGAGATTTGAAGGTAGTATGAAGTATTTTGCCTGTTGATGTATCAAATATCAGGTATTTGATGAAGCGGACCTGTTACTTTGTGGGAGCTTCCAAAATCAGGTTATCCGTCTTATAGATATGCTTCGGTTTGATGAGAAGCTGTTGTCTCGGGCGAAAAAATCCGTGCCTGAAGAACCAAAAATCTGCAATGCCGATTCCACTTTAAACTCAGAAGATGAAGCTGAAGATGATGAGCAAGGTGATTTCTCTTCTGCTGACCAGGAAAATGCGGATGATTTCGAAGAAATTGTAGAAGCAAACAATGAGTCAGAATCCAACAAATCAAAGGGATGGAGACGTATTCGAGAAATATATGAACGTAGCAAGCAGTATATTTTTGTTGCTGCAACGCTACCAGTAAATGGAAAGAAGACAGCTGGAGGGGTCTTGAAATGGAAGTTTCCAGGTGCAAATTGGGTTAGTGGAAACTATCTGCATCGCCACAATCCGAGGTTCCTCTTCTCTCTCTTTTGACTGCCTCAAAGAGTTTACCTTCTCTATTACACTTACCTATAATCGGTTTTTCTAACTTATAAGGTGGAAATATTCTATTAGAGTTCCCAAAAACAGGGTTATTAATCTATGCCCTAATGACTGATCTATAATTACATACTATAGACCTGCCAAAAAAGTTGATATGTTCTTGTTTTATCAGAGAAGTTACAAACTTAAGATCACTGCAACACTAAGGGAACCGGTTATGCCTCTTTTTTTGGGTGTTTCAGGCTGAAGCAGAGGTGGGTGGAGGTTTCAACAGAAACTCAAGTGGATGCTCTAATAAATGCCATAAACCAACACTCCAGATCCATTAAACCAAGTCCAGATTCTGGAATATTTAGGACCATGGTTTTTGCCAACACGGTTGAGGCAGTGGAATCTGTGGCCAAGATACTAAGGACTTCTGGGACTGAATGTTTCTGCTACCATAGGAATACATCTTTGGATGAGTGTACTCAGAATCTAGTTGATTTCCGTCAAAGAGGTGGCATTCTAGTCTGCACCGATGCTGCTGCTCGGGGTCTTGACATCCCAAATGTTTCACACGTCATTCAGGTCAGGAAATTTAAGTTCCTCATTAGTCTAGCCTTTTTATGCCTTTTATTATGAATTTTGGCCTGTAGTTCATTGTGATTTTCTTCCTTAAAATGTAGCTATCCTTTTAAATTATAATCTTTGTAGCTTAAGCCCTTGTGTTTTTGGAAACTATTATCTTCATTACAAAATATAAAACTATAAAAAAAAAGCTAAAAAAATCCTAAATAATCGAAATCTTAGAGAATTTTTCCAAATTCGGCTTGTTAACCTAGCCCCCTCAATGTGTAGGTTAGAAAGACCATTTTGATTAACAATCTATTCCTCACAATATGTTGCAGCTTGACTTGAAATCTATGTGATGCCAAGACTGTCCAATTAACATGTTCATCTATTAACTTTTTATCTTTGGCGCTTCACTAAAAAGTCCATGGAATTTCCTCTTTTTCAGGCCGAATTTGCCACCTCAGCTATAGATTTCCTGCATAGAATCGGGCGTACAGCTAGAGCAGGTCAACCAGGTCTGGTTACAAGCCTTTATAATGAATCCAACCAAGATCTTGTTGATTCGGTACGTCAAGCTGAAGAACTTGGAAGACCACTGGTAAATTACAAGAAATATCCTGTTTCTGCTGCTTCTCTCTCATTTTGCATTTTGTTTTAACCTTGACAATGCATCTTATAACATCTTATTCAATCCGCAGGAGACGGCATTTAGCAGGAAAAGGAGCTTCCGGAATAAGATAAAAAAGAGAGGTGGGAATCCCCGTCTTGTTTTGCAGATGACTTGTCAGCTCTGTTTATGCTATAAGCTGAACTTTCTATGTTTGTTTCTCTTTCTTCTACCGTTCAGGTTTCAGAAAAGTTAAGGACTCATCAGCAGCTCAGGAACAAGTAGTGGCATAATGGGGAATTTCAGAATTTATGTACAAGTGAGTACACTGCTCAACAGAAACAGATTCGTGTATTTTCCAATGAAGAAAAAATTGTTTTTATGTGTCCAATTGCTAATCGCCATAAATTAGAGTGTTTACAAGGATATTCGAGCTTGAATTCCTTTGCCGGCATTTATGGAGAGATATCAGAAGGGTCTCTTCCGAAATAGGGGTACGAAGTATCCAATCTTTACGTGAAACGACATTGGTTGATGGAACCAAGCGAGTCATAAGATCCTTATGGATTAGTTATGAGCCATGATATTGCATTTTTTCTTCTATAACAAGCACAAAGGCCTAATCAATCATAACTATATACTAAAACGGAGGTTAAAAAAATTATTATACGACACATGTCACTTTTATTAAAAAAATAATATTTTATTTTTGGATATGATAAATTCTTATCCATGTTTTTAGAATATAAGATAAAAAATCGCATTATTAAACAATCTTTAATTTTTAGATATGATAGATAGGAAGATCATTAGGATATTTTATTATGCTATTATACAAATTCTAGAATATTTATTTTATTTAAGTTATGATAGGATAGAAAATCTCAATATAATTATTCATTTAAGATATGATTTCATATCTCTCTTCATATATCTATAAATATATCATGTTTTGGATATTAATTTAGATCTTAATACTAATAAAATATTATTGTTTCTAATAAAGAACTTTTATAGTTTATTGATGTTAAATATTTATTCAAAATTTGTATTTAAGCATTTACATAATTATTTTTATCGAATAATAAATATATTTGAAAATATTTTATTTAAGAAAAACCCGTACAAGGTACGGGAATACATACTAGTCAATATACTATAACTAAAGTTGAATCTTTCTATCCTACATTCCTACGTGTCTTTATTATGAAATAAATTTGGCAAGGGATAAAAACATAATTTTTATTATGAAATAATTTTTTAAATATAATAATATTACTAATATACAATTGTATGGGTCCGGTTTAGGTGCGAATGGACGCCCAGGTGCGAAATAAGAAAGAACCAGAGTCGTTGGATGAAGAAAAATCAAAGGTGTTGATCATTTCACTTAAAAGGGGGAAAACGGCACGAGCGAATTATTGGCGAATTATTCTCGTATTTTTGAAAAAAAGGAAAATAGGACGCGCGCCCAGATTGTTCATCAGTGGATTTGTTCATTAACACTGTGATTTTGTTCATCAAAACTGTGCTTTTGTATATAAATAAACTATTGCTTGTGCATCAAAAATCTATTGTTTGTACATAAAAAATGAACAAATCTGTATAAAAATTGCATGCAATATGTTCATCAACATTGTGATTTTGTTCATAAAAAACAAAAATAGGACAATGTGATTTTGTTCATCAACACTGTGATTTTGTTCATCAACACTGTGATTTTGTTTATCAAATTGTGATTTTGTGAATAAATGAACTATTGTTTGTGCAACAAATATCTATTGTTTGTATATAAAAAATGGATGAATGTGTATCCAAATTGTATGCATTAATATATGTGTGTTTATCATAATTAGCTGTATTTGAGACAAAAATAATTGTTTTGATGTCGGTCTTGGTTTTATCTTGTTTGACTCCTTTGGATTTGTCATTGTTGCTACTGTGAAACATGTGGCTACTTCTTGGGCTCCAAACATAGCTAAATAAAGCACAAACACTCCTATTCGGTTTGCAACTGGCTTGTTCTCTTATCATACAACATATTATTGCAAAGTTGATAATTTATCTATTATCTTTTGCATTGAAGCTTCTATATCAACCTTAACTTATTTATGTACTATATTGAACACTTTATTCGTTTCTTTTGTTGTGCTCATATAGGTAGACATGAAAATTGTGTAGATAGTCCTAAATGTATAAATTGATGGTATTGACACATAAACACAAGTTTATTTCAATTCACAAATAAGGTTATATTAATGAACAAATAGCAGTATATTCATGAATAAATAGGGTATATCAATGAACAAACAATGGACAAACAAGGTTATATCAATGAACAAATAAGATTATATAAATGAACAAATAAGGGTATATCCATGAACAAATAGGGTATATCAATGAACAAATAATGGACAAACAAAAGTTATATCAATGAACAAACAAAAGTTATATCAATGAACAAATAACGGTATATTCATGAACAAATAGAGTATATCAATGAACAAACAAGGTTATATCAATGAACAAATAGAAGTATATCGATGAACAAATATGGGCATTGAGACCGCTTGATCTAGGCTCGGGTTTGTCTAAACTTGATGTCTAAGCATGGTAATCCATTGAGGTTGCGAAGCTTGATCCATCATGGCTCCTAAATGATCTAGAAGAGCATGAGTTGCATCTTGTATCTTCTTGTTTTGAGTTCTTGTGATTGGTCTGTCAAATGACACCTTTAGCTTTTCCTCGACGTCGTTAGGAGTCATAGACGGATGTTTGGTATCAATTATTGAACTTGAAAAAAGAAGACCTTCAGGATTTAACTTTTGCTTACATGTTGTAGACAACATGGAAATATCGTAATGACCTTATCTTTAACAATCAGAACACCATTTCTGGTTTGAAAATAATTATATGTGCATCAAAAACTAGATAATATTGTATTCATACACATAGATAAGGTTAAAAAATAAAATTGAAAATAAAAAAAGTTCGAAATCGATGAACATTGTTATCAAAAACTCGATACACAATTAGTTAGTATTGATGAACAAATGACAAATATGGATGAACAAATCGCTAGTTTTTATGAACAAATTGGGCGCGTCTCATAAAAACGTATTTTTCGAAAAATACGTGAATAATACGGGAAAAATTCGTCCGTGCCGTATTTATTGAAAAATACGCGAATAATACGGGAAAAATTCGTCCGTGCCGTATTTTATCTTTTTTAATGAATGTTTAATCAGGGACGTTGATTTTTTGGAATGGACGAGCGAGATTTATTCTTAATTCTCAGCTGGACGACCATTCTCAAACGACTCTTGACTCGGCTAAAATCGTTGTTGCCAAGATCAAAAATAAATAACCCTAAACTACTAACTAGTATAGCAAGTAAGCAAGGGGTCGAACCCAAGAGAATCGGATTTTTGACTAATCAGCGAAGAGCAAAGACATGAGTTTTGGGAGTTTAGGCAAACAAACAAACAAGCAAATATTATTAAGGATTAAATCAATTGGAAGAAAGCAGAGTTCATTCAATCAATTCCACCTTTTTACTCATCCGATCATTGATTCATTCACTTTTCTATTAATTCCCTAGTTAATTCCAATCCTTATAAAAGATTTCCGCTTGTCCACGGTCCAAGCGAAACGATGATATGAACAAGAACGCTTAATTCAAATCATACAAAATATTAAGGATAGAAGGATATTAATTCATGCAATCAAGCTACGAGTCTCATGCATAAAATAACAATCAAACACTCTTTCTCAATTCTAGTCCACGGTCCTAGAAAAGAGTTGTTTCAAGGATAAATAAGATTGCACAGACAACAATCAAACTAATCCAAACAGTAGAATATCAATCAAATTCAACAAGTTGCGCACCAAGAGAAATCAATTGATAATCATGAAATTAAACACAAAAGTTTTGATATTAACCAAGGGATAGAAAAGTTACCAGAATCTCACGAAATACATAAAAAGGCTTCCTTGATTAAACAAACTCCAATGGGAAATTAGTTCTCCATAATACTGAAATAAAACCTAAAAGTAAAAGTATGCTAGAAATTGTTCTCTAGATTGTGTCCTTCGAAAATACGAAACTAAACATAAATAGTCGAAAATAAACCTCAAAGATAAAATAATAAAAGATAGAATAAAACGAGGTGAAAACGACGGCGCTGAAACCCTCGATCCGCGAGCGCGGAAATAATCCGCGGTCGCGGATCCATCCTCTACCCTCGGCCGCGGAATCCCATCGATCCGCGAGCGCGGAAATAATCCGCGGTCGCGGATCCAGCCTTCCTCGCCCTCGGATGCTTCACTTCATCATCGGCACCGCGGGCTCGGATCTAATCCGAGGGCGCGGATCTTGACTCCTTAAGCTCTTCAATTTTGAATTAGGACTTCTGTCTTCCAAATCTTCAACTGTAGGCTTCTGCTGATATTACAGATAAACATCCTAATCTAGCCTAAAACACTCAGAAAATCCTAATAAAAATACAGAATTACGCTGTACTAAAACCAGCGTATCAACTCTTTCTCCAATTATATTTAGAGATCATAAAATTGGACAAGTGATAGAAACCTAATGTTTATTATAAAATATTCTTTATTATTAAAAAAATAATATTACTATTTTTTAAAATATTAGGAACATAATTATTATATTTGAATTACTTTGAAATGATTATTAATATTTAATTTATAATATTAAATCATAAATCATTAATTTATTACTATATACTAAAGTGGATGTTAAAATAATAATTACAACGGTTCTATATTGAATTACACCGCCCATCTTTTTTAAATCAATTTAATTTGTTGACAATTAATTGAATTATTTTTAATTGGATTATTTCATATTATTTTAATAGACTAATTTTATTTTTGGATAGGATAGATTTTATCGTTTCTTAAAAAAATCCTTACTTATATCAATAATTAATTTTAGAAATTATATTTTTTTATTTTTAAATTATTGATGACCAATTGACCATTATGCACGACAATCCTTTGATAATTAAAAAAAAAATACTATTAGGAACTATTATGACCATTTTAAAAAATAGATATGTGAATCATCATATTGTTATATAACCTACTGTATACTATAAGCATTTATATCCTCTTTTCTGACTTAATTTTAATGGAGTTAGTATGATGCGGGACTAGAATCCAAAGACTTCAATGCAAGGAGATCCACAACTCGATCCAAGCAAACTTGATGGGGGACGTGGTTCCAATGGAGGACATCTCTTGAAGGGCCTTTTGAGTTTGGTTTTAATGGATGATATGGACAAACTTATGAAGATAGAAGTGATGGAAGTTGGTGGAGATCGCTGGATAAAAATAAAATAAAAATTATTTTTTTATTTTCGCTTGTTTATGATAAAAACACGACATTCGATTTTTGCGTGACGTTCACATATTTTATGCATATGTTCACACTATTATAAGACATCTTCACATATTATCACCTTTTCAGTTCAGAGATTTTAAAATACGTTCACATATATTACAAGTGTGTTCACATATTAGCACTGTTTGTTCATGTTTTATGGTCATATGTTCATGTTCGATTAAATCATCATACATGCGTTAAAAGATTTAAAAAAATTTGGCAAAAAAAAATATTTTATTTTATTTTTTCTCTTATTTTTGCCAAAAACACGACACTTGACATTTTACATTCTATTCACATATTTTATACACATGTTCACATTATTACAAGGGATGTTCACATATAATCACATTTTAACTTCAGAAAATTTAGTATATATTCACATATAATATAGGTACGTTCACATTTTTACTTTTCTTACTTTGTACTTTTTTACTTTTTTTTATTTTTTTTATTTTTTTAATCGGATGACTCAAATTGATTTCTAGTGTTTTGATCGGATGATCCAGATTCATTTCTAGTTTTCATGATAAACCCCATTTTCATTTGATTCAATCTCCTATTTATGTGCATGCAATATGCAATTCAAAAATTTTAAATTCTTAGTGTACTCTGTTATGTACTCTCTTTTTTTAATTGGTCCATGTAGAAAAAAAATTAGATTAAAAAAATATAAGGAAAAATATCAATTATTACTTAAATTAAAAAGATAATTATTCTTTTTTAATCCTTTCCCAGGCCAAATTAGCGTATCTTAATACAATTTGTGAAATATAGATTTGAGAGAATGATTCGATAAAAAAAGAGAGAGTAGAGCAAAATGGAAGAGCAATTTCATTTTCTTGAGCAATTCTATTACAAAGAGAGAAAAGCTTCTTATATGAGACTGACAAAGTGAAAGTGACGTTGCAACAAAATGCAACGTTTTACAAGCTGAAATACAAAGTGCAATAGAAGAGTAAAACGTTGTGCTTAAGGTCATGTAAACACCCCCTCCTTCAAACTGGAGCAGGGGAAGGAGAAATGAACTTGCCCAGTTTGGACAGTAGCTCCTTGTGGTGTTGTGAAGGCAAGATCTTAGTAAGGACATCAACTAGTTGATTTGTAGTAGGCAAGAAACTGAGTTGCAACAGACCATCCATGACCTTCTCTCTCGTGAAATGACAATCTATCTCCAAGTGTTTTGTTCGTTCATGGAACACAGGATTTTGAGAAATGTGAATAGCCGACTGTTGTCACAATGCAAGGTTACTAGCTTGAGATTGTGTTCACCAAGTTCTTGGAGCAAATTAACCAACCAGGTGATTTCTGTTGCAGCCTGTGATAAAGCTTTGTATTCAACTTCAGATGAACTTCGAAAAACCGTTGCTTGTTTCTTTGATCTCCAATCAATAGGATTGGAACCATGTAAAATGACATACTGTAACACCCCTATTTTACAACATTGGGTATTACCGCCAGTGACCTCGGATTTTACCGTTCAAAGTCACCCAAGGCTTTTAGAATGATATTGAACTCATAAAACGCGGAAAATTAACATAATTTATAAAATCAAAGGGTGCTCTTGAAAGAGACTTTGTTCATACAAACCATCGTTACAATACCTTAACAACAGAGAAGTTTGATAGCGGAAATAATAAAACTTGTTCTTGCACATTAAAGGAAATAAACCAAAAGTACGATAATACATCTTTGCGATTCTTGCCCTTCCTTCGTCTTCACTTACGCCTTGTTCGGGTTCCTAGGTTCTGATATAATTCGCGAGGGGCGAGAATATGCTAGGCAAACATGCGGAAAAGAAGAATTAGTCTAAGAGACTAAGCAAGCGGGAACGGAACTTCCCTAGGGTAATTTGGTAATTTATAATATTCGAGAGAGATATTATCTGGATGTGTTCCAGGTATAGAACTTTATGTGGGGTTTAACGGAGCGAAGTAGGGCGTATCTCAAGTGGAGATAGCTCGTTAATCGAGAGAAAGCTACGAGATTGTAGACTTCTTTTAGAGTAGAAAGTATGTTGGGAACGTTATTAATTCAAGCAAGTTTAAAAGCCTCTCGCGCCCTGAGGCGACCGAGAGCTGGATCGATCATTTGAGACCGGTCCGGTTTTGATGTCTTTTAAATGTGCATTGGCACTTATCTTATATCGTGACGAAAATATCGATTACGTTAATGATTTTTTTTACAGAGTGTGGGGGGCTTGCATGGCCCGGACCACTTAAGGGAAAACTCCGTTTCCGACACTTAGCTACGGTGCCACTCATCCCCCCTTGCAATCGGAGCAGACATGGACTATGATTCTGAAGGTCGTACTTTAAGCGCACTTGCACACGACTTAGTAAGTTATATAGAGGCGTCGGGTTAATCCCGCGCCCCTCACTAGTTCGTTCGAAACCGTTTTCTTAACGAGACCGTAAACAATCAAGGCCACAACAAAACTAGCATAATAGTCCTATCAAATAGTAAATAGCGGAATAACGATAACAGTGGGGTCATTATATTTAACAATCGATATTCCTAGGTTCGTTTATTACTCAACAAACAAGTTGTTCCTAACGTCGAGAAATTTCACGGAATGAAATATAAGGTTACAAGGGGAAATTCCACTTGCCTTTGCTTTTACGATAATAGACTGGTTGTTCACGACTTGGAACGGACTTGACCTATCGACACAGAAATTTATGAACGAGCTTTAAAAAGAATTTTCTTTAAATTCTTTTAAAGTTTTAAAATTCTCTATATACTTATTTCAAGAGAATAAAATTCTAAATTATTATTATAATAATTTAGGTGGGGCTAAATAAAATAATAATATTCCTTTATTATTATTTTAACTTTTTAATATCCTTTTTATTCTTATAAAATCCTTATTCTTAATACCTAATCATTTTCACTCTTGGAAACCAAATAATATCTTTACTTAATTTATTAGAATATCCTTTTTATAACATAACTTGATATTCTCTTATGAAATCATATGATATAGTTTTCAACCTTAAAAGATTTATTGTATTTAAAATATTCTTAGGATTGTAAAAAGTCTACTATGCCCTTATAAAAATATCTTAATCTTAGTATTATTATAATATTATCCTTTATCAATAATATCCATAACATTACTTATAATATTATTTTCTATCCAATAATATTTTATTATAAATGATCTCATTAAAATCCTCATTTAAATATGCAAGTAATATTAAGTAGAGATAATAATATTACTAGGCATCCTTTTTAGTAATTCCCATAAATAGGACTTTCTAGATAATTTATATAGTAAGCTTTCTATAAATATAGTATGATAATAAAATAATCTTATTATCCTATTTACATAAATTCTCCCATATCTTTAGTTTATAAAAATAGTAGAATTATGTCTTAAAACATTATTTTATAATCAAAAGTATATAATTATGATAACTTAGATCAAGATATATTATTTTTTTCTATTTTAAATATCTTTTCATGCAAGGCAACTTTTAACAACTTAGCAATATAAATATTTTATTCTATATCACATTATTATCATATCTACAATAGTCATTAAATAAAACTTATATCTTTAAAATCTCTACACTTAGAGATATGTCATATAATAATATTTTTTTTATATTCTTCTAACAAGGTATTATTCAATAATAAAAAACTACAAACTTTAAAATAATAACTTTATATAAAATACTTTTATATGAGATCTGATTATGTCTTGCAAATTATGATATGAATTAAATATTAAGTAGGATAAAAGCTTACCTAATATACTTATAATTTCCTTAATTGATTTATTTCTTTTTCTCAACTAACAAGATCTCAAGCTAGTATTTTTATTAAATTTAATCTTGTATGCTAACAATAATAAGGAGATCTATTTATTTATAACAAGTATTTATTTTAATTTAAATAAGATAACAATTTAATTAAAGGGGAATTTGTGGGCTCTTACAGTAACATATTCTGAAGAACAGAATACTGGAGAAGGGGGAGGTTGAAGGTGCTCCAATGGTGTTTTTAAGGGGGAGAAATAGAATTTCTAGGGCTTCTCTAAGCTGATTTTTGGAACTAGATTGAGAGCAAAATGCTAGAAGAGAAGAGAATGGATGATTGTGTGAATTTGAAGGAGGTTTGAGCCCCTTTATATAGGCAAAGGAGAAAAGCTATGGATTCATGCCATTGAAGATGCACCAATGGAGAGGAGGAGGATGATCATCCATTGGGCCTTTGTGTGTTAGTTTGAAGTGATGGAGCATGATGCAATAGGCTTAGTCTTACAAGCAAAGGGAGAAGGAGAAGAAGGCTCCATTGCCATGCATTGGGGAAAATTTCAATCAACGTCAATTCAATTCAAACAAAAGTGTGATGTCTCTTGGAAGAAGAAGATTAGGTTAAGATAAAAATAAGAGAGTTGGGTAATTGAATAGAAAGTCACAATGGTCTAGCGGATTGTGGGTAGGGGCGTGTGAGAGGGGTTGCAAGAGGTCTCGGGTTCGATCCCCGACTCTTGCCTTCTTTTTATTAAACTTTAAATGTATTTTTAATAACTTGTTGAACCCGTTTTATTTAATAAAAACCGGAAATTATAAGGCAGTATTTTTTATATAAATGCTTTATTCCTCCATAACCCTTATAATGCATTCTCGAATTGATTTATTTAATTTATCTAAGAACTCTCTTTAAAGAGAAAAGGGTTATAAAATTATATTAAGAATTCTCCTTTATAAGGGAAAAAGATTATAAAATTATATTATATTGGTTTTAAAAACCTTGGAATATTGCGGATATTACAATAGTACCCCCTTAATTTAGTTTCGTCCTCGAAACTAGGAAAAAGTAGAGCGGTATCGAGATGGAAGAGAACGATAACTACAAGACTCACAATGTGAGGACACTACGGGGGTCTAGTACCCCCTTAAAGGATAATACTAACTGTGCCTAAGACGACATCAATTGGGGAAAACGTCTCTGCATGTCTTGCTCGGTTTCCCAAGTTTCCCAAGTTGTACCTTCATTGCCATCTTTGGACCAAAGTACTCGTACTAGAGGTACTTCTTTGTTGTGTAGCTGCTTAACTCGGTGCTCTACTATTTTAAGTGGTCTCTCTTCATAGGTGCCGTCCGATTGGATTTCCACGTCATCGAAGTTGATCACGTGGGACTCGTCGGGCACATATTTCCTTAAGAGTGACACGTGGAAGACATTGTGGACGGGGTGAGCTGAAGGTGGTAAGGCAACTCGATAAGCTAGGTTGCCGACTCTTTCTAGGATCTCAAAGGGTCCTACATATCGAGGGTTAAGCTTGCCTCGTTTACCGAAGCAGAAAACGCCTTTCGAGGGAGATACTTTGACGAAAACCTTGTCTCCTACTATGAACTCGATGTCTCGCCTTTTCAGGTCTGCATAGGATTTATGTCGACTCTGTGCAGTCAACATTCTTTGACGGATGAGAGCAACCTCTGAGGCAGTCCTTTCTACTAGCTCCGGTTCGAGAAGTATCTTGTCGGCATTTTCGTCCCAACAGATCGGAGAACGACATTTCCGGCTCTACAAGGCCTCGAAGGGAGCCATCTTGATGGTGGAGTGCCTGCTGTTGTTGTAGTTGAATTCTATGAGATTCATGCTGTCATCCCAACTCGTTGTGCGGTCTAGCACACAAGCTCGAAGCATGTCCTCGAGAGTCTGAATGGTTCTTTCAGACTGACCATCGGTTTGAGGATGGAATGCTGTGCTAAATTTCAGTTCGGTTCCCATGGCCTTATGCAATTCTTTCCAGAATGAGGCCATGAAACGACCGTCTCGATCAGAGATGATTGTCTTTGGGGTTCCATGGAGGCAGACTATTTCTTTGATGAAGACTGCTGCTAATTTCGGAGCTTTCCACGTCTTTTGAATGGCAATGAAGTGGGCGCTCTTGGTGAGCCGATCCACGATAACCCAAATGGAATCCTTTTTCTTTTGAGTCTTGGGTAGGGCGGTCACAAAGTCCATTGCGATATCCTTCCATTTCCATTCCGGCACGGGAAGGGATTGCAATTTTCCTCCAGGTCTTCTATGCTCTATTTTTACTTTCTGACAAACTAAACACTTGGATATGAACTTTGCGACTTCTTGTTTCATGTTTGGCCACCAGAAGTTTCTTCGTACATCCTTGTACATCTTACTTGCTCCTGGGTGTACGGAATAGGCAGATGCGTGGGCTTCTTTCAAGATGATCTTTCGAAGCTCGTCCACGGCTGACACACAAATCCGGTTTCGAAACCAAAGGGAACCGTCATCCTGAATGACGAACCCAAGTGCCTTGCCTTCTTGTACTTCGCCACTGATCCGGATCAGCATGATATCATCAGTTTGCTTCTCTCTGATTTCGGCCAACAAGTCGGATTGGATCTCCAAGGTGTTTAGGCAACCTTATTGTCTACCAAACCAGAGCTCAATACCTTCTCTTATCAGTTCTTGCTGTAACTTCGGCTGAACCGTTAGCATTGCGATTAAGCCCTCTTATTGTGTCTTACGACTGAGAGCGTCGGCCACGACGTTAGCTTTGCCCGGGTGATAGAGCAGCTCGATGTCGTAGTCTTTTAGTAGTTCGAGCCATCGTCTTTTCCTCATGTTCAGTTCCTTCTGAGTGAACACGTACTTCAAACTCTTGTAGTCCGTGAAAATCTGACACTTTACCCCGTAAAGTGATTTCGCCAAATCTTTAAGGCAAACACCACTGCTGCAAGTTCAAGGTCGTGCGTCGGGATGCATAAGCGATTACTTTCCCATTTTGCATAAGAATGCATCCTAAGCCTTGCTTTGAGGCATCACTGTAGACCACATAACCTTTGTGTCCATCTGGCAGTGTCAGCACTGGTGCACTTGTGAGGCGCTTCTTGAGTTCTTGGAAGCTTTCCTCGCATTTCTCATCCCATACAAACTTCTTGTGGGTCTTCCGGAGTAGCTTCGTCATGGGTAGGGCGATCTTTGAAAACCCTTCGACGAACCTTCGGTAGTACCTCGCAAGTCCTAGGAAGCTGCGAATTTCTTTTACATTCTTTGGTTGCTTCCATTCGGAGTCTGCTTCAATTTTCTTTGGGTCTACCATAACTCCGTCTTGGTCGATGGCGTGGCCTAATAAAGCAACTTCTTTAAGCCATAAGTCACACTTGGACAACTTGGCGTAAAGCTGGTTGTGCCTTAGAATCTGTAGCACAGTTCGGAGATGCTCTTCATGCTCAACTTGATCTCCGAAGTAGATTAGGATGTCATCTATGAAGACAATGAAAAACTTGTCAAGGTATTCATGGAAGCATCGGTGCATCAGGTCCATGAACACCGCAGGTGCATCGGGCAACCCAAATGGCATCACTACAAACTCGTAGTGGCCATAGCGGGTGCGGAAAACGGTCTTTGGTATGTCCTCCTCTCAGATCTGGAGTTGATGATACCCCAACCTCAGGTCGATCTTGGAAAACACCTTGGCGCCTCGAAGTTGGTCTAAGAGGTCGTCTATCCTTGGAAGAGGATATTTGTTCTTGATGGTGACTTTGTTCAACTCTCTGTAGTCTATGCATAAACGGAAAGTCCCATCCTTCTTCTTTACAAAGAGTACAGGCGCTCCCCAAGGCGAGGCGCTTGGTCGGATGAAACCCTTCTCAAGCAGCTCTTCGAGCTGACTCATGAGCTCTTTCATCTCTATCGGAGCCATCCTATAAGGGGCCTAAGAGATCGGTGCGATTCCTGGCTCGAGGCTCACTGAGAACTCGACTTCTCGTCGGGGAGGTAATCCGGGGAGTTCTTCTGGGAAGACGTCGGGAAATTCTCTGGCTACAAGAATCTCTTGAATATCCACGACCTTTTTCTCCGTTGGCTCGAGGTAACAAAGATACCCAACACAGCCTTGTCGGAGTAGCTTCCCGACCTTCATGGCATTGATCACCTTTCCATTTTCTTCTTCTCGTTTTCCTTTGAATTTGCAAACGTGCTTCCCTCCTGAGTTTATGGTTACGGTTCGGGTGTAGAAATCGATTATCGCTCCGTGACGGGACAACCAATCTCTTCCGAGGATGATGTCATAGGGGTCCATTGGAATGCATATCAAGTTGGAGTTGAAGCTTCCTCCTTGAATGCTTAAAGGAAATCTACCTAATTGTTTCGCCCCTATGATTCTTTCTCCGTTGGGAAGGTTCACGACAAACGGTTCACACTCCTCTAGGTTATCTATTTCTAGGAGTTCTACACACTTCTCGGATATGATAGAATGCGAAGCACCGGAATCAAAGAGTATGAAAACATCTTTAGAGCGGATATGGAGGGTACCTTGACAGATAGGCTCCTTAGGTTTGTCGGTGGTGCGCATCTCGTATAACCGCTATCCTTGACCCTGGGGATGTATTGGTCCCTTTCCCTTGTTGTGAGCTGTAGACTGGACCGATGCAGTTCCCGCTATTCTGTTTGATGCTTGAGGGCGCTGAGAGACTGTATTTGAACAGGCTTGGCTTGATGGGTTTGCTGGTTCCCTGTAGAATTGGTGGAGATGTCCGTCCTTCCCAAATTTAAACATTTCTTGGGAGCTTTAAGACAGTTCCGGTGGAGGTGACCTGGTTCTGTACAGTTGTGGCAGACAATCGAGCCTCTTTTTGATTCCGAGCTTTGGAAAGATTTTGGCCCAGTTGACATGGCCCTGTTCTTGCTCTTCTTAGACCATTGAGATGCTTGTGGGGAAGCTGACATGGCCCTGTTCTTGCTCTTCTTAGACCATTGAGATCCTTGGGGGGAAGCCAGCCTCTTGAATCCACTTTGACTGGAATGGTGAGGCTTTCCTCCGCCAAACTTTCTGCGCTCGGGGCCCTTGAGGGTCATTTCCATCCTATGGGCAACATCCATTTACTCCTCTAAGGTCTTGAAGGAGCGATTCACCATCCATGGTTTGATGGTGTCGCTCATCCAGCGGTGAAAGCGCTTGATCTTCTGTTGCTCAGTGGTGATCTCTTCCTCGGCGTACTGGAGAAGATGATTGAACTTTTTGGCGCGTTCAAGCACACTCATCCCATGGATCTTCGGGGAATGGAGTTCGTCCAACTTTTCATCCTTCATGGATTTAGAGAAGAACCGGTGCATCATTTTATCTTTGAACATAGCCCAACTTAGATCGGGGCGAGTGGACAGACTAGAGATTTCCCACCATTCACTTGCTTCATCTTTAAGCTTCAGAGCAGCCATGTGCACTTTGTCTGCTTCCGAGCAGTGCACGTTCCTTAGAAGCCTCTCGACGTGGGAGAACCAATATTGGATTCCCGATGGGTCGCCTGTCCCGTCGTATGAGTCGGGCTTCATAGCGTTGAAGGTCTTGATTCCCTCTACGAAGCTGACTTCCTTAGATTTATCGGGAATGACCTCGGCTTCTTGAACTTCCTCTGGCACCTCCTCTGGTGCTTCGATGTTTGCTGGGTTAGGTACCGCAGCAGGGATGGCCTCTTGTACTAGTTGTTGTAAGAGAGTGCGTAATGCGGCTACTGTATCCTCGTTGAATGCCATAGGAGCCACTGGTGCAGGGGAGGGTTAACTCGAGGCCCACCTCTGACCTCGGATTGGCTTTCATCATGACCTTCCCCAACAGTGCTTGGATTGACTCGGCGACTGTTACCTCTTGCGTTGACCATCTGAAGGTTTTAAGTTGGTTTCATTTGTTAATTCAATAATATAAGTAAGAATTAACTCGCAAGTTTTTCAGAGAAGAAAGGAAATTTTATTAGAACTTTTTCATAAGAGTCATTACAAGGCTTTATAAGCCGTTACACTAAGGACGGAAAAGAAAAGCTAAGCCGACTCGACTTTCTAGAGACAAAACGAAGTCGAGAGAAGTGGTCTAAGCTCACTTCTTTAGAATGGAAAGGTACAAGCTAAGGTAATCTAAATGCAGTCGGTATACTTGTCGAGGAAGCCTTCCTCGAAGAGAGTCTCATCGATGATCCCGGTATCGTTGTTGAGGAGGATGTTAGCCTGCTCGATCCGCCTTCTACGACGGTTCTCGCGAGCTTGGAGGTCAGCGATATAGATCCGGTGTTGGATCCTTTCTTCTTGTTCCCTTGCTGACTCATTGACCCATTCCTCCTTCTGCCTCTATAGAAGGCCAAAGTTCACTCCGCGGGTCCCAAAGGGTACGATGCCTGGGGGTGGTGGCTCGTTGATGAGGTATTTTCAGTTGTCGTTAATACCTATCAAAGAAACCTTATCTTTACCAACTCAGTAGAGCGGAAAGTAAGGGTCGATCCCACAAGGACTCGTGTATCTGTGCTTTTACTTGAATGCCAAGTAACCAAAAGGGGGTTTTCTGAATAATTATCTAAACTAATATGCAAAAATAAAACTAAATATGAATCAAAAAGATGATTTAAATATATAAAAGACAAACGTGTTCAGCTAGTTAAATCCATCATGATATTGCTTTGTTGATCATCGATTCTCTTGATTCTCTTCTCACTTGAATAATCTATTGTGGATAGTGATCCTACTAAGGATTAATGTAACACCCCGACTTCCGACGGGGCACTACTAAGAAATAGAACTTACTAGGTACTATTAAATAGGTTGACAACTACACTTTAGGATCTTGCAACGCGGGCACGACGAGAAAACGAAATAAAAACATCCAACCTTTCTTTTATAAAAATATAGAAAATATAGTTATGCATGAATTCCCGAAAACCTAATTATAAATATCCTGAATCTGACGAATCATCACCAACAATAAAATCATTCGACGAAAACAGAAGACAAGTCATAATACCAACTCTAACATATTAATAAAAATAACATCCTAAAAATAACACAACTAAACTATCGTAAAAATAATCCCATCCCACTATGACACGCGCTCTTTACCGCTCCGGCCCGCCATCTGGCCTCGGTTCCTGCACGGCTCCCTGATTCATACCTGGAACTGAAAAATATTCCCCGAAGGGTCAGCGTCTAATATACCAAGCTAGATAGAATACGGAAATTGTAGAACGTTTCGAAAACATTTCTAAAGTCAGCATACAAATCCTCAATCGCAATCATATCTCTAAAGGCCAATACCTAAATTAGTTATAATCAGTCACACAGAACCACATATGCATTTACAATCACAATCTCATAACACAACAATTCCTCCTTTTCCACAATCCGACTACCAAGGCGCTCATCACCGCGCCGAGTGCAGAGGCAGGCCCTCCCACTCCACTTCACAATCTCCCTTCTAACCCCGGGCTAAGCCTCCACTGGAGCACTTGCCAAAAACACACAGATAATACTTTTCGTTTTGAAGGGGCACGGTTTCCCTGTCACACGGGTCAAAGTAGCCAACTCTTCCTCCACGCCAGCTACGATGGGCCGTGTCGGAAACGGTACCAACATAGAGAAAACGTTCCAAAAATATCCTTCCGATAAAATACGTTCAAAACCATTTTACGCACACAGCAATTCAAGAAGTTCAAACAATTTAAAAGGTATTCGGGACTAGTTCCCAAAACCCGCCCTACAATAACGGTACGCAATCTAACAGGGTAGAGAAGAATCGAGCAAGTCGAAAAACGACTTACCTCAATGAAAGATCCTTTAACGAAGGTGGAAATGTAAGAGTGTGGCCAAAAGTGATTCCCTAAGAATAATATTAATCCGACAAACTGTATTAGATTCAAGCCTCACCTCGGTTCTTAAAACCGAACCCAACTTACCCATTAACCATCCCCGAGCAAAACTTTCGAATCCCTTAATTGTGCTTGACCACCAACATACCAATTTCTAATTAAACATTACCCTAAATTTAATAATGCAAATCCATAAAATTATAGTCGTTTGCATGTACCGACCTGATTATACTTAATTTATAATACCGATTAAACACTATTCTATAACTGAAAAAAAGATCCACTTTCAAAGTGAATTAAAATTATGTTCTACTCCACGTTAATGTTCAACCCCTCCCACACACAAACATTATTATATATGTATTTTTATATGAACATTCAGCATACATATAGGACAAATCCGATTACTACAAAATCAATTCAAACTCGACCGAACAGGATCGCAAGACAGAAAAAAAAAACATGACTGAGAAAAACCAAGCCGGAAGAAGGGAAAGGCAAGGTCGGGTTACCGACGCTTACCGGCGACAATGGCGGCGTTCACCGCGGCAACGAAAAAAAGATGATCGACGACCTTCCCACCGGCGTGCGTAGAATAGGCCCACTTGGCGGCAGAACCGCTACGCTGCAGTCGGTTTGATGTGCGACTGCTGCTCCCCAACCCAGATCGGCGAGTCGGCGCCTCTGGTGGATCAAAGGCGGCTTCGATTATCAACGATGATCTCGAACGGAATGAACCAAGAAAGGGAGGCGACTACCGCCCCGATAAGCTGCTACCGGAGAAATTTATGAGGGCGGGTCTTGGTTCTGGGAATTGGGTTTTGACAGAGTTCGAATGAACGCTTGTGAAGGGTTTGGTTGATCATGAAGAAAGGTCGGAACGGAAATATATAGAAAGAAGATTTGGATAGAATTTTAGTGAAATATGATAAGATAGATAAAGTTAGGTTGGGATTTGGCTTTAGAGGAAATTTTAATTTAATATAAAATTGTCTACGACTTTAATGATTTAGTTACCTAAATATGTCAATTGTATGTATAAGGATCAACTAACATATTAAGAATTATATATTTTTATAAAGTATTAAAGTTATTAGTACAACTCAAGGATTATAATTAACGAGTTACATCTTATCTCGGAAGTTACTTGCGAGTCAAGATTTCGGCTACTAGTACACTGAGACGCTTGTTTTCCCGACCTAGGTGGAAAAACGGAGCCCATATATGACATACTACCCCCCTTAAAGAAAGTTTCGTCCCGAAACTTAGGAATGAAAGGAACTGAAGTATAAGTGTAATACTTAAAGGATTACTAGACTTAGCTTGAGGTTCTACAAATACCTCCTCGTGAGAAAACGGTTCGTCCCGAACCGCTGTTCTAAAACATTTTATGAAACTAGGGTATAAAAGTAAGGCCATAATAAACAAACAAAATCAATCCCGTTTCATGTGCATCGTCCAAACCAAACAATTATCCGAGCAACAATCAATAAAACAAAAAGTCATAAACAAAGCAACAAAATCCCGATTCAAACAACCGAACAAACCTAATGAACAACTAAAGGTCCCCATGTCCTGAAAAACTAAACTACTAGTAGCTAAACCATACTATCAACCGACAATTAAAAATCTCAAGCTAGGTCGTCGGGTGGAGCGAAGACATCCGATCCTTCCATTCCCTTCATCTCAAACACTCGAGTAGGAACTGCGCCAGTGTTACTAGCTCCTGCACTCCGACCAACACTCTGATCTGGTGTCTGCCGTGCTGGTGGCCGATGATGGGCTCCCTGATTTCCCGTCCCCGGTACCGATCCCTGCGAAGGCGCGCCAACCGTACAGAACCTTTGAAGATGTCCGGGCTTCCCACATGTAAAACATTCCTTCACTGGACTAGGACACTGGTTCCTCAAGTGCTCAGCGCTTCCACAGTTGTAGCATTGTCTTTGATTCCCGGCAGCCCGACTCTGCCGTGATCGTTCTTGGCGTCCCGCTGGCTAGAACTCTAGTCTACTCTGCGGGTACCGTCTAGACTGATCGTCACCCTTAGAAGTTGCTGCAGTTGCCATTTTCCGTCTCTTACCCCCTCCTACCTGAGCATCCACCTGTTTCGGCCTCAGAGTGGCCATAGCATACGCCAAAGCAGATTGTTGAACCTCTCCCAACGTCGCGAGTCGGAGACCAGACACATAGGCACGTAAATGCGGCTGCAACCTTTTCAGGAAGGTCGCAATCTTCAACTCTTCAGTAGGGGCAGCATTTGGCACCGCTGCCAACTCTTGCTGAAACTTCAGAATAGTCTCTGATACTGTGATATTTTCGGGTCCAGCATCCCGAAAAGCAGCCTCCCGAGCCGCCCTCACCACCGGAGGACAATACTGATCTCGAATCCGCCTCTCAAACTCCTCGAAAGTCACCTCATTCCGGTGGTCCCTACACAATTCCCACCAGTCAAAAGCACTCTCCTGTAGCAGACTCTGTACTAAGGACATCTTCCGCTCCTCCGGTGCCTTAATGGAGTCCAACGCGGATTTCACCCTCCTCAACCACTGCTCTACGTCAGAATCCTGAGCTCCAGCAAAGTTCGGCACTCCAGTCTTCCTAAACTCCGCGAGCCATTTGTCAGGCTGAGGCTCGCGATACTGTCTCCTCGGTTCGACCACATGATCAGCTACCACTGGTCCTCGCGAATCTGGCATTGCTCCTAGCTGGGCAGCCAAAACAGAGTCTGGTCCTGGTGCCCTTCTCTCAGCCTCTTGTTGCCCTGCAACTGCGTTCAAATTCGGTGCAGCTCCTGCCCCCATTAAAGTCTGCAACAACAACTGGATTGCAGCGTTCACCTCTGGGGCCAGTCCCGCTGGTGGCACTCCTCCTCCTACCTGAGCCCCGTTTGCTGGGAGAACACCTCCAGCGACAGATGCGCTATCCTCTCGATGAACAGCAACAGCCACATCCTGACTCTCAGCAACCTCCTCCTGATTGATATCATGTTGTACCTCTGGCTCAGCATCTACATGGGCCTCTCCTCTACCCCTGCCACGGCCCCGACCTCGGCCTCTACCGCGGCCTCTTCCGCGGCCTCTTCCATTGGCTTCAGCAGCTCTTGCTCTGGTTGGTGGGGCCATCTATAACAGAAAGTCCCACGATCAAAATTTAAACATCCTATTTACTAACGGTATTCTTACTATTCTACGTGAGGTCCTTCGGCTGATGGGGCGGAGTCGCGACGTGTCACCTACCCCCCTATATGCAACATGTCTACCCTAGTGAAAACATTTGAAAACACCGGCCGATTTCAGTTTTAAGTTGGACCTCGGGTACTCTTTGTTGGTCAGTTCCATGTGCCCTGTTGTCAACCTCGCTCTGATACCAATTTGTAACACCCCGACTTCCGACGGGGCACTACTAAGAAATAGAACTTACTAGGTACTATTAAATAGGTTGACAACTACACTTTAGGATCTTGCAACGCGGGCACGACGAGAAAACGAAATAAAAACATCCAACCTTTCTTTTATAAAAATATAGAAAACTTAGTTATGCATGAATTCCCGAAAACCTAATTATAAATATCCTGAATCTGACGAATCATCACCAACAATAAAATCATTCGACGAAAACAGAAGACAAGTCATAATACCAACTCTAACATATTAATAAAAATAACATCCTAAAAATAACACAACTAAACTATCGTAAAAATAATCCCATCCCACTATGACACGCGCTCTTTACCGCTCCGGCCCGCCATCTGGCCTCGGTTCCTGCACGGCTCCCTGATTCATACCTGGAACTGAAAAATATTCCCCGAAGGGTCAGCGTCTAATATACCAAGCTAGATAGAATACGGAAATTGTAGAACGTTTCGAAAACATTTCTAAAGTCAGCACACAAATCCTCAATCGCAATCATATCTCTAAAGGCCAATACCTAAATTAGTTATAATCAGTCACACAGAACCACATATGCATTCACAATCACAATCTCATAACACAACAATTCCTCCTTTTCCACAATCCGACTACCAAGGCGCTCATCACCGCGCCGAGTGCAGAGGCAGGCCCTCCCACTCCACTTCACAATCTCCCTTCTAACCCCGGGCTAAGCCTCCACTGGAGCACTTGCCAAAAACACACAGATAATACTTTTCGTTTTGAAGGGGCACGGTTTCCCTGTCACACGGGTCAAAGTAGCCAACTCTTCCTCCACGCCAGCTACGATGGGCCGTGTCGGAAACGGTACCAACAATAACGGTACGCAATCTAACAGGATAGAGAATAACCGAGCAAGTCGAAAAACGACTTACCTCAATGAAAGATCCTTTAACGAAGGTGGAAATGTAAGAGTGTGGCCAAAAGTGATTCCCTAAGAATAATATTAATCCGACAAACTGTATTAGATTCAAGCCTCACCTCGGTTCTTAAAACCGAACCCAACTTACCCATTAACCATCCCCGAGCAAAACTTTCGAATCCCTTAATTATGCTTGACCACCAACATACCAATTTCTAATTAAACATTACCCTAAATTTAATAATGCAAATCCATAAAATTATAGTCGTTTGCATGTACCGACCTGATTATACTTAATTTATAATACCGATTAAACACTATTCTATAACTGAAAAAAAGATCCACTTTCAAAGTGAATTAAAATTATGTTCTACTCCACGTTAATGTTCAACCCCTCCCACACACAAACATTATTATATATGTATTTTTATATGAACATTCAGCATACATATAGGACAAATCCGATTACTACAAAATCAATTCAAACTCGACCGAACAGGATCGCAAGACAGAAAAAAAAAACATGACTGAGAAAAACCAAGCCGGAAGAAGGGAAAGGCAAGGTCGGGTTACCGACGCTTACCGGCGACAATGGCGGCGTTCACCGCGGCAACGAAAAAAAGATGATCGACGACCTTCCCACCGGCGTGCGTAGAATAGGCCCACTTGGCGGCAGAACCGCTACGCTGCAGTCGGTTTGATGTGCGACTGTTGCTCCCCAACCCAGATCGGCGAGTCGGCGCCTCTGGTGGATCAAAGGCGGCTTCGATTATCAACGATGATCTCGAACGGAATGAACCAAGAAAGGGAGGCGACTACCGCCCCGATAAGCTGCTACCGGAGAAATTTATGAGGGCGGGTCTTGGTTCTAGGAATTGGGTTTTGACAGAGTTCGAATGAACGCTTGTGAAGGGTTTGGTTGATCATGAAGAAAGGTCGGAACGGAAATATATAGAAAGAAGATTTGGATAGAATTTTAGTGAAATATGATAAGATAGATAAAGTTAGGTTGGGATTTGGCTTTAGAGGAAATTTTAATTTAATATAAAATTGTCTACGATTTTAATGATTTAGTTACCTAAATATGTCAATTGTATGTATAAGGATCAACTAACATATTAAGAATTATATATTTTTATAAAGTATTAAAGTTATTAGTACAACTCAAGGATTATAATTAACGAGTTACATCTTATCTCGGAAGTTACTTGCGAGTCAAGATTTCGGCTACTAGTACACTGAGACGCTTGTTTTCCCGACCTAGGTGGAAAAACGGAGCCCGTATATGACATAGGGTAATGTTTAATTAGAAATTGGTATGTTGGTGGTCAAGCATAATTAAGGGATTCGAATGTTTTGCTCGGGGATGGTTAATGGGTAAGTTGGGTTCGGTTTTAAGAACCGAGGTGAGGCTTGAATCTAATACAGTTTGTCGGATTAATATTATTCTTAGGGAATCACTTTTGGCCACACTCTTACATTTCCACCTTCGTTAAAGGATCTTTCATTGAGGTAAGTCGTTTTTCGACTTGCTCGGTTATTCTCTATCCTGTTAGATTGCGTACCGTTATTGTAGGGCGGGTTTTGGGAACTAGTCCCGAATACCTTTTAAATTGTTTGAACTTCTTGAATTGTTGTGTGCGTAAAATGGTTTTGAACGTATTTTATCGGAAGGATATTTTTGGAACGTTTTCTCTGTGTTGGTACCGTTTCCGACACGGCCCATCGTAGCTGGCATGGAGGAAGAGTTGGCTACTTTGACCCGTGTGACAGGGAAACCGTGTCCCTTCAAAACGAAAAGTATTATCTGTGTGTTTTTGGCAAGTGCTCCAGTGGATGCTTAGCCCGGGGTTAGAAGGGAGATTGTGAAGTGGAGTTGGAGGGCCTGCCTCTGCACTCGGCGCGGTGATGAGCGCCTTGGTAGTCGGATTGTGGAAAAGGAGGAATTGTTGTGTTATGAGATTGTGATTGTGAATGCATATGTGGTTCTGTGTGACTGATTATAACTAATTTAGGTATTGGCCTTTAGAGATATGATTGCGATTGAGGATTTGTATGCTGACTTTAGAAATGTTTTCGAAACGTTCTACAATTTCCGTATTCTATCTAGCTTGGTATATTAGACGCTGACCCTTCGGGGAATATTTTTCAGTTCCAGGTATGAATCAGGGAGCCGTGCAGGAACCGAGGCCAGATGGCGGGCCGGAGCGGTAAAGAGCGCGTGTCATAGTGGGATGGGATTATTTTTACGATAGTTTAGTTGTGTTATTTTTAGGATGTTATTTTTATTAATATGTTAGAGTTGGTATTATGACTTGTCTTCTGTTTTCGTCGAATGATTTTATTGTTGGTGATGATTCGTCAGATTCAGGATATTTATAATTAGGTTTTCGGGAATTCATGCATAACTATGTTTTCTATATTTTTATAAAAGAAAGGTTGGATGTTTTTATTTCGTTTTCTCGTCGTGCCCGCGTTGCAAGATCCTAAAGTGTAGTTGTCAACCTATTTAATAGTACCTAGTAAGTTCTATTTCTTAGTAGTGCCCCGTCGGAAGTCGGGGTGTTACAATTAAGATCCGAACTTCAGATTTAGTTGATAGAACTACCAGTCTAACAACCCTAATTATAAAACAACCTAGAAGACCTTCTAGATTCAATTAAATAACAACATGACGATTCAAGTTATCAATAGAAACAAACACTTAGAGCAACCAGACATCTAAGTGACTTGTGAATTTATTCCCTTCTTTAATCAACTTGTCCAACCGGTACTAAATTGATTAAAGTATACTCTTGATCAAATTAACTCCAACCGGTAATTAATCAGATTCAGTTATAACTAGAAATTCAATTAGGTAGCTAATCTAACAAAACGCTAGTTTAGATTCAAATAAGCATAGGGAATAAACTCTATTCGAGTTTGTTGAGAATCAATCAAACCTCACAACAATATACAAATCATGACTTCAATAACTAGCCAAACACAATAAATTTAGCAATTCATAATTAAATTAAAAACAAACTTACAAGAATTTCAAAGTTGCTCTCTTGAGAGAAAAAACCCTAGTCTCCAAAAGTTTGACAAAAGTTATCAGAAAATAAACTAACATAAAGTATATATATATGTCTTCTAAAATAACCCTCAAGACTTATATCTTAAGCCACATCTCAGACATGATATAATACAAGCCCAAAAATCACGAGCTTAGCCCAAAACTTCGGCCCAAATAATGCGCGCGTGAAAAATCCCGATTGCTCGGTTTGACATAAAGCGCGGCCGCACAATGTGCTATCCAGCGCAATTGTCCTTCAGTTTGGATTGCGCGGCTTTGCAATGCTCGGCTTGATCCCGAGCTTTTCTTCTTGTCTTGGCTCTTCATTTGCACTCCTTCAATCTTCAGTCTAGCATATCCTTCAATCTTCATTCATACCACCTCCTAGCCTCTTCAAGTCATCCATCACTGCCATGGTCAATCCAAACCTTGCCCCGCTGTTGCCCCTGAACCTAAAAACCTGCAAAACCGAGCAAACAAGCGCAAACTACCCGACAATACAAAAACCTAGAAACTACATAAAAACCAACCTAAAACTAGCTAAAACATATATAAAACATGAATCTAAACTACTCCTATATGCAAGCTATCAAATTCCCCCATGCTTAACCCTTGCTTGTCCTCAAGCAAGTCATAAATCCAAATCACACCATAGAAACACAATCATACCTCCATCTCAAGTCAAACAAGCATTTCACATATAATCAAAAACCCGACCAAGACTTCCTAACATGCATTATGATAAGCAAAAAGTACAGACCATTCATTCATTCTAGACCTCACCAAGGTAATTGTGTTTGCACTCAAACTCCCAAGTGTTTAAGGGTATGTGTTTCACTCGAAATCAACCATGAAAACTAGACTATTATATGCTTGCATCAGAGTTCTAAATCTCCACCGCTGGGGATCAAACACATAACAAAAATCATGAGGTCTTTTTAAGGTTTGTAATGAGGCCAAGGTAAAGAGAAATTTGGAAGGGATCATTTTTGGCTTGTGATGCTAAATCCGGTATAAAGAACTAATCCTAAACCCAAATTTTACACTTTCTTTTCTTACTTCTCCCAAACTTCTTTTACCAACTCCATAAAACTTTCAAACACTTTGTTTCTTCTCTTTTTTTTTTCTTTCTTTGCCTCTTCTTCAACTCTTTCTTTGCTTCAAGAAGACTACTAAATCTCCCCCATACAATTAAACTGAACTTTCAAACAATTAAACTGAACTTTTTCTTTTTCCTTTGCTTTGCAACATACTTTTCATCTTCATTTTTTTTCATTTACACACAAGAGTTGTTTCCCTCTTTTCCACCTTTTTTCTCAATCTCCCCCATACTTATACATAACTCACACAAAAGCAAAAACATAACCTAAAGTCCAAACTCCCGGATGGGTCAAGCTTATTAGGCTAGGAAAATTTTGTGGAGCTATCAAAAATAGGCTTAAAGCTTAAAAGAAATGGGGTTGTCAAAACATGGATCTTGTAAGGTAGGAATGGAAATAATAGGCTATAAGAAACATTGCCTCAATCATTTTAATGTCACGCATTCAATCATATAAAGGAGTCTTGAAAAAGAGTCATAACGCAAGTTCTAGAGCTAGATAATCATGGTGATACACTCAAGAATATAGAAAACAAATAATCATGAAAGGCCAAAAATCTCACAAGGCAAATTTTTGTCTAGAACTTCAGAATGAATCTAAAACTCAAGCTATATACATGCTCCATCCTATAATCAAGGTAATTAATCAATAATCATGCTCATATCATATCAACTTCAGCAAATCATGCAAATCATGGGTTAGAATTTATACTCAACTTAGAGAAACAAGAGAAATCAAACAATGGGGAAATAAGAACCTAAATGCAATATTTTTGTAGTTTTTAATTTTTTCTGATTTTTTTCTTCATTTTCAGGAATTTAATCAATGCATGCAAAATTTTAAATATGACCTAAACTAATGCAACTATATGTAATGCAAACAAGTAATTCCCTTCCCCCATGCTTAAAACATACTTTGTCCCTAAAGTATAGTAAAATGTAAAGGAAAAGAGAAAACTCACAAAACTCTAGTTGTTTGGCGGGTTGTAGGGCGGAAAATCCTGTGGTGGCGGTGGATACTCTGTAGGAGGTGGCTGGTACGGCGGATATTGAGGATATGGCGGGTCGGGAAAAGCATACTGAGGGTAAGACATGTGAGGTGGATAGCCCGCCGAACTCCATCCATCAAGTCTAGTGTTGAGCAACCTGAATTGCTCATCCTGGCGAGCCTGAAAAGCAGCAATCTACTGATCCTGATGAGTCTGGTAAGAGGTAAACCTCTCATCCACATAACTCCTCATACTCTAGAAGCTCTGATCAATGTGAGACGACATATCATTGTAACGTTGTGTGTTGTCCAACTGTATCTGTCTCATCATATCCATCATCTGACTGTACTGAGTATTAGAAAAGTGGGGACCACCCCCAGCAGGCAAAGACATATCAAACTGTCGCTGCTGGTTTTCTTCCTCAAACTCATCCTCCTCAGATTCTTCATCTTCATCAGACTCTTCCTCTTCTTCAGCCATAGCAAAGTCCTCATCATACCTCTCTTCTTCATCAGACTCCTCCTCAATAGCAATTGGAGTCTTCTTCTTACCCCTAGCAGGGCCCTTGACATCATTCAGCTCTAGGTCATCATCCCGGACTCCAATAAATCAGTTGCTCGGGTTGTTTCCAATCCTCACTCTAGCTCCATCAGGGAGCTTCATCACTCTCTTTGAATCTCCAATAGCCCAAAAGTAAGAGTTCCTGTACTTGTAAAGAGCACCCATCTTCTTAACCATGGTGAAGTCTATAGCCAAGGGCGGAATGTCAACCTATAGCCTGTCCAGATCAACCCCAAAATGCTTGGCTAGATGGGTCACAATCCCACCAATACAGATGGCTCCACCCCCTTTGTTCCCTACATGAGCCATATGGTGCATCAGCACAGAACCCACATTCAGCTTCTTCCTCTTTAAACAAGCGCCCAACACAACAACATCCTTCTTAGGGCAGTTGTTTCCACCATCACCCCGCCCATTCAGAGTACAAGCTATAAATCCTTGAAAGACTCTAATGGCAGGGTGAGAAATGGGAGATGCCTTTTCCTTGGTAGGATTATATGTGGACCTCCCGGTGATGGACCTCCAAAAATGCTTATCAGCCCATGTAGCACCAGTCTCATTTAGCACAACATCGTTGCCTAGAAAATTGCAAAATCCAAACGCAGTGTTGACCTCCTTCAAGGTCATCTTCCTCCTTATACCTCCCAACAAAAACTTAAAATCCCCTTCACCTCTGAAATCTGTCGACAAAGAGCTCAAAAACTCAAGTGTTAACCCCTTGAAAGTGGGTTCGCACAACTGTAAGAACTGCCCCATCTCAAGATGTGCCGCCATCTCCCTCAAAAGATGTGCTAGACCGAGCTCATTCATCAAATTCCAATCTATAAACCTAGTCTCTTTCCACTCCCTGTCTTTTAGCATATCAAACCGGGCTATGTGGTGAAGCTTTGTCAGACTAAACCCAAAATTCTCTGGAGTGATCTCTCCCTCCACAGTAGGAGGAACCAGATGAACACCCTGGCTAGCATGAGAGGAAGACGCACCATCCGTTCTATTTCTTTTTCGAGCCATAATTTCAGAATATCAAAACAACCTGCACAAACACCACAACAATCCAAGCAAACACAATTCTGTTGTCTCGGCAAGGAAAACCACAACAATAGATATAGAATCAAGCAAATAAATCCCTCAATCACTCTCTTCCCCCACTACCTAGAGCAATTTAATCAAAAATTAATCCAAATCTAGGTTAATCTCGGATTTGTAGAAAAAAGCTCAAATAAAACATAAATCTATGCTAGAATCATGCAATAAACGAACTTTTGTAAAGGAATTAAGCCTAAATCCGACCCTAGTGGAAGCAATTTCGGAATTTTTATGCAAAATCTAGATCTAGATTCAATCTTAAAAAACCGAAATTTAAGAGGGCTTTTGAGAAAACTTACTTGAATCCCGCTTGATTTTGAGTTCCTTGCTTGATTGTGGTTGAAAATCCGGCTTGAATGGGCAACAATGGATTACGCGGGATGGCTCACGAATTGCGCGGTCGCGCATTTTGCTACCCTGCGTAACCAACCCTCAGTTGGAATTGCTCGGGATGTCTCCTAAATTGCGCGGTTGCGCATTTTGGCAACCCGAGCAATTTCTTTAATTTAAGATTACTCGTGTTTGGGGACTTGATTGCTTGGCCATGCAATTTTAGCCCCCAATCCGAGTTTTTAGCTACTGTAAAAGGTACTTAGGCATGCTTTCCGACGCTGGCCCGGGCTATCCGTAGGTCTGAGGATTATTTTTACTAAAACTAAGCAACTAGAAATAACAAAAAGCAAAAACTCGAAACTAACAACAAAAGTCAAAGCAAAACTAAACTATCCCTTGGGTTGCCTCCCAAGAAGCGCTTGTTTAACGTCATTAGCTTGACGTAAAAAGGATATTAAGAAGGATACGAGCTATGGAATTCGATCTCCTTCCCATCGAACCCCATCTTTAATATGCCTTGTGGAATGTCAATCCTCGTATTAGCCGTCTTCAAGAATGGTCTTCCTAGCAACATAGACTCTTTTCCAGCTCTCGGTCCCATATCCAATATCAAAAAATCAGCCAGAAATTTCAAGGAGTCCACCGTAACCCATACATCTTCAATATTTCCCTTGGGCCTCACAGTGGAATGATCAGCCAACTCAACTATGGTTCGAGTCTCTTTCAACGGTCCCATACCGAGTTTCTCATATAAGGAGGAAGAAAGAACATTGACAGATGCACCTAAATCAATCAGAGCCTCATTCACCTTGGTGCTTCCGATCATACAAGGAATGGTGAACATGCCAGGGTCAATGCACTTCTCAGGCAAACGCTTTTGAAACACAGCTGGCACATGTTCTTTTCTTTGACTTGCTTCTGACTTTTCTCATTCTGTCCCCTTTTTAAAGTGCACAACTCTTTCAAAAACTTGGCATACCGGGGTACACTCTTGATCACTTTCAATAACAGGAAATTTACTCTGCATGTACTGAAAACCTCGAACAACTCCTTGTCACTTTTCTGCTTCCGGGTTTCTTTTAAGGCTTCAGGAAAGGGTGGAACAGGTACATAAGCCTTCAGAGGAGTTTCAGACGGATTCTCGTTAACGACCAGATTGCGCGGCTTGGCCTCCAATTGCGCGGCCGCACTTTCTGCCATCCCGCGTAATCCTGACTGAGACTGCATTACGCGGGTTGACAATTACTCGGCCGCGCTTTTAGCATGCAAGTCGAGCAATTCGTCTTTGACTTGTTCCTTCGTTTCGTCAACTTTGCTCATTTGGTACACTTGTCCCGCCTTAGAGACATCATAAATAGAGATAACACTCACATTCATCCTCGGATTGAGCTCTGTCTGTGTTGGCAATTTGCTGGATTCTCTAGCCTCTAACTTGCTTACCGCATCAACTATCTGACTAACTTGGCTCTCCAAGTTCTTAATACTAGACTTGGTCTCTTGTTGAAGCTGATTTAGAGAACCATGCATTGTAGAAACAGTCTGAGTCAGATTTCTGATCATCTCTTCAGTGGACATAGCATACTGATTCACTCCTTGAGCTTGAGGTTGGAAAGGCGGTCTGTACTGAGCTTGGCCACCTTGATGGTTAAATTGTTGATTGCTAGAATTACCATACCTTAAGTTAGGATGATCCCTCCACCCCGGATTGTAAGTGTCGGGATTGCCCACCATATTAACTTCAGCTTGTGGCTCCTGGAGAGTGGGACATGAATCAGTCGGATGCATATTATCAGAGCAAATTCCATATGCTTTCACTTGTTGTCTCCCACCTTGCTGTAGAAACTGTTTCATCATAGTTTTCAGCTCAGACACTTCTTCCTACAACAATGAATTAGCAACTACAACATTGGCATCCTTTGAACCAGATTCCTTCCTAAACTGTCTTGTGCCCTCAGACAGCTGTGTAAATAGTTCAAATGCAGCAGCCGGAGTTTTGTTGAGAATGTTACCTTGACAAGCTGCATTAACCATTCTTCTCTCATCATCCAAGAGGCCATTAAAAAGATATAAAATCAGATCTTGATCAGTGTAGCCATGGAAAGGGCAGCTGGCTATCAACCTCTTGAATCTCTCATAGTATTCGTACAAGGACTCATTTGCTTCTTGTTCAATATTGCTAATTCTTTTCTTCAGATCATTGAGCCTTGTAGCTGGGAAGTACTTTTCCAGAAAAGCTTGCTTCATCTTAGCCCATGTATCGATACTTCCCGGAGCCAAGTAATAAAACCAGTCTTTAGCCTGATCCTTGAGAGAGAAAGGAAAGGCTCTCAGCGCAATCTGGTCGTGAGTCACATCAGCAGGCTTCATGCTTGAGCACACAACATAAAATTCAGAAAGATGCTTGTTGGGGTCTTCACCACTAGGCCCATGGAATGAAGGCAAAAGGTGAATCAACCCAGATTTCAGCTCGAACTTGACTCCTTCACCAAGAGCAGGAAATTTCACCGCCAATGGTTGTTGTTTCAGATTTGGTGCAGTTAACTGTCTCAACGTTTGGTCAGCCATCTCCTCAGATTCAGCAGTCTCTAATTCAGATTCCTCAAGAAAGAACGGCAGAGCCCGAAAGTGATCCCGGATTTCCTTCCTTAGCTTGAAGATTGTCCTGTCAATATCTGGACCAAAGATCAAGGGAGATGAGTTAGTAGCACGGGTATGAACCATATAACATGTTCACACCCAAAACAGCACAAAAGTAAGAACACAAATAGCGACGAGTCCCCGACAACGGCGCCAAATTTGATGAGGTATTTTCAGTGGTTGTTAATACCTATCAAAGAAACCTTATCTTGACCAACTCAGTAGAGCGGCAAGTAAGGGTCGATCCCACAAGGACTCGTGTATCTGTGTTTTACTTGAATGCCAAGTAACCAAAAGGCGGTTTTCTGAATAATTATCTAAACTAATATGCAAAAATAAAACTAAATATGAATGCAAAAGATGATTTAAATATATAAAAGGCAAACGTGTTCAGCTAGTTAAATCCATCATGATATTGCTTTGTTGATCATCGATTCTCTTGATTCTCTTTTCACTTGAATAATCTATTGTGGATAGTGATCCTACTAAGCATTAAGATCCGAACTTCAGATTTAGTTGATAGAACTACCAGTCTAACAACCCTAATTATAAAACAACCTAGAAGACCTTTTAGATTCAATTAAATAACAGCATGACGATTCAAGTTATCAATAGAAACAAACACTTAGAGCAACCAGACATCTAAGTGACTTGTGAATTTATTCCCTTCTTTAATCAACTTGTCCAATTGGTACTAAATTGATTAAAGTATACTCTTGATCAAATTAACTCCAACCGGTAATTAATCAGATTCATTTATAACTAGAAATTCAATTAGGTAGCTAATCTAACAAAACCCTAGTTTAGATTCAAATAAGCATAGGGAATAAACTCTATTCAAGTTTGTTGAGAATCAATCAAACCTCACAACAATATACAAATCATGACTTCGATAACTAGCCAAACACAATAAATTTAGCAATTCATAATTAAATTAAAAACAAACTTACAAGAGTTTCAAAGTTGCTCTCTTGAGAGAAAAAACCCTAGCCTCCAAAAGTTTGACAAAAGTTATCAGAAAATAAACTAACATAAAGTATATATATATGTCTTCTAAAAGAACCCTCAAGACTTATATCTTAAGCCACGTCTCGGACATGATATAATACAAGCCCAAAAATCACGAGCTTAGCCCAAAACTTCGGCCCAAATAACGCCCGCGTGAAAAATCCCCATTGCTCGGTTTGACATAAAGCGCGGCCGCGCAATGTGCTATCCAGCGCAATTGTCCTTCAGTTTGGATTGCGCGGCTTTGCAATGCTCGGTTTGATCCCGAGCTTTTCTTCTTGTCTTGGCTCTTCAATTGCACTCCTTCAATCTTCATTCTAGCATCTCCTTCAATCTTCATTCATACCACCTCCTAGCCTCTTCATGTCATCCATCACCGCCATGGTCAATCCAAACCTCGCCCCGCTGTTGCCCTTGAACCTAAAAACCTGCAAAACTGAGCAAACAAGCGCAAACTACCCGACAACACAAAAACCTAGAAACTACATAAAAACCAACCTAAAACTAGCTAAAACATATATTAAACATGCATCTAAACTACTCCTATATTCACTCGTTCACCAATGGTTGGCGGGCTTGACGGTTGGAAGACTCCCCTTCCATCCAATAGGAGAGTCCCTCCATTTGACACTCCGAGGGCACTTGGCTAGCCCTCTCGTACAGTGTGGGCCGGCCGGTGGGTCCCCAAGGCCGGGTTCCAAGGAATCTCTCCTCTGAGCGGTCATGGTTGATGGATCCGAGACGAAGTCGCTGCAGAAGTACATCGTCCTCATGACACCAAAAGTCGGTCAACGACATGGGTCCCTCTGGCTCTGGCACTCGTGGAGGTGAGACAACCTCCACTCTCGGGATCAAGGGTGGTGGGGGTGCTTGTAGAGGTGGGACAACCTCCGTTCTCGGGATCAAAGGAGGTGGTGGAGCTACTGGATCGATGACTTCTCCATCGGAGTCATCCTCTTCGGACTCATCAGATTCGTCGAATTCCGGGTTATCTTGGTGCCAAGCATCTCATTCAGCCTGGGCATCCCACTCTAGTTCGAACTCGTTTCCTTCTTCTTCTCCAAGCTCGAAATTGAGGTCGGGAACAATTCCTCCTTCCCCCTCTGGTTGGTACTCGGGTACCAATTTTTCGTCCCCATCATCAGGATAGTCTTCGGGCTCATAAACCGGTGCCATTTCCTCGTCCCCAGAAGTATAATCCTCGGGCTCGTACACCGGGGATGGGGGTGGCGCAATAGGTTGTGCCTCATTGGGGAGGTCGGGGTCTTCCTCAGGATCCTCCTCAGAGTCCTCCTGTGGATCCTCCTCGGGATCTACTTCCATATCTTCCACAGGGTGTGCCTCCTCGGGCTCATGGAAGGGGTCATCTTATGCGTTTTCATAGGGGAAATGCGGATTCGGGGCTTGTATGGCTTGAAGGGCCTCTTCGATTTGGCTCCTAAGGCGTGCAGTTTGTCTTGTCTCAACCATGATCGGAGGAAAGGAAAGAAAGGAAGCGTTATTATAGAACATCCTTAGATTCTATAAGGTGAAGACATATTGAAGGAAGTTAAGGCACTATTTATAAAGATTACATATAAAACATTTATTTTAAGACTTTTCATTTTCTTGGCCCTATTAAGGAGTCTAAGCTTTTCGAACATGTTACATAGAAAAGAGTTTTCTATTTTACTAACAAGTTTTCTAATGTAAGAGTTAAGTTTACAAGAAAGTTCTTAACGAAAATGTTTTGAGTTTAAAAGTTGAAATACTTATGCTATTTAAGTCTTTAAGAGGTAAAAAGGAAGTTTATAAGGATAGTAGTTCTAGAACTAAAGACTTAGTATTAAAGTTTTTAAATTTTTAAGAAAATTTCTTAGCTAAGAAGTTTAAGTTAGAAAGTTGACATTTTTAAGTTTCTTTAAAGGATATAGAAGGAAACTTTCTATAAATGGAAGTTTCGGGTAGCGGAAGAAAACTTAGGCTTTAAGAGTGCTCGGGTTTTGAAACTTTTTGGTTTCGAAAGTTTTCGGTTTTGAAAACAAAACGTTCGGCTCTGATACCGTAATTGTAACACCCCTATTTTACAACATTGGGTATTACCGCCAGTGACCTCGAATTTTACCGTCCAAAGTCACCCAAGGCTTTTAGAATGATATTAAACTCATAAAATGCGGAAAATTAACATAATTTATAAACTCAAAGGGTGCTCTTGAAAGAGACTTTGTTCATACAAACCATCGTTACAATACCTTAACAACAGAGAAGTTTGATAGTTGAAATAATAAAACTTGTTCTTGCACATTAAAGGAAATAAACCAAAAGTACGAAAATACATCTTTGCGATTCTTGCCCTTCCTTCGTCTTCACTTACGCCTTGTTCGGGTTCCTAGGTTTTGACATAATTCGCGAGGGGCGAGAATATGCCAGGCAAACATGCGGAAAAGAAGTATTAGTCTAAGAGACTAAGCAATCGGGAACCAAACTTCCCTAGGGTAATTTGGTAATTTATAATATTCGAGAGAGATATTATCGGGATGTGTTCGAGCTATAGAACTTTATGTGGGGTTTAACGTAGCGAAGTAGGGCGTATCTCAAGCGGAGATAGCTCGTTAATCGAGAGAAGAGCTACGAGATTGTAGACTTCTTTTAGAGTAGAAAGTATGTTGGGAACGTTATTAATTCAAGCAAGTTTAAAAGCCTCTCGCGCCTTGAGCGGACCGAGAGCCGGATCGATCATTTGAGACTGGTCCGGTTTTGATGTCTTTTAAATGTGCATTGGCACTTATCTTATATCATGACGAAAATATCGATTACGTTAATGATTTTTTTTATAGAGTGTTGGGGGTTTGCATGGCCCGGACCACTTAAGGGAAAACTCAGTTTCCGACACTTAGCTACGGTGCCACTCATCCCTCCTTGCAATCGAAGCAGACATGGATCATGATCCTGAAAGTCGTACTTTAAGCGCACATGCATACGACTTAGTAAGTTATATAGAGGCGTCGGGTTAATCCCGCCCCCCTCACTAGTTCGTTCGAAACCGTTCTCTTAACGAGACCGTAAACAATCAAGGCCACAACAAAACTAGCATAATAGTCCTATCAAATAGTAAATAGTGGAATAACAATAACAATGGGGTCATTATATCTAACAATCGATATTCCTAGGTTCGTTTATTACTCACCAAACAAGTTGTTCCCAACATCGAGAAATTTCACGGAATGAAATATAAGGTTACAAGGGGAAATTCCACTTGCCTTTGCTTTTACGATAATAGACGAGCGAGATGACGGAAACGTTGTTCACGACTTGGAACGGACATGACCTATCGACACGGAAATTTATGAACGAGCTTTAAAAAGAATTTTCTTTAAATTCTTTTAAAGTTTTGAAATTCTCTATATACTTATTTCAAGAGAATAAAATTCTAAATTATTATTATAATAATTTAGGTGGGGCTAAATAAAATAATAATATTCCTTTATTATTATTTTAACTTTGTAATATACTTTTTATTCTTATAAAATCCTTATTCTTAATACCTAATCATTTTCACTCTTGGAAACCAAATAATATCTTTACTTAATTTATTAGAATATCCTTTTTATAGCTTAACTTGATATTCTCTTAATATAAATAAGCAAGGAAATCTTTATGAAATCATATGATATAGTTTTCAACCTTAAAAGATTTATTGTATTTAAAATATTCTTAGGATTGTAAAAAGTCTACTATGCCCTTAAAAAAATATCTTAATCTTAGTATTATTATAATATTATCTTTTATCAATAATATCCATAACATTACTTATAATATTATTTTCTATCCAATAATATTTTATTATAACATGATCTCATTAAAATCCTCATTTAAATATGCAAGTAATATTAAGTAGAGATAATAATATTACTAGGCATCTTTTTTAGTAATTCCCATAAATAGAACTTTCTAGATAATTTATATAGTAAGCTTTGTATAAATATAGTATGATAATAAAATAATCTTATTATCCTATTTACATAAATTCTCCCTTATCTTTAGTTTATAAAAATAGTAGAATTATGTCTTAAAACATTATTTTATAATCAAAAGTATATAATTATGATAACTTAGATCAAGATATATTATTTTTTCTATTTTAAATATCTTTTCATGCAAGGCAACTTTTAAATCCTTAGCAATATAAATATCTTATTATATATCACATTATTATCATATCTACCGTAGTCATTAAATAAAACTTATATCTTTAAAATCTCTACATTTAGAGATATGTCATATTATAATATATTTTTTATATTCTTCTAACAAGGTATTATTCAATAATCAAAAACTACAAAGGGAGAAGGAGAAGAAGGCTCCATTGCCATGCATTGGGGCAAATTTCAATCAACGTTAATTCAAATCAAACAAAAGTCTGATGTCTCTTGGAAGAAGAAGATAAGGTTAAGATAAAAATAAGAGAGTTGGGTAATTGAATAGAAAGTCACAATGGTCTAGCAGATTGTGGGTAGGGGCGTGTGAGAGGGGTTGCAAGAGGTCTCGGGTTCGATCCATGACTCTTGCCTTCTTTTTATTAAACTTTCAAGGTATTTTTAATAGCTTGTTGAACCCTTTTTATTTAATAAAAACCGGAAATTATAAGGCATTATTTTTATTTAAATGCTTTATTCCTCCATAACCCTTATAATGCATTCTCGAATTTATTTATTTAATTTATCTAAGAACTCTCTTTAAAGAGAAAAGGGTTATAAAATTATATTAAGAATTCTCCTTTATAAGGGAAAAAGATTATAAAATTATATTTTATTGGTTTTAAAAACCTTGGAATATTGCGGATATTACACATACTCGGTGACAAACCTCCTAGTGATGGGACATCCTGCCCAATCTGAGTCACTAAAGGCTTGCAATCTGACCTGGTCTCCATGTTGAAACATGATGCCATAATGTGAAGTACCTTTTACATAAAAAATGAGGTGAAGCAAGGCATCCATGTGAGATTGCAACGGCTTCTGCAAAAATTGGCTTAACACTTGAATTGCAAAAGAGATGTCTGGCCTGGTGCTGGTTAAGTAATTGAGCTTTCCTACCAAACTTCTGTAAATGGTAGGGTCTGTTAAAGGTTCTCCAGATTTTGTGTCACCTAATTTGAAGTGAATTGGCAGAGGAGTTGCTCGACTATGTAGATCTTGAGCTTGTGCATCAGTGACAACTTCCCTAGCTAATTTAGATTGAGATAATATCATGCAGTCCTATGTATTTGTAACCTCAATCCTAAGAAAATAGTTCAATTCTCCAAGATCTTTTATACTGAATAGGGCATGTAGAGCTTGTTTCAAGTGCGTGATGATCTTGAAGTCTGAACCAGTAACTATTATGTCATCCACATAAATAGCTACAGTAGTCATACTAGAATCAATTTTCTGAATGAACGGAGAGGAATCATATTTGGATTGAGCAAAGTTTAGATTGACCAATGTAGTGGTCAATATGCGAAACCACTCCCTTGATGCTTGTTTGAGTCCATAAAGGCTCTTTTTAAGCAAGAAAACTTTACCTTATGAGTTGTCAACTCCTTCTGGCATTGTCATATACACCTCTTCCATCAAGTCACCATGCAAAAATGCATTGTTGACATCCAATTAATAGATCTTCCATTTTTTGTTTAGTGCAATAGAAAGCAAAGCTCTAACTGTGGTCATTCTGACAACTGGAGAAAAGGTCTCTTCGAAATCTAGACCATGTTGTTGCAGCGATGCCATTGCATCTCATGTGGTGACCTTAACTTTGGCTTGACACAAGTACCATCGACAAAAGCGATTTTGTTCTTTGTCATCAGCGAGACCTCAACAGCTCTCCTCCATTGATGATAGTTTGAATCGTTCAACAATTGTGTAGCCAAAGAGTAGTTCGGATGGTCCAAATGATGGAGGTAGAGCTCATGATTTGGATCGCTGATTGCCAGACCTAGACTTCTGGTTATCCCCAATTCTGGATTTGCCTCCAACTCCTTCCCATCGTTCGTCATGATTGAGTTAGATTGGAAGCAACAAACAAGGCAATCGGAACAAAATCACCGCTCTGATACCGTAATACAATTTGTGAAATCTGGATTTGAGAGAATGATTCGATCAAAAAAGAGGGAGTAGAGAAAAATGGAAGAGCAATTTCATTTGCTTGAGCAATTCTGTTATAGAGAGAGAAAGGCTTCTTATATGAGCTTGAGAAAGCGAGAGTGACGTTGCAACAAAACGCAACGTTTTACAAGCTGAAATACAAAGTGCAATAGAAGAGTAAAACGATATGCTTAAGGTCAAGTCAACATATCTCAATTCTCTAACAAACACAAGCTTGGTTTTATTTGTTAATACTGATCTTTCATTGTGTTATTTCGATTCTTCTTTCAAAGTTATTTTTTTGTTGAAGAACTGATTAATTAACTTCATATTTACAATTCTTCATTCTACTTTCAACTACTTGTTTGAATGATTGTGTACATAAGTGTTCTTAATGTCTATCCAAAGTTCAAACTCAAATTTGATCAAACATTAGAAAAAGTACGAAAACTTAAAATTTTGCATTATATCATCTATTGAAGCTACTAATTAGTCACACCTATACAATATAATATTATCATCTTAATTCATCTATTTTGCACCACTTGTTGGAGTTGAAATTTTGTTTCTCTGTAATAGATACTGAGAGCATAATTAGAAGATGCAATGGAGGAATATTGATAAGCTTGGTTCAATCGGAGGTTTGTTAGAGAAGTAAGATACATATATAAAGTTTGAAGAAGGAATAAAATAAAGAATATTTTTTTATAATTTAGGTAATTAATATGTTTTTGTTTTGTAATCTAATTATTTTTTTCTGATTGAACTAATTGAAAGAAGAGAGTATATAAGGGAGTATACAAGGTGTAACACACTTTCTTTATATCGGCGCGCTACTCGGTAGTAGACCTCATCATGTACTACTTAGGCTAGTCCGACAACGAGTTCACTTGGATTGTAACACCCCTATTTTTGCAACAATAGGTATTACCGTCAGTGACATTGGATATTTCCCGTCCAAAGTCACCCAAATCTTTAAATTATATAATTAAACATAATTAAAGGAGAATGAACTAAAAGCAGATTTTTTATTCATTAATAAGAACATTCGTCCATTAGTATGGTAGTTGTTTTACAATGGATGCGACAACGGAAAGCTGTAAGCTTTGTTTTTTATGGTTCCAAATGTCTATCACGTGAACGACCTCGAGTCTTTGAACAGGGTCTCCAACATCAGTCAGGTCGTTGACGTGTGTTGAAGGCAAATCTCGGATATCTTGAAGACGCGTGAGATCTTTGAAGATTGGATAGTATAATCTTGTTTTAGGAAAGATCTCTTGTGGATTATACTGTTACCCGTTTATTGCCTTTACCCTAAGCCATATATTATTGTAATCTTATCTTATGTTTAGGATGTTTTGTACGGATAAAAGAAATATTATCTTTCCATAACCGAATTGGAAGATATTATTCTCTTTTATCTAACCTAGTTTGTGTGTATTTAAGCTAAGACTTTAGGTTAGAATACTCACGAACTCATACTTCATTTTGTGTTAAGAAAGAAAACGAGAGTTCGAGAGACGTAGGCTTGTTAGACGGGTTGAGGGTTGTAGTTACTCGGTTCACAACGAGTTCTAGAGTACTTGGGAAGTAGGTCTAGATCCAGGGTGTTCTTGTAAACAATCCAAAAGATCAATAAAGCAAGCTACGACTTTTAATCCTTCCAAGCGAGAACTTGGAAGGGAGTGATTTTCACACTTGATTGATAGAGTTCATCGATCAAGTGTTTCCATTATAAAAAATCATTGTGTGCAAGTAAGTCTTTCCTGTAGTTTATTTCCGCTGCATTTACTTAAAAGGTCGACGACTTAGTTGAGGTCGGTGACCTAGACGTACTAATGATCCTACAATTGGTATTAGAGCTTGGGTCTATATCTGTTTTTGGACTTCTAATGATCCTACTAAGAAAGATGACTTCAACAAACACAACCATCAATGATTCGTTCTGGAAGCCACTAGTGCTCAAGGCTGGTGAGTATGATTGGTGGGTCAAGCAAATGGAGACCCATATTTGCTCACTCGATGGACAACTCTGGAAGGTTATCGAGATGGGTCCTGAAACCTTTCTCACTGCTGATGGAAAGAAACAAAAAAAGGAGGACTATGGTGATGTTGATTACAAGAAGTTAGAGAAGAACGCTCATGCTAAGAAGGTTCTCCACATGCTCTAACCCCTGGAGATTTGAAGAAGGTTGTCCAATACAAAACTACTAAGCAAATCTGGGATGCTCTCAAAAGGCTCCACCAAGGAAATGATGATGTGAAGAAAGATCGCATCATTGCACTGTAAAGGGAGTATGAAGGAATGAGTCAAGAAAAGAATGAATCCTTAAGTGACTATCAATCAAGATTTCAAGCTGTGGTTAGTCAACTTGAGTCTCTTGATGAAAAACTTCCTCAGTGGAAGCAGGTTAGCAATTTGATCCAAGGGCTTAACTCAAAATGGAACGAGGCTGCTGTTGCGTTGCTAACCAATAGTGAGACAAAATCACTCACCTTGGAAGATGTGATTGGGAAGTTGACTATGTATGGAGGAATCAAACAAAGGCGAGATGATCACCTTGAAACAGACAAGGTCAATAACATTGCCTTGAATGTAGAAAGGGCTTTCGATCTTGCTCAATGTGATGATGATCAAATTGACGGTGATGATGAAGTTGCACTCATTTCAAGAGACATGAAAAGGCTTTGGAATCGCAACAACAAAACTTCATCTAAAGGGACAGAACTTGTCAGAGACATGAAGGAAGTGATTTGTTATCATTGCTTGAGAAAAGGACACTTTGCAAGAAATTGTGTCAAAAAGAAGTCAGAAGGTGACAAAAGAAGTCAAAAGGACACTTTGCAAGACACCATCTCTAATTTAATGGATGATAATCATGGTTGGTCACTTAAATGTGCTAAGTTAGAGAAGAAGTCCTCTGTTTCCGAGTCTCTTGCATGTAAAACTTGTGACAATCTTAAACCTGAAGCGGATGAATTAGAAAAGAACGTAACAAACCTTGAAGGAGAAAATCTCATGCTAAAACTTGGTAATGCTAAGTAAGTTAATGACCTTGAAAAAGAAAAGGCTAGCAATGAGTCTGAAAAGAAAAAATGAATAGAAGAGTTTGTTGTTAAGAAAGCTACTGAAGAATTTGCTAAAACTTTTGTAACTTCAAGACTTGGACTTGGATATTCCTATGTGCATAAGGATTTGAAAACTCTATGTCCACTTGAACCTAAAGGTAACACACCTGTGTGTAACAACAAGGGAAGTTGCTCTACATCAAAGGTAGGGAACCCAATCAAAGGTCCGACCTTGGTATTCAGGTCAGAAAGCACATAAGATTTCGAAGAAACAAGTTGAGAACTTGAAACCATCCAAAATTGATTTTCAAGCTCGTATTAACAACAAACCAGTCTATCCTAGGTATATCAAGTATGTTGGTCTTAAGTCTCATAAAACTTGCTGGTATTATGGAAAAGAAGGTCATCTTCAACATGAGTGCATGAAAAAGAAAAGGGATAACAAATCTTATGGACTTTGGGATGCTCATGAACGTGAGCCAACCATAGATCTTGAGAGAGTTTATAATGAAAGATGTTTTGAAAATCATCATGTTGCCCAACCCAGAAGAGTTGTTAAACAACTATGGGTTTGTAAAAACTGACTTTTACCTTGTGGAATAAAGTGAGAGAAAGCGGTCCCTAGTTCTTCGATAGTGCATGTTCAACTCATATGACAGGAATCTTTGAGTCATTCATCTCACTTCATCAACAAGAAGGTAGCAACATCACCTTCGGTAATAACAGTAAGGGACAAGTCATGGGTATTGGAAAGGTAAGAATTTCTAAGAACTTTTGCGTCAACAACGTCAGTTATGTCAAAGGTCTTAGGTACAAACTTCTAAGTGTTTCCCAACTGTGTTCTAATAATCTCTGTCAACTTGTTTTTTATTCTCATGGATGTCAAGTAATTGATGGTAGCTCGGGTAAGACTCTTCTGAAGGAAACTTGTGAAAACAATCTTTATAAAGTTGTTCCCTTGCTCTTTCCTGAAGAAAAGTCGTATTTTCAAGTGGTCGAAGATGTTGCCAACCTCTGGCATAACAGATTTGGTCATGCGAGTCTACAACTTATCAACAAACTTCACAATCAAGAATTGTACGTAGGTTACCTAAGATTGATTCATATGGATCTCTGTGGGCCTATGCTTGTGTGAAAGGGAAGCAGGTTAGATCTTCGTTTCAATTGAAAAAGGAGGTAAGTACATCTAAACCTTTAGAATTAATTCATATGGATCTTTGTGGGCCTATGCGTGTGAAAACTCGAGGAGGAAATAGATATGTCAATGTTATTGTTGATGAATTTTCACGGTATACTTGGGTGTTTTTCTTGTCCTCTAAAGACCAAGTATTCGAAGAAATCAGTGCATGGAGGAAGTTAACAGAGAAGTTTCTTGGAGTACCTATGGTTTCAATCCGATCAGATCATGTTACAGAATCTTAAAATGCTCAGTTCCTGGACTTTTGCAAGGAAAATGGTGTAGGTCACAATTTTTCAACCCCGAGAACTCCTCAACAAAATGGTGTAGTTGAGAGAAAGAACCGAACTTTGGAGGACATGTCAAGAACTCTGTTAATCTCGAGTGGTCTACCAAGGAATTTCTGGGGAGAAGCTATCAATGCTGCTTGTTATGTACTAAATAGAGCTATGGTGCGTCCTCTTCTTGGGAAGACACCATATGAGCTGTTACGAGGAAGAAAACCCAACGTTGCTCACCTGCGTACGTTTGGTTGTAAATGTTTCGTGCATAATAACGACAAAGATATTCTGGGCAAGATGGATGATAGGAGTGATGAAGGAACTTTCGTAGGCTATTCTCAGCATAGCAAGGCCTACAAAGTCTTCAACAAACGAACCAGAAAAGTAGAAGAGAGATCTGGGTTTTCATCTTTGTGATGAGTCAGATGTTCGTCTGTGGAATTTGTTGAAGCTCCAAAGGATGTCGACCCAGAACAGGTGGATGACCCGGATGATTTTTATATGCCAACTCTAGAAGATATAGAAGAAAATGAAGATTCTGGTAGTGTTGAGCCTGATCAAAATGAGGAAGCTACAAAGACTGATAATTCCAACATCGAGCAGGGTCATAATAGTGAGGTGGTTGATCTCACTCAACTTCAGTTGAGCTATCAGCAGAAAGATGCTCATCTAGTAACCAACATCACCTATGATTATTCAAAAGGGGTTCAAACACGTTCTTCACTTCAGAATTTCTGCGCATTCAACGCATTTCTCTCTATTTTGGAACCCAAGAATGTGGATAAGCCCTAAAGGATCCATATTGGGTGTGTGCTATGCAAGAAGAGCTTTATTAGTTTGAGAAAAATAAGGTTTGGCACCTAGTGCCACGACCCAAAGACAAAACTATGATTGGAACACGTTGGGTGTTGGGCCCCCCAAAATCAAGCCCAAGATCCATGATGTTAGAGACGCCAGGCCCAAATAAACGAGCATTAAACCGGCATAGAAGTAATAGCGGAAGATCATGGCCAACGGTGGAGTAATGGCGAAAATCACGGTCGTAAGGGATCTCCGAAGTAACAGCACTGCAATTGAACATCACCAACGACATCCACGGGAAGGGGATTAGGATCATAATCACCTACAACGGTCACGAAAGGAGGGGGAATAAAAAAACACAAAAGTGGAGGAGGAAGGGCACGAACTAGTGCACAATCGTATTCATAAGCTCTGAAACAATCATTGTCCCTGAGATTACATCTCGCCAATCCATTCGTGTTCTTGTACTCATGAGAAGGGTGATGTCAAAGCTTATTGTCATCAATTGATAAGTAGATGCCGACCTTGATTTTGCTTTTCTGTTCTTTACTTTATTATGCGTTTCATGTTGTTGGAAAGCTATAACACGTTACAACTATTGTTTGGTTAGGCTTCCCTCATTATAGCAGGTAACACGTTTACGTGGTAAATCTGCCCAAAACAATTGGCGCCCACCGTGGGGAATACAAGAAATCAAGGGAGAACAAAATATAGCAAGGGAGTGTTATTCTGTAACGATGAGGGCAGCAACTTCGAGAACTCAGCAGATTGAGCCAAAAAGAAATTCGTCGAAATAGCAATTAAAAGACTGTAAGACTCCCACTTACTACGTCAAGCCAGAAACACCTAAACTCGAAGAGGTAGCCCTTAATCCACTTGATCCGTCCAGGAAAATCAGGATAGGGGCAGATTTGGAGCCAATTTACGAGGGCAATTAGTGGAGTTCTTACGGTCCTATAGTGATTGCTTCACCTGGTCGAATGAAGATATGGTGGGAATTGATCCTAACGTGATCACACACACGCTCAACGTTAATAAAAAAATCCCACCAGTTAAACAACTAAGGAGTAAGTTCGCGCCCGAACGAAATCAGGTAATAAACGATGAGGTAAAATCTCTGCTTCAATCTGGGAAAATTAGAGAAGTAAAATATCCTGATTGGTTAGCAAACGTGGTTGTCGCCAAAAAGAAAAACGGGAAATGGCACGTTTGCGTCGACTTTACCGATTTAAACAAAGTATGTCCCAAAGATTCATTCATGTTGCCTCACATTGACACAATGGTGGATGCAACGGCGGGACATGAGCTTTTGACTTTCATGGACACATTTAGTGGGTACCATCAGATAATGAAGCACCCTAACGACCAAGAAAAAACCTCATTTGTAACGAATCAAGGGACCTATTGTTACAAAGTTATTCCTTTCGGACTAAAAAACGCAGGTGCTATTTATCAAAGATTGGTTAATAAGACGTTTTAGGAAAAATTGGGGGATACAATGGAAGTGTATATCGACGATATGCTAGTCAAATCTTTGAAGGCGAAAGATCACATCCTACGAAGTGATCTTTCAGATCCTACGGAGTTATCGGATGAAGCTGAACCTAACTAAGTGTTCCTTTGGAGTTACATCAGGCAAATTCTTGGGCTACATAGTGACGCAGAGAGGAATCGAAGCAAGCCCGGACCAGATTAAGGCAATAATGGAGTTACAATCACTAAGATGCATCAAAGACGTTCAGAAGTTCACAGGACGAGTAGCAGCACTCAACCGGTTCATATCCAGGTCATCGGACAGAAACAAGTTATTCTTCGACATCTTGAAGAAAAACAAGTCGTTCGACTGGACAGAAGCACATGAAGAAGCCGTCAACGAGTTGAAGGAGTATCTATCCCAGCCACATATACTATCCAAGCCCAAGCCAGGAGAAATGTTGTACGTCTACCTGGCAGTCACAGAGGCAGCTATAAGTGTCGTCTTGATTCGAGAAGAAGATGGAAACCAGTTACCCATCTACTATGTAAGTAAAACTCTACTTGATGCGGAGACCAGGTACTCACCCGCTGAAAAACTCTTATTGTCTGTGGTAATGGCTTCTATCAAGTTACAACCTTATTTTGAAAGTCATTCTATTACTATGAGGACTAACTTTCCAATGAAGAGCATTATGTCAAAACCGGAGCTATCAGGTCATTTGATTAGGTGGTTAATTCACCTCAACGGATATGATATCACTTACGAGCCACGAACATCATTGAAGTCTCAAGCCCTGACGAATTGCTATGTTGCCAGAGATTCGAAAAACGAATGCGTACTTGGAGAGAGTTCAAGAAATTATCAAAGACTTCAAGCACTTCGAGATAAAGCAAGTGCCTCGAGATGCTAACGCGCAAGCCGATGATTTAGCAAATCTCGGATACGCGATTGACCCAAGAGAGTATGACAAGATACCGTTCGTATATCTAGATGCACCGTCCATAAAAAAAGAAGCAGACTTGTTCGAGGTTCGGGATCCTGATGTAACTACTTCATGGGTAACACCTTACTTAAGATGGTTATGAGATGGAGTTCTACCGAATGACAAAGAGGAAGCTCGACGACTTAAGGTAAAAGCCTCTACTTTCACCATTAAGGATAACATCTTGTTCAAGTGGATGTCATCAGGATTGTACGCACGATGCGTGAAAGAAGAAGAAGTAAAGAAGGTGTTGCGAGATATATAAGATGGGGAATGCGGAAATCACATAGGGGGTCACAACTTGGCAAGGAAGGCAAGCAGGATGACCTACTATCCCACATCAACCACCAGAGTTGTTACATCCTATAACTTCCCCTTGGCCATTCGTGAAGTGGGGAATGGACATCGTTGGGAAACTCCCTCCAGCTTCGAGACAACGTGTTTACATACTAGCCATGACCGACTACTTCCCCAAATGGATCGAAGCTGAAGCTTTTAAAGAAGTAAAAGACACACAGGTCACCTCCTTCATAAAGAAAAATATCCTCAGCAGATTCGGGGTACCATCAACCATAGTGTGTGACAACGAGTCCCAATTTATCTGCGACAAAACAAGGTCTTTTTGCCAACAGTACAACATTCAGTTGGTGATGTCTACTCCGCGTTACCCTCAGGCCAATGGTCCAGCGGAAGTAAGTAACAAGGTGATCATTAACAACTTGAAGAAATGCCTTAAAGAAGCCAAGGGAAGATGCGCCGACGACCTACCCCTTATTCTTTGGTCAGATCGGACGACTCTTAAGACTGCTACTGAGCATACGCCTTTCTCATTTGTATACGGGTGTGAAGACGTGTTGTCACTCGAGATAACTCTGCCCACAGCTCGATATGGCCTCACTACAGAAGAGTCAAATCTGTCTAATTTATTCCATCATCTAGATACTGTTGACGAGTTACGAGATGAAGCATCAATCCGCATGGCGGTGTACAAACAGGGGGTAGCTCGGAGTTACAACAAACACGTCAAAGTGAAGGTGTTTCAAGTAGGTGATTGCGTACTAAGAAAGGTTTTCAAAAATACCCAAGAGCCGAATGCTGGAAAACTGGGAGCCAATTGGGAAGGACCCTACCAGATCATGAAAGTCGTCAGACAGGGAGCTTACGAATTGATCTCCCACGATGGGATAGTGGTCCCAAGGAGATGGAATGCGACAAATCTGAAACTCTACCACTTCTGAGGAAAATAAGTCGCGACAAGGTATTGATTTATTAATTGATCTTGCTTATCAAATTCATTTATATCATTTCACACATGCGGAACAACAACAACTCTATAAAACTAACAAGGGACGCCTTGTTATGTTACAGGCCAAAACATGGGCCCTCGCCTTACAATCAGGCTATGTGATGTCCATGTTTTTAGCATAGTTTTAGTATGTTTTTCTAGGTCTTCTAGTCTAGTTTAGTTATGTTTTTTGTGAGTGTTTTTTGTCTTTCTAGTATAGTTTGCATATTTTGTGAAAAGTATGGAAACTATGCTATTTGTGTGTTTTTATGTAGGTTTTGAGGCAAATTTGGATGCATTCAAAGGACATTTCAAGATAGGATCAAGCTAGGAAGAAGGAAGGAAGAAAGTTATGGAAGAAACCCCCGAAAAATCCAAAGGAAGAAGGAAGAAACATGAGAAATCAAGTCAAGACCCTCCTCGATATTGACCCTCTAGGGGTCGGTATCAAGGCACTCAGCCCAGCCGCTCAAGATAAAAGGGCCATTTATTTTGTTTTATTCCACAATCTTTTATCTTTAGTACGTTTTGGTTTTTTGAAGTTTTAATACGAGTAAGCCTTTAGTTTTAATTCAATTATGTTCTCTTTTAATTGCTTTGCTTGTTTTTCTTCAATGATGAGTGAGTAGTCTCCTTTTCTAGGGTTGGGGTTAGAAACCCAACATGATTGTGCATGAATGGTGATGTGAATTGATGAATTGAATGCCTTTTATCTATTTTTCTACTTGTTTGTGCAAAAGCTTTGACGAAAGTTGAAGTATTTCATGTTCCTAACTTGATTGAAAGAGAAAGTTGTGAATTTGAATGCGAGATAAAGTTTGAGACGAAAGTTGAGAACTTTAGATCAAGGCAAGTAGATTAAGTGAATTGATTTGTGAAAATTGATTAATTTGCTTGATTGAATCAACGAAAGTTGATAACTTTATGTTAAAGGCATGATATTTATGGTTTATGTTATTGGCAATTGCATGATTTTGTTGTGGTGAATCCCTATCCTAGAGTTTTTCCTTATTTTTGAGTCGAAATCCAAACCTAGGTACCTCGATATCGACCCTGCCCAGGTCGATACCGACCTGCAATTTTCCCCTTTCTTCTTGCTATTTACTTAGTTTTTTCTGCTGCATTCATACCTCGGTAACGACCTTGAGAAGGTCGATATCGACCCCTTCTAGTGCATTTATTTAGTTGTTTTGCTTTGTTCTTTGCTTTGTTTTGCCTTCTCTTTTGCTTTCTAGTTTAGAAATCAAACATAACCTTGCTTCCCGTGGAAGATCCTGACCTCCCGATACATAGCGGGGTCTTGACTACAAATTTATTTGTTGTTGAGTAAATCCCTATCAACAAATTGGCGTCGTTGCCGGGGAAGCAACAGTGATGTGTTTGATTACTTCTGGGTTTGGGAATAGCATGATCTCCGCCTTTTTAGTCATGTTTTTAGGGTGTGTTATTTGTGTGTTTGAGTCTTTTTCTTTAGTTTTGTGTTTTGTTTTAAGTCGTTTGTGTAGGCTTTTGTATTTTCCTAAGATATGGAGTCTACATAAGCTTTGGTGGTGTTTTGTAGGTTTTTAGAAGCTGTTTGGAGCACTTTTGAGTAAAAGTTCAAGGAATGAAGTTCATAAAGATTTGAAGATCAAGTTTGAGCTTGGAAAGAAGTAGAGAAATTCGTTACAAGAACATAGGAAAAAGAATCGAGTCAAACGGAGTTGTAACGAGCCCGCTAGGCAAGTTTTACTCAAGGCTGTTCGAAGTGTTGAACAGGGTTAGTACCGAGGTGCATAGGTCGGTACCGAGGCATCCCGTGTCGTAGCGAAGACCGAGTCGGCGCAATTAAAAGGCTTTTATCTTATTTCCTTTTATGTCATTAGATAGATAGAAGGGATATATCTTATTAGAAGATTTATATCCTTAGAGATAGCTTTTAGATAGATTAGTTTCTCTATAAACACTCTTGTCTAGCCTCTGTTTTTCACCACCGATCAACTGCCTTGGGGTGCAAGTTAGAGAGAAGAGAAGAGGAGGCGTGTGAGAGAGGAGGAGAGACGAGTTGTGGGGAAGAACTAAGTGTGTTTTCAGATTCGGTTGTAAGCTTTTCCTTTCTATTTAATTTAATTCAGTTCTTCGTATTTATGAATTGTGAGTAGTCTTCCTCTCTAAGGTTGGGGTTGAACTCAACAATGGTTGTTCATGCTTGTTTATGATCATGTCTTGATTGTTTTTATTGCATGAATCTATTCTCTTGTTCTTAATCCTTGAAACAAAAGTTGAAGGGAATTTCTCATTCATAGTTGAAACGAAAGTTGAGACCTTGAATCAAAATAGTCAATTTAGGGTTTTGAAGCAAAAGGGGATCTATCCTAGGTTAAGTAGAAGAGATTAGATAGTAAGTTTATTGATTGAACGAAAGTTAGTTGATTTACTTGCTTAGGTTAACGAAAGTTGACACCTTTATGTGATAAAAGCATGATCTTTATGTTTCATAAACGTTTGTATGCATGATTGTTGTTGTAGTGATACCTTTACCTTAGATTTTCTCTTTCCTTGCTAAAAACCCTAGCTTTTGTTGATTGCTTGCGTGACAAGTAACAAAACTTAGCATTGACTATCTCCCGTGGACGAACCTGACTTCGCTATACACAGCGGGGTCTTGATATAAATTTATTTGTTGTCTAGAAACCCTCTCAACAATTGGCGCCGTTGTCGGGGAGATTTCAATAGTGCCAAGTTTTGTTCTTTTTACGTTTCTCGGGACTCGGTCGAGTCGGTAACGACCCCCCTAGGGTCGGTACCGACCCTGCTGGGCAACTTAGTTTCTATGCTTTTTCTGTTTATTTTCTAGGTCATTGTCGAGTCGTTACCAATCCTATCCAGGTCGGTACCCACTTAGTCGACAGGTAGTTGTTTCTTTCTTTTCAGTTTTTGTTTTACAGGATTGCTGCAGACCCGATACCGACCTCCTGGGCCTCAGTACCGACCCTCTTCGAGACCCCGTTTTTGCTTTTGATTTCGTTTTTATTTTTCCTTACAGTGTATGCCAGCTGAAGGACGACGAGTTGTCTCTAATCCTGTAGTAGACTCTGAACCCGAGCGATCCTTCCACCGCAGATTACGAGAAAACAAAGCAATGCAACCACTTAAGAGATGGCTCAACAGATGAACGCTCTGCAGAAGCAGATGGAGGCGTTACAAGCTGATCGAGACATTGCTGCTGTTGCAGCTGAACGTGAACGAGTAAACGCTGAACGTGAATGAGAGCACACTGCCCGTCTGTAGGAGCAGTTGAATGCCTATCCAAGGAATACTAAGCAGTATATGCATCCAGAACTGAGGGTGCCAGAGTCCGCCATTGAGCTTCCTGAGATAGAGAAGACATTTGAGATCAAACCTCAATTCATATCCTTGATCAAAAGGGCTTAGTTTGAGGGAAAACCCACTGAGTGCCTGATAGAACATATTAGAAATTTCCTTGATTTATGTGACATTATTGCTGCTAACGGTGTCTCTTTAGAATATGTTCTGTTAAAAGCCTTTAAGTGGTCTCTTACAGGAAAGCCCTGAGCTGGTTAGACAGCCTACCTCCCAAGTCAATTAAAAAGTGGGAAACTCTGCATGACTTGTTCATGACAAAGTTCTTTCCACCTGCTAAGACTACGGAGTTAAGGAAGCGCATCATCTCCTATCACCAGCTGCCTAACGAGACCTTTGTGGAGACATGGGAGAGATTCAAGGAGATGCTTAGACAATGCCCCAGTCATGGGAAACCACAACATGTACTCCAATAAATCTTCTTCCAGGGGATCAATGCTGAAATGAAGAACTGCATCAATCTTCACACTGCGATGCAATGTATGGAGTGCAACAAGCCCAACAACCTAAAAAATGGCTCTACGTTCCGAAAAAGGATGAGGTCGAGCCTGAAGTGAAGCACCAATTCTTGCAAGACGAGATCAACCGCCTGAAGAAGCAGGTAAATTATCTTAAATCATCTCCTTCTTGTCAAGAATGTGGGTCTCAATCCCATGCTACTTCTGTCTGCACTAAGTTGCAACAGGTTTGTGCTACTGAGGCATGTGAAGAAGCTAACTATATGAGGGGTCCATATAGGAACCAAGGTAATAATTTTCATGCAGGGAGGAATTACAATCAGCCCACTGGGCCAATTATGCATATGGCCAAGGGAGCCAACCTCCTCAGCAAGAATAGATGGTTCCACCTTACACACCCCCGGGCTATCAAGAGACGCCATCATGGGTGAATGGACTCTATGAAGGATCAATGGAATGAAGAATGAAATTAATGGGGTCCAAGCAAACCTTAACAATCAAATGAAACGGTGGGGAGAGTTCGAGATTTGGAAAAAGAGTGTTGACTCCCAACTGGGTAACCTAGCTGCACGGATTCCAAGACCTCAAGGGCAACTTCCGGGCCGACCCGAAGAGAACCCTAGAGGACAAATTGCAGCCATACACCTCATAAGTGGTAAGGAGTTGCCAGATCGAGCCAAGCCTAAAGACACTGAGCACGGCAACGAAGATGATGCCCCGGTCAGGCTCGTTACCGACCCCATCAGGGTCGGTATCGAGGCTCAACCACTCGATACCGAGGCTCCGCAGCTTGATAATGCGCCATCCATGCCAGGTAAGTCTTCTAAACCAAACTCTGTGTTCGTTACCGACCCCGCCAAGAGGATGAAGATCCTGAGGCTTGGGCTACACCAAACATATGTGCAATGGCTATCAAAGGAGATCAAAAGGAACCTCAAGAGGATGTGAGTATTTTATCTCTAACTAGTTGCTTTGATAAATACTCTAAATCTGATCTTATTCGTATACTCTCTAAACTTGTTAAAGACAATATGAAGCTACAAAAGGAAATGAGTGGAATTGAAGAGCATTGTCTTAAACTTGAAAATAATGTTGTTTAAAGGGAACTTGAATTAAAAAACACTGAATCTGTTAAATGTTCTGCTTGTGATAAGCTGAAGAAGGAACTTGACTCTATTGTGACTACTAAAAATGAGCTTATCTCTACTCTTGCTATTGTTACTTCAAAAAAGGAAACTCTTAGTAAGAAACTAGAGATAACTGAAGGAAAGAAAGTGGTAGAAATTCCTAAGATCACTTTTGTCCCCTCTAGACATGGTATAGGATACTCTGAAACAGACTCTGGAAATGATCAAAAAACTCTTACTCTAAGGGAACTAAGTGAATGTAGAGCCCTAGAATTACAAACTGAGAAAATAAAAAATTCTCATCTAGAAGAGAAGATTAAAGTTCTAGAGAGTGGAACTAAAGGGAAAAGGGACTACTACACTGGGAACAACTCACATAAGATATATGTCAAGATAGCTAAGGGAAATGGTTCCAGAGGACCAAACAAGGAAACTGTTGAGAAAAATAGAATTCAGAGAACTTTAATCTTCTCACAAAACTTCTTGGACATGTGGAAGTCATGGTCATTACAAGGAACAATGTCCTAAAGTCAGTTTATCTGGAAATCCCACAAACAGAAACAACAATAGTACTTCACATTTAAAATCCTACAGGAACTATCACTCTGTTGACGTTAACATTGCAGATTATGTAGATTACTATCCCTGTAAGGAACCAGGCAAGGAACATCTTGCCTGGGTAACCAAACATTAACTCTTTTGCAGGTGAAAGCGAGGGGGAACTGTATGTGGTTCATAGACAGTGCATGCTCCAATCACATGACAGGAAACAGGAACAATCTAACCTCGCTTAACACCCAAGTTGAAGGAGGAAATGTTTCCTTCGGCAACAAAAACAAAGGGGCAATTCAAGGATCAGGGGAAGTAAAGCTCAACAGATCAATCAAGGTCAACAATGTCAATCTTGTGGCAGATCTTGGGTACAATCTACTATGTGTGGCACAACTCTGTGATCAAGGAAACAACATAGTTACCTTTGATTCAAATGAATGTCTGGTTGTGAACAAAGAGACGAACAAAGTTATTCTTAGAGGGAAACGATCTAACAATGTTTACATTGTTGATCAAGAGTTTCAACCTCCAAGAAAGCTATGTCTCACAGTCTCCACAAGTGATACGGATCTCTGGCATAGACGTCTTGGTCATGCAGGTCTAAATCTCATTCAAAAGTTGTTCATGCAAGATCTTGTGGTTGGCCTACCAAGGATAAACCCAGATACAACAAAACTATATGATGCTTGCGCAAGGGGGAAACAAACTCGTAGTTCATTTAAGCCAAAGAAGAATGTTAGCACTTCCAAACCTTTGGAAATGCTACACATGGACCTATGTGGTCCAATGGACACTTGTAGCTATGGAGGAAGCAGGTACATGTTTGTTATAATAGATGATTATTCACGTTTCACTTGGGTTATCTTCTTGTCTTCCAAAGGAACAGTGTTCAAAGAGTTTGAAGTATTCATAAAGAAGACAGAAGTCAGTCTAGGAACCAAGCTGAAATCCATACGCTCAGACCATGGAACAGAGTTCGATAACTCAACTTTTCTCAACTTTTGTAATGAAAATGGAGTGTCTCACAATTTCTCAGCACCAAGAACTCCACAACAAAATGGAGTAGTTGAAAGGAAGACTCGCACCCTAGAGAATATGGCTCTAGCCATGATGCTTGAAAGTGGAGTTCCATCGAACTTCTGGGAAGAAGCTATATCAACCTCAGTCTATATCCTGAACAGGGATATGATTAGACCTTTGTTGCTTAAGACTTCTTATGAACTAATCAAAGGCCGAAAGCCAAACATTTCCCATCTCAGAGTTTTTGGTTGCAGGTGCTAAATTCATAACAATGGGAAGGATGCTCTTGGAAAATTTGACCCAAGGAGCGATGAAGGAATCTTCACTGGCTACTCCCTTCACAGCAAAGCATATCGAGTCTACAACAAGCGAACCAAAAAATTTGAAGAAAGTATTCACGTCATCTTTGATGAAGATCCCATCCATCATGGATCCTTCTCCAAAGATCCACTCTCAAAGATAGCTGAGAAACCTTTCACTATACCATGGGAACCAACAAGGGAACCAATGGAAGAGGATGATGATCTGAACCCTCGAAGAGATGACTTTGAGTACATCAATGGGAATGGTTCTCAACTACAGGAATCAACCCTTGAAGATGATCATGAAGAAAATGATGCCACGGAGCAATTTGATGATCCTTCAACCAACTTTCCTGAAGAAGAGGATATTTCACCAGAAACAATTGAAGCATCAACTTCTGAGAACAATCCTACTACTGAGATTCCACAAACTCTACCTCAAGATAGTTCCAGTGCTCGAGAGGAACTTCCAGGAACAAATCAACTTCAACCAAGGAACTATCATCAGAGAAAAGATCACCCTCTTGAAAACATCCTCACACCTCTGGAACAGGGAGTAAAAACTCGTTCCTCACTCCATAACTTTTGTGCATTTAATGCCTTTGTTTCACTTGTTGAACCCAAAAGCATACAGGAAGCTCTCAAAGATCCTGATTGGATTCAAGCAATGCAGGAAGAGCTCCATCAATTTGAAAGACATCAGGTGTGGAAGCTAGTTCCAAGGCCACCAGACAAGAATGTCATTGGAACTAGATGGGTCTTTCGCAACAAACTTGATGAGTCAGGAAATGTGTCCTGAAACAAAGCAAGACTTGTGGCTCAAGGCTACAACCAAGAGGAAGGGATAGACTATGAAGAAACCTTTCCACCAGTTGCTCGAATCGAAGCAATACGCTTGCTCATAGCTTTTTCTACATACAAAGGGTTTAAGTTGTTCCAGATGGATGTCAAAACAGCTTTCCTGAATGGTTATCTCAAAGAAGAAGTCTATGTCAAGCAACCACCAGGGTTTGAAGATGAAAGCAAGCCAGATCATGTCTACTTTCTTGAAAGAGCTTTGTATGGTCTCAAACAAGCACCTCGAGCCTGGTATGATAGATTTGCTTCATTTCTATTATCCAAAGGGTATCAAAGAGGTTCAATCGACAAAACTCTTTTCCTGAAGAAAGAATCAGGTGACATTTTAATTGTGCAAGTCTATGTTGATGATATAATTTTTGGTTCCACTAACCCTGTGCTTACAGAAAAGTTTGAAAAGAAAATGAGTAATGAGTTCGAGATGAGTATGGTAGGAGAACTCAACTTCTTTTTAGGTCTTCAGATTTCTCAAACAAAGGAAGGAACCAAGATTCATCAACAAAAGTATATCAAGGAAATGCTTACAAAGTATGGGATGGACACTGCAAGACCCATCAACACTCCGATTTCACCTAGCACACATCTTGATGCAGATGAGAATGGAACTAATGTCAATCAAAAACTCTTTCGAGGAATGATTGGTTCCCTTCTCTATCTCACCGCTAGTAGATCGGATATCATGTTCGTTGTTTGTCTTTGTGTACGGTTCCAAGCAAACCCTAAAGAGTCACATTTGAAGGAAGTCAAAAGAATCTTTCGCTATCTCAAAGGGAGAGACAACCTATGCTTATGGTATTCTAGGAACAGTTCCTTTGAACTTGTTTCCTTCACTGATGCTGATTTTGTAGGACATTTAGTTGATCGAAAAAGTACCTCAGGGATGGCACAGTTCCTAGGAGACTGTCTTGTATCTTGGGGATCGAAGAAGCAATCCTCAGTGGCACTTTCTACTGCTGAAGCTGAATACATAGCCGCTGCAGCTTGTTGTTCCCAAGTACTTTGGCTCAAGTATCAACTTCAAGATTACGGTATGTCTCTAGGGAACTGTTCCTATTAAATGTGATAGCACTAGTGCAATAAATATCTCAAAAAACCTTGTGCATCACTCTAGAACAAAGCACATAGAGGTTAGGCACCATTTCCTACGTGATCACGTAGAGAAAGGTTCCATCGAGATGGTTCATTGCAGGACAGATGAACAAGTTGCTGATATTTTCACCAAAGCTTTGGACAGACAACCCTTTGAGCATCTTAGAATGCTCTTAGGGATGATTCTCTTACATTAAACAAGTCCCGGTCCATCTTTTCCCTCAATGATTGACTAGTTTAGCATTAGAATGACTAGGGAACTGTATGGTTTAGCAACTGTCATTTTAATAGTTTCTCTTTGCATGAAACTTGTTTACTTCTATGTATGGGAAGTGATTCTTAAAAGCACTTTGTTTCTTTCGGCCCAAAATGATCAACCTGATCTTATCTATCCCTCATTACAAACCGAAAGGATGGTTGATCATAAGACTTGTCCCTTCAAGCTAATCCAGGTAAACATTTCCTATGAGCCTTGATTATTTGATAACCCTTTTTACGGGATTCAATTACCTGGATATCAACATTTGCTTCCTTACCCTTTTTTTATTTGGATACTCCTCTTTGTCTTTTTCACAAAATACCCTTTACGTATCCAAAATGGCCTTCAGTTACTTGTTCATGGAAATGAGGTCAGAAAAGAGAGGAACTACTTCTAGGCCACTAGGGAACATCAAGGAATTCAAAACGCCTCAAAGTGGTATTATTGAAAAGAGAACAGACGTTGGAAACTGGGAATTTGACGCGACAGGTTGAAAAGGGAAATTTGAATCTACACCGTTCATCTCGCTACTTTGGCTTGTTATTCGCCACGTAGGTACTGTTGATTTGGAAAGAATCTTTGAATGGAAGACATTAGATCTTTCTAGTTACCCTTTGCGTAACTAGCTACGTTTTTCAAAGGAACCCTGGTAAATCTTCTCATCATTTCAAATTCATTCCCCTTCCTTACTTAACCCGTCCTTCTTATTGTTCTCCTCATCATCTTCATCTTCCACTTTCTTCTCTACAAACCCTAAATCTAAAAATTCTTCCATCTTCGTCTTTCTTCCAACTATGGCTAACCAAAATCAACCCAGATACACCAGACTTCACCCCAATCCTCTCATCGAACATTTTCTTCAAAACGATCCAGTCTATCTTCAAGAACAACTCTTTCAAAATCTGGATCTAGACCATCATGAACCTGAATACATCTTTGATGTTAAAGAAAAACTTTATTCTCTTCTTCGAAAGAGAGATGGTCAACCTCCTCTCACTCCGGAAGGTTCACCTCCCACAACTCCTCGATCTGAGATTCCAGTTCTCACAACGAGACCGGATGGCTCCTCAACCCTAACTCTCAATATTGAGGGAGTTCAAACCACTGTTTCTGAAACAAACCCAAACACTCTCCTTCTCAAAGAATCTTCCCATTCATCTCCAAAACACCACACTCAAATCTATGACAGCCTTAGTCCCAAACGAACTAATCCTCTTGCCTCCACCTCTCAAAATCCTAACCCTCAAATCCAACCCTCTAAGGAAACTTCCAAAGCACCCTCTCCTTCCACAAAAGCTCCTTCAATTCCACTTCCATCACACAAGGAACTCGACCTCCCCACTATTGATCAAACTCTCTCACAATTCGAGAGAGAAGAGTTCCCTACCTCACAAGGAACCATACCTATTCCACCTTCCTCTTCCATAAAGACAACCCCCTCCAAATATCTTCTCTCTACTGTGCCCACTGGTCAAAGATCAAAAAAGAGAAAGCACAGAAAGATGGGTGAAGAAGACGAAGAGGAAGAAGAAGAGGAACTTGAGCCTCTCCAAACTGAGCAACTCAATGCTCTCTCCAAGGAACTCATAAACGTCGATGAAGACGACGATGAGATACATGAGTATGTCGAGCCTGCTCTTCAAATAGGGTACAAGGAACCGCCATCTGGGCGTCCTTCAACAAGAGGCTCCAAGAAACAGAAATTGGAGGAAAAGAAGGAAAAGAAGGAGAAGAAAGAAAAGAAGAAGAAAGAAGAGAGGAAGTTGGTCATTCCTTTGATTGTTACTGCTGAATTTCTCAAAGAACACGAGTTCAACGAGCTTCAAGAACTCATCCAGTTCCAAGGATGGGAAAAGCTCTGCTCCGAACCAGCAAAGGTGGATCAAGCTCAAGTCAAATTCTTCTACTCCAAATTCACCCTAACAAAGGGAACTGAGCTCGATCCAGTCATAAGGTAGAAAACAAAAGAGGATGACTTCACCTTCACCTCCACCCTGATCAAGAAAATTCTCAAAGTTCATGGAGAAGGCTTTGACACACTTCCTCAACGACCATGGCAAGATACTGATGGACGAGAAGCTATCCTGCAAAGGCTTCTAGGTCATGTGCCTACTCAAGGCAAGGAGGTTTTGACTCACAGTTTGAGTCAAGTGGGGAAGATGGCACACCAGTACATCACTCGGGTAGTGATTCCCATACAGGAGAAGAGAACAACTCTCAATTCCACTAATGCCATTCTCCTGGATCTGTTCCTGCGCAAATAAAGAATTAATCTGCCCAAGATCATGATCTTGCACATGTGCAAGTGTGTTGCCAAAGAGTCTCATGCCCTTCCCTATGCTGCTGTGGTGAAGGAGATAATGAAGAGGAACGGCGTTTATAATCCCGAGGAAGAAGAAGAGCTTGGACAAGAAATGGACATGTCCAACATTCTACGGATGAAGCACTCCCAAGAACCCAATGAGGAAGTACTTCCTGCTGTGTTCATTGAACAAGGAGATTCAAAGACAGTTCTCCAAGCTCTCAACCGTCTGTGTGGGGTAAATGAGCGGATTCTTGATGTTCTCCTAGACATTCAACAAACAAAGGGAACCAACGAGCAAATCCTTGTTGTACTTCAAGATATCCAGAAGAAGTTACCTTCCTCCTCTAATCCATGAACAAGCCCTCTACAAGAACAATCCTTAGCTGTCTTATCCCTCCTTCAATGTTTTTAATGAATTTGTTCCAGTACTTGCTCAAACAATGTTTCAAAGATATGCATTTTGCTGTTATTCTCTAGTTATGACTATGCTTTCCTTACTTTTCCTTGAATGTTTATACTTAACTCTTTTCGATGATGTCAAAAGGGGGAAAGTGGAAAAATGCAGAGATGCGTTATGCCTAAGAGAATACAGAATAAAGCCATAAGCTGAGGGGGAACTATTGCTTAAAAAATCTTAAAAATTGAACTGCTTGTCCATTTCAAGGGGAAACTTAGTATCTACAATGTATCAACTGTATAACTTTGGTGTTTAGTCTCTGTTATTCATCCTGTATCCCTGACTTGCATTTTATAAAGGTTTGTCATCATCAAAAAGGGGGAAATTGTTGGATCCGTGTTAGGGAACTAACACTGGAACAATGGTTTCTCTATTCGAGAAATCGGAAGTTTTGATAATGACAAACAAACATGGAACTAATTCCTTTGACAAGTGATTTCAGGAAAGATAACAGGTTCACAGGAAAATAGAAGGGAAACGCTTCCATGAAGGTATGTGTGTACGTGGCAAACGCATCAAGGATACAGGAGTCATTTCACTATTGTCTTGGGCGGCAAGCCAAGCTTCGAAAGAATAGAAATGCAAAAAGGGTACGCTGGTCTTTTTGAACAGTATCGTACTTCCCAAGACAAGAAGGGCAAAGGCGTCAAAAGCTAAATATGGAAACTCTATAAATAGAATGCGATGCCGCTAGGTCGAATGAGCTCTTGAACGCAAGAAAATCAGATCCACAAAAGGAAAGAGAAAAAATTGAGAGCATGAGTTGATTCAGTGAAGATAACGATCCAGAAGTTCAAGGAAGGAAGCATCAAGTGATGAAGACTGAGTGAAGATCTTCATCAACTTGAAGAAGGTGGTTCCTGTGCTGAAGGGAACTGCACAGGAACGAGTAAGGTTCACGATCTATATTTAGTTGTGCTTAGATCTAGGAACTACTATGTCTTAGTCGTTAGTATTGTTTGTAAGTGGGATTGCGAACAGTAGAGAAGTTCGACTTTGTATTGTGGAACCTGAGATCTATCAATAGAATATAGTGTGTGTTCAAAATCCTCCAAGGGAGGTAGAGGTTTACTCTTTGGCTAGTTGGCTAAAGAGGTTCCTCTATAAGGAATCGTGTCCCTGTCTCTAATTTCCTGTTTAAAGTTTGTATTACATTATTCCGCTGCGTAAGGGAACTGTCACTGGAACAGTTCCCGATTGTGTTGACTAACACCGTTCTACGATCCTACAATAAGGAATCGTGCCCCTGTCTCTAATTTCCTGTTTAAAGTTTGTATTACATTATTCCGCTGCGTAAGGGAACTGTCACTGGAACAGTTCCCGATTGTGTTGACTAACACCGTTCTACGATCCTACAGGTATGGGAAAAGATAACTCAGTTTTGTGTCTTTGTATCTGTTTTTGTGTTTTTAGGATTGATAATATTCCACATAGATGTCCTATGATATGCTTTAACTTGCTTGATCATGTAATTCCATAGCATGTTTGGATAGTTTTGCCTGAATCATGTTGAAAGTTATTTTTATGTGGATATTTAGCATGTGATGAAATTGAGCACGTATGATCTTGGGTAAGAGTGACTGAAATCCAACAAAAATTTCTACCTTGTGAGTTATTTTTGGCCTTATAGGGAGAACATTAAAAATCCCTCTTCTTTTCTGGTGTGATTTACTCTCCTTATGCATATTATCTCTTGTCATTGATATGGTTATCTATTACTTGAGACCTATATGAGATATTAGTTCATTGCATGTGAAATCATATGATGGAGAACTTATTTCTTTAACCCACTTTTTATCCTCTCTTTTTACCTACCTTATCATTATCCTCTTTTTGAAGCCAATTTGAGCCTTTAAGCCTTTTATTTTTAGCTCCACAAAAATGTTCCCTAGCCAATAAAGCTTGACCCTATCCGGGGATTAGGACTTAGTGTTGGTTGTGATGGTTTTGAGGAGTGAGATTGTATTGGTTCAAGTGGGGTAGTTTTGGGTTGAGTAAAGAAAGATCTTGCAGTTTATCATTTAAAAGGAGTTTGGTTCCCTGAATGCACTTACAAAAGAAGTGGAAAGTAAAGAGGATGAAAGAAAAAAAATGCAGAGTCATTACCGACCTAGTAGGTTCGGTACCGAACCTCCCACAGAAAAAAAAAGAAGGGAAGAAGAAAAAGAAAGAAAAAGGGTTGAAAAGTGATAGTGTGGATGAGCCAAATTTTCCTTATTGTTTTTGAGCAAGATTAGTGGAAAAAAAGGGTTGATGAGATAAGTGTGCATAATGTTTGAGTGAGTTTGGTATGTTCTCTTATGAGAATTTTTTGGTGAGATGTGTGAGTTTTTAGGAGTCTTTGATTCCCGGATATTTTTAGCACCACATAGCCAAAATTTTCCACGCCTATTGTTATTACCAAGCCCCATTACAACCTGACCGAATGGAAGCTTCTATGAAGTTTTTCATTGAGCCTAAGTTCTCTTGATGATTTTTATGTGTTTTGACATCTTTGGTGGAGAGTTTGGTGATATAAGTAACAATGACTATGTTGATTTTTGCATATTGGATTGAGTTGAGAGTTGTTATTATAAGCCTAAACACTTGAGAGTTGAGTGAAACACATATCCCTTGTGAGGTTGGATTCTTAGTTACTTTTGCTTGAGGTTGCATATATGTGTGATGACGTTAGATTCACTTGTCTATGTATTTCTACTTGTGCTTTGATGTTGTTTTTTGATAAAGGCATTGACTTGATATGTGTGTTGTTGGTTTTGGTTCTTGTCTTAGTGATTGCTTGAGGACAAGCAAGTCTAAGTATGGGGTATTTTGATGTCCGCCTTTTCAGTCATGTTTTTAGGGTGTGTTTTTTGTGTGTTTGAGTCTTTTTCTTTAGTTTTGTGTTTTGTTTTGAGTCGTTTGTGCAGGTTTGCGTATTTTCTTAAGATATAGAGTCTACATAAGCTTCGGTGGTGTTTTGTAGGTTTTTAGAAGTTGTTTGGAACCCTTTTGAGGAAAAGAGCAAAACCGAGGAGCAACACTTAAGGAAAAGCTCAAGGAATGAAGTTCATAAAGATATTGAAGATCAAGTTTGAGCTTGGAAAGAAGTAGAGAAATTTGTTACAAGAACATACGAAAAAGAATCGAGTCAAATGGAGTTGTAACGAGCCCGCTACGCAAGTTTTACTCAAGGCTGTTTGAAGTGCTGAACAAGGTCAGTACCGAGGTGCACAGGTCGGTACCGAGGCATCCCGTGTCGTAGCGAAGAACAAGTCGGCGCAATTAAAAGGCTTTTATCCTATTTCCTTTTATGTTATTAGATAGATAGAAGGGATATATCTTATTAGAAGATTTATTTCCTTAGAGATAGCTTTTAGATTGATTAGTTTCTCTATAAATACTCTTGTCTAGCCTTTGTTTTCACCACCAATCAACTGCCTTGAGGTGCAAGTTAGAGAGAAGAGAAGAGGAGGCGTGTGAGAGAGGAGGAGAGACGAGTTGTGGGGAAGAACTAAGTGTGTTTTCGGATTCGGTTGTAAGCTTTTCCTTTCTATTTAAGTTAATTCAATTCTTCTTATTTATGAATTGTGAGTAGTCTTCCTCTCTAAGGTTGGGGTTGAAGCCAACAATGGTTGTGCATGCTTGTTTATGATCATGTCTTGATTGTTTTTATTGCATAAATCTATTCTCTTGTTCTTAATCCTTGAAAAGAAAGTTGAAGGGAATTTCTCATTCATAGTTGAAACGAAAGTTGAGACCTTGAATCAGAATAGTCAATTTAGGGTTTTGAAGCGAAAGGGGATCTATCCTAGGTTAAGTAGAAGAGATTAGATAGTAAGTTTATTGATTGAACAAAAGTTAGTTGATTTACTTGCTTAGGTTGACAAAAGTTGACACCTTTATGTGATAAAAGCATGATCTTTATGTTTCATAAACGTTTGTATGCATGATTGTTGTTGTAGTGATACCTTTACCTTAGATTTTCTCTTTCCTTGCTAAAAACCCTAGCTTTTGTTGATTGATTGCGTGACAAGTAACAAAACTTAGCATTGACTATCTCCCGTGGACGAACCTGACTTCGCTATACACAGCGGGGTCTTGATATAAATTTATTTGTTGTCAAGAAACCCTCTCAACATAGCCCGACCCCGTTTTTATTTCTAATTTGTTTGTTTTTGTTTGTTTTCTCAGCTTATGCAAGTAGGATGACACCGACTTGAATTGAATCAACCCGATTACTATTCTGAGCTTGAACGTGTCCTTCATCGCAGGAGGCGAGAAAACCGTACAATGGCCGCTACACTTGAGGAGATGGTCGAGCAGATGAACGCCCTCCGTAGGCAAATGGAAGCGTTACAAGCTGATCGAGACGTTGCTACTGCTGCCGCTGAACGTGAACGATTAAACACAAATCGTTTACAGGAACAATTGGACGCTATCCCAAGGAATGCCAAATAATATATGCATCCGGAAATGAGGGTGCCAGAATCAGCAATAGTGCTTCTTGAGATAGCAAGGGCTTTTGAGATTAAATCTCAGTTTATATCCTTAATTAAAAGGCCTCAGTTTGAGGGAAACCTACTGAGTGCCCTATGGAGCATATTCGTAATTTTGTTGATTTATGTGACACCATTGCTGCTGATGGTGTTTCTTTAGAATATGTCCAACTAAAAGCTTTTAAATGGTCTCTTGCAGGTAAGGCTCTGAGCTAGCTAGTACCTCCTAGATCGGTAAGGACGTGGAGAACCTTGCATGACTTATTCATGACTAAGTTCTTCCCTCCTGCCAAGACTACGGAGTTAAGGAAGCGTATTACTTCTTATCACCAGCTGCCTAATGAGACATTTGTGGAGACATGGGAGCGATTCAAGGAGATGCTGAGGCAATGCCCCACCCATGGACAACCGCAATACGTTCTGCAAGAGATATTCTTTCAGGGTATAAACGTTGAGACAAAGAACCACCTAAACTTGCATACTGCATGCGGTTTTATAGAGATGGAGCCTAACGATGCATGGGAATTGTTGGATAAATTGACCAATTATGATGCCATGTATGGGACCCAGCAGCCACCCTAGCCTTAAAAACGGCTCTACCTCCCAAATAAAGATGAAGTTGATCCCAATGTTAAACATCAATTCTTACAAGATGAGATCAACCGTCTGAAGAAACAGGTAAGTTTTCTGAAAACCTCTCAACCTTGTCAAGAATGTGGCTCTCAAACCCATAGTACTTCTGTCTGCACTAACATTGAACAGGTTAGAGCCGCTGAGACATATGCTGAAATGAATTATATGAGAGGGCAGTATTGAAACCCACCTAATAATTATGATAGGCCAAACAATTATCCCAGCTGGGGAGGTTACAATCAAAGTCAAAACCAGGCACCTCCACCACAAGAAAGGAAAGCTCCTCCTTACAGACCACCAGGATATCAAGAGGTAGCTTCATGGGTACAAGGGTTACGAGAGGGCATTAATGGAGTCCATAATAAATTCAATGACGTCCATAGCAAGATTGATGGAGTCCAAGCCAACCTTAACAATCGGATGGGAGAGTTCGAGTCATGGAGAAAAAGTGTAAACTCCCAATTAGGCAACCTTGCTGCACAAATTTCAAGACCTCAAGGGCAACTCCTGGGCCCCCCCCCCGAAGAGAACCCGAGAGGCCAAATTGCAGCAGTCCACCTCCAAAGCGGAAAAACACTATTGGACCGTGTTGAAGCCAAGGAGAAAGAGTCCGGTACCGAGGACGACGACCCCAACAAGGTCAATACCGAGCCCCAGCAGATCGATACCGACCCCAAATCAGGTAAGTCTTCACCTCCAGACCACTCTCTTAGTCCTAGGCTCGATACCGACCCCACAAGGGTCGATACCGACCCTTCTGAAGCACCTCTTGAGCCCGTTTTGGTTCCGAGACCGGTGAAGACTCTTCCCTTTCCTTCTAAGAAATCTAAGGATTCAACATAAGGGAAGTTTAGGCGTTTTGTTAAAATCCTTCAAGGCTTAAATATTTCCATCCCATTCGCTGAGGCCCTAAGCGAAATGCCAGCTTACACAAAATTCTTGAAAGATATTCTTAGCAGGAAGAGGTCTATGTCCGAGCTGACTGACGAGGTTCGATCTTTGGAGCTCCCAGAAAAATTAGGTGACCCAGGTAAGTTTGCTATCACAATAGGGATTGGAGCTTACAAATTTAAAGCTTTATGTGATTTAGGTGCCAGTGCCAGTCTCCTACCACTCTCTATTTGGTCCAAGGCCAATATGGGATCGCTGGAACCCGTCAATATGAATCTATACATGGCAAATGGATCACGAGTCAAGGCCACTGGAGTCGTAGTGGATGTCCCTGTGCAAGTAGGTAAATTCTTTGTTCCCAACGACTTCATAGTTATGGAGATGTCCGAAGACCCTGTGGTGCCAATCATTCTTGGACGGCCATTCTTAGCCACCGCAGGGGCAAGAATTGATGTTATAAAGGGACTCCTCACATTTGACATTGGGGAAGAGAAGGTCGAGTTTCGGTTCAATGCTGCCGCAAATGAGGTCGCTAAAAGCATTAACGAGGGGCCTACCGACCCACCATGGGTCGGTACCGACCCTTCTCTAAGTACAGAAACAAGACAGTTCAAGGAGGTCACACCCACTAAGAAGCCTACCGACCACCATGGTGGGTCGGTACCGACCTTTTTCTGAAGGATCACAATGTTAGGAACAAAATCCAGCCCGTTACCGAAGCTCCGACACAGCCAACAGTGTCGTTAAGGACCCCATCTACCTCGGTAACGACCCCCTATTTGATCGATCTTGGTGAGTCTTCTTACTCTAATCCAATTAATTCTGGTCATGATCCTTTCTTATATCTTTGTTCTATATCCCATCCTACTATTCATACTGTGAAAGAGTCGAAACCCCCTTGGTTTTCGGATTTTTCTAACCCTTATGTAGGACTTCCAAGTGTTCTTATCGATGATAGAGAACCACATCTCTTGGAGAGAAACTTTGATACTTTTCCGACTAAGTATGGGATTTCTCAAGATCCCTATAAGCTGGAGAGAAGCCACCTTAGAGCCAAGGTAAGTTCGTCGGGCTAACGACGTTAAAAATAGCGCTTATGGGAAGCAACCCGCTTTTTTTTTGCTTTCTTAGATCTTTTTGCTAGCTTTCTTTTGATTTGTTTTTACGACTAGATTAAAGATTTTCGGAATATAATTGTTTTTCTAAGTTATACAGGTGAGATTGGATAAAATCAAAGCGGCTCAGTGGCTCGTTAACGACCCCTACAGTAAAACCGAGAAAAAAAAGTTCAGCCGACTACAGTTTCTCCGTAATGATTCTCCCTCTCTTTCAAGTGTTCAAGGATGTTTCCACTGCTTCAAAATTAATCTTGTGAGTTCGTTTTCTTTACCCTACTTCTTTATTTTTACCTTTCTTTTAAACAGTGGGGACACTGTTAGGTTTAAGTATGGGGTAGGGAGGGAAAAGAAAACTCTTGTGTTTGTCTTTGTGTTATGCATGTGTTTGTGTGTTTTATGTCTTGCTTTGTCTTGTGTTAGTTTAAATTGGTTTTAGTTGCTTTGCTTTCCTTAAAAGAAAAAAAAATTTGAAAAAAAAATACAAAAAGATTTTTAGGATTGATAAGTACCCTTGTCTTATGGTTCTAGGATGGTAATTGCTTGCATAATCATGTAAATCCATTTAGCATGTCTTTGAAGGTTTAGCCCGAGTCTACCATAAAATTGTTTTTATGTGAATTTTTAGCTTGTGATGAAAATGAGCATGTATAACTTTTAGCATGAATTTAATTGCAATCCAACAAAATGATCTACCTTGTGAGTTAATTTTGGCCTTATAGGGAGAACATCAAAAATCCCTCTTCTCTTTTTTGTGTGATTTACTCTCTTATGTGTATATTATCTCTTGAAATTGTGATGGTTATCTATTTCTCGAAGCCTCTATAAGATTTTAGTTCATTACTTGTGAAATCATATGATGGAGAGCTTATTTTTCATGAGCCTTATTAATCCTTATCCACACTTACATTATCCCTCTATTTGAAGCCAATTTCTTTGTGCCTTAAAGCCTATTTTTTTAAGCTCCACAAAAATATATTCCTAGCCGATATAAGCTTGATTCTATCTGGGGATTAGGACTTAGTTGGTTGGATTTGTTTTGTGAGTTTGTTTGTTGGTTCAATTAAAAGGGATTGGGATGGGTAGAATGGAAGTCTCATTGTTCAAAAAGAAGTTGTAAGAGAAAGGATTCTTGGTTTAAATAAGGAATGCACAAGTAACCAAAAAGAAAAGAATGAAACTGCAGCCCCGTTACCTACCCCAGTAGGGTCGGCATCAACCCTCCCCCCCCCCCTCCTTCAAAAAAAAATCAAATCAGAAATTCATTGAAAATTCAAAAAAAAAGGAGAAGAAAAAGAAGTGAATAAGTGCAAGCAAAACAAAGAAAAGAAAAGGCCAATGATTCTTTTGTTTGTGTATATGAGACTTTCTAGGATGAATTTGGGTTGATGAGAGTGAGTTGAGCTTTAATGTTTAGAGAGTTTGGTATATTCTTTTGATGTATTTAGTGAGTTGTGTTGAGAGTTTAGGAGTCTATATTCCCAGATTTTTAGCACCACAAAGCCAAAATATTTCCATGCTTTATTGTTATTACCAAGCCCCATTACAACCCAATCGAATGGAAGCTTCTATGAAGTTTTCCATTGAGCCTAAGTTCTCTTGATGATTTTACTTGTTTTGACAATCTTTGGTAAAGAGATTGGTGATATAAGTTACAATTTCTATGAGTTTTTGCATGTAGGATTGAGTTGAGGGTTGTACTTATAAGCCTAAACACATGAGAGTTGAGTGAAACACATATCCCTTGTGAGGTTGGATTGTGATTGCTTGTGTTCATTAGTTTCTCATATATGTGTGATGACGTTAAAGTTCCTTGTCTAAATTTCACTTGTGCAGAAGTTGCTTTTTGATAAGGGCTATTGCTTGATAGATGTGTTGATGGTTTTGATTTATGTTTGGTGATTGCTTGAGGACAAGCAAGCTTAAGTATGGGGTATTTTGATGTCCATGTTTTTAGTATAGTTTTAGTATGTTTTTCTAGGTCTTTAAGTCTAGTTTAGTTATGTTTTTGTGAGTGTTTTGTGTATTTCTAGTATAGTTTTCATATTTTGTGAAAAGTATGGAAACTACGCTATTTGTGTGTTTTTATGTAGGTTTTGAGGCGAAATTGGATGCATTTAAAGGACATTTGAAGATAGGATCAAGCTAGGAAGAAGGAAGGAAGAAAGTTATGGAAGAAACCCCCGCAAAATCCAAAGGAAGAAGGAAGAAACATGAGAAATCAAGTCAAGACCCACCTCGATATCGACCCTCTGGGGGTCGGTATCGAGGCACTCAACCCAACCGCCCAAGATAAAAGGGCCATTAATTGCTTTTATTCCACAATCTTTTATCTTTAGTAGGTTTTGGTTTTTATGGAAACTTTTTAAGAGGGATATTCTAGTATAAATACTCTTGTTTAGACACAATCTGGGGGACTGGCATGTTAGTTTGGAGTTAGGGACGCCTCCTAGGGTTTGTTTACACATTATTTTGAAGGCAAGTGTTGCTTGGAGCACAAAGAAGAAGATTGTGGGAGAATTTCTTGTGTTCTAGGTGTGTTCTAAGACAAGTTTCAAGTTTTAATACAAGTAAGCCTTTAGTTTTAATTCAATTATGTTCTCTTTTAATTGCTTTGCTTTATTTTCTTCAATGATGAGTGATTAGTCTCCTTTTCTAGGGTTGGGGTTAGAAACCCAACATGATTGTGCATGAATGGTGATGTGAATTGATGAATTGAATGCCTTTTATCTATTTTTCTACTTGTTTGTGCAAAAGCTTTGACGAAAGTTGAAGTATTTCATGTTTCTAACTTGATTGAAAGAGAAAGTTGTGAATTTGAATGCGAGATAAAGTTTGAGACGAAAGTTGAGAACTTTAGATCAAGGCAAGTAGATTAAGTGAATTGATTTGTGAAAATTGATTGATTTGCTTGATTGAATCAACGAAAGTTGATAACTTTATGTTAAAGACATGATATTTATGATTTATGTTATTGAAAATTGCATGATTATGTTTTGGTGAACCCCTATCCTAGATTTTTTCCTTATTTTTGAGTCGAAATCCAAACCCAGGTACCTCGATATTGACCCTGCCCAGGACGATACCGACCTGTAATTTTCCCCGTTCTTCTTGCTGTTTACTTAGTTTTTCTGCTGCATTCATACCTCGGTAACAACCCTGACAAGGTCGATATCGACCCATTCTAGTACATTTATTTAGTTGTTTTGCTTTGTTCTTTGCTTTGTTTTGCCTTCTCTTTTGCTTTCTAGTTTAGTAATCAAACATAACCTTGCTTCCCGTGGACGATCCTGACCTCCCTATACACAGCGGGGTCTTGACTACAAATTTATTTGTTGTTGAGTAAATCCCTATCAACATTATGATGTGCACACAACGACTAGTCACGAGATGCAAGAGACGAGAATAACATGTTAATGACTCTAGAGCGAGAGGAGTCTAACACAACAAAGATACTTGTTTAAACAGTTCAGATGTTAACGACTCTCTTAGCATCTTTTACAAAAGCGCTATCACAACATGACTTAGTCAAATACGACTAACGATCTTCTTACCAAAACGCATTGGTCTTCATCCGATGGAAGAAGTCTTCAAAAACCTATATCACATGCAAAATAGATAGACAAACAAAATACCATACAAACACAAAACAACATTCACGAAAAACCCTAAAAGCATAACGAAGAGGGTTAAAGAGATTGTCCACACAAACGACCCTAAAACAAGCGGCCCCAGAAAAAGTTAATGTTTTAAAACCCCAACACACCATGGGTACCCAAAATATTGATAAAGTTCATAAACAAGAGCGATAAGGTTACTCCTTAGAAATGTCTTCAAAAGCCTTTTGGTGCTCCGCAAGTTCCACCTGGGCTACTTCCTTGGCAACCTGAGCAATGTCGTCTACCATCGAGGATTTCTTGGCTGCGACCACTTCATCAGAAAACAGATTCTCGAATTGTTCTCTTTCTTGCACAACATCTCACGAGGTATGCTTCCCTGCGGCGAATTCCTCTATCGTCTCCACATGAGCCCTACACGACCAATTGTCGGCAGTGTCTTCGATCTCCTTGGCAAGAGCAACTTCCTTCTTCGATGCGGCTATGAATTTCTCCTCCCACTCCGTTGAACTCTTAGAGGCCTTCTCGAGAGCGTCCGTCAACTCTCTAAAGCACTTTTCTCCTGTCCCAGGATAGTACTCCTGTCCTTCTCAAGTTTCATGCGGATTTTACTTTGAGCCAGTTGACTAGGATAATCTTGAAGACCTCACAAACCGTGAGTTGAAGGCCCTGGGAAAAATTAACATGTTATATCACAAGCAAGAAGTCGGGCGCATCAATTAGGGAATGACGAGTTGTTAAAAGTCAGAAATCTTACCTGCCATTGGGCAACCAGCATTTCGCCAAAGTATTCCGGCATGGATGATCGATTTTTAGCACCAAAGGAACATTTCACATGGAGAGGTATCAAAGAGCTCAAGCACTTCTCCGCCGTCATATCTAGCGACATGATGGTACCAGGGAGGTCAGTCAAACAGGGGGTGGCATTCTTCTTTGATGAGGAAGTCTTAGGAGGAGCATCAGCGACTCTCGGAAGATGGGATACCACTAGGGATGTGTCTGCAGTAGAAGTAGTTTCATCCTTTCTCTTCTTCCGAGCCTCGACTCTCTCCAAGGTTGAGAGGGCAGAAGTAGATCGAGTGGTCCTTGAGCCTGGGGACATACAGTTCAGAAGAATCACGCGAACCATAACATGTTTAGCAACAAGAAAACGAAGAAGAGCGTCATAACGTACTTGACATTTCTGAATCTTCGGAACCAACAAGGTACTCCTTCACAAGCTTGGTATAGGACCTCTCCTCTGTAGGAAGGGCTTCAATGCGAGAAACAATCTGAGATGATACTTTCCGAGGTTGCAAAGAGGCGAAATTTACTACATCCAAAAACAAATACAGTCAAAAGTTAACACTCTCAAGAAGAGGTAAGAAGAATAAAGCGGGGGAGATACTACCTATTGCACGCCAACGGGGTTTTAGATAAGAGGTGTCAACCCCCAGAGAAGACAATCTTACAAAAAAAAAAATTATTAGCCCAACCGCGATCCGATTTCGATATATCATAAACTAGGTCAGATTTGCCCTTTAGGGTTTTCAAGGTAAAACGGCCAGGGCCATTTTTGGAGAAATGGTGGTTGCAAAGGAAATCAACGGTTTTGAAAGGGATATCGTGAGAAGAACAGAGGAGGTCAATAGCTAACAAAAGCCTCCAGACTTGAGGAAGTATTTGGCCAGGAGACAGGTTAAGGGTATTGAGAAAGTCGACTAATAAAAGGGGAAACGGGAAACGGTGTCCAATACGGAAAGGGTACTCATATAGACATACCCAGTCTTCATGGAATGAGTCAACCCAAACGCCTGAGGGAGGAAGGAAGATCTCCGCAGAAGAGGGAAATCCGACAGAACAAGCAAAACCAGACGGTTTGATAGAGGTACTATCTTTCTGGTGGTTAGGTGTAAGGATGTCGGAAGAAGCATACAAAGGAGGATCGATTGGCTCAAGGCATTGATGGATAGATTCACAAGATAAAGCAGAATTAGCCATGGAAAATGGAAAGAAAAGAGAAGAATTGGAGAGCTAGAGAGACGTACCTGGGGACCGAAAAAAGCAGATGAAGTCATAATGATAAACAGAAGAGCTTTAAATAGGTGGTGATGGGACGTGCGCTGCACGCTACAACTTCCAAGGCATGAATCAAAAACACTAAAAGTTTTGGAGGGAACCTTCTTGGGTTTTTGAGGGGGTATTGTTGGGCCCCCCAAAATCAAGCCAAAATTCATGTTGTTAGAGACGTCAGGCCCAAATCAACGAGAATTAAACCTCCATAGGAGTAATAGCGGAAGATCATGGCCAACAGTGGAGTAATTGCAAAAATCACGGTCGTAAGGGATCTCCTTAGTAACGGCTCTGCAATTGAACAACACCAGCGACATCCACGAGAAGGGGATTGGGCTCATAATCACCTACAACGGTCACGAAAGGAGGGGGAATAAAAAATCACAAAAGTGGAGGAGGAAAGGCACGAACTAGTGCACAATCGTATTCATAAGCTCTGAAACAATCATTGTCCCTGAGATTACATCTCGCCAATCCATTCGTTTTTTTGTACTCATGAGAAGGGTGATGTCAAAGCTTATTGTCATCAATTGATAAGCGGACGCCGACCTTGATTTTACTTTTTTGTTCTTTACTTTATTACGCGTTTCATGAATCTTTTGTTGTACTCTAGCAAAATACTCATGAAAATATTCATCCTGTAGTTATCTACATACAAACATAGCCATGGATCAGTAGCACGGGTGTTATGAACTCTACGATAGGTTCACAACACCAAAAAAAAAATAGTAATACTAAATAAACACAAAGAAATAGCCGAATCCCCGGCAACGGCGCCAAATTTAACGAGCACTTTTACGTCGTTATAAAAGCACTATCAAAGAAAATTCCTAACTTCCTAACCTTAGTAAAGTGGAAGTAAGGGTCGAACCCACAGAGACTCGGAATATTTGTATTTAAGTAATATTACTAAGGAAAAGGGGGGATTTGTGATTGCAAACTAAGAACCTAAGTAATTAAAACTAATTAAAACAAAGCAAGTAAATATGATTTAAGATTCAAATATGGAGAAAAGCGCTCAACCAGTTTCATATCCGTTGCATACATGAGATTTGATCCTCGATTATCCTTATTCAATTTCCCTTGACTAATCTATTGTGAATTTATGAATTCAAGCTTAAAGTGGTTGTTAATATACACCGTCTTTAACAACCTTTTAATCAATTAACCTATAAAACCTTCTATGTCAAGTTGATCATGCAACTAATTTCAAAGCATTCAATAGAAACAATAATTCATGAATTCCACCGTCTATTCATGACGTCTTGTGATTAAATTCTCCGCCTTTGATTAACCTTATTCCACCGTCTATAAGTTTAATCAAAGGATTCATCCATGAATAATCAAATTCCACCGTCTATTTAATTATTCTAGTTGTAATTCAACTTAGAAGTAGAATAGGTGGCCAATCTATTATAATCCTAAGTGAATTTGATCGATTAAGCACGGAGAGATTCAATCTAGTCAAGGCAAACTAAAATAATTCAAACCTCACAAACAATCATGCATACAACTTCAACTAACTAGTTGGACATGTGAAAATTAGCTAGGCATTGTCATTGAAGAAAAATAAAACTTACAAGAGTCAAATTGATCTTCAATTGCAAACTAGGGTTTATGTCTCCCTTCAATCTCCAAACTCAAAAACTTAGAACACAAGTAATAGATAGCATAATATCCAAATAAACTTAAAGAAAGTATTTATATTATGTCTAAAAATATCTAAAAGAAATATTAGAGTCGGTCCACAAGATCTCGCGGAAGCCCAAGTCATCGTCGCGTCAACCGCCAGAGCGCGGTTTGGTCCTCCCAGAGCGCGGTCGCGCTCTGCCCCATTTTGGCCGCGCTCTGCCTGCAGAAACTTTAGTGACACTTCGGAGGCTATTTTGACCCCCTTCGAGTTGGAATTTGGACTCGGAGTAAAAATATGAATTGTAGCTCTTCGAGTTAGCTTTCCAGTGATACCAAATTCAGCTTCATCCGACCACTGTAGCTCCCAAACCAAGCATTGCAAGATAGAGGTGTCAAAATAAGACTCCAATGCTTGACCCGGATTTAAGCGTTCTTCTCACACAAGCTCTTGGGCCTTAGCTCTTTCAATCTTCACTTGCACCACTTTAAGCTTCATCAAACTCCACAATCTTCTAAGATCCATCCCGTCCATGCTTGTTTACCTAAAGATCTGCAAAACTGAACAAAACAAGTGCAAAACCCGAATTTCCTTGAAAACCTAAAAACCTAGAAACTAAGCTAAACTAAGCTAAAACCATGAAAATTAAACATAAATATGCATCCTAAACACTACCTAAATGCGATCTATCAGCAAGCAGACCGGACATTATGTTCAGTGTATGCCTATGTGCTAGAATTCAGTCCGATCCAAGAGAAACTCATCTCAAGGCTGTCAAGAGGATCCTAAGGTATCTCAAAGGTTCTGAAGATTTGTGCTTATGGTACCCAACCTCTTGTGATTTTGGTCTTGTCGGGTACACGGATGTTGATTTTGCTTGGAACAAGGTTGATCGAAAGAGTACCTCTGGATTGGCTCAATTTCTTGGAACATGTCTTGTGTCATGGGGGTCCAAGAAGCAAAATTCAGTTGCTCTCTCTACTGTAGAAGCTGAGTACATCGTTGTTGTCGCGTGCTGCACCCAACTTCTATGGCTCAAGCAACAACTTCATGACTTTGGTTTGAAGTATGATGGCATACCCATTCTATGTGACAACACAAGCGCCATCAACATCTCAAAGAATCATGTACAACACTCACGGACTAAGCATATCGAGATACGCCATCATTTTCTTCGTGATTGTGTTGAGAAAGGGTTGGTGACCATGGATTTTTGCCGAACAAGTGAACAACGTGCTGACATTTTCAATAAGGCTCTCAATCGTGAACCCTTCGTACAGTTCAGCATGGAGCTAGGTATGATTTCTCTAAACTAATATATTTCCCTTCTATATTCCCTCAATGATTGACTAGATTAGATGTTCTATTTATGATTCAAAAGTTTTATGATCTTGAGGTGTTAAATTTGAATGCTTCCTTGTTACATACTCATGAACCATGCATATCATTATGTCTTCATTCTTTGCTTCTTGAGTTATGTCTTAAGTGCATTTTGAAACCATTCTTTGAGCCCAAAAGAGTCAAAACCCGATGTTCCTAACCCTCATTACAAGCACAAATGACGGTTGACTCTATAGCCTACCTAAACATGTCATGTTAGGGAGTCTCTATGATCTTCTTTTTATATATCTTATGATAAACGGAGACTCATCTACATGATTGACAAATCCACATAAAATATTTCCCTTGGTTCTCTTTGGCACCCCTGTGCAAAACTCCAAAGAACCCGGCGTATTCTCTTTTTAATGGATGTTGGCAACTTGAGTAAGGTTTGTGACTATGAATTACATGGGAACATTGTTTATCCAGAAAATTTGCTGGTTAAGTGGTTGACGCAGAACAGGTTGAGAACGTCAATTTCAGAGTAAGACAAGAATCACCTTTTTCCAACGGTACTTTTTAAATATTTGAAGATCTTTTTGCCAAAGGAAATTGCCTTTTCAGTTGCATTGATTAAAGATCTTGGGAAGATCTAGTTTTTATCAGATCAACTAAGTTCAAGCATAAATATGGAGAAATTTTTACCCAAAAGGTACACTCTCTCTCTCCTGTATTATTCTTGCTCTCTTGCTCCTCTCAATTTCTCTGCAATCCTTTTTCTCCCAAAAGCTCAAACCTTTTTCTTTAATGGCGTCAAACCCTAATCCTAACTTGTCATCCTCCATTCGTGGAATCGAAACCCCATGAACCCTGGCCCTCAAGCTCGGGAAAGTGGTTGATCCACAAACCTTGGCTCTGCTCTTAGCCGCAATTCAAAACGCCAACAAGCCATCATCTCCATTGTTGCTCGAAGGCCCCCCAAACAATCCAAACTCAAGAACCGGGCCAATCCTCTCACAATCCCACCGAATCTTTCCCAATTCCTCAAGAAATCCCTCCTACTCAAGCCTCAACAGAAAATCTCCCCCCATCTCCACAAAAAACTCCATCCAATTCTCCCAAACCCGCAAAGAATGAGCAAGTAGAGACCGAGTATATGCTCAGAGTTGAGAGTTCCAAATCTCAATGCATGCAAGGGATTTCAATTCCGTCCAGGAGGTAGTGCAATCAATCGAGGCTATGGAGTCTCAAGGAAAAAACCATAACCAGTCGCCACGGAGAATACGACTACTGTGCACTTGGCGGGAAAAGACACTCAGGTCGATGACCTTGAACAGGTCGTTGACCCAAGCAAGGTGGTCGACAATTGACATTCCAGACTCACCTCTGCTGCCTTTGAATATCGAAGGCCAAGATGATTCTGAGCAAGGTACTCCTAGTGATCCCAAGCTCTCTTCTTTGAAAGCTGTTGTATCCTCGTCTAGGGTAAAATCAAAAGAGGAAATTGTTAGGCAGTTGTTTGAGTCTGAGAAATCTGATGAGGATGATGTTGTGATAACCAAAGAGTCAAAGAAACCAAGGACTATAGGATCTAGTGCTAAGGTTACGGGAAAAAGGGGTAGAGAATCGACTCCTACACCTGTTGGATCCGAGGGTGGTTACTCTGTGGACAACTTGCTGCTACTGGGAAACCTAAGAAACTAGGGTGGAAATCAAAGGTGAGAGAAGTAACATGGCTGAGAGTGATTTGTTAAGGAACTCATCATGGACGGTGAGTTCATCGAGTCAATTGGATTGAAAGGTGTTTTTGAGTTGTTGTCGGTTCAAGGATGGGATCACTTGTTTCATGAAGAGGAAAGCTTCAATCCTGGGTTGGTCAGAGAGTTCTACAGCTCGTTGACTGTAGAAGACAGAGAGAAGACGACCATGGGTCACTATGAGCTAAATGATGAAAAGTTTACCATGCCGAGCATGGAGTTAGCTACTCTTCTGAAAGTGCCACACAAGGGTTTTGCTGAGTATCATAGAGGTGCATGGCCTGAGGAAGTTGATTCGGCCGAGTTGCTGAAAGAGGTTACATAGGTTGATGACGTCAAAGGTGGCTCCTTTGGCACTAACTCGATATGTGCTGAAAGGAAGGTTCTCTTCACATGGGTAATCAGCAACTTGATTCCCCGAGAGCAAAAGAGGAGCACTGCTATGATCCAAGACATTCTTGTCATGGATAAAATTCTCAAGAAGGAACCTGTTAACTTTGCTCGATTGTTGCTCCTCCACATGGAATATGTCAAGGACAGTACCAGACATGCTCTACCTTACTGCTTTGTTGTCAAGAAGGTGCTCCAGTATCATGAGGTGTATGAGGCTGAAGAAGAGGTGGAATACGACCGTCACCTGAATTCTGACATTGTTCGCAAGATGGCCTACAAGTTGCTTGATAATCAGTGGGTGTCAAGGGATGCAGGCAAGGATGTTATTTCTGATGCTGAGATGGAAGATGCTGAGTTGGGCCTCAATGCTGAAGTAGGGGTGGATTTGCAACCTTGTTCAATTATGAAGCTGATGGTTGATATACAACGCTAGAACCAGGATTTGCTTGAGAAGGTTGGGCAACTCTTGAAAGGTCACACTGCTCTCAAGGCTGACGTTCATGACTTATCTGTTGCACTTGATGACCTGACTAAGTCCTTGACTTAGCTCGAGTGGCCGACATCCATTTCCCTTTACTTTCCCTAGCACATCTACTTTCTCAAAACATCTCTTCGGTTTCTTATGTGTGTTTTTGCTTTCTATGTTGCACATTTAAGACCATTTTGTTCTCGTTGTTGTGGTTTGCGTATGTACGTTAGATAATTTCTTTATTTACCTTCTTTTGACTATTTCTGTGTGCATGCTTATTTAGAGTTATTCTTTTTGATGATGCCAAAAGGGAGAAGACGCTGGGGGTAGATAAAATAATGGAATATTTATACTGAATTACATATGGGTTATCCAACTTAGGGGGAACTTTTGGTAAAAGTGAAATTATTGCGTATCTTGTTCGATATTTGGTCTTGCCATGCTTAGACAGGAAGAAAGAAGTTTGTCACCATCAAAAAGGGGGAATTTGTTAGAAAAGCTGGAAGTTGTTAGAAAAGCTGGAAGCTTTGTTTTTTATGGTTCCAAACGTCTATCACTGATATTCATGTTTTTAGTCTAGTTTTTGGTTTATTTCTTAGTTTGTTTAGGTTTAGTTTTGGTAGTTTTTAGAGTTAGTTTGGTGTGTTTTTGGATAATCTTGCATATTTTGTGAAAAGTATGGAAGCTACTCCGTTTTGTGTCTTTTTGTAGGTTTTGAGCAGGAAAGGGTGCTTTTTGAGCTGAATTGGAGTGCTATGGTAGAAGTCAGAAGAACCTGAAGATAAAGAGGTTGAAGTCTAAGCTGTCAAGAGAAGAAGAGTTGAAGAAGCTAAATCTCAGGCTCGTTAACGAGGTTGTGAAGGGTCGTTAACGAGGCATAAAGATAGAGTTTTTGGATGGATTATGATTCCTACCGATCCTGTGCGGAAGTCGTTGATGATGATTCCGTGTCGGTAGGATATTAAGTGTTTTTAGGGGTTTTTAATGATTTTTAGGGTTGTTATATCTTCTATCTTATATCTTGTTATCTTTTTAGGGTTAGTTTCTATCTTTTAGAGGTTATAATAGATAGCTTTATTAGTATAAATACCCTTCTTTCTAGCCTAGAAGGGGAGAGAGAGGACGATTTTATTTCTTCTAGGAGAGCCGAAGTTGACAAGGTCGAGTGGGAGAAGTAGCGAACCGAGGTCGATCGAGAGAGAGAAGCTTGGGTCGTTAATCAGGTTTTTCTATTCGGTGTTGTATTTTTTCGGTTTCTTCTGAAGTTTGTAAGACGATAGCTTTCTTATTAATTTGAAGTAAGTTTGTTTTGTTTTCAATGTTTTCTTTTGTTGAAGTTGTTTGCTTTATTAATATGAGTAGTGAGTAGTTTTCTTATCTAGGGTCGGGGTTGGAACCCGACATAGTTATGCATGTTTGGTGAATGAGTTGATATTTTGAATGCCTTTTATCTATTTTTAGATTGCTTTTGTGCTTATGCTTAGACGATAGTCGAGGTAATTTGAGTTTGCAATTTGATCGAAAGAGAAAGTTGTTAATTTGAAGGTTGATATTGTTCGATTACGAAATTTTTGAGCTTTGGATTCAAAACAAGTGATTGGGTGAATTAATTGATGAGAATTGATTGATTTGCTTGATAGTCAGCGAAAGTTGATGAATTTATCTATTTAAAGGCATGATCTTTATCTTCTTATAAGTTTTTATGCATAGCTATGTTGTGGTAACTCTTGTCCTAGATTTTTATTCTTATTTGAGTTTGCATTCGTTGCATTCGTTATCGAGTCAGTTGCCTCGGTACTGAACCTGCATTTTAGGTCGTTATATCTATGTTCGTAGTGCTATCCAGGTTCGTTAACGACCCGGACAAAGTCGTTAACGAGGTTGGTCGTAGGGTGTTTTATTTTATTTTGCTTTGTTTTACTTTTTAGTAGTTGATAGATAAACAATCGTGCTTCCCGTGGAACGATCCTGACTCGCTATACTCAGCGGGGTCTCGACTTATAAATTTATTTGTTGTCAAGAATACCCTCTCAACAAATTGGCGCCGTTGCCGGGGAAGCAACAATATTCGTTTGTTTATCTGTGGGTCTGGGAATAGCCCGACCCCATTTTTTGTTTTAATTTTGTTTTCTTTGTTTGTTTTCTCAGCGTATGCCAGCTGGACGTCGTAGGCTCGAATTTGACAACACCGGTTATTATTTAGAACCTGAACGTTCCCTACACCGTAGATGCCGAGAAAACCAAGCCATGGCTACACAAGAAGAGATGGCTCGTCAGATGGAAGTTCTCCAGAAGCGGATGGAGGATCTAAAAGCTGATAGAGGTGTCGCTGTTGCTGAAGCTGAATGTCAACGAGTCAACAGCACTCGTCTACAGGAAGAGATGAATGCCTATCCGAGGAATGCCAAGCAATACATGCATCCAAAACTGAGGGTGCCGGAGTCTCCAATTGTGCTTCCGGAGATAGTGAAGACTTTTTAGATTAAGTCTCAATTTATATCCTTGATTAAAAGGGCTCAGTTTGAAGGGAAACCTACTGAGTGCCCTATGGAACATATTAGAAATTTTCTTGATTTATGTGACACTATAGCTTCTGAAGGTGTCTCACTTGAATATGTTCTGTTAAAAGCTTTTAGGTGGTCTCTTACTGGAAAGGCCTTGAGCTGGTTGGAGAGCTTACCTCCTAAGTCTATCAGGACTTGGAAGGCTTTGTATGATCAATTTCTTACAAAGTTTTTCCCTCCTGCCAAGACAACGGAGTTGAGAAAACGCATCACCTCCTATCACCAGCTGCCTAATGAGACCTTTGTAGAAACTTGGGAAAGATTTAAGGAAATGCTTAGACAGTGCCCTACCCATGGGCAACCTTTATATGTTCTCCAAGAAATCATTTTCCAAGGTATCAATGTAGAAACGAAGAACCACATCAATACGCATACAACGTGCGGTTTTATAGAGATGGATCCCACGGCTGCATGGGAATTGCTGGACAAACTGTCCAACTATGATGCCATGTATGGTACCCAGCAATCTCTCCAGCCCTAGAGGCGTCTCTACATGCCTAACAAGGAAGAAGTTGACCCAGATGTCAAAAATCAATTTCTGCAAGACGAGGTCAACCGCCTGAAGAAGCAGGTAAGTTTTCTGAAATCCTCTCAACCTTGTCAAGAATGTGGCTCTTCTGCCCATACTACTTCTGCTTGCACTAACATAGAGCAGGTAAGAGCCGCTGAGACATATGCTGAAGTGAACTATATGAGAGGCCCATACAGAAACCAGCCTAGTAATTTTGACAGGTCAAACAATTATCCAACGTGGGGCAATCAAAATCTGAATACAAACTATGCAGCGCCTCCACCGGATAGACAACCTGTGCCATATCGACCTCCAGGCTATCAAGAGCCACCATCATGGGCACAATGGTTACATGAAGGCATTAACGGAGTCCATAATAAATTCAATGAAGTGCATAGCAAGATTGATGGAATCCAAGCCAACCTTAAAAATCAAAACAAAAGATGGGGAGAGTTCGATGTGTGGAAGAAGAATGTCGACTCCCAACTAGGGAACCTTGCTGCACAGATTCCAAGGCCACAAGGGCAACTCCCGGGCCGACCCGAGGAGAGCCCAATAGGACAAATAGCAGCGGTGCACCTTAGGAGCGGAAAGACACTACCGGAGCGTGTCCAAGCTAAGGAGACGAGCCCCACGACTGATGAGGAAGCTACGGCTCAGCTCGGTAACGAGCCAGAGAGAGTCGTTACCGAACCTGCACACCATGGTGACGATACTCCCAGGGTCGTTAACGACCCCAGCCCAGGTAAGTTTCCTTTTCCGAGCTCCTCTCCCAATCCCAAGCTCGTTAACGACCCCATCAGGGTCGGTAACGATCCTCCGAGTATACCAATCGACCCTAATGTCGACCTGGTAGCATCACCTCTCGAGCCCGAAATGGTTCCGAGAAAGGTGAATTCTCTTCCTTTTCCCACTAAGAAATCTAAGGACTCTATAGAGAGTAAGTTTAAGCGTTTCGTAAAGATTCTCCAAGGCATTAATATTTCTATCCCATTCGTTGAGGCCCTAAGCGAAATGCCGGCTTACACAAAATTCTTGAAAAATATTCTTAGCAGGAAACGATCCATTACAAAGCTGCAAGACGAGGTTCGATCCATCGCTCTACTAGAGAAACTATGCAATCCAGGGAGATTTGCCATAACAATTGGCATAGGCGACCACAAATTCAAAGCTTTATGTGATTTGGGAGCCAGTGCTAGTTTACTCCCTCTTTCAATATGGTCAAAAGCCAACATGGGACCCCCGGAGCCTGTAGACATGAATCTCTATATGGCCGACGGATCAAGTGTAAAAGCTACGGGGGTGGTGGAAGATTATCCCATTCAAGTTGGGAAATTCTTTATTCCAAATGATTTCATCGTTCTCGACATGCCTGAAGACCCTCACGTCCCCATTATCTTAGGCAGGCCATTCCTGGTTACAGCAGGTGCTAGGGTAGATGTGCGGAAAGGACTCCTCACTTTTGATATTGGAGAGGAACGCGTGGAATTCAGTCTTGACCAAAACGCAAATGACCCAATTGCGGCTGCACAGATCGAGTTGACCCAGCCAGAACTCGACATAGCTGTTCCTAACGACCCTCCTCCAATTACTAAAGAGGACAAGAATTTCACACAAATCCCTACCGACCCTCCTTGGTCCAGCTCCAAGTCCCCTATGCAAAGCTATAATGACGGAATCGTTAGCACAGGGTCGACAATGGTTCCAACGACCTCAGTATCAGCATCTTTTCCAATAAATCGAGGTAAGTACTCTAACTATGAATTCACTAGTACTGGTTATAATTCTTCTTTATACCCTGCTCCTACACCGTACCCCACTATTTATGCAATAGAGGAGTCCAAGCCCCCTTGGTTTTCGGATTTCACTAACCCTTATGTAGGAATACCGGGCATATTACTAGAAGATAGAGGACCAAATTTGGTGACAAGAGCCGACAATGTTTCCAAGGCTAAGTATGGGGTCCCTCAAAACCCCGACCTAGCTACAGGAGAACCACCTTGAGCCAAGGTAAGTACGTCGGGCTGACAACGTTAAAAATAGCGCTTACGGGAGGCAACCCGATTTTTAGTATAGTTTAGTTTGTTTTTCCTTTCTTTTTAGATCTTTTTCCTAGCTTTCTTTTGAGTTTTAGTAGTAGTTTTTGAGGTAGCAAGATAGAGTTGTTTTTAGGCTAACTTGAAACAGGAGTTGGGCTCGGAAAATCACTCGGAAGAGGTTACGCAGGCTCGTTAACAACCCTGATGGGGTCGTTAACGACCCAGTTTAGCGACCCGAAATCGAAACGGGTAGGTAAGTTTTTTTTAACCTAATCTATCTTCTATCTTTTACTTGTGCCGCCCCTTTCACCCCTTCACCTACCTCTAGCCCTCTCCTATAAACCCTTCCAAAATTCCCAAACTAGTACCGAACTGGTACGAACTGGTATGAGGCATGGACAGGGCATGAGTTCCCATTGGAGCCCAAGCCGCAAGATGAGCTGACGCTTAGGCCATGTGAGTCCCGGTTCGAGAGGGAGGAAGAAGCTATGGACGATATGGACGAAGATGATGATGAGACTGAGGCAGCTACAGAGGCAGGCACGGAGGAGCTCGACATCGGGGAAGATGACCTCGATACAGAGATTCTGGGAAACAACAGCTTCGTTAACGAGCCCACCAGGGTCATTAACGACCACTTCGAGGCTACTACCGAGGCCCACAGCTTCGGTAACGACCCCCCACAATAACCTGCCGAGCCACATTCCTATGGTCTTATTTTTATTACAGGGCGTTGATTCAGTTTGAATAGTTTCTTTTCTGCTTTAAAAGTCTTGTAAGTTTTTCTTTTTCCTTTTCTTTGTTTTTTTCTTTTCTATTCTTTTCTTCTGCTTATTTTTATTACAGTGGGGACATTGTAATTTTAAGTATGGGGTGGGAAAGGGTAGAAAGCTTGTGTCTTGTTTGTTTTGTGTGTTTTGTGTGTTTTAAGTAGTTCTTTATTTAAATAAATTGAAAAAATCATAAAAAATCGAAAAATGAAAAAAAAAAAGAGTTGTTAGAATAGATAGATACCCTTTTCTTATGGTTCTATGATAGTAGTTACTAGCATGATCATATAATTCCTTGCAAGCATGTCTTTGATAGTATAGCCTGATTCTTGATATGAAATTGTTTTATAGAGGAATAGCATTTGATGAAATTGAGCATGTATACTTTTTAGCATAAGTTATGCAATCCAACAAGATGACCTTTTGAGTTATTTTTGGCTTTATAGGGAGAACATCAAAAAATATCCCTCTTCTTTTCTTGTGTGATTTACTCTCTATACACATATTATCTCTTGGAATTGTGATGGTTATCTATTACTTGAGACCTATATAAGATTTATAGTTCATAACATGTAAGGTCATATGATAGAGAACTTATTTTTTTTCATAAGCCTTATTAACCCCTATCCACCTTATCATGATCCCTCTTTTGAAGCCAAGTTGAGCCTTATAGCCTTTTATTTTTAGCTCCACAAAATTGTTCCCTAGCCGAGATAAGCTTGACCCTATCCGGGGATTAGGACTTAGATTGGAAAGGTTTGTTTTGTTGAGTGAAAAGATATGTTTGGTTGGAAATTAAGGATTTTTGAAGGGTAGATTGGAAGTCTCTTGTGTTGATTTGTAAAAGAAAGATCTCTTGGTAAGAAAGGATGCACAAAAGAAAAGTTGTTGAAAGAAGGAGGAAAAAAAGGAGAAAGTGTACACGATGAAGCTCGTTAACGACCTAGTTGGTTCGTTAACGAGGCTGAAAAAGAAGAAGAAGAAAGAGCTGAAGTAATATGAGAAGTAAGATGTGCATTTGTGTTTAATGGATAAGTCGGAGATTCTTTTGAGTTGTTTTATGAGGTCTTTTTAGGATATGTTGGGTGAGTGAAAGAATAAGTGCATAATGTTAAGAGTGAGTTTGGTATTGTTTTTATGAGAGTTTTGGTTGTTATGTGTGAGTTTTTAGGAATCTTTGATTCCCGGATATTATTAGGACCACATAGCCAAAATATTTCCACGCCTAATTGTTTTTACCAAGCCCCATTACAACCCGGCCGAATGGAAGCTTCTATGAAGTTTTTTCATTGAGCCTAAGTTCTCTTGATGATTTTTATGTGTTTTGACAAATCTTAGGTGGAGAGTTTGGTGATATAAGTTCCAATTTCTATGAGTTTTTGTATATAAGATGAGTTGAGAGTTGAATTTATAAGCCTAAACACTTGTGAGTTGAGTGAAACACATATATCCCTTGAGAGGTTGGATTGTATTTTGCTTATGTCTATTTGGTGTATATATGTGTGATGACATTAATAGTCATTTGCTATTTTCTGCTATGGTTTAGAAGTTGCTTTTGAGCTGATGGCTATTTGCTTGATGAGTATGGTTGTTTGGTTTTGATTAGTGTTTAGTGATTGCTTGAGGACAAGCAAGTCTAAGTATGGGGTATTTTGATATTCATGTTTTTAGTCTAGTTTTCGGTTTGTTTCTTAGTTTGATTAGGTTTAGTTTTGGTAGTTTTTAGAGTTAGTTTGGTGTGTTTTTGGATAAGTTTGCATATTTTGTGAAAAGTATGGAAGCTACTCCGTTTTGTGTCTTTTTTTAGGTTTTGAGCAGGAAAGGATGCTTTTTGAGCTGAATTGGAGTGCTATGGTAGAAGTCAGAAGAACCTGAATATAAAGAGGTTGAAGTCTAAGCTGTCAAGAGAAGAAAAGTTGAAGAAGCTAAATCTCAGGCTCGTTAACGAGGCTGTGAAGGGTCGTTAACGAGGCATAAAGATAGAGTTTTTGGATGGATTTTATGATTCCTATCGATCCTGTGCGGAAGTCGTTGATGATGATTCCGTGTCGGTAGGATATTAGGTGTTTTTAGGAGTTTTTAATGATTTTTAGGGTTGTTATATCTTCTATCTTATAGCTTGTTATCTTTTTAGAGTTAGTTTCTATCTTTTAGAGGTTATAATAGATAGCTTTATTAGTATAAATACCCTTCTTTCTAGCCTAGAAGGGGAGAGAGGGGACAATTTTATTTCTTCTAGGAGAGCCGAAGTTGACGAGGTCGAGTGGGAGAAGTAGCGAACCGAGGTCGATCGAGAGAGAAGCTTGGGTCGTTAATCAGGTTTTTCTATTCGGTGTTGTATTTTTTCGGTTTCTTCTGAAGTTTGTAAGACGATAGCTTTCTTATTAATTTGAAGTAAGTTTGTTTTGTTTTCAATGTTTTCTTTTGTTGAAGTTGTTTGCTTTATTAATATGAGTAGTGAGTAGTTTTCTTATCTAGGGTCGGGGTTGGAACCCGAAATAGTTATGCATGTTTGGTGAATGAGTTGATGTTTTGAATGCATTGTATCTATTTTTAGATTGTTTGTTGTGCTTATGCTTAGACGATAGTCGAGGTAATTTGAGTTTGCAATTTGATTGAAAGAGAAAGTTGTTAATTTGAAGGTTGATATTGTTCGATTACGAAAGTTTCGAGCTTTGGATTCAAAACAAGTGATTGGGTGAATTAATTGATGAGAATTGATTGATTTGCTTGATAGTCAGCGAAAGTTGATGAATTTATCTATTTAAAGGAATGATCTTTATCTTCTTATGAGTTTTTATGCATAGCTATGTTGTGGTAACCCTTGTCCTAGATTTTTATTCTTATTTGAGTTTGCATTCGTTGCATTCGTTATCGAGTCAGTTGCCTCGGTACCGAACCTGCATTTTAGGTCGTTATATTTGTGTTCATATTGCTATCCATGTTCGTTAACGACCCTGACAAAGTCGTTAACGAGGTTGGTCGTAGGGTGTTTTGTTTTGTTTTGCTTTGTTTTACTTTTTAGTAGTTGATAGATAAACAACCGTGCTTCCTGTGGAACGATCCTGACTTCGCTATACTCAGCGAGGTCTTGACTTATAAATTTATTTGTTGTCAAGAATACCCTCTCAACAATCACGTCAACGACCTCGAGTCTTTGAACAGAGTCACCAACGTCAGTCAGGTCGTCGACGTGTGTTGAAGGCAAATCTCGGAGATCTTGAAGACGCGTGAGATCTTTGAAGATTGGATAGTATAATATAGTTTTAGGAAAGATCTCTTGTGGATTATACTGTTAGCCGTTTATTGCCTTTACCCTAATCAATATATTATTGTATTCTTATCTTATGCTTAGGATGTTTTGTAAGGATAAAAGAAATATTATCTTTCCATAACCGAATTGGAAGATATTTTTCTGTTTTATCTAACCTAGTTTTTGTGTATTTAAGCTAAGGCTTTAGGTTAGAATACTCACAAACTCATACTCCATTTTGTGTTGAGAAAGAAAACGAGAGTTCGAGAGACCTAGGCTTGTTAGACGGGTTGAGGGTTGTAGTTACTCGGTTCACAACGAGTTCTAGAGTGCTTGGGAAGTAGGTCTAGATCCAGGATGTTCTTGTAAACAATCCAAAAGATCAATAAAACAAGCTACGGCTTTTAATCCTTCCAAGCGAGAACTTGGAAGGGAGTGGTTTTCACACTTGATTGATAGAGTTCATCAATCAAGTGTTTCCACAATAAAAAATCATTGTGTGCAAGTAAGTCTTTCTTGTAGCTTATTTCCCCTGCATTTACTTAAGAGGTCGACGACTTAGTTGATGTCGGCGACCTAGTCGTACTAACGATCCTGCACTTACTTGGCTTAAAAATGAAAGAGTTGGTTCACCGCCTTCTTTGCTCTAGGAAAATTCCTTCCTTCCTTCCTTCAAAGCCTTCTTGTCGTGATCTTCTATCCTTGAATAATTCTTCTCAAACTTTCCATCCTTCGCCTTCAAACTTATGGCAAACTCTCCTAGAGTCTGATATTTTCACAAAGGGCGAGAAACACCAAGCAATAGTGCGGAAATAACGGAATTAGTCTAAGGAGACTAAGCAAGTGAGAATGGAAATTATCAAGGGTAAGGGTTGGTAATATCATCATTTTATCAGTAAGATAATGGAGAAGATTTATTCGACAATAACGTCTTTTTTGGAGCTTATAAGGGCGGGAACTAGTTTATCTCGAAGAGAGATTAACTATTTTACGAGAAGAAGGATACTGCGAGATTGTAGTTCCTTTTTAGAGTACAAGTATGGTTGGGAACGTTTTATTACACATCAAGTTTATAAAAGCCTCTCGTACCCTTATCGGACCTCAACCAACCTCATCATATTCGGAGCTCCAGATTGGGGAGGTGGCTCGAAGGCGCTTAAGTACCAAGCCCACCTAGACAAGCCCGAAATAAGCATTCCGATTTGAACGACGATCCTCAAAGAGCCGAAAGCCGGGTTGGTCTTCCAAGTTGTACTACTCTAACCCGGGTCATTTTAATTATCGTGCACTAGCACCTATCTTTATTACGTGTCAAAACGATATATATAATTTACGATTTTTAAGGGGATGGGGGCTATGAAAGAGCCGAATCCACAAATGGAACAGAATCCAACACCTACCTAGGGTGTAACATCCATCCTTGAAGTAGGAGCGGAAAAGATCATGATTTGAATTACTGAGGGAAGAGAGGGCGGTGAGCCAAACTACTTGATAATACCGAGGGAAGAGAGGGTGATGAACCGTACCACTCGGTGAGTTATAACGAATTGTCAAGGGAAGAGAGGGCGTAAAGCCGTACCACTTGACATATTATAGAGTGATGTTAGGGTCACAACCCGCATCCCTAAACCTATCTTAAATCCATAACAAATCTCGAAAAGAGATTGAAACAAACAAGGACACAACAAACGGACCTAAGTTCACTTCTAGCATATGATTAATAATAACAGTAATAAAATGTCGTTATTTCTAACAATAGATATATCCTATGTTCATTTATTTAAGCAAACAAGTATGTTCCCAACATAGAGAAAATAACGGAATCGAGATATTGAAATGGTTACAAAGAGAATATCCACTTGCCTTAACTCGACTTGGCTTTCGGAATAGCGCGGAGTTATGGACGACTTAAGTTCTCGGGAAAATGACCTAATAATCCGAGCATGGATAATTCATTAAAATGAAATACATCAATTCTCTTTATTTCATTTCTTGGTTTTAAATCCATATAATTCCACTTTATATGAATAGGAAAATAATCTAAATTATTATTCTAATAATTTAATGTAGAAATTTCAATTAATAATAATATTTCATATATTATTATTTCATGACGTGGTCTTTTATAAAATTTATAGCTTATCTAAATGAGCATGCATTTATATAATTTCATAAAACCCTATGCAATAGCCTTTCATAATATTTATTTAATTTGTCTTAAATAAATATTATTTGTACTCAAAATAAATTTTAAAATAGATATAAGTTAAATATGGGTCGGGAAATAATATCGATACGAGACGGGCTCAATTTTTCCACGAATTTCAAGATGGCGGGGCTGAGCACGAGTAGGTGGCGGCCTGGTGGTGCATCGGTGGTCCAAATAGTGGTCGGAGGTGGTGGTCCGGCGGATCTAGTGTCAGGTTGGAGGGAGTAGAAAATAGCCAAAAATCACCCAAAAAACCAACCCTTAAAATTAAGAGAAAAATCTGATTTTTGGGGAGGGAAATCAAACCTAATTTTTGTGATGATAGGGACAAAAATGGAGGAGAAGAGGTGTTTTTGGGTGCTCTTAAACCTTGCCCAATTGTTCTTTAAATAGCGAAAGGAAAAGCTTGAAGAAAAGGGAGAAAATGAGGACATTGGTGGATTTGGAGGTGGTAGAGAAGAGGAGATTAGGTGAGGTGGAGGTGAAAGGATATTGGCCAATTTGGAAGGCAAACATGCATTGTGCATGCAATTTCATTGGTCATTAAGAAGGTGGTGAAAATTGAAAGGAATAAGAGAATTAAAATTCCTTTAGTTGTTAGAAAGTGAACTTGGCATAGTGTGTGGGAGTTTGAAGGAGGATAGTGGAGGTCATGGGTTCAAATCTCACATCCTCCATTTTTATTTTTCCTCCTTTCTTAAGTTTTATGGGCCGAAAATAATGGGCTAAGATTGTCGGGCTTCGCCTAAGCCCCATTCGTTGTTATTAGAGTCCAAAAACGAATATGAGTGTGAGGGAGGAGAGTGGAGGTCATGGGTTCAAATCTCACATCCTCCATTTTTCTTTTTCCTCCTTACTTAAGTCTTATGGGCCGAAAGTAATGGGCCAAGATTGATGGGCTTCGCCTAAGCCCCATTCGTTGTTATTAGAGTCCAAAAACGAATATGATTGTCTTGTTTAAAATAAATTTATCTTATCACATTTCTGTCTTCATAGCTTATTTAGAGAATAAAATTACCTTTACAAGATAATTTAATTTATAAGGTTTTTTTATTTAACTTTTTTGAAAGACGGAAATTTAATAAAAAAATATTGAGTAGAGACATTCTTTATGTATATTTATTTATAAATATTGTGCCTATTACTAGTAGAAATATTTTCCTACCTTATTATGATAACAATCTATCTTTATTTATTAAAAAAATCTTATCTTTTATTTTTATTTTCTTTTAATATTTATTAAATATATTAGAACGTTAGTTTTGATAAAAATTAGATAGATTTTTAGAAAATTTAAAAGAAAAAAGTAGAAATAATGAGAATTCAAAATTATTTTTTAAATATAAGGTGGGGTCAGAATCGTAAACTTCAGCAGATTTTTAATCAATATTTGTAACATCCCCGACCAAAGTGCATACGTCATTTTGCATTCGTATAATATTAATACCATATGCATAGCATATTGGCATAACATATAGTGAATTTTTTTTTAAAGTAATATTTATTTTCTAATTAAGTTTATTATCTTTTAAAAAGTTTTTAACTAGAAGTTAATTAATAATTATTTCAGGGTAAAGATTGTAGTAAAGAGGATTTGAGGGTGGAAAACGTAATTTTATAAAAGCTTTTGCCGACTTCCTCTTATAACCGAATTTGATGTATATATATTGGTGCTATCTTCATTTTCAACATAAGCTACGTAGTTAAAGAAAAAAAAAGAGATGGAGATCAGAGAAGTTGAAAAGAAAAAAAAGAAAAAATTTGTTGTTTTGCTGGATCTGGATCAAGATCTCTTATATCGGGTTTTAATCTCGAAGTACAAGCTTTATTTGGTAAGTTTTTAATTAGTTAATGGTTTATCTGGATTTCATTGATTTTTCCAAATCTAGATCTACAGTTGATTTTGAATTGAAAATCAGTCGATTTATAGTTCTCAGAGGGTGTTTTCGATATCGGATTTATATTTGGTAAAAGATTTCAGAGTAATCTTAGGGTTTTTCTTTGTAATGATATTATGGAGATCTTTGATCAAGTTTTTCAGAAAGGTTTGAACTAGAAAAATGTTCTTCTATATATGTAGTTTATCGTTGTAAAGTTTTAAAGGATTTGAAATTATGCACAAGAAGTTATAATGCATACTGGCATTTCATTGCATTTGGGGTTAGAGTTTATAAGAGTAAATAGCTTAATTTGCATTGGGTTACATATAGGGGCACAAGTAATAGATCGTGGTCAGAGTCAAGGGGAAGAAATATAGTAATTGTCTTGAACAGGTGAGTATATACCGGAGATTCAACCTTATGTGCTATATGTGCTATATAGATATATATGCTATATGTATATATGTGAGTATATACCGGAGATTCAACCTTATGTGCTATATGTGAAATATGAATATATGGATATATGTGCTATATGTGGTATATGGATATATGTGATATATGTGCTATATGCGCTATATTGATATATGTGTTATATGAGTTATATGGATATATGTGTTATATGTGATAGCTCTCTGAAATTTCCAGAGTTGTTTGTACAGAAAATATGTTAGCAGATGGTATATGATATATGATATATATATATATGACTACATGATGCACTTGATTGCATAGCACATTGCAATGAGATTAAAAGAACATGTGACTGTCTTGCCCTGAATTTGTATTACAGGACCTACGGGTCATACATGAGGCCTAAGATGCCTAACAGATGGTATATCAGCAAATGAGGCCTAAGATGCCTAAAAGTCGGTAATGGAAAAAAAAGGTTGGTATATGGAAAAAAAAAGAAAAGAAAGGAAAAGTTGGTAATGGAAAAGAGTCGGTAATGGAAACCCGGGGCAGATTCAGGCTTGAACAGTCCACAAAATAATAAATCGGATACATCTGCATTTGCATATGCATAGTAAATTCTTATATATGCTATATATATAATATGTATGTATATGTACATGGACTAAATGATTGACTCTATGTGAAATAATTGATGATGGTTTATATTCACTAAGTATGCGACTCATGTAAATCGCAAAATAATTTTTCAGGCTCAGCTAGAACTTACTGGCGTGTGTCTCTTTTAGAGGTCACATTCATACAGGTCGGCCGGCTGAAGCTCAATGCAACCTTCTCCTCCTCATTTTGCATCATAGACATATGGCTACTAATAGAAGTTAGAGTAATAGATGTTTTAGTATAAAAGTAAAGAAATATAGATGTGTGTGTGCGACCTTATATGGTTGTTACTTTCTGCTATGTGCTTACATGGATAGTAATTATATGTGAATTATTTGTTTAAATAAAAAAAATAAGTTATTACTAAGCATATGTCATAGGGTGTAAGGGTGTCAGAATACTAGATCAATAAATCTGACAGAATCGAGATAGGTCACGACTTGGGTCTTATGATGATACTTACCTAGATGTTGTTGAGATGGGATGATTGGCCGAAATTCCGGCGACAACAACAACGAGGAATAACGGGTGAGGGCTGGCGGTGTCTAGGTGGTGGACGACGTTGGTCTAGGCTCAACGCTCGCGGGTCCAAGCATGGTGGAGTGTTGCGGCTAGTGTTGAGCAAAGACAGTAGGGTTTGATGTGGTCGGAAGAGCCATCCCACAAATCGGGAAAAAACTACAGGTAAGAATAAGATCAGAATAACAAGAAAACCAAGGAGAATAGATGGTGGTAGAAGAAAGAGAGATTAGAGAGGAGCAGCAAGAAGATAAGAGAGAAAAGAAGCAGGAGGTGGAGACTAGAGAAGCAGAGCAAGGGAGAGTATTAACCAGAGACGTACGATGTTCCCCTTAACATTTTATAAAATCAACGAGGAAGATGGAACGGGAGAAAAATGAGAAAAGGAGAGAAAAGGAGAGAAATTGACATTCTCGGTGAACGGTCCGGATAAAGATTTAGTAAAATTAACAGCCGAAACTCAATATTGCGACATAAAAGTATTTATAATTGGGTTGAATTACCGAAAACCACCCATATAATAGGGTGTTTTGCCCATAACCACCCTTATAATAAAAATTTACCAAAAACCACCCTTATATTCATCTCCGTTACTGAAGAACCACCCACCTTCACACCTCCGTGAAGTCTCCGTTAAAATTAGGAATTTACACCTTTGTCCTCATATATTTACAATATTATAATAAATTGAGGGCTATATAATAAAGGGAAAAACAATCGATTAAGCTCCAGCCGAAGGTTGGGGTGGTATATTGTGAGTATATGAGGCAGAGGAGATGGCGTCAAAGGTGGTGGTGTCGTAGTTGGAGGCGAAATCGGTAAAGGTGGGGTAGAGGTTGTGCGGCGGAGGGGAAGGAGAAGAGCACCAAGGGCGTTAATGGTGGGTTTTCAGTTGCGGGATTGAAGCTTGGTACTTGTTGAGGATTGCATCGATCGATCTGAGGATATTGAAGCCGGCAAATTGACTATTCAAATTCCAATTGCATGAATCTGAATTCGGAAAGACCACCGTGAAAGAATCACAAAATTGAAATTAGGGGTTAGGGTTTTTTTTCTTCTCAAACCAACAAAAATCAGGTCAACAAAAAGATGGAATCATTCGAATAGGGCCTTGGAAGGACGAGGGATCTCTGATATAGGGTGGAGGAGGTGGTCAGTGTGACACCCCGTTGGCGGATACCTGGGGCGTGACAAGGTCGTAGACCTCATAATGGGTCTACCAGAACAAACTGACAACAAACGACTATTTTGGACCTTGCAACAAAAGCACTGCGAGTAAATTCACAAAATCATCCAATCTAGAAGTTCAAGATTTTATGTCATAAAATTCATGCATGTCAAAAGCCAGAAATCCAACAGTCATGACAAAGGACTTTGTAGCTAGTCTAAACATCAGACAACTCAACATACTCCAAAAAGGTTCACTGTCAAAGCATAATTACTCAAGTCTAACAAACAAAAAGACTAAAACGCTAACATCACTCTCCTAGAACACGTCACGTCAAGACCGAGCTCCACTACCTGGAATGCAATCTCTTGGCACATTTCCCAAGCCGGAATCCTTACCTAAAACGCCACAAGTTGATCACATTAGCCTACGATCCCGGTATGGGCCGAACAAGTAAATCAAACATGTAACAAAACATTTTTAGTAAAATAAACTTGCATAAATCCATATACCTAAAGGTACACACACAATTACAGTCACAATAGAAGTATGATAGTAGCCAAACAATATAGTCAAATGTGAAATCATCCAAAGTAATGTCAATAAGGATATTAGCAACAAGTAGAAGTGTATTACCAAAGCACACATAACCACAACATACATTCTCTTAGGTCATCACTCAAGCATTTTAGACATTTCAAACAAAATTCATCAAATACAATAGCAATCCAACGTCATCCTCAATATATGGCACCCTTCGGCCTCTCATCTATGGCGCACGGTCAGGGCGCATAACTAAACATGTGCCCATTTCCTCCGTTCACCCTTCTTTCCCCCGACTAAACCTCTACTAGAGCGTTTGCCAAAACAATTTAGTTTATTTTTTGAAGGGGGTTCCTTCCAGCCGCATGACCATGCCCGGGGGCCACTTCATCTCCAACTTGTCCCGTGCTCCATGATCATACCGGTGGAACCCAGTGCACGCATAACGAAAACATTTAGAAGCGATTTTCATAATTCCAATATATATATAAGCACGTAATATGGAATCATTCCAAAATAAGGGATACACATTCAATTTACTCGTTCAACGCATAACGAGTCGTAAGCTAAGTAAGTCGGCAAGCGACTTACCTCAAAGGCGAGTCACAAATACGTCACGAAAGAAAGGAAGCTCGAACAAGTCACGCACGAACGTTATCGAATCCTAACCATTCAATAACCAAAACTATAACACCCGAAGAGAAGTGAAATACAAAACTATAACATTTGAAGAGGAGCAAAACACAAACTTAATGCCCAAAAGCTAAAGCTCTTTCTAAGAAATTTGATTAACAATCCCACAATCAATACCCAAATTGGTAGCTTAACAAGTTTGAACAAAAGATTCAACCAAAGCAACTTTCACTCTCCCTACTGTAACGCCATTAATTGGTCACACTTTCAATCAATTTCTTGACCCATCAGATGTTAACGCATCCCAAACAATTTGACCATTCCTTTACTGGAAAATAAACAACACCACAACCTAATTCGGAACAACACCGATCGATCTTTTCATAAACAACAACAGCAACTTGTAATTCAATTAAACATTACACTATACAACAGTAACAACAGTCTCGACAAGTTCGAATTTAACCGATCGGAAACCTAAATACTAACCCAGACCACCCTTGAACAACAAATTGAATTAAACCCCAAAGCTGCCTTGCACTTACAGTCTAGCGGGCGGATCTTCCGACGCCAACGTCGGTGTCGTTCAAGTTGTCGAGCGTCGCTTGAAGAGAGGAGGGTGGCGGTCGTTGAAGCCGACGACGAACAACGGCGGTGAACAGAGGCGTCGTCGAAGAGGGGTGTTCACGTGTAGGCCTTCTAGTAAGGCGTTCGGCGATCTGGAACACGGCGAACAAAGCTTGAGGGCGATTCGATGGCATGTTGCTATGCAACGGAAATGGCGCTTCGAAGGGGCGAGGCGCTCGGCAACACCAGCGAAAGAGAAGGCTCGCTCAGGCGGTCGGGCTTCTCCGAGGTCGAGGTCAATCATCCAAGTTGGAGTGTCGAGCGGAGACGAGGAAGACGGAGGTTGGGAACGAGAGATCGAGAGGGGAGTTAGAGAGTGAAAGGGAATGAGAAAACCAGAGGAATCGGGAAAAGGATTGGCGGCCGAGTGAAAGAGTGGTGAATAGTCACCTCTCTTCAAAGCTAGGGATAGAAAGGGTAACGGGCTTGGGCCCTCGTTTGAACATCCAACCCAAAATAAAAAAATAGGGTTGAAGGAGAATTATTTGGCCCAAAATATAATCATATGTAGATAAAACTCAAGCCCGGGTATTACAGTCGGGCAGGCGGTGGTTCAGATCGGCAACGACGAAAAATAGGAAGAGTGATCTGGTGTTACAAAACTAATTGAATTTCAAGAGAGGAGAAGAGGAAGCATGACTCAAGAGGCAAGGAAAGGTAGAGGAAGGGAAGTAGGAAGAGTTTAGAATTTTATTTAACTATTTTTTCCATTTAAATATAGGAATAAACTAATTTTAAAAAGTCTCTTTGACTTTTAACGGAATTGAACGGCAAAAGTAGTCTAGGTGGTTATTTAATAACGAAAATAGATATATGGGTGGTTTTTAGTAATTTTATAACCCGTATGTTCAAAAGAAACATAAATTGTAAAGAAACGGAGGTCGTAATAAGAGCTGTTGGATTTGGGAAGATTAATGGTTATGATTGATGGTGCATAATAACAAATATAAGGATTAAATACTTGAATATGGCTAGTTAGTTGCTAAAATAAAAAGTGCAAAATTATAGGGATTTGTTGGATTTTTTAAAAAATAAAAACCAAACCTTCCATTTTCTTTTTGGCGTAAAATTCAAATTCAAAATTTGAATAATTATTTCTGACGTAATTAAGCTCTATGGAGTTGAATATGTTTCAATATTTTTTGAATATTGTTCAAAGATTGTTCGAATTTGTTGTGGTTTGAATATACAATCCACTTTGTATGTCTGAATATGTTAGTTTAAATATCGAACAAACCAATATGTGTAAATGAATATAAATAGCACATTTTCGAATATGCCATTGTAGGAGAGATATATATAATTGTAATTATATATGAATATTTGGGTGTAAATCTTGAACAAAACAAAGTATGAAATCGAATAAGTATACAATCTCGAACATGTTTATAATATATCTGAAAATTAAATACAAAACCTCGAATATGTATACAATATATCTGAATATTAAGTACAAAGTCTCGAATATGTGCACAATATATTTGAATATTAACTTCATAGTTTTGAACGCGTGTACAAAAGAACTCGAATCTTTATACAATATATATGAATATTGATATTCGTGTTTTTATTCTAGTTTTTGGTTTGTTTCTTAGTTTGTTTAGGTTTAGTTTTGGTAGTTTTTAGAGTTAGTTTGGTGTGTTTTTGGATAAGTTTGCATATTTTGTGAAAATTATGGAAGCTACTCCGTTTTTGTGTCTTTTTGTAGGTTTTGAGCAGGAAAGGGTGCTTTTGGAGCTGAATTGGAGTGCTATGGTGAAGGTCATAAGAACCTGAAGATAAAGAGGTTGAAGTCCAAGCTGTTAAGAGAAGAAGAGTTGAAGAAGCCAAATCTCAGGCTCGTTAACGAGGCTGTGAAGGGTCGTTAACGAGGCATAAAGATAGAATTTTTGGATGGATTTTGTGATTCCTACCGACCCTGTGCGAAAGTCGTTAATGATGATTCCGCGTCGGTAGAGGTTTTAAGTGATTTTAGGGTTTTTAATGATTTTTAGGGTTGTTATATCTTATATCTTATATCTTGATATCTTTTTAGAGTAAATTTCTATCTTTTAGGGTTTTTAATAGATAGCTTTATTAGTATAAATATCCTTCTTTCTAGCCTAGAAGAGGGGGACGATTTTATTTCTTCTAGGAGAACCGATTAAGGAGTCGAGTGGGAGGATTGCGAGCCAAGGTCGATCGAGAGAGAGAAGTTGGGTCGTTAATCAGGTTTTTCTACTCGATGCTGTTTTGTTTTCGGTTCATTCTAGAGTTTGTAAGACGATAGTTTTCTTACTAATTTGAAGTAAGTTTGTTTTTGTTTTCAATGTTTTCTTTTGTAGAAGTTGTTTGCTTTATTAATATGAGTAGTGAGTAGTTTTCTTATCTAGGGCCGGGGTTGAAACCCGACATTGTTATGCATATTTGAAGAGTGAGTTGATGTTTTGAATGCTTTTTATCTATTTTTTAGATTGCTTGTTGTGCTTATGCTTAGACGATAGTCGAAGTAATTTGAGTTTGCAATTTGATCGAAAGAGAAAGTTGTCAACTTGAAGGTTGATATTGTTTGATTATGAAAGTTTCGAGCTTTGATCCAAAACAAGTGATTGGGTGAATTAATTTATGAGAATTGATTGATTTGCTTGATCGATAACGAAAGTTGAGGAATTTATCTTTTTAAAGGCATGATCTTTATCTTCTTATGAGTTTTTATGTATAGCTATGTTGTGGTAACCCTTGTCCTAGGTTTTTATTCTTATTTGAGTTTGCATCCGTTACATTCGTTATCGAGTTCCTTTGCCTCGGTACCGAACCTGAGTTTAGGTCGTTAGTGTGAGTTCGTAGAGTCATCCAGATTCGTTAACGAACTTGACAAAGTCGTTAACGAGGTTGGTCGTAGGTGTTTTGTGTTATTTTGCTTTGTTTTTAGTAGTTGATAGACAAACAACCGTGCTTCCCGTGGAACGATCCTGACTTCGCTATACTCATCGGGGTCTTGACTTATAAATTTATTTGTTGTCAAGAAACCCTCCTCAACAAATATTAGGTACAAAATCTTGAACATATACACAATATATTTGAATATTAACTTCACAGTTTTGAACATGTGTACAAAAGAACTCGAATATGTATACAATATATCTGAATATTAAGTACAAAATCTCGAACATGTATACAATATATGTGAATATTAACTTCACAATTTTAGACGTGTATAAAAGAACTCGAATATGTGTATAATATATCTAAATATTAAGTACACAATCTCGAACATGTGTACAAAATATAAGAATATTAAGTCCACAATCTCGAACATGTGTATAATATATTTGAATATTAACTTCATTCTTTTATCTCTATGTGCACCACACATGATTTCTCTTTCTCTGATCTTAGTTCTTGGGAGACATTAATTTCCTACACAAAATGAAATAACACAACAATACTAACTTGAACCACAAAATATTTAGATGCCTTCTTGATGTCTTCAACGATGTTATAGAGTTCGAGATTCACTATAGAAAACCGACCAAGTACATCTTGCCTGGTTTTAGATGGAATAAACACCAATGCAAGGTCCGTCAACATAGCATCAACATTCAATTACGAGAACAAGTCAACAACATTCAAAATCCTTCTATTCTCCACAATTAGGTCACTTCTCACTGTACCCCATTATCTACAAAAAAACACTTTCGAAATTCACGAATCCACAATGAAAATAGACAAATTTTAAAGATCGAAGAAAGGAGTGGAAGGAAAGATAAGAGAACTACCAATTGGGAACATCGTTGGAGCGAGACATGGTGTCGAAGTCTTGAAGAATGCGAGAGATGGCTTTGTTGAGGCTAATCGTTCTCGTCTTAATGTAATCAACCTTGATGGCGGCGTCAATGGCCTTCTTGAAGGCGGCGAAATCCCTAGCATCGGTGCTGAAGACGGAGAGGGTTTTCATATTGCAACTAGTTGATGACCCGGGCCTTGCTCGGGAACTTTTTTAAATAAAAATTATAATATATTAATTTAAATATGATATATGTATTATAATTTATATAATAAAAAATAATTTTACAAATAATTAAATTAAAGTTTATATATTTGTAAATAGGCTTAAAACATATACAGCCCCCTGTACTTGTGCAAATTTGTCAGATAGACACCCCACATTTGGTTTGGACCTATTGAACACTTAAATTTAACAATTTGGACCTATTAAACACCTGATCGCTGACGTGGCGAAGTACGTGTAAGTCAAACGCACATATACAACCCCCTGTACTTGTGCAATTTTTTTTTCTTTTTGTATTTTTTTTATATATTTTCTAATTTTATTAAAATAATGGTGTTAAAGATTGGGCTTATGTGGCATCTTATGTGGCAAAATAAGCTTATGTGGCACACATCTGGACAAAAAATTGGAATATGTCAGCATGCGTGTGTTACACTCAACGAGATTGTCAACGACCAAGTGTTTAATAGGTCCAAATTGTTAAGTTTAAGTGTTCAATAGGTCCAAACCAAAGGTGGGGTGTCTATCTGACAAATTTGCACAAGTACAGGGGGCTATCAAAATGTATGCAAATATTACCTTATTCTTAAAAATGCTACTTGTAATATTTATGTAATATTCATTAAAAAGTTGACGCTCTTAACTCGTAGAGTTGACTCGAACCCGCAGAAAAACCGTAATGAAGTGACTTAATCAACCCGTAAATTTTAACAACATGAACACATACTCAACTCGAACATGAAAATGACTGAACTAAACTCGATTGAACTGACCCAATTAACCGGTTTAACATTAAGGGGTCAATAATTTTTATTTATTTATTAAGGGATTCGTAATATAAAAATAAACATACTTATGAATAGAAATTTAATATATTGCAAGACACAACATATCTATATCGACATTTGCTAAAAAGTTGTCATACTTATTAATACAAAATTAACATACAAAAATTAACATGCATACGGATAGAAAATTTAAAAAAATGTCATACTTATGAATAGAAAATTAATATAAGAAAATATAAAATTTAATATAAAATCTACAATTAGGAACATGTTCCATATTAATTTGAAAAGTTGTCATGACTATTGATAGAATATTATTATAAAAAATTTCATAACTAAAAATATGGTGATTGAGACATTAAAATTTGATGACAATATTGCATTTCACTATCATATTTATAGAAAAAAAAATTAATATATAAAACCCAACATATTTATGGATGGAAATTTAAAAACTTGTCATTTTTATGTATAGAAAATTAATGTTGAAAATTACGAAATTAATATGAGAAATATGGTCAATATTAATTAAAAATATTGTCATGGTTATAAATAATAAAATTAATATAAAAAGTGAATTTTAATATAAAAATACATTATTAAAAATAGGGCTCATACAAATTAAAAAAGTTATTATACTTCTGAATAGAAAGTTAATATAAATGAATGTGAAAATTTATTAATGAAAATCTATAATTTCAAATATGGTCCATAATTGATTCTCAATACTTCCGGATAGAAAATTTAAATAAAAAATGATTTTGTATTCATCACATTTATGGATAAAAAACTTATCAATTTTAATCTAATAGATTAAGTTAGTATTTTTTATGTGTCATACATATGGATTGTGATTAACCGCTTTAAGATTAAGGGACCGAATTTATTTATTTATTTATTAAATGATCCATAATATAAAAAATCAGAATACTAATAGAAAATTATTATAAAGAAATATAAAATTTAATATAAAATCTTCAATTAAAAACATGGCCCATATTAATTAAGAAAGTTGTCATAGTTACAGATAGAATATTAACTTATCTATTTTACTATAATATATTAAATTAGTATTTTTATGCGTAATATATATAGATAGAAAATTAGAAATTAATGTTAAAAAATTTATAATTATAATAGATTAACTTATCTATTTTACTATAATATATTAAATTAGTATTTTTATGTTTCATATATATAGATAGAAAATTAGAAATTAATGCTAAAAAAATTTTATTATAAAAATGTTGATAGGAATATAAAAACTTAATGTCAAAGGTAGAGATAAAAATTTATACAATCTCATAGAGTCATAGTAAACTGATAAAAAAAATTATTAAATAAGATGAGTGGATAAAATTGGAAATTCTAAAGGTGAAACATGTTTCTAAAATATCTTTCCAAAAAAACGTGATATATGTAGTACATAATTATTATGTGCAAGATTTTGTAATATATATAACTAATAAAAATTATTATTAAAAATATAAGGAAGATAGAGAAATAATGTAATATATAAGATAATTACTATATGAAATATATAAATTCTTATATAGTATATTTATTTATACTATATGGATATAAGATAATTAAATATTATAATATAATTAACATGAACAAAGATAAAAATAATGGGTAGAGTTACAAATTTATCCAATCTCATATAAAATTGATAAAAAAAATTATTAAGTAAGGTGAGTGGATAAAATTGGAAATTTCATAAGATGATTAAATTACATAATATATAATTTATTAAAAAAATTATTATTAAAAATAGGTTGGCTTGGATATAAATTCTTAATGACGAATCTGCCCAAAAGTGCTTTAGGTTAGAAGATACTAGTTATGACCCGGGCCTTGTCCGGGGGCTTTTAAAAAATTATAATATATTGATTTATGCATGATATATGTATCATAATTTATTTAGTAAAATAATAATAATAAAACTAATAACTGAATATATAAAATTTATTTTAATTATTATAATATATTAAATAATATTTTATCATTAAAATATTATTTACTTGTTATATCATTTTGATAATTATAAGAAATTTAATGATTTTGACTCATTGGGCCAACCTAAACCCGCAAGAAAAGTGCAAATAATTGATCTAATCAACCCGTAAATTTTAACAACAAGAATATGTACTCGATTCTAACCCGGAATGACCGAACCAAAATTTGAACGAACCAATCTGGTGAATTAATTTAACATTAAGGAATCATTAATTTTATTTAATTATATAGGGATCTTTAATCTAAAAATAATTTGAAATTTTGAAAAATTGTCATACTTTTAAATAGAAAATTAATTAAAAAAGATTTAATTAAAAATATTATTCATATTAATTAAGAAAGTTGTCATACTTTTGGAATAGAAAATAAATATAAAAAAAAAATTTATGACTACGTATATGGTGATTGAGATATTAAAATTTAAAATAATACAACATTTAATTGTCATATTTATAGATAGAATATTAGCATAAAAACTCAACATAATTATGGATGAAATTTTTAAAATTTTAATGTATAGAAAATTTATTATAAAAGATTATAAAATTAATTTAAAAATTGTGATTAAAAATACGGTTCATACTAATTAAAAAATTTGTTATGATTATAGAAATAAAATTAATATAATAATTCAAAATTTAATATTAAAAGTTGTTAGTTGTTACTAAAAATGTTGTCCATAGTAATTAAACAAAGTATATATATATATATATATATATATATATATATATATATATATATATATATATATATATATATATATATATATATATATATGGTAGAAAGTTAATATAAATGAATCTGAAAATTAATGTGAAAATCTGTAATTCTAGATATGAATTAAAGAGTTGTCAACTTGTCATACATAAAAATATAAAGTAATATAAAAACAAATCATCATTCTGAGTAGAAAATTATTTTGCAAAAAAACGTTGTCATATAATTATGGATAAAAAATTAATATTTAAAATCCAAAAACTAATATAAAAAATCAATACCATATTATAAAATTTGTCATAATTATGTATAAAAAATAAATAATTAATATTTAAAATCAATAAATAAAAAATATGTACCATAATAATTAAAAAATGTCATATGTAAGGAAAAATATTTTAAAATAAATAAAAATTAATATAAAAACTCAAAATTAAACATATGATTCGTATTATATAAAAATGTTTTCATATTTTTAGATAACTAATTTAATTAATACATATGAATAGAAAAATATTATCATAATTACGTATAGAAACTTAATAAAACAAATCCAAAATTAATACGAAAATTCATGATAAAAATAAGGTCTATATTGATTAAAAATATTATCATGCTTAAGGATATAAAGAGGCCAAGATAATTATTCAACATATAAAGAGGATTCTTAATATTCAACATAAAAATCATTTAATTATCAGTATGTATTTATATTTTTCGTGATTTTTAATTAAAATTCGAATTAATTTTTTCCACATAAATAAATAGAAAGGAATTTAATTGGAAAAATATAAATAATTTTTTTTTAAATATAAGGTGGGTCAGAATTAATGTGGTAGCTAGAAAAGTTACAACTTTAATATATAGTTATAGATTTTATTTTAAAGATATATATTTCATATCAGGTACATATTTTTGGAATCTTTTTTATTTATCTTTTACCAATATAATAAATATAATGTCCTTTTATTTATCTATATTGATCAAATCTACTAATATTATTTTATCTTTATGTTTGTTTGGCGATAAATTTTTACAAATATTATTTTATCTTTATGTTTACTTGGAGATAATTTTTTTGGCATAATTAACTATTTAAAATTATTATTTTAATAAAGGGGTGATGTGGCGCAACGTAGTGGCAAAAATTGATTCGGCTTTAGTTATTAGTAATAGATATATTAATTTACATTAAAAAGGGAATACAAAATATCATATGAGATAAGTATGATTGTAGTTTTTACTATTTAAATCAATTTTATAAAATTATAATAATAATTTTTTTTCTAAATGAAATTCTTTATAGTAAATTGTGAAGATATATATAACATTGATTGAAAAGTATATAATATTATTAAGTTAGTTACAAATATCATCAATTATATGCAATGGATAATAAGTATTGAGGAGTTTGAGACTCTAAGCTATACATGATTTTTTTTTTTTTAAATTTTGATTACCACTTCAAGAAAATAATTCGAGCAAAAATAGATTTAAATAGATAAAAATTTCAATAAATCATACAAAAAACTTAGGTAGAAAAATAATTGTAATTAATTTTCAATACAATAAAATTGAAATATATAATTTTAATTATGATTCTGAATTTTGAGAGTATAAAAACAGATTAGTTAGTGAAATAAAATCATGTAGTTACTAACTTTACCAAAAATAATATTAAAATAAAGTCATTGAGATTTTGTTATTGTAAATCTTTTATTCAGATGTTATTGAGGTGTTTTTTTTAGATAAAGAGAGATTTTACTGATTGTTTTTGGAAATAAAAGATTTTTGTATCAACATATCACAAAATTAGAAATGAAAGATTTGGTAAAAAAAATTAAATTTATTTATGGTAATTTCTTAAGAAATGGATTAATTTGGACGTAAATTGCCAAAATGAAAGATCTTGCCCAATGTGAATTCAAAAGATTAAAAAAGTTAAAATAAAAAAATTTGGTTAAAATAAAATTGATGGGTTCTTATCTAAATATCTCAAATATGTTCTTTTCTGTACTTGCAAAACCAAAAAAAAATAGCAAAAATTTCAAATAAACCAACCAAGCAACTTAAATTCAATCAAGATCAACGCTAGAGAAAAAAAAATCTTCCCTCTTGACCATACTTTTTTTGTTCTCAGACTCGTCTAATCCTCCATCTTCGATTCCTACTATCTTTATTGGCAAAAAGAAGATATGAAAAACACAAAGGATTAAAATGCACAATAAAAAAAGATAATTGAAGTTGGAACTTAAAAGGATTTTGTTAAAAGACTAAATTGAAGTTGAATGATGAATGAAAGATTGCAATACCGACCATGAGAAATACTCTAATTTAATTTGTGTTTACAAAACATAAACGCTACGCAACACTCACACAAAATAATTTGCCATTTCTAAATTATCAAAAATTATAAAACTGGCCCTATTTATTTTCCCTCTCCTCACTCTCTCTCTCTCTCTCCCTTTTCTCTAGGCCTTCTTACGTGGACAAATTGGTGTGTAAACGACATGAGATCTTGCAAAATTATATGCTCCAGTTTTACAAATGTGCAAAGTATGCTTCACCAAGTAAATGCCGATACTTGATTATGATAATGAAATTCAAAAATATTGTCTTGAATTATAGACCGCACAATTCAAATATATATGTGCAAACGGAGAAGCATTGAATAAATGAAACGAAAATGTGCAATGATCCCCATGAACGCGGATTTATCAATCATAGATATAAAATATTGAATGACGAACAAACCAAATTATGCCAGAAGATCGAAGAAGAAGCCAGAAGAATGTATTTAGGGTTTGGTTGATATTAGTTTGGGTAACGGATTAGAGTTTGAATTTAGAGTTTAGATTTTGTGTTTGAATTAGGGTTTTGATTTTGTATTTGATAATTGAGGGGTTGAATTAATATCAATTAAGGAGTGGAATACTTGAATAATATCAAAGAAATCATGAATTGAAGTAGCCATTGTCGATTTTCATGAAGGTTAAAATTTGAGAGTGAAATTGCATAGAAAAGAAGAGGGCAAATATTGTGCGGGTCATTTTTTTAATTTTTGAAAATCTAGGTGTTGCATATTATTTCTAGCGGTGTTGCGTAACACGTCCCTTACAAAATCCATACTTTATATCTACTGAGATACATCTTTAAACATGTATCCGAAAATATTTTGGTAAAAGATTTGGATAATTATCTTTTTAATTAACGGTTTTTCTAACCTATGCCCTAAGGGCATAGGTTAAACATTCTTATTTAAGAAACTAAAACCCTATATGAAAATAAATAAACCCTATTAGAAAAAATTGAATTACCCCATATAATAAAAATCAACAAAATCTTTCCATTTCAAGTGTCTTAACCTATGCCCCAAGGGCATAGGTTAGAAAAATCGTTTAACTAAAATCCTTTCAAAAAAGAAATCTTTCTAATTAAAATTTTTCTGATTTATATTATATTGTTTATTATTGGATAGAAATAAAAAGATTCGTTTAAATTTGTATCCCACCAAACCGAAAAAATAGCTAACAATCACTTGGTGCTCGTTTGGTTAAAAATAGGAACTTAATTCATGTGAATTGATTTCCTGGGTATTATAAATCATGGGAATTTAAAAAATATGTTTGGTTGAAATCAAATTCCTAGTATTTAAGATTATGTCTTTGTTTGGTTAAATATAAAAAATCATGTGAATTTATTTAATATTACCATTATACCTTTATGTATTAAAATCTAGAGTTTGACTCATGGGTAAAATAGAAAGTTTATAATTTTAATATAAAAAAAGAATAAAGATATCTACCATAGTACATTATAAAGCAGAAACCAAGTCTTTGTAAAAAATTGCGCCACGTGGCATAATCTGAATAAAATAATGGAAAAACTTTTTTCAACTTAAAAAACTAAATAATTAGAAAGTCGCCTTCACATTACACTCTAATAATAATTCTAAAAATCATAAATTATCTTAACCACTCCATAAAATAGATAAATGATAGATACCATATTATACGTGTAGATTGTTTCATATAATATCACATACTAAAAAATAAAAAAAATAATATACACATATTTTTAAAAAAATAATTAAATAATAAACATTAAAATCCAAATCCAAATTAATAACATACATGGATCTTATCTACGGTAATCTTACGAGAATAGTACACATGGATGATTGAAATATATACTATGTTATGTCCGGTTTGATGCTTTGAAAAATGCTTTTGATTTTACCCGTCTAGATCATTAATATTGATTAATGAGTACTTCTACCCGATGATCAATCTGATGTGTATTGGTATCGAGTTACATGGACAAACGCAACTTTCTTACTATTAGTTAGCTTCATAATTGGCGTGAATTTAATAACGATGATATGTTGTTTAATACATTAAATTTTGTAAATTTTCTTAAATATTAACTTCCTTTATATAATATTTCTTTTTTATGTAATTTCGTATGAAAAATATATAGATGGATTGAATTTTGAAAAATAATACATAGATAATTTGCTCTATATTTTATCTCTTAAATCAAGGACAATATCTTTATATTTTATCTCATTTTATGTAAAATAAGAATGGAAAATGTATTTATAGATATTTAATAATTTTTTAATTTTAATTTCATAAAAATATTTATAATAATTAATCTATTCAATAAATATAATATTTATTTTTATAATATATAATATTTAATTTCTTTATCAATGTTTTATCCATGTTAAATCAAAACTTATCTCTTGTATTTTACCTTTTTGATAAAAAAAATTATTTATTTTGAACTAAATTTTTAGTAACGCATTTATACATATATTACTATTTTATGATAGATAATGCGATCTTTAAGTTGGGATATTCTTATGATAGATAAAAAAGAGACTTTTAACTTATCTAAATATTTATTAACACATATATGTGTTTTTTAATATTTAAAAAAATAAATGCATCAAGGTTTATGACAAATTAATAATATCAATTTTTTAATAATAAATATTATAATAACTTGTATTATTATTTCTATATGAAAAAAATATAATATGATAGCTTAAAGTTTTTTTTATGAATTACATCATTTTATTATGATAGATTAAAATTATTAAAATAGTAATTTGACTTGACTTGAATATTTTTAAATATTTTTTAGATATTAATATGCATAAAATAATTACTTTTTATAAAATATTATTAAAACTATGTATTAGAGTTTTTATCTTTTACTTTGTAATGAATATTATAATATTTTTAAAAATAAATTTTATGTTAATATCATAATATTGTATAATTTTTAGTAAGATTATCCCGTGAGTATCACGGGGATTCAACTAGTTTAGAATAAAAATGGAGGAATTTGATCTTACCCACCCCTACCTAGGTAATTGTAATTCCTCCATTATGGAGTAAGTGCAATTCATGGGAATTTAACTTCCTGTGTTTTATCCGTGAAAAAAATTTAACCAAACGCCTACATTAGATGCTACTTCCTGGATTTTTCTAAATCATGTGATTTTAGTAGACAACCAAACAAGAACTTGATCTATATCTAAATTGCCAAATATAATATCATAGTTAATTTTTACTATCCAGATTTAAGTGAAGAACACATAGCCGGAAAGTAAATTCTTATCTCTCAACCTAGAATAGAAAAAATAACAAAAAATCCCATTATTATAAGTTTATTATAAGTGGCGAAATTTGACGTGGCGCATTGTGGATGCTCGAATCCTTATTGATTTTAATTATATACTAGTTGAAGTCCCGTGATATTCACGGGATAATTTTACTAAAAAACTATAAAATTTCTACAATATTAATTTAAAATACTAAATATATTTATATAATATTATAATAAATTACGCAATAGATAAATTATTATTTTTAGATTGTACTTCATATTTTAATTGAATATATTTTTAAATATTTTTCCATTATTTGTAAAGATCTTGTCCAAATTTAGATTGAAATTATTAAAATATTGATTTTACTTTTTATTGAATATTTTTAAATAATATTTTCTTATTTTTTAGACATTAATATGTATAAAATACTTGGTTTTTTTATAAAGATAATAATAATTAGGATAGGTTATCTACAAAGCATAATATAATTTATTAAAATATTTTTTAAAGTTAATTTATTAAAATTATATATTAGGGTTCTTATCTTTTACTCTATAATAATAAGAATGTTTGTAAATATGAAAAATACAATATAAAGATTAGTATAGAAGAGAACATTGTACTTGATTGAAGAGATAAAATATAGAGAAAATTATCATGTATTATTTTGCAAAATTCAATCCATGTATAAAGTTTTTTTCCATACTAAATTTACATAACGAAGATGTAAAATATAAAGGAAATTAATGTATATAAAAATCTTCAAAATTTAACGTATTAATCAACCTATCATCCATATTAAATTATAAAAAACATAGAGATAAAAACAATTTAAATTTAAGGTGGGGCTAGATAAAAAAATATATTCTATATTTACATAAATAAAATAAAAAAGAAATTGAGAAAAATGTAATGTAAATTTTTTTTTTATCAAAATTCAATTTAAGGAAGTATTCATCAAGATTTGTAAATTTTTCTTTTTTTTTATCAAACTTTGATTTAAGAAAAAATCTTTAATATAAATGCATAAAAAGATAAAGAAAATATAATTTTATTAATTTAAATTTAAATTGATTTTTTTTGACATTTACATATAATCTTAGTCATCAACATAAATAATATCTTTTTCTCAAAATAAAAATATATCAACATAACAAAATTTATTATTTAAAATTATACCGTTATATAGATATAAATTTTATACTTGAAGCTCAAGCCTTGTTAAAAGATAAAAAAATATTAAGACCCTAAATTTTGTTAAGAGATATAAATATTTAATTAATATGGAAAATTATATATAATTAAAACCGCTAAGGATTCGGGCCACCACATTGCGCCACATCAGCTTTCGCCACATGTCGCTCCCACATTTAGCCACATATAATTTTTCCACGTGTCATTTTTCTGTAATTTACACATTCTTAAATTTTTCCAAAATTATATGCCACATGTCAATATTATTCCACATCACTTTTAATTTAATTACACGTCATTCCAAATTCTATTACTAGGTTTTGATTCTCTTTTTCATCCCGCTGGCTTCTTTGCATTCCTCACCGTCGATTACCTTCAACCTCCTTCTTAACCCCGACTACCACAACCACATCCACATAGATCACCCACACTTTCCTATCCCTCTACCTCGCCAACGACTTCAACATTTGGCCAAACTCCGAGGACTACACATGTGATCGACATTGTTGGAGCCCTTGACATCGAATATGGTCAGGGTGTAGCAACTTCGATGGCAGAGTAAGTATGGCCGGTCATTCGATCATTAAAAAGTCGTTGACGATAATGAATTTACAACGATGAAGACCAATTTAGGAAGTAGGAGACATGTTCAATGGCGGAAGAAAGGCGGAATGAGTCGAACGCCGAAAAAACATTGACGATATTGAAGTTTTGATCGAGGTAATGGCTGAGGCAAAATTGACTAATATTTTGACTATTTTTTAATTTAATTATTTAAATAAGATCAAATCATGTTTTTTTGTTAGCAAATTTTTAATTTTCATTTATAGTTATGATTCTCTTAAACTTCCAATTGTTCACGTAATGTTTTTTTATAATTTACGTACAAATTAAGCCAATTTATAATGTTAATTTATAAATTTGATTTTTTGGTTGTAATTTCTCATTATGATTTTTTTGATAATCTATATACATATCAAGACAATTTTTTTTCGTTAACCCATATTATAATTTCTCATTACAATTATGTTTTAGATAGGATTAAATTAAATCTTTAATTTTTGTTATAATTTTCCAATTATGATTTTTGTTACCAATTTTTAATTGTAATTTCCAATTACAATTTTTCCAAATATAATTTTTCCATTATTATTTGCATTCAAATCAAGCCAATTATTTTGCTGTAACCCATATTATAATTTCCCATTATAAAAATAAGATCAAACCAATATTTATTACCTAATATTTAGTTTTCAGTTATGATTACGAATGATTCATCTTAAATTTCTAATTATGGTTTATATTTTTTTTAAATAAATTACACATAAATCAAGTCAATGTAAGCACTTACACTAATCACCAATTTTTTTTTACCAGATATCCATTATGATTTTTTTTTGTTAATGTACGTAGAAATCACCAAATCTTTTTTTTACCAAATCTTAAATTTTGGATGATGTAATCTTCTATTGGACATATCAAAATACTATTTTATTTCAAATTAAAAACACAAGCACTTACGTATTAAAGTTGGCTATGATTTGGTAGTAATAGTATTCTTAGTTTCTTACTAATATCACATTTATAAGCTTAATTTTATTTTCAATTTTATATATAGAATTTTTGTTAGGAAATTAAATCCTATTATAACTACGTACTGTATAATCTTATTTGTTTAGACTTAGAAGCTTCAAAAATTTCAATTCAGCTAATTAAATAGTTTTATAATAGTTTTAATTAAATAGTCTTACCAAAAAAATAGTTTTATAATATTATTATGCATAATAGTAATTTTATAACTATTTTATTATTAAGAATTGATTTACAAATTTTATTTTATTAATATAGTTGATTCACATATCTAGATTTAATTGTTAGGAAAGTTTTTACTTATTTAAATTCGTTTATCTCCAAAATTTAAGCAAAGAAAATATCTAACTACAGAATATTTGATTTCCTATTATATAATCTTTTGAGAAAAATACTCCGTAATTTACATGCATATATCTTCTATAGAAATTAGAAATAAAAAAAAATCTACAGCAATTGGGAAAGAATATATTGAAAGTTGTTGAATTTGGTTATAAAACGTTAAGAAACCGTCAACATTTTTGTACTTATTTATATTTTTCTTTTACCAAAAATCAACATTTTTTTATATATTCTATTTTTTGTGTTAAGATGGTCTCTTAATAAGCTCCAAATCTTTTATTTTCCTTTATTGTAGGCATGATCTTTAATTTAAGCAAGTATCGTAACTAATGAATGTAACACCCCCTCCCTATTGTACTTGAGGTGTTACCGCCAGTAATCCTAATTAGTCCTAATCCAAGGTTACCCAAGGCTTTAAAACTTATAATCACAACAAGTATTACAACACTTTATTACAAACCATAGTATGACTTCCTTCCATACACAAAATCCTAACCACAACTTGGGCAAAAGTAAAATATTTACAACAGACTTATTCTTCTTCAAGCGACCACTTTCAAAACTTTTTTACATTCTAAACTCCTTGGCTAGCCTTCTCTTCGCGGATTAACTTCTTTAGCAGCTGATGCGTCGTATACAGACGGTGGGCACCAGCCGGCCATGCAATTGAATAAGGTGGTCGGATTAGTCTAATGAAAGACTAAGCAAGTGGAGAAAATGACTGGTTCCTATGGTAGTGACCAAACATATTGGCATCGAAATCCGAATGACAACCGGTCGATGATCCAACAGTTAGCAGTCCCATAGAGGAAAAGAAATGAGGCATGCATAATCAAAAGATAGGACACCACAACTTGCGGTTCCATTATGAAACATGAACAATTGTTGGGAACTCATATTAATCACATAACATTCTAAAAGCAAGAATGGCTTCCCGACTGGACGAACCATTCAGGTATTTTAGTGTGCCTAACGCACTTATCTTATATTACTTTCAAAACTTTTCACAAACAAGTTGGTGGCTTTTAATCGGCTCGAACTACTGCCGAAATATCGTGGTATTGTAGAGATCATCAGAGTATTTCATCCATGTCATCTACTCTGTACCCAAGATCACAGGACTTCAGCTATCCTTGATCTTTCATTTGCATATGGTGAGGTAGAGATCACAGAGGCCTATTACCATGTCGTCTACACTACACCGTGCCGAACCTGCACTTAGCTAGAGTGCCTATCAACCCTCTCACACGAAGAGTAGGGGAAGAGAGTCATGACTCACCATTAGGATTAGGCCCCTCCTAATGTAATATTGTTATAAAGAGAGGATATAAAACCACTCCCTGGACTATCTGAATCACAAAAATGTCTCAGCGAGAGACAACAAACAAGGTCGCACATAACGGACCTAAATCCAGTTCTAGCGCAAACTGAATAAACAACATGGTCATTATTTCTAACAATATAACAACCTATCATATTTTATTAAGCATACAAATTGTTCCCAACACAAATATTAAATGGGATTCAATTCCTCATTTAATAACAATAATGCAAGAACGAACCGTCCACTTGCCTTATAAGGCGTGCTTTACGCTCTCAGCGAGTCCAACAGAAATCTTTATCTGCCTTCTGCCAATTATAACAACAGATTCTTCAACCACAAGCTCATGGATACAATTCTTAGTTGTATAATCCAATTCTACAACTTCCTAATCGATAAACGATTTGATTTCCGAATATCGATATATATATATATATAAATCTTTAGTTTTCATGCTTCAAGGAGCCATCTTGGCGGAATTATAACTAATTATCCGCTTCACTTTTGAAACAATTTTCTAAATAAAAATTGTTCATTAGTAGTAGTTCTACAAGATTACAAAATCTCAGATCAAACGGATTAACAACGAATCCTGAGTAATTATCCGAAGTCCTTTACCTGACAATCGATGTTTAAACTTGTCTTCGCTATAAGTAATAATCCAGACGTCCGTTTCTCGAGCGGTTTGAACCTGTGGAACCGTATCAACGTCAAGATTATAAAAACCATAAATTTACTTAGTAAAGCGGACCCGAAAGGTCCTTTCGGTGGCTCCGTAACCACCCCGCTAATTAATTTCGAGCGTTAATACCTTCACTCGAACTTCGAGCTTGTTCGGCTCGATGGTGGTTCGAACCAAGGACCCGAGGTGGCGGTGTGGTGTCCGGTGGCAACCCCTGGTGGTGGGTGGTGGTCGGCGAGCTGCTGTTCGCCGGCGGCGTCCCAAACTAGACGAAGAAGAAGCCGAAGACGAAGGGCGTCCCTTCTCCCGAATCCGTTCCGTCCTGATTCTTCTCCCTGGTTCAGCTGCTGGCTGCACACACACAAGAGGAGGAGATGAGGGTGGTGGCTGACAAGGTGGTGGCAAGGTGGTGGCGATGGAGGTTCGAATTCGTCGCCCGAGTTCGTCGTCCCGAACGACTCTCTCTCGGTTTTGATTTGCAAAGAAGGGAAGAAGATAGACTTTGAAAAGTCAAGGAGATGAGCTTGTATAAATCCAATCTCCCAATACGTAGTTGTTAAGCAAGAGACGGTCAAGTGAAATTTTCCGTCCCGGAACGGGACTCGCGTTAAAGCGGTAAAATTATGTACCTCGGGTGGAAAAACTCACTAAACGAAAAACGTCCCGTAATTTATGTAGACCAATAAAACCAATTTTCCATGATTTTATCTTGCTACCCTCAATTTTTAAGGGTTCCGTTTCGTATTTTACATTCCTTCCGGTACATAATTAAAAAGACGGCTTATCCAATAAATATTCTTTTTCCACTGAAAAATCCTAGAATTCACACCGATCCATAAAATCATTTCTTTGTGATTTTAGGATATCACCAAGAATTTTCTAGGATTTAATCTCCAACAAAAATATTGGATTAAGCGTTAAAACGGACAAAAAGGTTAAAAAGATATCCGAGAAAAATTCGAAAATATCCTTAAAAACCGCAGCTATTACATTAGTACCCCCTTAAAAATGGTTTCGACCACGAAACCAGAAAAGTCAGGTTACAAGAAACAAAAGATACCGATGTACACAATTACATGAACAAGACTGCAAAGCTGGTAGTACCCCCTTAAAAATTCACACTAGGTGGATATCAACTCAGGATAACGACTTAGCATTTCCTGCTCTGTTTCCCATGTTTCCCAAGTTATCCCCTCTCCACCATTCTTAGACCATAAAATTCTTACCAAAGGTATTTCTTTGCTACGAAGCATCTTCACACGACGTTCCAGAATTTTGATTGGTTTCTCCTCATAAGTACCATTTGATTGAACTTCAATATCATCATAACTAAGGACATGAGATTCATCCGGCACATATTGTCTTAACAAGGACACATGAAAAACATCATGCACGGGGTGTGTTGCCGGAGGTAAGGCAAGTCGATAAGCTAACTTACCCACTTTCTCTAAAATCTCAAAGGGTCCAACGTATCGAGGATTGAGCTTACCTCGTTTACCAAAACGAAATACTCCTTTAGATGGAGATACTCTCACAAAAACTTTGTCACCAACTGAAAACTCAATATCTCTTCTTTTCAAGTCAGCATAAGACTTTTGACGACTCTGAGCTGTTAACATTCTCTGCCTGATCAAAGCTATATCAGTTGTAGTCTTCTCAATCAACTCGGGTCCGAGAAGAATCTTATCCGCACCTTCATCCCAACATATCGGGGATCGACACTTACGACCATAAAGAGCCTCAAACGGTGCCATCTTAATCGTAGAATGTCAGCTATTATTATAAGTGAATTCTATCAAGCTTAAGCTGGTATCCCAACTGGTTGTTCGATCAAGTACACAAGCACGAAGCATATCCTCAAGAGTTTGAATTGTTCTCTCAGATTGCCCGTCAGTTTGAGGATGAAAAGCAGTGCTGAAACACAATTTAGTTCCCAAAGCCTTATGCAAATTCTTCCAGAATCTTGACATATATCTTCCATCTCGATCAGAGATTATAGTTTTAGGAGTACCATGAAGACGAACAATTTCATGAATAAAGACCTTGGCCAACTTTTGGATTTCCCATGCTATCTTGATTGCTATGAAATGTGCACTCTTTGTGAGTCGGTCAATAATAACCCAGATAGCATCTTTCTGCCCTTGTGTCTTAGGCAATCCTGTGACGAAGTCCATGGCAATGTCTTCCCATTTCCACTCAGGTACTGGAAGTGGTTGTGATATTCCTCCTGGTCTTCTATGTTCAATCTTTACTTTCTGGCATACCATGCATCTAGCCACAAATTCTGCCACATCATTCTTCATGTTGGGCCACCAGAAATTTCGGCGTAGATCTTTGAACATCTTGCTAGAACCTGGGTGAATGGAATATGCAGAGGAATGAGCTTCCCTCAAAATCATTTTTCTTAAGTCTTCAATTGCAGGTACACAGATCCTATCCCGAAACCACAGAGATCCATCATCCTGAATAATAAATCCCGGTGCTTTGCCTTCTTGCACTTCTCCGCTAATCTTAATCAAAACAACATCTTCTGCTTGTTTCTCCCTGATTTGATCTAGCAGAGTAGCTTGAATCTCTAAGGTACTCAAACAACCTTGTTGCCTTCCAAACCAAATTTCAGTTTTTGTTTGTATCAATTCCTGTTGTAGCCTTGGTTGAACTGTCAACATTGCTACTATAGCTTCTTGCGCAGTTTTTCTGCTTAAAGCATCTGCCACCACATTGGCTTTACCTGGATGATATAGCAGCTCAATATCATAATCTTTCAACAATTCCAACCATCTTCTCTGTCTCATATTCAACTCCTTTTGAGTAAACACATATTTTAAACTCTTGTGGTCAGTAAAGATTTGGCACTTGACACCATAGAGATAATGTCGCCAAATTTTCAAAGCAAAGACCACGGCTGCAAGTTCTAAATCATGAGTCGGATAATTCACCTCATAAACCTTAAGTTGTCGAGATGCATATGCAATAACCTTACCATGCTGCATTAACACACAACCCAACCCCTGTTTAGAAGCATCACTGTAGACTACATACCCTTCATTCCCATCTGGCAGAGTCAAAATTGGGGCACTGGTAAGTCGTCTTTTGAGTTCTTGAAAACTTGCTTCACATTTGTCATCCCACATAAACTTTTTATTCACCTTACGAAGTAATCCTGTCATAGGTAAAGATATTTTCGAGAATCCTTCTACAAAACGTCGATAATACCCGGCAAGTCCTAAGAAACTTCTTACCTCCTTAACATTCTGAGGTTGTTTCCATTCAGCGACTGCCTTGACCTTTTGAGGATCTACCATTACTCCATCTTGATTGATAATGTGTCCTAAGAAAGCCACTTCCTTTAACCAGAAAGCACACTTAGATAACTTAGCATAAAGTTCATGATACCTAAGTATTTCAAAAATTATCCGAAGATGCTCTTCATGCTCAACTTCATCTCTTGAGTAGATCAAAATGTCATCAATGAATACCACTACAAACTTGTCGAGATATTCATGAAAACATCTATGCATTAAATCCATGAAAACTGCAGGTGCATTTGTCAGTCCAAAAGGCATTACCAAGAACTCATAATGACCATAACGAGTTCGAAAAGCTGTTTTTGGAATATCTTTTTCACATACTCTGAGCTGATGGTATCCTGACCTTAAATCAATCTTAGAGAAGATCTTTGCACCCCTTAGTTGGTCTAACAAATCATCAATCCTTGGTAAGGGATACTTATTCTTAATGGTGACCTTATTCAACTCACGGTAATCAATACATAACCGGAAGGTTCCGTCCTTCTTCTTTACAAAAAGTACCGGAGCGCCCCAGGGTGAAGCACTCGGTCTTATATATCCCTTTTCCAGCAACTCATCGAGTTGTTTCTTCAATTCCTTCATCTCGATAGGAGCCATTCTATAAGGTGCTTTAGAAATTGGTGCCGTTCCAGGTTCCAACGTAATTGTAAATTCAACAATACGCTTTGGAGGTAAACCTGGGAGTTCCTCGGGAAAAACATCAGTAAATTCTCTAACCACAGGAATTCCTTCAATATCTACCTTCTTTTCATCAGACTCTTCAAGAAAACACAGATAGCCAACACATCCTTGACGTAGCAATTTAGCAGCCTTCATAGAACTGATCAGCTTCCCATTTTCTGCATCACCTTTTCCATTGAAACGACACACATATTTTCCTTCTTCCTGGATGGTTACCGTTCGGGAACTAAAGTCTATTATAGCTCCATGTTGTAATAACCAATCCATGCCTAAGATGATGTCGTAAGGAGCCATTGGAATGCATATAAGGTTGGCTTTAAACTTCCGACCTTGAATGCTAATGGGAAAATTATTAAGTTGTTTGGTTCCTACGATCTTTTCTTTGTTTGGTAGGTTCACCACAAAAGGTTCACATGAATTAGTGCATTTTAGTCCTAATTGCTCTACACAATTCTCAGATATGAAAGAATGTGTTGCTCCTAAATCAAACAACAAGAAAACAACAGTTGACTGAACATATAAAATACCTTGGCATACAGGAGCTTCTGGTTCATCACTACGCCTCATCTCATATAGACGCTGACCTTGCTTTGTTGATGTCATTGCCGATTTTCCCTTATTCTGAGCAATAGACTGAACAGAGGCTGATTTGGCAGCTTCAGTCGGAACACGACTATTCTGAGCAACAGAGGTTTGACGCGACTGTGCTGAACCATCTTTATTCTGTGGACAATAAATCCGCATGTGTCCTTCCTTTCCACACTGAAAGCACTTCCTTTGAATCTTAGGACAAAACTTATTAATGTGACCTGTTTCTCCACAATTATAACAAACCGTCCGACCCTTCTTTTGTCCAGATTGGAAGGACCTAGTTGAACCAGACTCAGTTTTAGCCCGGTTTGACTTTTCAAACTTCTGAAAGGGTGCCGGTCTCTTGAATCCACTAAATTGTGAACGTTGTTGAGATACTTGTTCCCCTTTCTTTTCTTCCTGATCAGATCTTTCCAAAGAAACTTCTAAGCGGTAGGCTGCATCAACATACTGTTCCAAAGTTGAACACTTTACATGGACCATTAGTGGCTTCATCTTCGGATTTAGCCATTCATAGAATCTCTCAATTTTCTGCTCTTCTGTAGAGATTTCAGATCCAGCATACTGTAAAAGATGATTAAATTTGGCAGCCATCTCAGGTATTTTCATACCCTCAACTTGCGGGTACGAAAATTCTCTTTCTTTTTCTTTCCTCATAGCAGCAGAAAAGAACCTATCTAACATCTTATCTTTAAACATTCTCCAACTCAGTTTTGGGTGCCTAGACAAACCAGTACTTTTCCACCATTCAGTCGCACCTTCCTTAAGTTGTAAAGCAGCGATACGTACCTTCTCAGACTCTGTACATGAGATATTTTCCATCAACTGTTCGATGTGGGAAAACCAATATGCTATTTTAACAGGTTCACCTGTTCCATCGTAGCTGTCGGGCTTCATGGACAGGAAAGTTTTCAAGGCCCGAGAAAAATTCATACTTTGAACAGGTGGAAGCTCTTGAGGGTATTCCACTTCTATATTTCCCACATGTCCACTTTCTTCAACTTCAGGTGCAACATTTTGAGCAGCTGGGAGAACAGACTGAATAGTTTGAAGCATTAAATTCTTCAAAGTCTCCATAGTTTCCTCATCGAAAACTATATTCCTTATAACCTTCGGATCAGGTTGATTTGCAGGATTTTGAGACTCTCCTCTCTCCTTAGAATTCCTATCTGAACCATCCCCTTGCTCAGATCTTCCTGTGTTTACCATCTGAATGAAACAACAGAAAACAAAACTTCCTTTATTCCACATCAAAGATAAGAAATCAAAGAGGCATATATACACAAAACTTCCATTTATTTATATCACATCATACACCAATTCTATTTTACAACTCTGTTCTGCAAACAAAGTTAAAACCAACTTATTTACATAAAGGGACTTGTACTTCCACAAACCATTATATCAACCATTATTTACATTCTATAAAGGCACACTTAAAACCATAACTTCTTAAACCTTACAGCAAACCTTAATTTACATCTAAGAAAACCGACAAAACCAACTTATCCATCTCGACTCGTTCATGCCCTTATCCATTCCTCACTACATTGCGGGAGGATGACAGAAGTTATCTAAAAAGTCAGCATCAAACTGCAAAGGATCTTTTAAGGCATTCTGATCGTATAGGAGTGATTCCCCTTGCTCCAGTTTCCTATAGAAGAGGTTTCTACGCGGAGGGCTTAAATGCAGTCCCGCAATGCCCCAGATAAAAAGATCTTCATAAGGTTCCAGTTCTCGCTTCCAGGCTTGCACGACATTCATTAACCTTTCTGTCTTTACCTCAAATTTCACAAATTGAGTTCTCCCAGAGGATATCCAATCCTCCCAAGACTGTATCATCATAGGATTTCCACCTTCAGTTTCCTGAACCTGATCTTTACCAGAAGAACTAGGACCTGCCGACCCTACTATCTGTTGAGGATAGTTATCCATAAAAGGGGAAAACCGTTGAGATGAAGTATACACTCCAGACTCATGCAAAGATAACGAAGATTGACTGGAATTCGAATACCGTATCTGCTCTGATTGTGGAGCCTCTTCTTCCTCAGGGTCTTCTTCTTCACTCGAGATGATTATAGGGTTCACTCCCACACCCAATTCCTCATCGCTAGGTATGTCTACATATTCAATTTCCATTCTTGGTGAAGCTGGAAACCCTTTGATTGAATTTACTCGAGAAGACTCTGCTTCATCAGCAGTGGGTGCTCCATTCTTCGCTCTTTTTCCGAGCTCATCATTACTATGCTACCCTTGGTTCCTCTTCATTTCCTTGGAAAAAGAACAAGCAAAAGAATTTAGAATCTCCACAATTCTATTCATCAAAACTTCAAACCTATTTCCAAGGTTTAAAAGATATCAACTGGTAATCTATTTTTAGAGAACCTTCGGCTCTGATACCACTTCTGTAACACCCCCTCCCTATTGTACTTGAGGTGTTACCGCCAGTAACCCTAATTAGTCCTAATCCAAGGTTACCCAAGGCTTTAAAACTTATAATCACAACAAGTATTACAACACTTTATTACAAACCATAGTATGACTTCCTTCCATACACAAAATCCTAACCACAACTTGGGCAAAAGTAAAATATTTACAACAGACTTATTCTTCTTCAAGCGACCACTTTCAAAACCTTTTTACATTCTAAACTCCTTGGCTAGCCTTCTCTTCGCGGATTAACTTCTTTAGCAGCTGATGCGTCGTATACAGACGGTGGGCACCAGCCGGCCATGCAATTGAATAAGGTGGTCGGATTAGTCTAATGAAAGACTAACCAAGTGGAGAAAATGACTGGTTCCTATGGTAGTGACCAAACATATTGGCATCGAAATCCGAATGACAACCGGTCGATGATCCAACAGTTAGCAGTCCCATAGAGGAAAAGAAATGAGGCATGCATAATCAAAAGATAGGACACCACAACTTGCGGTTCCATTATGAAACATGAATAATTGTTGGGAACTCATATTAATCACATAACATTCTAAAAGCAAGAATGGCTTCCCGACTGGACGAACCATTCAGGTATTTTAGTGTGCCTAACGCACTTATCTTATATTACTTTCAAAACTTTTCACAAACAAGTTGGTGGCTTTTAATCGGCTCGAACTACTGCCGAAATATCGTGGTATTGTAGAGATCATCGGAGTATTTCATCCATGTCATCTACTCTGTACCCAAGATCACAGGACTTCAGCTATCCTTGATCTTTCATTTGCATATGGTGAGGTAGAGATCACAGAGGCCTATTACCATGTCGTCTACACTACACCGTGCCGAACCTGCACTTAGCTAGAGTGCCTATCAACCCTCTCACACGAAGAGTAGGGGAAGAGAGTCATGACTCACCATTAGGATTAGGCCCCTCCTAATGTAATATTGTTATAAAGAGAGGATATAAAACCACTCCCTGGACTATCTGAATCACAACAATGTCTCAGCGAGAGACAACAAACAAGGTCGCACATAACGGACCTAAATCCAGTTCTAGCGCAAACTGAATAAACAACATGGTCATTATTTCTAACAATATAACAACCTATCATATTTTATTAAGCATACAAGTTGTTCCCAACACAAATATTAAATGGGATTCAATTCCTCATTTAATAACAATAATGCAAGAACGAACCGTCCACTTGCCTTATAAGGCGTGCTTTACGCTCTCAGCGAGTCCAACAGAAATCTTTATCTGCCTTCTGCCAATTATAACAACAGATTCTTCAACCACAAGCTCATGGATACAATTCTTAGTTGTATAATCCAATTCTACAACTTCCTAATCGATAAACGATTTGATTTCCGAATATCGATATATATATATATAAATCTTTAGTTTTCATGCTTCAAGGAGCCATCTTGGCGGAATTATAACTAATTATCCGCTTCACTTTTGAAACAATTTTCTAAATAAAAATTGTTCATTAGTAGTAGTTCTACAAGATTACAAAATCTCAGATCAAACGGATTAACAACGAATCCTGAGTAATTATCCGAAGTCCTTTACCTGACAATCGATGTTTAAACTTGTCTTCGCTATAAGTAATAATCCAGACGTCCGTTTCTCGAGCGGTTTGAACCTGTGGAACCGTATCAACGTCAAGATTATAAAAACCATAAATTTACTTAGTAAAGCGGACCCGAAAGGTCCTTTCGGTGGCTCCGTAACCACCCCGCTAATTAATTTCGAGCGTTAATACCTTCACTCGAACTTCGAGCTTGTTCGGCTCGATGGTGGTTCGACCCAAGGACCCGAGGTGGCGGTGTGGTGTCCGGTGGCAACCCCTGGTGGTGGGTGGTGGTCGGCGAGCTGCTGTTCGCCGGCGGCGTCCCAAACTAGGCGAAGAAGAAGACGAAGACAAAGGGCGTCCCTTCTCCCGAATCCGTTCCGTCCTGATTCTTCTCCCTGGTTCAGCTGCTGGCTGCACACACACAAGAGGAGGAGATGAGGGTGGTGGTTGACAAGGTGGTGGCAAGGTGGTGGCGATGGAGGTTCGAATTCGTTCGCCCGAGTTCGTCGTCCCGAACGACTCTCTCTCGGTTTTGATTTGCAAAGAAGGGAAGAAGATAGACTTTGAAAAGTCAAGGAGATGAGCTTGTATAAATCCAATCTCCCAATACGTAGTTGTTAAGCAAGAGACGGTCAAGTGAAATTTTCCGTCCCGGAACGGGACTCGCGTTAAAGCGGTAAAATTATGTACCTCGGGTGGAAAAACTCACTAAACGAAAAACGTCCCGTAATTTATGTAGACCAATAAAACCAATTTTCCATGATTTTATCTTGCTACCCTCAATTTTTAAGGGTTCCGTTTCGTATTTTACATTCCTTCCGGTACATAATTAAAAAGACGGCTTATCCAATAAATATTCTTTTTCCACTGAAAAATCCTAGAATTCACACCGATCCATAAAATCATTTCTTTGTGAGTTTAGGATATCACCAAGAATTTTCTAGGATTTAATCTCCAACAAAAATATTGGATTAAACGTTAAAACGGACAAAAAGGTTAAAAAGATATCCGAGAAAAATTCGAAAATATCCTTAAAAACCGCAGCTATTACAATGAATATGAAGTATTATATCCAATTAATTTGTGAAGTAGGTTTGTCAAGTTGTGATATATGTAACTAAAATATAAATTTGAGATAATTATATAATTTATATCTTTTTTTCGCTTCAAATAATATAGTATATCTTTTTCTTTAAAATTTTTGGGAAATAATAATAATAAATTTAACCAAAATAAATTTAACCGATTGGTTTGTTGCGATATCAAGTTTTCAACCAATAACAATTTCAAATCAATCAAGTATGAGAAAAACGTAGATTTGAATGATTGGTTTTCTCCAGTAAAAAATATATAAGATTAGATTTGTAAAAATAAAAAAAATTAAAATACTTTTATTATGATACATTTGTTAGGATTTTATTGTTGTTTATTATTGGAAATGAAGGAATGGAATTTTTGTATCCAAACTGATTCGTTCAAAGAAATTCGGATCTTCATACATTATAGCTTCAAATTTAAAATTTCCAATTATGTAATATTTTAATTATTTTTGGTCATTTACTTACATGTCAAATAACTATCCTATTTCTAAAATAGAAACTTACTAGTTTATGACCCGTGCCTTGCCCGAGAACCTTAAAATTATCTTTATAATATATTAATTATATATGAATGTTTGATTAATGTTTTAATTGTTGTATATGTATTGACAACATTTTATATTTCTTCTTTTGTTGCAATGTCATGATGGTTTGAAATGTTTTTTTAATACTTTGGTAATATCATTCAATATTACCCCCTTACCGTGTTGGCTTGTAGAGTTTTAGATCCATTGTTTATGTATGTGATTTTTTAAGTAACATAATTTGAACATTGAAAGATTGTATGAAAGTAAAAAATATAAAAACGTTTTCCTTATTAAAGAATGACATAGTGTTAATTAAAGTACAAAATATAATTTTTTTTCGTTATTAAAGAATCGCATAGTGTTAATTAAAGTACAAAATATAAAAATATTTTACTTATTAATGAACGGCATAGTGTTAAGTAAGGCATAGAGGATTCATCAATGGAATCTTGTATATGCTTATAAAACCTACATTAATGAACATCTTTGTCAAATATAACGAATGATGCAACGGTCCTTCCATCATTAACAACCAAAGTAACTTTAAACCTGTCATGAAATAAAATAATCTAATTATATATGACATAAACATATTTAATGATTAATATTTAATGTATTTTATATACCTTGAAATCACATATTTGACAATACACTCGCAGCCACTGCACCAAAATTCATCATCATATCGTTTTACCTTTTTTTTGCATTGTTTACATGGATTATAGTACCATCCAAAAGAATCATCAATATCCTCTGCAATGCCAATAGTAACATATTGACCCTTCTGAAAAAATATAAAAGGAGATTCATTTAATTAATCATTCTTAATGATATTAAAAAATATTCAAAATGAGATGACTAAATTAAATTTGACAAATATATTAGTTTTGAAAAAATTAATAGATTATCAAGATATAATAAAATATTAATGTAAATACCTTTTTTTATGTCGATTATCTCATCAATTGTCTTCCAGAATTTAATATATAAGAATTGAATAGGAGATGATGCACTCAAAATAGGAGTTATCTTCTTGAGATTAGATGAATTAAAATAATATTAAAATTAAAACATCAATAAATTAATTATTAAAATTAATATCTTAATCAATGTTTAAATCAATAAATTTTTACCTATCTTTGAATCCAACAATGTCTGAAATAAGAAGATCATCAATAAAAACTCTAGTAGGACCACGTGCATTAACCAATTTCCCTTGCACTACATAAACAAAGTAGTATATTTTAGATTAAATAAAATAATCATATTTAAATAATATATAATTGTTATATTGTACATAAAACTTATCTTTAAAATTTTTCACTCTTGCAAATTGTATGATTATAATGACTGGATCATCGATGGTGCGCAATATAAGGAGTAAATTGATCAACATATATAAGAGTCACACATAATACATATGATGACATCGTTCCTACATAAAATTTAAATTAAATCATAATATTAAATAATAAATTAAATTGTATGTATAAAATCATAACAAAATCAGTATAGCCATATTTCAAAACAAAATCATATTTAGAAACAAAATTTGTTCTCGTACCCATAGTTATACGATAAGATAATAACAAAACATGTTGTAACTTACTAAGTATTTTTCATCAAGAGTTTTTTGTTGATCTTATCAAAATCAACAAAGTCAAAAGCAGTATGTGGCATAGAATTGTGTTCTATTGTTTTGACATTTGTGCTCTTGAAAAAAAAAGATTTTGTGGGGAAGATGTGTAGGACGAAAACCACCACTAATTAAAGAAAAGTTTGATAATAAGAATGTCATCTTCTCCAATATGTAAAAATCTGTTAGCAACTGATGTATACATAAAGGCGTTAATTTTATGTCTTGGAAAAACACAAAAAAAATTCAATTAATATCGAGTAGTTATTATACATATTAGAAATTTAGAATAGACTAATTATATTAGAAGAAAACCATTTGTAAAATAATGAATTTAAGGGGAAAAACATTCTCATCTACAAAGATCATCTCTTTGCAAATAATTTGAGCCTTATCATGAAAGTTGACAACATTCCACATATGTATGCAGCGAACACGTAACTTCCAATTTGTCTTCTTTTTCAAATCCAGACCACGAACAAAATTTATAGTAGTAGTCATTGTTCAACCGAAAAAAGTAACAAATTTAAGTTAAAAAACTTACATATAGGTCAATACTATAATAATAACACTTGTAATACTACGAATAACTATCAAGACTAAACTAAAAACAAATCAAGAGTAAAAATTCATGACAATTTCAATTGAATAGGATAAGACATTAAAAAAATGAAACCTGACGGTGAAAATGCTTGAATGGATGCCAATTGCATAGAAAAAAGAAACGTGAGGATGGAAAAAAAAATGTTCCAATTAACCCGTATAGGGTTAGTAGAGTATAGATATAGATAGAAAATTTCAAAATAAAAAATAATATAATATAAAGAAGATATTCACATAAAAATCCAAAAAGGAAATTAAGGAAAATATAATATAATTTATTTTTAGCAAAATTTAATTTATGCAAGTAATTATATAGATATCTGAAATTTTTACTTTTTATCAAAATTTGATTTAATATAAATAATTTTTTTTATAAATAGATAAAAAGATAAAGATAAAATAATTTTTGTTATTTTTAATTAAAATTCGAATTATTTTTTTTTCCACATGAATAAATAGAAAAGAATATGATTGGAAAATTATAATATAAATAATTTTTTTAATATAAGGTGGGTCAAAATTAATGTGTTGGTTAGAAAAGTTACAACTTTAATGTATAGTTATAGATTATAGATAGATATGGTTGTTTTTATTTCAAAGATATATATGTGATCATGTGTGCATATTTTTTCTTATCTTTTATTTTTAATATATGTTTTATAAATATAATGAATGTAAAATACTTTTTTATCTATTGTGCTCAAATCTACTAATATTATTTTATCTTTATGTTTATTTGGGGATAAATTTTTACAAATATTATTTTATCTTTATGTTTAGTTGGAGATAACTTTTTTTGCATAATCAAATATGTAAAATTGTTATTTTAATAAAGGGGTGATGTGGCGCAACGTGGTGACAGAAATTGCTCCGGCTTTAGTTATTAGTAATAGATGTATTAAAGATATTCGGATCTTCAAACAATATAGCTTCAATATTTTATCCATTCCTTTTTTAAAATAAATTCATTATTTTTGTTAAACAGGTGGATTTTTTTCATTCATACCTTTTCCTAATGTATAAATTAGGTTTAGATTGTTTTGGATAAAGAAAAAAATGTAGTTTTAACTTTACCTACGCAGAACATTTTTTAAAGTCGAAGTCAGTGTTTTAACTTTTATAGTTTATGTGTTATTTTTATCTTTCATTTCACCATCATTATTTAGGGCATGTTCGGACTATCTCACATAATGCAAAATTTTACATTATATTCTACATTATAATGTAAAATTTTATATTATAATGCAAATTAGGAGGTAATCCAAACGGGTTCTTATTGTTTCATTCTTTATGCAGGGTAATAGGGTATGAATTATATCAAACATCATCTCAACTAGAGGCAAATATAAGATAAATGTTCGTGTGATTCGACTGTGGAAGGTTTCAAAAATGGATAATCACAATACATATGTTACGATAGATTTAATTTTAATGGATGAAAAGGTTGTGATATACTTAAAATTTTGCAAATATAACCATTATTATAATTTTTATAATGTCTATATTAATTTTATTTGACATTGTTTTAGGGTGATAAAATTAATGTGATTATTAAAGCGGCCCACATGGATGAATTTGCAATAATCCGTGAAGGAAATGTTTTACGCATTTCAAAATTTGGACTTGCATTTTATGATGCAAATTAAAAAATTTATTTGTCATACATACAAAATCATTTTTTATCGTAGTATAATCTGTCAACCATGTTCTTCTACATCTATTTCTATTAATGGATTCAATTTTATACCATTTGGTAAAATTCTAGATGAATTTTTGGATGAAAAGTATCATTTCACAAAATATCATTTCAGTAAGTATTTTAATAAGTAGTAGTTTATAATAATCCGCGCAGGGCGCGGGTATTACGCTAGAAAGTGGTGACAAAATAGATAAATCTCTTATATAATAAAAAATAGTTTGACCAGTCGATTGAAAAGGTTTGATCAATAAAAGAGACTTGGTTCAAACTACATATTTTTACAATTTGAACCACAAATTATCGTAATTCGTAATTCTAGTATAAATTATCGCTTTTGATAAAAATATTTCTAGTATAAATTATCGTTTTTTATAATTCTAATAATTGTTTTTGAATAAAATATTTCTATTAAATATCTCAAAAGATAAAAATATTTTCATAAAAGGATAGCAAAAGATTTTATAGTTCATTTTTATAAAAATACTTTGCTAACAAAATCATTAAAATATAGAAGCAAAAAAGATTATTTAGTTTGAACCAAATCTTCACTTTTACAGAAATATCTTTGCTAAGAAAATTATTAAGATATCCCAAAATTTCAATTTTCAATAATTTCATAACTATTACTAGTAGTTTTAGAAAGTATTACTTAGAAAAATTTTGCTCAAAATAAAAAATTGAGAAGGTAGGATATTTTGTATATTAAGGTAACTAAATACTCTATCTTAATTAATTAAATATATGTTAAAAACTAATCTATAAAGTAAAATAAAAAAGACTAAATAAATCACAATGATAAAGGATACTAAAGTATAAATCTCTCTATTGGAAATTTGAACTAAGTCTTCATTTCGGAAAGTAGATTGAACAAAATATTTTAGAATAGAATCTTGATATAAAATATCTCTATTGATAAAAATATTTCCATATAAATTGAAAAATATTCAATAAAAAAATCATCACAATATATTTTTATTTCAATATTTTTTAGTCTATTATATTATTTTTAAATAAATAGCAAATGCATATAAAAAAATATGAATCATTATCCCGATTGATGAGATATTACTCATTAAATCTTATATAATTACAAATAGTTAGTTAAATTTTATCTAATATTGTAGTTAAAAAATCATAACAATAAATTGACATATAAAAATCATAGAAATCGTAAAAAAAATATATAGATTGATTAATTGAAATAGATAAAATTAATAATTAAATTTTGAAAATATATGAACAGGAATAAAATATTTTTTTAAATTAAACCGATATCTTTTTCCATACGGTTTAGTATTAAGAATAAATGAAAATATTATGGTAAAAAGACATTAGATGGTGATTTGTTAAGATATTAAATGAAATGACCATACATGTAATTGAAGTGTTCGTTTTTTAAGATAGTAACTTTTGTTTAAATAGTGACTAGGTGAATTCCCGTACCATGTAGGGTTTTGGTTAAAAATATGTTGGATAAATAGACTAAATTTTCAAATTTACCTAATTTATAAATATTTTAATGTTTAAAATTTGAAATTCCTACATATTAGGAGTGTTTAAGTATTTGTTATTTCAATAAGCATAAAAAAAATTAGTTAAAATATAATGGGACCCAAATTATTGATAAAAATAATAATTCAAAAATACCAAAAAATGACACATAAGCAAATTGAATAATAGGTTGACATGTGGCCAAAAGGCTTCTTCTTTAGTATATAGATAGATTTGAACTAGTTATACCCGTCGTGCCTTGCACGACTACATGAATTTAATATTTAATTTATTTGGTGAATATGATTTTAATTTAATATTAAAACTTATTTATTACAAAAAAATATATAAAATTTTACAATTGGTGTCATGTAAAACGGGGCTAAAATTATTAAGGTGATCCCACTATAATTTTGATGGCTTAATGATAATTTATTTATGCAAAAATATAAATAAAAATTATTTGAATTAGAATGATTTAATTTTACAAATATTTTACAAAAAATATAAAAAGGTAAAAATAATATAAATTCTTATAATTTTTTTTATCTAATTCAGTTCCTTAAAAAGTTTGAATAAAAATTATAAATATACTTAATAAGAAGCGATGAAAAATAAAAATATAGAATGAATTTTTTAATGATAAGAAAATCATTTATATTTACATAAATAGTTCAAAAAGAAAATTATGAAAAGATAACGAAATTTATTTTTTTTTATCAAAAGTCAATTTAGGCAAGTAATTATCTAGATTGAAAGTTCTATTTTTTATCAAAATTTTATTTAAGATAAATTTTTTACATAAATAGATAAAAAATAAAGATAATTTTTTTTTTAATTTTAAATAAAATTCGAATTTAATTTTTTCATATAAATAGGTAGAAATTTAATTGGAAAAATTAATATTTCTATCTTAATATATAATATCTAATATTCTATAATTTATTTTAATTTTAGATAAAATTTTTTTGATCTATCCTGATTCCTAATATATAATAGATAACATCTTTATTTTAGATAGGATTTTTTCTGGATTAATTTATGCTATTTCTATATTATCCTAAAATAATATCAACATATATAAATTTTCAAAATAAAAAAATCCTATGTGGCGAAATCCTAGGTGGCTTACGTGGGAACGACACGTAGAAAAATCCTAGGTGGCGCAAAGTGGTGGCCTTATTCCTTGCGTCTTTTATATATATACATAGATTTTATTGTCTCAAGTAAATTTTAATTATGGAACAGAATAGCCATAGCATATACTTCATAGAACATATGTGCGGAAATTTGATCAAAGATTATCCGATCAATTTTATCCAAATTCAAATATCACATCCAATTTTAAAAGGTAAGTTATATATTGTTTTTTCAAATTTGAAAACAGGATAATAGCTTACATATACTAATTTTGATCAAAGATTATCTGATCATATTTAAATAAAAAAATCATAACCAATTTCAATTAATGGTAAGTGCTAGCTTATGTTTTTAATTTGGAAATAAGTAGTAATTTAATATACACATAAATTGCCAATTATTTTTATCCAAATTTAATCATCTCCTCCAATGTAACAAATTTTCAAAATAATTTTTTTTGAAAGTGTTCTCTAAGTTAAAAGTCAAATTACCAAAATTATAATGATAGCAAATCGGCAAATCTAATCCAAAAAATAATTAAATTTAACCAATTATTTATTATATAAAAACAACTTTCCTAAATTCAATAGATTAAATAGTTATTAAGAGAAATATTTTTTTAACATATTTCTATTTATAAAAGAATCTAATTTGTATTTAAATTGGAAAAAATTGTAGTTAGAAATACATAGCCACCATAATCTTTTCTATATCTAATGAAATATTTGATTACCGAATTCAAATTGTATTTAGCAAGAAATAATTAACAAATTGATTTTTTAGGGGATAAAAAGTTTACATAAATAGAGAGAGAATTCTTAATCTTAATGATATCGTACATGTAACCAAATCATTTGAAAGATTTTATGAGATATTAACTAATAAGTAATAAAAGATCTTAGTTGAATATGTTTTTAAATATATTCTTTTATTAGCTTGTATTCAAAAGTCGATCTTCCATAATCGAAGCCAAATTACAAACAACGATTGCGTAAGAGACGATGGAGGAGTGGAGTACAACAACGATGTCATAGTCCCGGGTCGATAAGGCTTTGATTAATGCGAAGGCGACATAGAGAAGTGAGATGGGGACTTCGATTAGGATGAAGAGGTTGTAAATTTGGGTGAAGAGGGGATGGGAACATCGATTGTCTGTGTCAGAATGATTTGATGGTGGCAGATTTGGAGGGAGGAGACGGAAGAAGAGAGAGCATGAAACCTTGTAAAAATTAGTCTTGAAGTTTTTTTTATTATTGGTGAAGAAGAATTAAAGGGCAATGAAGAGCAACAACAGATTGATCAACGGAAGATGGAGAGTAGCGACAAATTGATTGATGATGAGTAGCGAGAAATCGATCGATAATCGATAGTGCAAAGTAGCGAGAAATCGATTAAGGACATATGAACCATAAGGACGTGGAGATGAGTGAATGATTCTTGATGAGAAGAAAAATGAATCCCTAGAAATAATATTGAAAGAACCATAATTCTTGAGATAATTGATTTTTTATTAATATATTTAGAATACTATTTATAATTATAAATAAATATGATAGGTAAATGACGTGGCAAAATATAATATGACGTGTAAAAAATGTTATGGTATGGCTTAAGGAAAAGTTGACATGTGTTAAAATATGAGCTGGCGCATTCTCGGAACGCCATGTGGAAAAAGATGAGGTGGCGCAACGTGGTGGCTCCAAACCTTATTGCTTTTATATATATATATAGTAGATTGTGGGAGTGCCAAGTGGCGAAATCTGACGTGGCGCAACGTGGAGGCTCGAAACCTTAGTGGCTTTAATTATATATATATATATATATATATATATATATATATATATAGATTTTTGAATGAAAAGAGAGCGATCGAACAAGATATAATATGGACGGTTTTGATATAGGAAATTGAATATATGGAAAGAGAGGGTCGAGATTTATGGGAGATATTTTAGGAATTTGATGTAATATGGTGTATTAAACACATGATAGTTATTTTACACCCTATTTTATTTAATCTAAGCCCTTAATTTTATTCAATCGGACGCTCCTAATTATGTCTCCCATTTTTCTCTAATAAGGGGTTGTCTAGAGCCTTATTCCCGTATCATAATATGTGGTTTTCGGTCAATTGGCGTTATAATTGGGCCTAATTAAGGTCCGTTTTCATTTTGGGCGAATCCGTATTATTCGTCGCCTTTCCCCTTCATATATCACTTGCGAAATTCATACGCTTCATCTCTCCTCACTTCGAGTTCAAGTGTTCAACAGTTCCCACTCCCTCTCCCAATGGCGTCTGCGCGGTGGAGCAGCCTTCCTCCGGACATCCTATCAATCATAGCGAAGATCCTCAACGCCGATGTCGATATCCTCCGTCTTCGCGCCGTCTGTTCATCCTGGCGATCTTCTCTCCGACCTCGTCTCAGACCATCTCCCTTCCCACTCAAACTTCCTCCACTTCTCGCAATTTCCTCAATTATGGCTGGCGGCGGCCACTTCATGCTCAACTACACCACGCTATACCGCCTCTCACCGCCGGAAATTGGCCCCCACGCCGGAGATCCTTCAGAGGGCTGGCTGTTTAGGGTTTTGGAGGTAAACCCTAACCGTTTCCTCATTTTAGCTCCACTGCTTTCTAGAACGGCTGAATTGCCTCCCGGGACTGTTCCCAAGTACTTGAATCTCCTTGATCATCGGATCACAGAAGTTTGCAAGTGCTATAGTCTGAGTTCTCGTGACGATGATGGATCTGGCGCTTGTCTGGATTATAATGCCAGGAAGGTCATCGTACTCCACAATTATGCAGAAGATTGCGAATTTGCTGTTATAGCTTTGTTTTCTGATAAGTTCATAAGCTATTGGAAGTGTGGGGATAAGGCTTGGACTCAAATTGATGTCAGAGGTTATGAAATTACTGATGTGGTTGTCTGTAATGGGAAATGTTACGCCATTAGTCGCGAAGGCGTGCTTGTTTCATTTGATTCCAAATTGAGCCCGGAAGTCGTTTATATACGTCCTTTACCTGTGGCTGAAAACTATCTGGAGGAGTATAACTCAGAGTTGTATGCAGTGTCGAAAATCTGTAAATACACTCCCAATGGAGTTCCATTGCAATTGAAGGTTTTTAAGAAGTGTAAGGATAAGTGGGAGCGTATCAGATGTTTGGGAAATGAGATGCTTCTCTCTACTGATGATGTTTCGATTGGCCTGTCTGCGGAGTATTTCAAAGGTAGGGGAGCCAATTGTGTGTATGTGGCACAAACTTATTACCTTACCTTTCCTTTTTCTCAAAGCGAAGCAAAAACTCTTCACTACGGCGTCTTTCACTTGGATGGAGATCAAGCTTCAGCTTTGAAGTTGGTCCCAGGTGGTACATTACATTGGCCTCCTCCTGCGTGGCTTAAGAAAATTGCCCAAGACAGTTGATAGTGCTGATGAATGTAAGCTGTCCAATTTTATGCTTTGCATAAGAAAATTGCCCAAGACAGTTGATAGTGTTGATGAATGTAAGCTGTCCAATTTTATGCTTTGCATTGAAATGCTTTTTCTGCTTTTCATTCTGTCAAACAGGAGAGACCAAATGTACATTTCAACTTGCTTCCTACTTTGCATATTCTTAATTGGCTCTGTATGATGCAAGTTGTTTGAAGTTGTGATAGCAGTGACTTTCTTATGTTATGTGTGTGTGTTTCAGATTTGCAGTGATATGCTATCTTGAGTTGCTTATCTTAGAAAAAAATGTGTATTGAATTTCATTTGTATGTTAGACGCTTTCGTACAAAGTTTTGTTTATAGAATTACTAGGGAGATGGCCTGTGCTACGCACAGGTCAATCTTATGTTTTATATCATTTATGAATGAATTATATATATTTTTAATTATTGTACAATTTATAAAGATGTCTCCAAATTTAGTAATTTTTTAGTGTAACCAATGAGGCAATGATAATATCAAATTGAGTAGAGATGTACATTTTATTGTGTAAAAATGTAAAATCAACTATCTTTTAGTCAATTCTCTTTCTTTTTCGTTATAGTCATAATAATAAATTTTAATGATGATTCCATCTCACTCATTTAAATTAGTAGAAATTTTAAATTTTTAATTTCATTCTCATTTATGTGGTATAATATTTCTTTCGATCAAGTTAGTTGTTCAAATCAAAATTGTAAGTATTATGAAAACTAGAATGCTTAACCCGTCCAACTTCATGGTCTATGTTTATTATTTGAAAAATGAATACAGTATATTTTTGGTAATCATAAGGTAATTATAACATATATTGACTAAAATCTAAATATTATCATATAAAAAGATTAAATAAAAATAAATCGTGAAAATTTGAACTTTAACAAAATAATATTATTTTGTGTATGGTATGTAATATGTAACTTCTACTATTTTTCCACAATACCCTCTCGAGCAAAATCTCGTATTGTTCGTTCTTTTCTTGCAAATTGGGTTCTTTTTTTTTGCGTAATAGTGAATGAAATACATATGTAAAAAATGAAAGACTTATAATGAGAAAAGAGTAGAACATAAAAAATTATATATTAAATTAGAACTTATCTTTTTTTTTTATTATTAGGTGAGGATTAGGATGCACTCCTTATGGAGGACGTCCTAGAGCATCCTTACGGATGAGAACCTTCAGTTCTGAGTGAGTCTTTATACATTCAATAGGAACATTATGGCCCAGTTTAGCGATTTTGTCGGCCACAACATTACACTCTCTAGGAATATAGTTAACGATAATATCTTGAGCTCCATGCAGCAAAGCCAAGATATCTGAAATAATTAGTTTTATTTCCCAAGGACAGTTGTTTTTTCCATTAACATCATTGATTACTTGTAGGTTATCTCTTTCGATTTCCACCTTGTCCAAGTTCATTTTTCTCGCCTCTCTAATCGCATCTCTAAGAGCCAGTGCTTCAGCTTTTAGTATTGAAATTCGACCAAAGTTCCTTACCATCATATTAATTACTTGTCCTCTTTGGTCCCTTATAATGATTCCACCTAATGCTTGTTCGTTTAAAAGTGTGGAGGCATCAAAATTGATTTTTGTAAAGGCTTCCTTTGGTCTTTTCTATCTTTTAGGTGATTGTATTCTCCGTTTCTTCACCTGATATTGTGGAGTCCCGATCCTCTCCTCATCTTCTGTCCATTGTTTCGACTTCTCCCAATTGGTCAATTGAGTACGGATATGATTTGCTAAGTCGGGTATGCCATCACACTGATCTTGTTGGAAGATCAATTTGTTTCTTTGGGGCCAGGTACACCACCAAACTACTACAGCTACATTTCACTTAATATCTGCCTTGGTGTCTTGTCATCGGCATTGTAACTCCTAATTGTATTCGCTATTTGTGTGTTTATTTTGCTAGTTATGTACACCATATAAGGGCATTTAACTAATAAGTGTGTTGTATCTTCTATGGTACAATCGCATAAGACACACCCACCTAGTATTACAACTTGTTTATCTCTTAGTCTTGATTTCGTAGGGATCCCATTATTATCCATTTTCCAAAGAAAATTTTTCACTTTTGGATATATATCAAGTTTCCAAATCCAATGGTTTACATACGGGGCTTGTGTTTCTATTTTCGTAATCAATTCTACAGCTGAGGTAGTGGAGAACCATCCAATTTTACTAGGCGCCCAGTAGAGCCTATCCTGGATATTATTGTCCGATAATGGGGTTACTTGGATTTATGCAACTATGTCATTAGGCAAGACCTGTTTCAATTCCTCAATTTTCCATTTGTGGTCAACCGAAATCCAATCAGCAACCTTAGATGATTCGTTAATGTTGTTTGGATTTGTTGCATGGTGGTATAAGTGTAATAACTGCGGTTTTTAAGGATATTTTTGAATTTTTCTCGGGTATCCTTTTAACCTCTTTGTTCGTTTTAACGCTTAATCCAATATTTTTGTTGGAGATTAAATCCTAGAAAATTCTTGGTGATATCCTAAAATCACAAAGAAATGATTTTATGGATCGGTGTGAATTCTAGGATTTTTCAGTGGAAAAAGAATATTTATTGGATAAGCCGTCTTTTAAATTATGTACTGTAAAGGATTTAAAATACGAAATGGAAGCCTTAAAAATTGAAGGTAGCAAGATAAAATCATGGAAAATTGGTTTTATTGGTCTACATAATTTACGGGATGTTTTTCGTTTAGTAAGTTTTTCCACCCGAGGTACATAATTTTACCGCTTTAACGCGAGTCCCGTTCCGAAACGGGTTTTGAGTTTTAAAACTTACCTCTTAATTGCTTACAAAGGAAGGAATTGGAGATAAGTGTCTTCTGCCTTGTTAAAGTCTATCCTATTCGTTCCAAATGAAAACAAACGAAGGAACCAGAACAAAGAGCGAGGGAAAGGACGGAACGACGATGAGCTAGGGAGAAAGAATTCAGCCTTCACCGCCGGCGTTCTTCTTTGCCTTCCGCCTCCATCACCACCCTCCACCTCACCTTCTTCATACTCCCTTTGATGCTGCTGCAACGGAAGAAGGAACCAACAAGAGGACAAGGACGGAACGTTGGCTCGGGAGGAAGAATTCCTTCACCGCCGGTCTTCTTTGCCTCGCCAAAGTGACGCCGCCGGCGACCACCAGGCTGTCCGACCACCAACCACCACGGGAGCCACCGTCGGGCAATACTCGACCACCCTCGAGCTCGGGGATCGAGCCTTTAACGAGCCAAACGAGCCATGGGCTCGAGTGAAGGTATATACGATCGAAATTAATTAGCGGGTTGATTACGGAGCCACCGTAAGGACCTTTCGGTTCCGCTTTGCTAATTAAATTTATGGTTTTTATAATCTTGACGTTGATACGGTCCCACAGGTTCAAACCGCTCGAGAAACGGACGTCAGGATCTTCAGTTATAGCGAATACAAGTTTCGGATACCGATTGGCAGGTAAAGGACTTCGGTTAATTACTCGGGATTCGTTGTTAATCCGTTTGATCCGAGATTTGGTAACCTTTAAGAACTGTTGCTAATGAACAATTTTTATTTAGAAAATTGTTTCAAAATTGAAGCGAATAATTAGTTATAATTCCGCCAAGATGGCTCCTTAAAGCATAATAACTAAGGATTTATTATATATCGATATTCGGAAATTAAATCGTTTATCGATTAGGAAGTTGTAGGAGTTGAGAATACAACTAAGAAGTGTTTCTGTGAGCTCGTTGCTGAGAAATCCTTTTGTTATATTTGTCAGAAGGATGATAAAGATTACTGTTGAATTGCTAAGGACGTTGAGCACGCCTTCTAAGGCAAGTGGACGGTTCTCTCTTGCATTATGGTTATTAAATGCGGAATTGAATCCCATTTAATATTTGCGTTGGGAACGACTTGTTTGATTAATAAAATATGATAGTTGTTATATTTGTTAGAAATAATGACCATGTTATTTATTCAGTTTCGCGACAGAACTGGATTTAGGTCCGTTATGTGTGACGTTGTATGTTGTCCCATGCTGAGACATTATTATGAAGTAAGTTAGTTTTCAGGGGTAGGAGCCGAGTCTCCGATGACCTCTTTATAACACAGTCTATGTTGGGAGGTTTAGTTCACTATCATATCCCAACATTCGGGTCATGACTCATACCTCACTCAACGCTGGAGGAGGTGTTATGCACTCTAGCTAAGTGCAATTGGTACTAGTTGTTCGTCAATGATCATGGTTGAAATAATCCCTCTCATCTTGACGTCACATGTACAGGTGGATTCTCGGCGGTTTCAGTCGTTTAAAAGTTACCAACATGTTTGTGAAAAGTTCTGAAAGTAATATAAGATAAGTGTGTTAGGCACATTAATATGCCCGAATGGTTAGTCTATTCGATAACCATTCTTGCTCCCGGTTATGAATGATTCTTAATCAAACTTTGATTAAGTCAATCTGATTAGTCGATGGTGACTTTTCAAGATGTTATGTGATTAATATGAGTTCCCAACAATTGTTTATGCTTCTTAAAGAAACCACAAGCTGTGGTGTTCTCTCTCTTGTTTATGCAAGTCTCCTTCTTATTCTCTATAAGACTGCTAACTGTTGGATCATAATCCGAGTCTATCCGGATTTGGATACCAATATGTTTAGTTATAACCATAAGAACCAAGTTAGTTTCTCCGCTTGCTTAGTCTTTCATTAGACTAACCCGTCCATCTTCTTTTCTTTTATATGGTCGGCTGGTGTCCACCGTTGTATACGACACATCAGGTATTTCTTGGAAGTTGATTCAAGAGGCGGATTCAGAGGTTTGAAGCTCCAGAAGTTGAAGAAAGGTTTCCAATGGCTATACTTGAGTGAAGATCATGGTTGAACTACTTGAAAGTGAAGCTGAGTTTCAGAAATAAGAACTTAATGAAGACTTGATGAAGATTTTGTTTAAATAGAAGGTTGTTCTATTTATTTACTAATTCTTTTTAAGTTAAGGCTTGTATAAGACATTTTATTCTCTTTTTCGCTGTAAAGTTTTACTTAATTTTGTTAGGTTTTAAATGGTTTCATTTACCTTGTTTTTAGTTTGTTCAGTCAGTTTAAAGCCTTGGGTAGCTTCGGTTTAGTCTTAATCGGGGTTACTGGCGGTAATACCTCCAAGGTAGGAAGGGGGTGTTACAGAAGTGGTATCAGAGCCAAAAGTTCCTAAGTCTTGCTTAAGACTTTCATCTTTTATGTAGAATTATGGAGAATTCTATATGGGTGTTATCTTAGAACCATTTACGGAAAGTGGTTAAGATTGGAGGTCAGACTCGTGAAGAAATAGAAAGAGGAAAGGAAATTGGAGAACATGTGGTCATAAGTTTGTAATAGCTTTTGTGAAAAAGGTCCTACGGTGGACATTTGATTTCCTGGAGATGAGAATGGATTCCGAGAAGGATCCAAAGTAAGATTAGGTGAAGATTCCTAAAGTTGACCCGGTTCTAGACCAAGTTCTCAATGAATTCCTATTCTCTCTTGAGAGTCTGAATTAGGTGTACCCTCGTCGTTTCTTCCATATTAGGAAGCTTCTTGTGAGATTTTGAAGTTAAGTATTGTATTTCATAAAGACTTTCTAGTTTGAAGGCTTCCTATTTTAAGTTTGTATGATGAAAGATTTCAAGTTAAGAATTTTGGTTTAGAAAGGATCTTGATTCAAAGTCATGTGAAAGAAATTGTTAATTCTTTTTCTGGAAATGTGAAAGTTCAAATGTTGTCTTTAAAAAGAAAATTTTAAAGTGAGTTTCTTTGACATCGAAGTCATAAGAGTAAGAGTTTTCACGAGTATATTCTTATAGGAATTTCTGAATTTTGAAATTCGAGTATCAAGAGAAGTTTAGAGTTGGAACCTCTACTTCTCAATGGTAAGATTTGGAGAATCTTATAAGTCTTGAGTGATTCTAGAAAGATCAGTATGGATCATGAAGTGATGTAAAAGAATCTTGAAAAGAAAAGGATTGTCTTTGGAAACTTTCTTCAACAACTGTGTTTATGACTCTATAGCATAGAATCATGGATATTCTGTACTTTTCTTTGCTCAGTTGGAAGTTAAAGAGCTTTGAAGTGCTCAAGTGTTGGATCAATTGAATTGTTAAACTATTGGAAGATGCAGTTCAATTTTTAACCTGATAGTGTTCAAACTCGGATTTTCATATATGTTGTTATCCTTTGAGTTAAGAGGATTGAGAATCCTAAATGGAATGGGAACTTCTTATGATTATAGTAAGAAAGAGAGGAAGAATGTTGGTTCAGTTTAAGTTGTGAACAAGTGGTTAATCATCAAGGTTGTTGTGAATAAGGTTGATTGGTTAAAATGGATTGAACAGGTGAAAGTTCATCAGTAATGTGTTTATGTTCAATTAACTACTTAGCACAAGTGCTAATTGATTACATGAGTTGTTGATATCCAGATGACTAACCTATGTGACAACGTTATTGGAGTTTCGTTGTATGATACCCAACTCAGGATAATGAGAAAAGATTTGAGGTCTATAATGGAGTAGTAATGGAATCAACATTGAGATGTTTCAATTTGCCAATGGGATTGGCTTATGTTTCTTCAAGGAGGGGAATAAAAAAATTCAGTTTTGAGAAGATCATGCAAGGAAGAATTTTGGCATGTTTGCCTTTGATATTTTAATCGGTTGGGAGAAAAATATCAATCATTCAATATTGTGGTCAATAAGGCTTAGACCTTATCGCTGAAAAATAATTTCAGTTGTGTTTGAGTTATGAAGATTTTATATCAGTCAAACCTAATGTCTAAGGTGGTACTGGTGAAACTATTAAGGTGTCGGCAAGTCTCCTAACCACAAGTTCTTCCTTTGCAATGTGGTTTGAACTTGAGCTAATAAAAAGGTATATGTCTTTTTCTTATGGTTAAGTAAGAAGACAAGAATGATGGAGAAGTCTAGTTTGTTTACCAATGTTGAATTGGGATAGGTTTAAGAATATCATGTTTGATCATGTGCTTTTCCTTGCTATAAGGTATTGGAAACTAAAGGAACATCCTGGTTTGAAGATAAGAGGATTGAAAGTCCTTAAAATCGTCAAAAGAGTTTGATAGTCACTCTTGGATCATTTTTGCCTAACTTTAAAGTAGTATGTCAAGGAGGCATACAAGTTGAGAATGATCAAAGAAGAATCTTTGCTATAGGTATGAAAATATTGGAATCACATTTTCCCTAAGGTTTGCAAGTAAGTGGATTTGAGCGATCAACTCTTTTATGAATCGTGAAGTTAACTTGGACTAAGACCGAGTTAGATCAGGCAGAGATTACTCAATACTATGGATTATAGAAATGTCTAGCAGTATGTCTAATTAAGAAAAGTCAAGGTATGTCATCAAGTTCTACCTTGAGGAGGGAATAAAGTGTCACATTCGAGGGGAAATGTGGGGCTCAGAAGTGAATTGGAGTATCTTAACTCCTTTGAGACTCGGTTTTGATTCAAAATTTTTGCCAAGTTGGTAAGGCCAGCTAATGTGCAAGTGTCAGCACAGAACTAGGGCAAAGCATCAGTAGCATCATGAAGATAAGGTCAGTAATTTTAATCGTGTTACCCATTTGTTAATCTTGTAAAATTGTTATATTTTACTCTTGGGTTGTGATCTTATATGATCTTATTGGACTTCTCTATGTTAAATTGGGTAAGGATTTATGGGAATCAAGATGTCTTGATTTTAAGGATATTTGAGATCGTTTCATGATTTTCTCTTTTGAGAAAATTCTTTGGACTTTATAGAATTCAAGTATGAATTTCTAAAAGTAATAGTAGTTTGTTATAAAGGATTCATGAATAAATTTTCTACAGTTTTCATGGTGGTGAGTAAGAATGTATTTTGTCTTCCATCTTGATCACATGGTAAGGCAAGATTACATGTCTTATTCCTATGAAAATGCAGTAAAGGATTATGTTTATTTTATCTCCCCATCTTGATCACATGGTGGAATAAGATCACATAATTCCTTGGGGTTTAAAGAATAGTTTCTAGTATAATTTGGCAATCATATAAGTTTTGTAATTATATGAGTTTTGCCAGTATAGTTGGTTGAGATGAAAAGATGCAAGCTTTCTTTTGCATTATAGCAATTTCTATATCTAGTATCTTGTAAAAAAAAAACTCCTTTGAGTTAGTATATCCTTGGTATCCTATACTACTTAAGGAGTATGGTCAAACTTCCCAAAACAGTTCGATTATAAGTAAAGAAATTTGGTAAGATTCTTTACAAATCTGTGTTGGTCTCTGAAGAGCATGGAGTAACTCCTTACTTCTCTAAAAGTTTGGGATTGTTTTCAATCAACGATTATTGGAATTCTCTAAGCAGTTTGCTAGTGATTCATCTTGGTTGACGTCACGACCTAAGAAAGTCATTGCCTTTTTAGCGGAATTGTCCTTGAAAGTAAGTTGATATGAACTCCTGGAATGGAATCCTTTCTAAGGAATGATATTGTAGTAATCCTTTCTTTGGAATAAAGGATGTACTAGTAATTACTCCATTAGTTGTTATTTGTTTTCATGTTGTCTTGAAAACTTAAATCTTTTTGAGATAAGATAGTCAAGTGAGGACTTTAAGCAGAACTCCAATAAGTCTGGAGTTTGGATATGTAAATTAGTATTGATATTCAATCTCAGCCTGATAAGTTGTTGGATATAGAGAGTGGACACGTGAGGATATGTTTTTAATCCTAAGAGTTAAGTTACTCAACAAGTCAGAATGTTAAGTGAAGTCTAAACAGTTCTTTGATGAAAAAGACTGAAAATTGTCAATGGAGACAATTTTGTTGGAAATTATTAGACTAAAGGTATTATTGTCCAATATGTTGGTATAGTAATGCATAAGAGTTTAGTTTGAAGTGGTTGAGTAAGATAACTACTTTTGAATGTCAGTATGCCCAAGCTGAGTTTTGGTTGAGAAAAGGATGTAAATGATTGACAAGATAGGTTATTATCTTGTCATGTGTTGGATAAATCTCATATTCTTGGTTAAAGTAATACTGAGATTTTATATCAATAAGGAAATTGAGTAAGGATTTTAAGTAATCCTTGTAAAGAAAATAATTTGAGAAGGACTAAAAGTTTAGTTTGGATGACAACAAGGTTGTGTGAATACCCTAGGATTTTATTCAGAATCTGTTGACCAGATCAAGGAAAAGTAGTATGGGAAAGTAATATTATTTAAGATCAATGGAGAAGATCAAGAAGGTAAGACACCAGGATTTGTTATTCAAGATTATGGATTGCTTGTTTTCAAGACTGTTCATTGTATCTGTTATTGATGAGCTTTGAAAGCTTATTTCAAAGGAGGCATAGTTATTTGCTTAATTAGTTCATCTTGGAACAAGTAAATGTATAAGGATTAAGATAAAACTTTTGATGGACTGACATGAAGCGAAATGTCACCGAGTTCATTTTGACATGCTTAGTTTGTCTGGAAGTCCTGATTGAGCATAGAAGACCAGATGAAATAGTCTCTTCCTGTTTCAGGATAGAAATGGGAAGATGTTACAATGGATTCTTGTCATTAGTCGTTCAAGACTTAATGAAAGAAGGATGTAAGAAGGATTCAATATGGAGGTTATTAATAAACTCACCTAGAGTGTTCTTTTAATGCAATTAAGATGACTTAAAGAGTACAGAAGTTAGCTGAGGTGTTCATGCATGAAGTTGTTGATCTTCATAAAACTCCAAAGACTATTATCTCTGATTAAGATGAATGGTTCATGCCAAAGTTTTGAAGAGAGTGACATCAAGCTTTACGAAGTAAATTGAATTTTAGTGCTGGCTTTCCTCATCAAAGTGATGAACGATGCAAGGAAACAAATTCAAACTCCCGAGGACATCTATTCTGGATTCCACATGAGTTGGACTGGTAGTTTGAGTTTGAGTGAATTCACATACAAGAATTTTGATTTCACGATAAAGAAAATGACTCTTCTTGAGGCTTTGTAAGGCTGGAAGTGTTGGTTGTCAATTTGTTGGAATGACAATGTTGACAAGGTTCTTCATGGGCCAGACTTGGCCAAGAGAACAACAACTGATATCGCACTAACGTTCAAGGGTGCTAACTGCTCAAAAGCGACAACAGTTGTGTGTTGTGCTAAAGCGAGAGCATGTTAAGTTCATTGTAAAGAACGACATTTTTGTTCTAATATCCGCCTTGAAAGGCGTATTCCGCTGGGGAATGCGAGACAAAGTAAATGCTCGCTATGTTGGATCTTTTGAGATATTGGAAAGAACTGGTAAGCTTGTTTATCGGTTGGCATTGCCACCTTCAGTGCATTCTATCTATAATGCCATCCTTGTGATTCTTCTAAAATAGTATGCGTTCAATATATCTTATTGTACTCCACAATAATGATATGGATATTTAACCAGATGACACCTATGAAGGAAGGCTAGTTTGAATCGTGAATGAGAAAATACCTTTGGTTAGGTTACCTTGGCCTAGTTATGGAGGTAAAGAAAAGACTTCAGAAACCAGGCAGGAAATGCCGAGTCATTTTCCAAAGTTAGTGAATGTTGTAAAGAAAAAGTTTGGTAACTAAGCAATGGTTGTTTTGTGCCTGGTGCAGAAATAACAACATTTTTTTAAGGGGGTACTACAAACTTCTGTATAGGTTTGTAGTGGTTGTGTGTGCTTATGCTATCCTTCCTTGTGATCTCAGTTCTCCTTGGTTTCGAGGACGAAACCATTTTTAAGAGGATACTAATGTAATAACCGCGGTTTTTAAAGATAGTTTTGAATTTTTCTCGGGTATCCTTTTAACCTCTTTGTTCGTTTTAACGCTTAATCCAATATTTTTGTTGGAGATTAAATCCTAGAAAATTCTTGGTGATATACTAAAATCACAAAGAAATGATTTTATGGATCGGTGTGAATTCTAGGATTTTTCAGTGGAAAAAGAATATTTATTGGATAAGCCGTCTTTTAAATTATGTACTATAAAGGATTTAAAATACGAAACGGAAGCCTTAAAAATTGAAGGTAGCAAGATAAAATCATGGAAAATTGGTTTTATTGGTCTACATAATTTACGAGATGTTTTTCGTTTAGTAAGTTTTTCCACCCGAGGTACATAATTTTACCGCTTTAACGCGAGTCCCGTTCCGAGACGGGTTTTGAGTTTTAAAACTTACCTCTTAATTGCTTACAAAGGAAGGAATTGGAGATAAGTGTCCACGGCATACATCTTCTGCCTTGTTAAAGTCTATCCTATTCGTTCCAAATGAAAACAAGCGAAGGAACCAGAACAAAGAGCCAGGGAAAGGACGGAACGACGATGAGCTAGGGAGAAAGAATTCAGCCTTCACCGCCGGCGTTCTTCTTTGCCTTCCACCTCCACCTCACCTTATTCATCTTCCCTTTGATGCTGCTGCAACGGAAGAAGGAACCAACAAGAGGACAAGGACGGAACGTTGGCTTGGGAGGAAGAATTCCTTCACCGCCGGTCTTCTTTGCCTCGCCAAAGTGACGCCGCCGGCGACCACCAGGCTGTCCGACCACCAACCACCACGGGAGCCACCGTCGGGCAATACTCGACCACCCTCGAGCTCGGGGCTCGAGCCTTTAACGAGCCAAACGAGCCATGGGCTCGAGTGAAGGTATATACGATCGAAATTAATTAGCGGGTTGATTACGGAGCCACCGTAAGGACCTTTCGGTTCTGCTTTGCTAATTAAATTTATGGTTTTTATAATCTTGACGTTGATACGGTCCCACAGGTTCAAACCGCTCGAGAAACGGACGTCAGGATCTTCAGTTATAGAGAATACAAGTTTCGGATACCGATTGGCAGGTAAAGGACTTCGGTTAATTACTCGGGATTCGTTGTTAATCCGTTTGATCCGAGATTTGGTAACCTTTAATAACTGTTGCTAATGAACAATTTTTATTCAGAAAATTATTTCAAAAGTGAAGCGGATAATTAGTTATAATTCCGCCAAGATGGCTCCTTAAAGCATGATAACTAAGGATTTATTATATATCGATATTCGGAAATTAAATCGTTTATCGATTAGGAAGTTGTAGGAGTTGAGAATACAACTAAGAAGTGTTTCTGTGAGCTCGTTGCTGAGAAATCCTTTTGTTATATTTGTCAGAAGGATGATACAGATTACTGTTGGAATTGTTAAGGACGTTGAGCACGCCTTCTAAGGCAAGTGGACGGTTCTCTCTTGCATTATGGTTATTAAATGCGGAATTGAATCCCATTTAATATTTGCGTTGGGAACGACTTGTTTGATTAATAAAATATGATAGGTTGTTATAGTTGTTAGAAATAATGACCATGTTATTTATTCAGTTTCGCGATAGAACTGGATTTAGGTCCGTTATGTGTGACCTTGTATGTTGTCTCACGTTGAGACATTATTATGAAGTAAGTTAGTTTTCAGGGGTAGGAGCCGAGTCTCCGATGACCTCTTTATAACACAGTCTATGTTGAGAGGTTTAGTTCGCTATCATATCCCAACATTCGGGTCATGACTCATACCTCACTCAACGCTGGAGGAGGTGTTATGCACTCTAGCTAAGTGCAATTGGTACTAGTTGTTCGTCAATGATCATGGTTGAAATAATCCCTCTCATCTTGACGTCACATGTACAGGTGGATTCTCGGCGGTTTCAGTCGATTAAAAGTTACCAACATGTTTGTGAAAAGTTCTGAAAGTAATATAAGATAAGTGTGTTAGGCACATTAATATACCCGGATGGTTAGTCTATTCGATAACCATTCTTGCTCCCGGTTATGAATGGTTCTTAATCAAACTTTTATTAAGTCAATCTGATTAGTCGATGGAGACTTTTCAAGATGTTATGTGATTAATATGAGTTCCCAACAATTGTTTATGCTTCTAAAAGAAACCACAAGTTGTGGTGTTCTCTCTCTTGTTTATGCAAGTCTCCTTCTTATTCTCTATAAGACTGCTAACTGTTGGATCATAATCCTAGTCTATTCGGATTTGGATGCCAATATGTTTAGTTACAACCATAAGAACCAAGTTAGTTTCTCCGCTTGCTTAGTCTTTCATTAGACTAACCCGTCCATCTTCTTTTCTTTTATATGGTCGGCTGGTGTCCACCTTTGTATACGACACATCAGGTATTTCTTGGAAGTTGATTCAAGAGGCGGATTCAGAGGTTTGAAGCTCCAGAAGTTGAAGAAAGGTTTCCAATGGCTATACTTGAGTGAAGATCATGGTTGAACTACTTCAAAGTGAAGCTGAGTTTCAGAAATAAGAACTTAATGAAGACTTGATGAAGATTTTGTTTAAATAGATGGTTGTTCTATTTATTTACTAATTCTTTTTAAGTTAAGGCTTGTATAAGACCTTTTATTCTCTTTTTCGCTGTAAAGTTTTACTTAATTTTGTTAGGTTTTAAATGGTTTCATTTACCTTGTTTTTAGTTTGTTCAGTTAGTTTAAAGCCTTGGGTAGCTTCGGTTTAGTCTTAATCGGGGTTACTGGCGGTAATACCTCCAAGGTAGGAAGGGGGTGTTACAATAAGGGCCCCCAGGTTCCAGTTGTCTTTCCAGAAATTTACCGTTTGCCCATCACCTATCTGCCATATAAGACCTTTACAGAATTCCTCTCTGAGGTTCATGAGTTTTTCCATTTCCAAGATGTGTTTGATTTTAGTTTGTATGAGAATAGGTTATCATTCCTAAAATATTTCTGGTTAATTATACGTACCCATATATTGTTTGGTTCAGCTAAGATTTTTCAAAGTAATTTCATTTGTAGCGCCTTGTTCATGTGTTCCGTTTTCCAAATTCCTAGTCCCCCACATGTCTTCGGTTTGCATATTTTATCCCATCCCACTACTGGTTTATGGTTCCTATCTTTGTTCCAAAAGAAACCTCTGTTGATTCTGTCCATCTCAGCGTGAACACTACTTGACATCATAAAGCTTTGCATAACATAATTAGGTTTTGTAGCTAGGTTAGATCGAATCAGCGTTGTTCGGCCTTCCTGAGATAGAGAGTTCGCTTTCCATTTAGTTAGTTGTTTATTAGCATTTCCAATTGATTCTTTGAAAGTATCTTTATTAACTTTTCCATTTATGGTTGGGCATCCCAAGTATTTTTCAATATCCGTCATTGTTGTAATTCCTACAGCTTGTTGTACCTGGTTATTCTGAGTATTCGTCATGTTTTTGGAGGCTTGAAATGCAGATTTATGGTAATTAACTTTTTGTCCTGAGATCCTACAAAAGGTATCAATAATAGTTTTAACCTTAAAGCAAGACCCCTGAGAGCCTTTGGCAAAGATGACAATATCGTCTGCAAATGCAAGGAACGGAATCCTGATCCCCCTCTAGAAATCGGGAATCCGACCGTGTTTTTATCCAATTGACTAGTGATTTGCAACTTTCTTGAGAGAATTTCTGTTGCAATAACAAACAGGAAAGGTGACATGGGTCACCTTGCCTTAATCCTCTTTCAGGGAGAAATGGGTTTGTGGGGCCGTTGTTTACTAAAACCGAAAAAGATGCTGAACAAACACACTCCTTGATCCAATCGATGAATTTGTTATCAAATCCAAGTCTTTGTAATACATCAAATAGAAATGTCCAATCGACGCGGTTATAAGCCTTTTCCATATCCAATTTAATAGCAATCCATCCGTCTTTATTTTTGGTACTCCTGAAGGAGTGGAATATTTCATGGGCTATGAGAACATTATCTTGAATCGCTCTGTTCGAAACGAATGCTCCTTGTAAAGGGTGTATTATCTTGCTTATTATCTTTTTTAATCGTTCCGTTATAATTTTAGACATGATTTTGTATATTGTTGAGCATAAGCTAATCGGTCTATAATGGTTAGTCGAGCTTGGATTTTTAATTTTCGGAATTAGTGTTATAAAGGTATGGTTAAATTGCTTTAACATTCTCCCAGAGTGAAAGAAGCTTTCAACCGCTTTAATTACCGATGGGCCTACGATATCCCAATATCTCTTATAAAATTCCGTCGTCATCCCACCAGGTCCTGGAGATTTATCTGATCCTAATCCCATCACTATCAATTTAATTTCTTCATTGGTAACCGGACTTACTACCATCGCATTATCTTCATTTGTTATTTCTTTCTTGACTAAGTTGAGGTATTCTTGGGCTCCGCTAAGGCTTGTTGGTTCTTTTGTATATCTCCTTTTGAAGTCCATACGTATTTCTTCTCGGATGTTATCTGTCCCAATAATATGTGTACCCTCATTTGTTATTATTTTTTTGATGGTTTTGCGGTTTCGCCTTCCATTTGCAATCATATGAAAATACCTTGAGTTTGTGTCCGTCAATTTAATATGTTTTGTCTTGGCTCGTTGTTTCCAATAAATGTAATTTTGGATTTCCACAAGTTGTTCTTCAATTTATTTTAACTGTTCAAAGATGTTTCCTAGGGTATGCTAATTCCAACTCTTAGCTTGTTTCTTAAGTAGTTGTGTTTTTTTCATAAGTTGAAACATATTAGATCCCGGATAGTGGACTCGCCAAGACTGTTTTACCACATTTCTAAAGTCTTTCCTATACATCCACATTTTCTCTATTTTAAAAGGCGAAGCTTTGAACATCACTTCATTGTTAATTTCCACCGAGATTTTACAATGGTCAGAGCTAGTGAAAGCATAATTTGTTGTAGAGATGTTAGGAAACCATTGGATAATACTGTTACTAACAAACACTCTATCTAATCTTTCGTAAATATTATCAACTTCCGTTTTGTTTTTCCTCCATGTAAATATGTTACATGTGTACGAGATATCCTCAAGAAGGCGGTCATTTTTAAATTTAATTAGCCGTTCGTATCGACTTGTTTCCGGGACGGCACCCCCTTTTTTCTCACTTGGATCCTGAATTTCGTTTAGGTCACCAATAACCAGGATGGGTAGATGAAGATTTTTTAAAGTCTCAGTTAGGTGTTTCCAAAAAGCCTCTTTATCCCCAACATTAGGGGGTGCATAGGCCAAGCAAATTGCTATATTGTATTTGGTAATAACATTATAGTACTTTTGTTTTTAATGTCAATGATTGTCTTATCTTTTTTGCTTTTATTTGTAATCTCAAAAGTTATAATTTAATGATTTTAAATTACTTATGTAATACCAAAAGTTTGATGTTATCATTGTGTTTAATATCAATGGTTGCTAAGTTAATGGTGTAATGCCAAAGGTTATTATGCTTTGTGTATAATACCAAAGTTTGATGTCATATTTTGTGTGTAATACCAAAAGTTATAAAATTAAGATTGATCATTATTGAGCAAAACCTTTTAACTTTAACCCATAGGTCTTAAGTTCAAATCTTCTACTTTATAGTAGTATATAATATAATAAATTTCTAGAAGTAAAAAAAAATTTGGCAAAATAAAATGCTCTCAAGAAGATTTGAACTTTAAGACCTATGGAGTATTATACATAAATTTGTAATAAATACTATGACATAACTTTTAAGTTGTTACAAGGAACTCCGTACTTAGATATTTTCCCTATACATTAGTCGCATCCCATTTTCTACATATCATCACTTCAACCAAATGATGAACATCATCACCCAGTTCATCAAGTGTGCAAACTTGGGGTTGTTCTTTCGTATTGTTGGCTAAAGGTGAGAGCTGTTGACTCTCCATATTTTTCCTGCATAATATATAAAACAATAAGCTAATGTTAGTTCCTAATCTTTGCAGGATTGTAATATGGAACTATCATGGGAAGAAAAGGCAACCTTTTTCTCTCTTCAAATTGAAATGGGTCTACAAGATGAAAGGTAAAGGGTTTGAAGCTGACTATTTATACAATACATTGATGATGGAAGAATTCGAAAGGCTAAGACCATGGCGTACCAATAGTTTGTTGTGTACATTGAATGTCAGAATTCAGGAGTCACCGTAATGGCTATTGTAAGTCTATCTTAATAGAGGGTTATTGAAAAGGCAAATATTGAAACATCAGTTGTAGGCCATTAAATTCTTATATCTTAATTGTAAGAGGAATGTAAAATTGGAGATCGACCTATGGGAATTGTAAGCCTATCTTATCTTATAATACATAATTATTATTGTAAGCTTATCTTAAAATTAATTGTTTGATCTGAAAAGTTCTAACGTTCTTTGTACCCGGAGTTGTAATAGTAGGATAGTGGAAATTATTGTAAGCTTATATTAATTTAATTGGTTGCATGTTGTTATTAGCTTTGATCTAATACTAATATGGATTATCATGAGTCACACTAATATATAGTGCATTTTTTTTTCTTTTGGCTGATTGAATAAATGGATTTAATAGGGATTGGACTTAAGAGTCACCTAATATATAGTGCATTTTTTTTTAATTTTTGGTTGATTGAATAAATGGATTTATTAGGGATGGGAGTGTATTTATTTGTTCTTGAGGGATAAATTTTAGAGTTGTAAAGATGGAAAGACAGGGAATTTGTTTTTACACTTTTAGGTGAGAAATTGGACACATTTTTTGTTGGGTCCGTCTATGTATTATGCAAATGAACACAAAAATTCATATAATTGATGCATATCGTGTTGTGAAATGCAAAATGCATACAAATAAGTCAACGAAAAAGACAAACATAAGCATTTTTGCTCAAAATGATTTCTAGGAGACTTCAACCTTAAATCCTATGCTATTTTATATACAAACCATTTCAACAATTGAGTTAAAGGGACTCATTTTCACATACAATATAGTTTAAATAATTTGAATAAGATTTTTCTCAAAATTTAATGCAAATAATAGATACAACTACCCATTTTATTATATTTTTATTATATTGGAGCTCATGCCAGTGCCAAGTCATGAATTATTATTTTTTCTCTAAACATAAAGTAATTGTAAATTGCAAGATGATGAAAAATTAATCTAGTACCCGTAGACCAAGTTTTGGAGTGATTCCTCTTGTCTATGAATGGTTGCTTAGTAAATTAACATGCTTTTCTCAATATCATTCATCAAGGAATATAATATAGATGTGTGCAAAATATTAAATGGAAAAAATTGTTATATTTAAAATACCAAAAGAGAATAATACTTGAAAAAAATATAAAGATAAGTTGATAGGATCGTCCTCAATTGTTTTACTGTGCGAGAGAATGGCTCCAGGAAACCGGCAACCTCGATGGGATGAATTGAAATCAACTCGGAGAAACCAGTAACAGGTTCGGTACCGAGTATGCGAGTTCGGCGCCGAGGAGATTCGAACGGACGTGGCGGAAGAAGATGGACGGTTTAATGGAGGATTGAAGGGATATGGACTCTCAAAGTCAGATGTAACTCAGCTGTGTTGAGAGAACTAAAATACTTGGATACGACTCACCAAGCGTTCTTGATCGATCGATATCATGCACAATCAAATCAAGAAGAGACCTTCAAAGATGAGTTTTTGCTTCAGCAAAAAAAAAGAGTGTTTTCTTCAAATTCAAAGGTAACCCAACAACGAAACTAGAAGAGACCTTTTAAACACCCTAGGGTCGGCCTCATTACTAAAGCAATAAATACTCAAATTAAAAGTGTCTTAACCCAACTAATTAAAGATGTTTATCCAAACACGGGCAACTCTTGAACTTCCAGAACCGGTCGATACCGAGGCCTACAGGTCGGTACCGAGGGAGCTGAAGAGGAGAAACCAACTTGGCACAGTAACGAAGACCTGCAGTTCGGTACCGAGGATCATTGGCTCGGTAACGAGAGCTTGCTGGACTTGACGGTGAAGTGCCTTCGCCATTGAATGAGTAATTCACATCATCCTCCACCCCCCCCCCCCTTCGAAAGGATTCGACCTCAAATCTTGCACGTAGTCCTCTTCACCGGAATCGCCCACCAAATATGGCCGAAGGTCAGCCACATTTAACACATCATGGACACCCATTTCCAGTGGAAGCTCCAAACGGTAAGCATTATTGTTGATCTTCTCAAGTACTTGAAATGGTCCATCCGCCCGTGGTTTTAGCTTGGAGTTTCTACGTGAGGGAAACCGTTCCTTGCGGAGGTGCACCCACACCAAGTCACTGGGCTCTAAAATCAACTCCTTGCGTCCCTTGTTGTATTGTCGCTCATATTGCGTCGTGCGCTTCTCAAGCTGCCTCCTAGTGTCCTCGTGCAACCGCTTCACATAATCCGCTAACTCCTTTCCCTCCTGGAAAAAATCATCAACAATGGGGTGAGCAATAAGGTTTAAAGGAGTGAGAGGATTCTTACCATAAGCGACTTCAAATGGTGTCTTCTTGGTCGTCGAATGGGTAGTGCGGTTATATGCAAACTCAATGTAAGGAAGACAATCTTCCCACCTGCGGAGGTTAGCTTTCAAAATAACACGAAGCAAGGTGCCAAGCGACCTATTCACTACTTTGGTTTGACCATTCGTTTGTGGATGACAAGTAGTGGAATAAAGTAACTTGGTGCATAACTTGGCCCACAAGGTCCTCAAAAAATGGCTAAGGAATTTGACATCCCTATCCGACACTATAGTTTTGGGAAGACCATGTAGACGCACAACATGATTGGAAAACAAGGACGCCACGTTCGTAGCATCGTCGGTTTTGTGACACGCAATGAAGTGTGCCATCTTACTAAACCGATTGACGACTACAAGAATGGAATCCCTTCCCCGTTTAGTCCTAGGAAGACCTAATACAAAATCCATAGATAAGTCTTCCCAAGGTTGTTGGGGGATGGGTAAAGGAGCATACAACCCTTGGGGCTAGTTCTAGATTTAGCTTGTGCACAAGTAGCACAAGAGGCACACAATTTTTCCATGTCCCTAAGCATTCGCGACCAATAGAAGTGTTCCTTCAAGGCTTGCAAAGTCTTAGCAACGCCGAAATGGCACATAAGGCCAGCACCATGTGCTTCTTGCACTAAAAAGAATCGGATTGAACCCCCAGGGATGCATAGCTTCGCACCCTTCATAAGATATCTGTCATGAAGGAAAAATTGATCTTTACTTCCCAAGGTACTACATTCCCCATAGATATCCTTGAAATCAAGGTCTACGGAATATAGTTCCTTAATGAAAGCAAAACCCAACATCCTAGTATCCAAAGTGGAGATGAGGGCGTATCTTCGTGACAAAGCATCCGCCACAATATTGTCCTTTCTCTTTTTGTGTTTAATCACATAAGGAAAAGTCTCAATAAATTCGACCCACTTATCATGACGTTTATTCAACTTATTCTGACCTTTGAGGAACCGAAGTGCCTCATGGTCGGAGTGAATGACAAACTCTCTAGGAAGGAGATAGTGAGACCATACCTTAAGCACTCTTACCAAAGCGAGAAGTTCCTTGTCATAAGTTGGGTACTTGAGCTCGGCATCATTCAGCTTCTCACTAAAGTAAGCAATCAGTCTCCCTCCTTGCATAAGCACGCCTCCAAGTCCTACTCCCGAAGCATCACATTCTATCTCGAAAGTCTTGGAAAAAATCCGGTAGAACTAGAAGAGGGGCGTGGGTGAGCTTGCTCTTGTTTTGGACCCCATTGGAAGACCACCTTCTTCTTAGTAAGCTCGGTGCGAGGAGTAGCAATGGAGCTGAAATCCTTGATAAAACGGCGGTAGAAACCAGCCAAGCCGAGGAAACTCCAAACTTCCGTCATGGTGGTAGGAACGGGCCACTTTTCAATCGCTTTCACCTTCTCCTTATCCACTTGAAGCCCTTCTATGCTCACTACAAAACCAAGAAACACCACATTATCCGAACAAAAATGGAATTTCTTAAAGTTAGCAAAAAGCTTTTCCTTCCTCAAAACTTCTAAAACCATTCGAACATGCCTAGTATGCTCATGCAAGCTATGGCTATAGATTAAAATTTCATCAAAATAGACCACCACAAACTTGCCTAAAAATGCTCGTAAGACATGGTTCATTAGCCTCATGAATGTGCTAGGTGCGTTAGTGATGCCAAATGGCATAACCAACCATTCATAAAGACCGTACTTGGTCTTGAATGCGGTTTTCCATTCATCACCTTCCTTCATTCGAATTTGGTGATAGCCACTTTTGTGGTCCACCGTGGAAAATATGCATGAACCACAGAGCTCATCCAACATATCATCAAGTCTAGGAATGGTGTGCCTATACTTGACGATAATATTGTTTATGGCCCTACAATCCACACACATTCGCCAAGTCCCATCTTTCTTAGGAACTAAGAGGACAGGAGCAGAGCATGGACTCAAACTTTCACGCACATAACCTTTAGAAAGAAGTTCAAAACCGGTTTTTGTATCTCCTCCGCCTCCGTTGGATTGGCTCGGTAGGCCGGCTTGTTGGGGATGGAGGCGCTGGGCACAAAGTCGATTTGGTGCTCTATTCCTCGGATTGGAGGCAACTCTTCCGACATCTCCTCGGGAAACAAATCATCAAACTCCTTCAACAACAAAGCAATGGAAGTAGGTAACATCTTTCTCATTAAGCAATACATCTTTAAATAACAAAAGAATGCAAGTATTACTCCCCTTCACAGCTTTTCTAGCCTCTCGGGCCTTGGCTAGTATAAGATGGCTAGGCGGTTCCGTCGGTAACGAGCTGCTGACCCTCGGTACCGAGCTGTCTGACTTCGGTACCGATCTCTTAGCCTCGTTAGTAGTTTTACGTCGCTGCTCATTGGCAATGTGGTCAGTCAAGATTTTGTGTGGCGCCATCTGCTTAAAAGTGATCCTCTTACCATTGAGGTGGAAAGAGTACTCGTTCGTGACGCCTTGGTGAATAACGCCGCAATCATATTTCCACGGCCGTCCAAGTAGAATATGGCACGCCGTCATAGGAAGCACATCGCAAATCACCTCATCAACATACGCCCCTATAGAAAACTTAACACAAGCTTGCTCATTCACCTTAAGAGGTGTGTTAGAATTCAGCCAACATAAAGTATAGGGTTGTACATGAGGAATAGTTATAAGACCAAACCTTTTGACCACTTCTTGGTCTATGATGTTGCAACAAGACCCTCCATCAATTATAAGATTGCAAAGTTTACCTTGAATGAGGCATCTTGTATGAAAAATGGTCTCTCTTTGGTTAGGTGGTGTGGGAACTTCATTGGCGATGAGTGAACGCTTGACCACAAAACACTCACCATTAGTCTCGGCAGCAACTTGTAAATCCACCACCTCTCCATCACCTTCTTGTGGCTCCTCAATCTCGGCCTCCTCATCCGACTCATACTCTACAATGGTGTTGAGAAGGACTTGGCGCTGAGAAGGGTAATCTCGAGCCATGTGTCCACGCCCTAAGCATTTGAAGCACTTGATCTCACTCGAGCGTTGCTCTCCTTCTCGCCTTCCTCCTTGTGGAGTCAGAGATGGCTCACGCTGTGTGGGCACGGTACCGACTTCTTGCTTGTTCTTCGGACGTCGGTTAGGATAGCTAGAAGAGCTCCCGCCTTGAGCATTCCACGACTTGTTGGTGGATTGGTAACTCTTCCGTTGAGGCAGGTTTTGATAGATGTGATTGGTGTAGTGCAAAACCTCCTCAATAATAGTGCCCCTAACAAAATGTTGCGTACTCAATAGCCTTAAGGTCAACATTTAAACCATTAATGAGTTTAGAAATAACATACCCATCGGGAAACCGTAGACGGGATCTATAGACAAGGATCTTGAGCTCTTTGTAGTACTCATCCGGCGTCTTGGCTCCTTGCTTCAACTGCTCTAGCCTGGCATGTAAACGAGTAGTGAAGTCCTCGGGCACAAACTGGTGCCTTAGCGCAGCTTTGAGCTCCTCCCAAGTGTCGATAGCCGGATAGCCATTGTACTCCCTTTCTTCCTTGTCCTCTAACCACCAATGGTAAGCAAAATCAATAAATTAAGCAAAATCAATAAATTTAATGGTGGCAATGGCTACCTTTTTAGCATCCGTGTATTGGTAGAAATCAAAGAGTTGCTCCGTCTTGTGCTCCCATTCCAAGTAGGCCTCGGCCTCGGTAGAGCCTCCAAAAGGTTGCACTTCCAGCTTCACGTTAGGACCTCTTCCATGTCCTTGGTCCATGTCTTGACCTTGGTATCCCCGCATCGGTTGTGGAAGTTGTCTAACCACTTGATGATTCACTCGCCCCGTCCCCTAGCCACCCGTTGGACGTCTCGGTTTCCATAGGGCTAAAGGCGCCCTTGGTTAGAAATCGCCCACATATTCTTGACTTGGAAAGTTAGTGGGGCCCGAAGGCAAAGGCATTGTAGGGTAGCTAGAATAAAGAAAAGAATGGGCAGAGTTCATACCTGATTCTTCTCGGTGGGTACTCGGGAGAGGTCGATAGGAAGTCGTTGGAGCCATCAAAAGGGTCGTTATCGAGGTGTTCAGACTCGGTAACGAGGTATGCAGGCCTAATACCGAGGCGTTCAGACTCGGTAACAGAGTGTTGTACGTCACCTGGCCCGAAATCACTCCTTCGTCATAGCTCGTTAGAAGGCCCTCGCTCGGTAACGAGGTGTTTAGGCTCACTGGATTTCTGCCAAGGTTTCCCATTTGAAATGCACCCATCCGAGCCTCCATCGAGAGCATAAATGCTTCCATCTCCCATTGTTGTTGTTGCATCCTTTCCTCATTCTCCGTTTTAAGCCCTTGAATGCATGGCTCGTACCAAGTCTTCCATGGTAACGGCTGAAGAAGTCACTTCTCCCTCAATAACACCCTTGTTCTTCTTGTTGTTGGGGTTGTCCATTGTGTTCCTAAAGCACAAACTCAACACACACAACTAGGACAAACTTGTCAATGGATCCCACACACACAAGGGTCCTTAAGCCGATCCTTAAGCAATAAAAATTGGTTACTAGACGGTTGAGAAAGGACTCAAGGCAAGGTATCAAAGTAAAGCATGAAAGTGAAGAAAAAACAAGCACGCTCAACACACTCCAAGATGTGCAACACACAAAGTGAAAGGAAAGGTACTTGATTTTTTTTATAAAAGCAATTATCACGTAATCAAGAGGTGTAGGTGTCACCCTTGTGTTGCCTTACTTTTTCTCGGTCACTCCTCTTGTTTTACCGCTGACTGGATCTTTCTAAGAACAACCACTTTTTTCTCAAGGGTTGAGCCAGGAGATGTTGGATTCAATAGCAAGATCTCTCTCCTAGCATCTTGACACTTTGAAGGAGGATGGGCTAACCAAATCTTCTCCTACTACACTCTAATTTAAACACGCAAGTCACTTCTTTTTTTTTAATTAACTTCGTTCCCTTAATCCTTTAACTCTTCATGTAAATTACACACAACTTTTCGCATGCCAAACTCACTTAAAGATTGAAATAAGGACTAAGAACTCAAGGGTTGTGTTGGGCAACGAAGTGTTTCGACTTCAACAGAGACGGATCAGTTTTCAAGCACAAGGGATCAAATCAAGAACAAGAAAACAAAGGAGAAATGTTCATGTTCGTAAACCAATCCTTATATGTTTAAAAGACGAGTTTTAGGAGTCAAACCTTGTGTGGCACTTATACCACATGATAGGATCGTCCTCAGTTGTTGCACTGTGCGAGAGCATGGCTCCAGGAAACCGGCAACCTCGATGGGATGAATTGAATTCAACTCGGAGATTCAGCAACATTTTCAGTGCCGAGGGGATTCGAACGGACATGAGGAAGAACATGGACGGTTTATGATGTTCGTGTTTTTGGTCTAGTTTTAGGTGTCTTTCTTAGGTTGTTTAGTTTAGTTTTAGTAAGTTTTAGAGTTAGTTTTGTGTGTTTTTGGATAAGTTTGCATATTTTGTGAAAAGTATGGAAGCTACTCCGTTTTGTGTCTTTTTGTAGGTTTTAGAGCGGAAAGGAGCACTTTTCAAGCTGAGCTGAAGTGAAGTGGTGTGTGTGGTATGCATGGAAGAAGAAAAAGAAGATTGCATGGAAAGATCAAGTTGGAATGCAAAATGAAGCTAAGGAAGAGTTTGAAATAAGCTAAAACAGAGGCTGTTAACGATCTGTGAGGGTCGTTACCGAGCTGTGCATCAGGATTTTTTGTTAAGGAGTTCAGCAAATGTCTACCAACCATGTGAAGGTCGTTAACGAGGTGACCTGTGTCGGTAGAGCACATCCGACTTTCGGAATTAATATCTTTTATCTTGTTATCTTTTAAGTTTGGTAAGTTTTTATCTTTTAGGTCTTTTAGTAAATAGCTTTCTTAGTATAAATACCCTTGTTCTAAGCTTAGACAAGGGGGGATTTTCGAGTTGGTTTAGGAGAGAAGTCGAGAGAGAGAGAGAGAGAAGTCGGACTGATTCCGATCGAGAGAGAGGAGTGGTTCGGTGATCAAACTCTTGTTTGTTGTTCTTAGTTGTTTTCGAATTCCACAAGATTTTAAGACGATATTTCTTTTAAATTCAAGTAATTTTTTCTTTTCAATGCTTTCTTTGATTAAAGTTGTTTGCTTTGATTCAATGAATAGTGAGTAGTTTTATTATATAGGGTCGGGGTTGAAACCCGACATAGTTGTGCATGATTGGATGAATATGTTGAGTTTTTTACTGCCTTCTATCTTTTGAATTGCTTGTGTGCTTATTCTTAGACGAGAGTCGAAGTAATTTGAGTTTGTTGCTTTATCGAAAGAGAAAGTTGTGAACTTGAATGTTGATATTGTTCGATAATGAAAGTTTCGAGCTTTGGATTCAAAACAAGTAATAAAGTGAAATGATTTATGAAAAGTGATTGATTTTCTTGTTTAGTCTGCGAAAGTTGATAGATTTATCTTCAAAGGCATGACCTTTATCTCCATGAGTTTATATGCATAACTATATTGTGGTAACCCTTGTCCTAGAGCTTTTTATTCTTTGAATTTCTTTAGTTTTTACATTTGATCTCACTCGTTACCGAGGCACCTTGGATCGGTACCGAGCCTGCACTTGCATCGTTATTTGCTCTGTTTTAAGTAGAATTCCATGTTAGTTAACGACCCAGACAAGGTCGTTAACGAGGTTTGTCGTAGCTGTTTTTTCTTTGCTTTGTTTTGTTTTCTTGTTTGTTTTAGTTTGGTAAATAGACAGCCTTGCTTCCCGTGGACGATCCTGATTTCGCTATACTCAGCGGGGTCTTGACTTATAAATTTATTTGTTGTCAAGAAACCCTCCCCAACAAATTGGCGCCGTTGTCGGGGAAGTAACAGTGGTTGTTTGTTTACTTGTGGGTCTGGGAATAGCCCGACCCTGTTTTTGTTTTTAATTTTTCTTTTCTTTGTCTGTTTTCTCAACGTATGCCAGCAGGACGTCGCATGCTCGAATTTGACAACATCGGTTATTATTCTGAACCTGAACGCACCTTGCACCGCAGACGGAGAGAAAACCAAGCCATGGCTACACCTGAAGAGATGGCACAACAGGTGGCAGCCCTCCAAAGGCAGATGGAGGCGTTACAAGCTGATCGAGATGCTGCTACTGCCGTCGCTGAACGTGAACAAGCGAACAATGCTCGTTTACAAGAGGAGTTGAATGCCTATCCGAGGAATGCCAAGCAATATATGCATCCAGAACTAAGGGTGTCGGAGTTTGCAATCATGCTTCCAGAGATAGATAAGTCATTTGAGATTAAGTCTCAATTCATATCCTTAATAAAAAAAGGGCTCAGTTTGAAGGGAAACCTACTGAGTGCCCTATGGAACATATTAGAAATTTTCTTGATTTATGTGGCACTATTGCTGCTGAAGGTGTCTCACTTGAATATGTTCTATTAAAAGCTTTCAGGTGGTCTCTTACTGGAAAGGCCCTGAGCTGGTTGGAGAGCTTACCTCCTAAGTCTATCAGGACTTGGAAGGCTTTGTATGATCAATTTCTTACAAAATTCGTCCCTCTTGCCAAGACAACGGAGTTGAGAAAACGCATCACCTCCTATCACCAGCTGCCTAACGAGGCCTTTGTAGAGATGTGGGAAAGGTTTAAGGAGATGCTCAGACAGTGCCTCACTCATGGACAACCCCTATATGTGCTCCAAGAAATCTTTTTCCAAGGTATCAATGTAGAAACGAAGAACCGCATCAACACACAGACTGTAAGCGGTTTTATAGAGATGGATCCCACTGCTGCATGGGAACTGCTGGACAAGCTGTCTAACTACGATGCCATGTATGGTACCCAGCAGCCACCCCAGCCATAGAAGCATCTCTACGTGCCTAACAAGGACGAAGTTGATCCCGATGTCAAAAACCAATTTCTACAGGATGAGATCAACCGTCTGAAGAAACAGGTAAGTTTTCTGAAAACCTCTCAACCTTGTCAAGAGTGTGGTTCTTCTGCCTATAGTACTTCTGCTTGCACTAACATCGAGTAGGTAAGAGCTAGTGAGACTTATGCTGAGATGAATTACATGAGAGGTCAATACAGGAACCAACCTAATAACTTTGACAGGCCCAACAATTATTCGGCATGGGGTAATAAAAATCTGAACCCAAGCTATGCAGCACCCCCACCGGATAGACGACCCGCGCCGTATAGACCTCCAAGCTACCAAGAGCCACCATCATGGGTACAAGGTTTACAAGAGGGCATTAATGGAGTCCAAGCAAACCTTAACAACCAGATGAAAAGATGGGGAGAGTTCGATGTGTGGAAGAAGAGTGTCGACTCACAGCTAGGAAACCTGGCCGCACAGATTCCGAGACCACAAGGGCAACTCCCGGACCGCCCCGAGGAGAACCCTAGAGGACAAATAGCGGTCGTGTACCTTAGGAGCGGAAAGACACTACCAGATCATGCCAAAGCTAAGGAGAAAAGCCCCTAATCTAAAGAGGACGCCACGGCCCAGGTCGACAACGAGCTAGAGAGGGTCGTTACTGAGCCTGAACAACTCGGTACCGATACTCCCAGGGTCGTTAACGACCCCAACCCAGGTAAGTTCTCTACACCGAGCTCCTCTCTCAGCCCCAGGCTCGTTACCGACCCCACCAGGGTCGGTACCGATCCTTCTAAGGCACCAATCGACCCTAAAGTCGACCCGGTAGCAGCACCGCTCGAGCTCGCTTTGGCTCCGAGGTTGGTGAAATCTCTTCCCTTTCCTACTAAGAAGTATAAGGACTCAACTGAAGGCAAGTTTAAGCGTTTCATTAAGATTCTTCTGGGCTTAAATATTACTATACCATTCGCTGAGGCCCTAAGCAAAATGCCGGCTTACATAAAGTTTTTGAAAGATATTCTTAGCAGGAAACGATCCATAACAGAGCTTACAGATGAGGTCCAATCTATTACTCTTCCAGAGAAGCTAGGCGACCCAAGAAGATTTGCTATCACCATTGGGATTGGCACCAACCGATTCAAGACTCTATGTGATTTGGGAGCCAGCACCAGTTTACTTCCCCTATCAATCTGGTCGAAAGCTAACATGGGACCTCTGGAACCTGTGGATATGAGATTATACATGGCGGATGGGTCAAGTGTGAAAGCTACAACAGTCGTAGATGATTATCCCATTCAAGTGGGGAAATTCTTCATTCCAAACGATTTCATTGTCCTCGACATGCCTGAAGATCCCCTAGTCCCCATCATTCTAGGCAGGCCATTCCTTGCAACAGCAGGCGCTAGAGTTGATGTTCGGAATGGACTCCTCACTTTCGATATAGGAGAGGAACGTGTCGAGTTCAGCCTTAATCAAGATGCCAACGACACAACCGCCGCCGCACAAATCGAGATGTCCTAGCCAGAGCTCGACATTGCTGAGTCTGAAGCTTTTCCCCCAACAAATAAGGATTACAAGAGTGTAACCGGGACTGCTATCGACCCTCCTTGGGTCGGTACTGAGCCTTTCGTACAACAATACGATGGAGGTGGCTCGTTTTGGCACGATAGCAAGAGAGGATTTACTTTTGATGGGTCGTTAACGACCTCAACTACCTCGGTGCCGACACCTTCACTAATGGATCAAGGTGAGTATTCTAACCATGAATTCACAATCACTGATCACGATCCTTCCCTATATCATATTCCTACACCGCATCCCGCTATCTATGCTATAGAGGGATCGAAACCTCCTTGGGTTTCGGATTTCACTAACCCTTGTGTAGGAATACCGGGCATATTGCTAGAAGATGAAGGACCAAATCTAGTGAGACGAGCTAACAGTGCCTTAAAAGCTAAGTATGGGGTGTCTCGAAACCCCAACATAGCCGAAAAGGAACCACCTTGACTAGCTAAGGTAAGTTCGTCGGGCTAACGACGTTAAAAATAGCGCTTACGGGAGGCAACCCGGTTTTTAGTTTTACTTATGTTTTCTTTTCTTTAGATCTTTTGTTAGCTTTATTTTGAGTTTTTAGTAGTCTAGAAGTTGCAAGATAGAATTGTTCAGAACTAACATGGCATAGGAAGTCGGGCTCGAAAAAACACTGAAATACGAGTCGCCCAGGCTCCACAACGACCTAAGAAGCTCGTTAACGACCTGCGACGGCACGCGAAACCGACAGACACGGGCGAGGTAAGTAACCCTATCTCTTATATCTTCTATCTTCTATTTCTTTACCTCTCCCACGCCGCCTCTCTCCTCTTGCCCCTTCCTATTAAAACCCTCTCAAATCTCCAAATCCCACACCCAAATCTCAAGCCAAATGTTCAAAGTTTTCAAACAAATCCCACCAAGATTTCCACCCACCACCGATCAGAGCACCACCGCGCCCTAACCCCAATCGCACCCCACGATAACGAGCCCCACCTCCTTGAGTTCGTTACCGGTGCACCAAAAGCCCTCATTACCCCTTTCCAATTCAATCTTTGTTCTTCAATTCTTCAATCTACGGTATAATTTCTATTTCAAGAACGCTTTCAATCTTGTTGATAGAAGTGTCCTACTCCAGGAAACTAGGTTGAAGTGTCCGTCTATTGCTCCTTGGGTTGAGTTTTGTTACTCTCAACCTGCTAGGCTCTACTATGAAGACTCTGTCCTTTGGTCATGTCAGGGGGTACAACAAGGTGATCCTTTGGGGCCTTTATTGTTCGCCCTTGCTCTGCATCCTTTGGTTCAGTCCATTAATCATGCCTGCAATATCACCCTTCAGGCTTGGTATCTTGACGATGGCACCATTGTTGGAGACACCCTTATGGTGGCCAAGGCGCTTGACATTATTATGTCTGATGGGCCCGCACGTGGTTTGTTCTTGAATGTTGATAAAACTGAGCTCTTTTGGCCTATGGAGGACCCTAGAAGTTTGGTAGAGTGTGTTTTCCCATTGAACATCTCTCGCCCACGTAGTGGTGTCAAACTTCTTGGTGGGTCGGTCAGCTTGGATGTGGGCTTCAGTAGGGACTTGGCCTTGAAGAGAGTCTCTAAAACTATTGCATTAATGGAGGTGGTTAACCGGCTAAATGACCCCCAATGTGAGCTCCTTCTTCTTCGTAATTGTGCTGGTGTTGCGAAGCTGTCCTATACCTTGAGAACTTGCTCCCCTGTGTCTTTCAAGGACGCTCAAGTTCAGTTCGACCATGCTTTACGCCTCTCCTTAGAGAAGGTTGTCACTGCATCAGGACCGGGTTTTGGCGATTGGCAATGGCGTTTAGCCACTCTCCCCATCAAAGGGGGTGGTCTTGGCATCTTTTCTGCTGGAGATGTAATCCGTTATGCTTTTCTTGCTTCTCGGCTTCAGACGAGCACGCTGCAGGCCAAGATTTTGTTGAATACGGGTATAGTTTCTCCTGGCCCTTCTTTTCAGCATGCTCTTTATGATTTCAATACCTTTTGCAACGCCGATGCTATCTCTCTCACCACTGTTTCTCCTGCCCCCCAAATGATGAAAACCTTGGCAAGGTGTTACTTTGGTGTCGTTGAGAAAAGCCTCGTCGTTAGACACATGCTTAGCCCAAGGGAGACTGCTGTTCTTAGCTGTATCCGTGCTCCTCATGCACAAGACTTTTTGTTCACTATCCCTATTGATGGCTTGGGGTAGAGGATGAACAATCGTCAATTTCGTTTTGTGTTGTGCTACAGACTTATGATACCTCTGTTTTCTGATGGTAGTATTTGTCCGAGTTGCAACGCTCCCAAGATGGACAAATGGGGGGATCATGCTGTCCACTGTTCTAGTGAGGTGGGTGTGAAGTTCAGGCATAATTTGGTGCGTGATATCCTTGTTGATATTTGCTCCAAAGTCGGGATCGCGGTGCGGAAGGAGGCTCCTATGGGATTTCTCTCGGAGAATGGGCAAGATCTTAGACCTGCTGACCTTTTACTCTTTAATTGGCATCAGGGGAAGGATGCTTGTGTGGATGTCACCGGGGTCTCTCCCTTTGCTGGTATGGGTGCGAGTTCTTGGGCGCCTGGGTTGGCCTTGCACAATGCAGTGGAGAGGAAAATGAAGAAGTACGAGTCCAAATGTGAGGAGAATGGATACAAATTTATCCCATTCGCTTTCTCTACGTTTGGGGAATTTGATAAGGAGGCTTTGGACACGCTTTCCCGTATTAAATCTCTTTTTGTTGCCCATTCTAACAATGCTAAAAGTGGTGCTTTTATTTTTCATAGATTGTGTTTTTGCATTCAGAAGGGTGTGGGGCTCAGCTTGTTTCTAGGCTCCCATCCAACTTTATGTAATTTGTAATACTGATTTAAATTGATAATAATAAAATAATAATAATAATAATAATAAATTAATAATAATAATAATAATAATAATTTGAAACCGAAATTTGAAGAGGTTGTTTAGGTAAGGGCTTTTAAATTAACTAGTTTTACCCGTCGTACCATGTACGACTACGATTCGATATTTTATAAACATTATAAATAAGATATTAATAATTAAATAAAAATATAATCTAAACTTTAATATAAGTAATTTATTGTTCGTAGAATGCATATAATTTTTTAATCAAATATTATATTCTTCCTATTTTATTACTTTTCATGTACGTAAATTTAGAGTTTATCAAATATTTCAATATCTACTAAATATTTTATTATCCATTTTTATTAATTTTAAAAATTTTAACTATTTATTCATTAATTTTTTATAAAATAAAATCACCATATTTCTATAAATAAATTCGTCAAAAGATATATGATAAATATTTATATTTATTTTTAAATATTTAAATATTTTATCTTTAATGTTAAATACTTGTATAAGGAAGTTTTCAAAAAAATATTGTTAAAATAAATAGATATTTTTTTGATGTTAGAGATAAATTTAAATAGTTAAAAAGAATTTAATAGAAAAAGTTATAATAATAGAAATAAGAATTAATTTTTTAAATATAAGGTTGGGTTAGAATCGTTCGGTGACTTGAAAAGGTACAACTTCAATATATAGTAATAGATATTACCTATTTTTTATATTTCAACATTATAAGTATTTATCATTAATTTTTTTTATTATAAAAGAAAAAAATATATCTATAAATAATTTCATTAAAAGACCTCACGCTAAAAGGTAAAAGATATTTATACTTATTTAAAAATATTTTAAATTTATTATCTTTAATTTTAAATATTTATATAAGGAAGTTTTCAAAAGATATTGTTATACTAAATAGATATTTTTTTGATGTTAAAGATAGATTTAAATAGTTAAAAAAGAATATAATAAGGTAAAGTTAAAATATTAGAAATAAAAATTAATTTTGTAAATATGAGGTGGGGTCAGAATCGTTCTGGTGGCTCGAAAAGGGACAGCTTTAATATATAGTTATAGATATTGAATTTACATCACTTTTAGTAGGATAAAACTAATTGCTAGTGACAACTACGTACCCTATTATATGGGATAAATTTACTGGTTAGTAGTAAGTAGTAACCGTTGTATATATTTACTGCAATTGTCATATACTGTATGCGGTTATATATTACAAGAATTTGATTAGATGGTTCACATATTGATAATAAAAGTTAGGCATTTAATATATATATATATATATATATTACAAGAATTTGATTAGATGTTTCACATATTGATAATAAAAGTTAGGCATTTAATATATATATATATATGTATGTATATATGTGTGTGTGAACGCAATTATGTAACCAACCATTTCATTGCATTGTAACGTGCAAGTAGTCCAAGCATTTTATTTCCTGATGGAGTTAATTAATTAAGATGTTACATTTTTGTTGATGTTATTGATTAATTTCCATGTATTGATATTGATAATAATATTTTTACCTATAATTTCAACCCATTGAATTGACTACAATACAATTTTTAAATTTTTTTTTATTATATTACTTCTTCCACAAATGTATATAATATATATATATATATAATATATATATATATATAACTGTTAGTGCACAAAAATTCCGCCTTCAATGCAGTAATTGAATGTTCCTTTCCTCTTCCGCTCCAAACTGATTCCTTCAACCTGTAACCTGCAAAACAATGGACACAGAGGGCGGGGACCCCCTAATCCACCTCCGATGCCTAAGTCAAAATAGCAGTCTGTCGAATTGAACGTCGAGGTGCAACAAGAAAGCGAGAGATCCAACGAGTATGGATATTCCTGAACAGTCGAGCTAAGCGAATATTAGTCTGTTCAAGCTCTCAATAGGTGTGTTCAATAGCCTGAGCGAATATCAGTCTATCAATCAATATCAACTGAGCGAATATCAGTCAATTCAATATGTTTTCCCTACACGGCGAAGACGTGTATTTATAATGGAAGAAGGAGAGTTTGGGGGCCCAAAATTATATCTATATGGCCGAAAATTCTATCTTCCAAGGGCTGGCCAACTGCCTTAAAGCCCAAGCAGGGAATATTTCACCCCTTCTCCAACTTTAATTCTATCTTTGATGAAAGATAAATTCTTCCATTAAGTTGCATAACCATCATATTTAATATAATAGGAAAATAGATAAAAGATAATAAATACGTAATAATTTAAGAAATACCTTTATGGCGATAACGAAAATAATAATATGGTAGCTATGATTTTTTACCCGCTCCCAGATGCCCCACCTACGTCGTTGTATACGTTTTCTCATATACAGTGATGTAGGGTACAGAGGTCTCTTAGTCGAAGTGGCCATACGGATTGTCCATGAGCGAATATCATGGGCATTCATGAGAGAATATCATGAATTTAACTATGAGCGAATATCATAGATCTCTATACCTATGAGCGAATATCATAGTTTTCATTTCTATGAGCGAATATCATAGAAATCTTGCTCACTCTTAAGCGTGTCATTTGCTGAGGTTTAAGGTAGACCCATTGGAACAAGCAAAGCAGAAAAGGGAGAACAGAACGTTCAAAAAAAGGTTCCTGGTCGGGGATTTTGTTTTAGAAAAAAAAGAAAGCAAAAAACGAGGTGCTTGTCCAATAAGCTTTATTCTTAACACAACATCCATGTGAGGAGCCTTTTCAAGATGGGTGATATCCCAAGTATGAGGGACGAAATTCCCGCTGAAACTCTTGAACGATTAAGCTCTCCGACTTTGCGTTGTAGCCACCTAATATGATCCCTTCCAATTCGGGCCGAGCTATACCATACGCGTGTGTTTTTCCATAACCTTTTGACGTATAGGCCTCCACACGTTGGGTTACGGCTGCCCGTTGGTAGGATGTGATTTCTGCAGTGGCATCGTATCGACAATCTTCGGCGAAGACAAGGTGGTCGGAAAGAGCACAACAATTCTTTTATTGGTTTTCTCGAGGCACTTTTCACATGAAAGGCCACCAATATTTTTGCAAACGAGCTCGGAGAGCCGAAATGCAATCTTCGGCGTACATCTCGTGCATGCTTTCACGGATCTCATACAATGTAGACTCAACCTTGCTTGGGGGTACGCTTCTCTAGTTTGGCTCAGAAAAAAGAACGATAATATAGAATCCTTTCCGGCGATAGCCAAAACCTTTGAGCCCTTAAAAGAACTTCTCATGCCCCGGCGATATCCGAGGGCTAAACGTTCTCATCCAAGTTACGCATCAAGGGTGTTTTCCATTCGAGACCCTATGCAGTTTTGCTTCTTATGATCACGGGCACAATTGCAAGCATGTTCTTGCTCACAATTTCGATTTAGATGCCAATTTGTTGGACATCTCGTTCCCTCGACGCGCATCGAGGTCTTAAGCGATTTTTGCACGAGTGGCTAATGTTGCCAAGGCATCAATGGACTCGTTTTGATCGCTTGATCATTGTCCAATCTTGATCAACTTGAACTCTTCTATCATATCTGAGCATTGCTTGACCTTTCGCTTTTACAATGCCCCAACACTCAGTCTTCGGATCCTTGATTCCGACACGCGTCTTACGATTTCAAGGATCTATCTCGATTAGAATCTTACTGGTCCGCGGTCGCGGTGCGCGTTAACTGAGGCAACAACCGTTTTTGGGGACTGTCCGCGGCCGCGGAATATGGGGTCGCGACCGCGGAATCCCTGGACGCGACCGCGGCCTCGCTGGCCGCGATCGCGGTCTTTGCTGATCGATGAATTTCCTCGATTTCAGCATTTGCTTCGTAGTTGACTTGCATTCCTTCGATCTTCTCATTAGTGTTTACCAGCTCGAGACCGCGGCGGTTATTGGCAAATTCAATAACGCTAACGAGCTATCGATTGGTCCTTTCGATCGCTAATTCACTGATGAGGTGCTTTTCTTGGATCTTTACAAAGAACGCTTTAGCGTAGCGATTTTTCCAAGGCTTGATAGCGGCAAGACTTCATTCGATTATGCTTGTCTTTGATCCGCTTGTTCTCTCTTAAAGCGGAAATTAGAGGGTGTTGTAACCATAGTCTCATCTTCATTCTTGGTGGTGGTTGATGTTCCACTACCTTGATTGCTCTCAAGTTCAGCGACGCGCATTGCTGATTGATTTCATCAAATTGTGTAGCGCTATGACCATTGATTTCGTCGCTTGATCCGAACCTCGCTAGCTTGCACGAAGAGTAACCAAGCTTTGAGGGTGAGGTCGGGTCACGGATTTGATCATCTTTGAGCAAGTTGTTGCTTGGTACATTCTAGGGTTTGATCCTCCGAGCGAATATCGGAGTTTCGCTTGATCACCCTGTGAGTCTTGATTGTTCTCCGAGCGATGATCGGAGTTTGCCCTAGCAATTTTAGGGTTTTCGAATCTCAAAAATCCATGCAGCGATCGCCTACTGACTGATCCACGGTCGCGGAGGGAGGGGCTGCGGTCACGGAGGGTGGGGCCGCGGTCGCGGTTGACGAGGCCGCGATCGCGGTGCACCTATACTCGTTGACGATTTATGTTTTGGTAAGTCTGCTCAGACTCTCCAACTTTTCTTGATCATGACGGTGTTTGATGACCAAGTTGGACACCAAACCTCTTGAATAGCGCTGATTTACTTTAATCTCCTTTTTTCAGCGATTAAGGCATCTGACTGCTAGATAGGATCGTTTCTCTTGCTTTTACGATCGGCTTTACGTTTAGTAGGACGTTCAGCCTATGGCAAGTAAGATCTGATTCTATTCCAAGCAAATTGTATGAATCCTATGCGAAGAGGTCACGATACTCCGCAATAGGTGTTTGTTTTGTTGAAAGCTTGTCAGGCTTGCCCTAACGAAAAAAGAACTTCTTCTTGGGCTCATCTTCTTCCACGAGTCTCTTTCATAGTTCGTCAACGGAGTTTTGGATTGGATTCCGAGCATACTCTGTTCCGTTCCGGTACGATGAGTTTCGCATATCTTCGATTTCGGGGGACCCGCTGCCGCGAATTAGGGTGTCACGGTCACGGTTGCGTGGGTCGCGGTTTATCGAGCCGCGATCGCGGTCTTCCTGGCGGTCGATTTTGGTCCCTACATGCGTCCGATCGAGCGAATATCGATCGACGCCGCTTGTGCGGGTCCGGGACTACTCTAGAAAGTTATCAACTTTTGCCTTGTTAGGCTTTGTTCACTTTGATTGTGGTTTGAATGTTGATTCACAATCAAGTTTTCACCTTTGGGCTACCGGGCACGCACTCGGAGCCTATTCGTCAATTGTTGGTCGACTACCAACCTTAGGCGGGATTTAATTTGACAAGGGGTTGACAAGGTTGCCCCTTGCCCCCAGTGTCGTCGATTTCGCAGCACGCACTGTGATCGACACTAGTTATGGTGATTCGATCATGATTTTGTTTAGGGTTCATTTGAATCCCAAAGCGGATCTTTTTTGTTGATTTTTGGGGACGCCTTTAGGCTAGAAAAAACAAAAAAAACACAAATTTCCAGAGTCAGAAATTTCCGGAGGGGCGTTCCGGTCGAAAATCCGGAGTCGCAATTTTCCGGAGTCGTACTCCGGCGATCCGCGGGCGCGCAACACCTGTCCGCGGGCGCGAAACTCCCTTCCGCGGGCGCGAATTTGTTTGCTGAGGACAACCGCGATCGATTCGCTTTACGCGGTTGCCCCAGGGCTTCGAAAAATCACTTCTTTTTCTTCTAGGAACGATTACTCATGGATTTAATCCTCGTTTCCCACAGACGGCGCCAATTGTTAGTGCACAAAAATTTCGCCTTCAATGCACTAATTGAATGCTCATTTCCTCTTCCGCTCCAAACTGATTCCTTCAACCTGTAACCTGCAAAACAATGGACACATGGGGTGGGGACCCCCTAATCCACATCTGATGCCTAAGTCAAAAGAGCAGTCTGTCGAATTGAACGTCGAGGTACAACAAGAAAGCGAGAGATCCAACGAGTATGGATATTCCTGAACAGTCGAGCTAAGCGAATATTAGCCTGTTCAAGCTCTCAATAGGTGTGTTTAGTAGCCTGAGCGAATATCAGTCTATCAATCAATATCAACTAAGCGAATATCAGTCAATTCAATATGCTTTCCCTACACGGCGAAGACGTGTATTTATAATGGAAGAAGGAGAGGTTGGGGGCCCAAAATTATATCTATATGGCCGAAAATTCTATCTTCCAAGGGCTGGTCAACTGCCTTAAAGCCCAAGCAAGGAATATTTCACCCCTTCTCCAACTTTAATTCTATCTTTAATGAAAGATAAAATCTTCTATTAAATTGCACAACCACCATATTTAATATAATAGAAAAATAGATAAAAGATAATAAATACGTTATAATTTAAGAAATACCTTTATAGCGATAACGAAAATAATAATATGGTAGCTATGATTTTTTACCCGCTCACAATAACTTATATGTCCAAGAATCAAGTCCGTAAAAAAATGCTTCTCTTATATGTTCATACATAGATAGAGACATAATATATAAGTTCATATAATAACTTACTTTTTGTTTTTAGAATTTTAAATTTTATTATTGTTTGGATTGTTAGTGGTGTTAGATATTTTTATGCATAGAAGGGAAGTAATTTGTGTAATTTGTACTATATTTTTATTGTCATTTGGGATTATTAGTGTTGTTAAATTTTTTGATACATGAAAGGGAAGTAATTATTATATTGTTTACTTTTTTTTTCTTAAACTACTTTTTCAAGAAATTAGATGTTTATAGATACAAAATGCATTATATACTTCCAATGAAATTATATTAAAAAAATTGTTAAGAACATGTCATATATTCATGGCCAAAAGAGCACTCTTCAATTATTTATTTAATTTATATTATATCTTTGTATTGAAATAGAATATATTAATTGTATGTGCATTCAATGCCTAAAAGCCTATAATATGTTTTGTACTCCGTATGAAATAATATTAACAATAAGCTTTGTAGAATAATATTAGATTTATGAGCATTAATTGTGAATGACATTTAAATAAACATCTAATAAAATAAAATAAAATTGTGTGATAAAATATCATATGGATTGAAATAAAATAATTCATTAAATGAATTGGCATTCATTATCAAAATCCTTGTCTTATAGGTTTATAGACTAGGGGGTTTACCCGTTTGTTGGACGGGATCGGATTTTTTGAACCTTTATAACTTATTTATAATATTTATAACTTGGATTTTTTATTGCTTTAATTTTAACTAAATAGTTGAAAGAAGTTTATGAACAAATATTTAAACATAATATTATTTATATGAATTTGCAAATAACATTTATGATATAAAAATTAGACGTAATTAGAATTTGAATACATTGGATTTTATTGATAGGAATTTAATCTACTAATTGATTGTTAAAATTATTGTAATATTAATAATAAATTTATGAGTATTGTTAGTTTATGTCTCTATTTGTGTGTGCATGAGATAAAATTTTATGTTATTATTAAGTTTACTAAGTTAATTATATCAATATTTATGATAATTTTTTACGTTAAAAAATCTAAAAAAGGCCGTTTAAATGAGAATAAATTGAATTATTAATGAGATTTTAATCTATTAACATTTTTTTCGAGAAAGGCAAAATATATTATGGAAGAGAATGTTCAGGAGTTCAATTACAAGCCAGACAAAAGAGCAAAAGTTGGCATGAACTTATACAAGAAAACCTCCAGAAAGTGGACGTTTTAGTTTATTAGCAACCATCCAGTTTTGGAGGTGAGCAATCATAACCCTAGATATAAGTGGTGTTCCTCTTGCAGTGGTAGTGGAGGATCCATTCAAAACCGTGGATCAGCGGTGGAGGATCGATTCTGACTTCAATACGGATCCTCGATTCCTACCTGAAACTGAAAAATAAGTCCCCAAGGGGTCAACTATTATCCTAATTCAAGTTAGAAATCATACGATACTAGTAAGAAGTTTTAAAACCAATCAAGCTGCTAACACACACACACACAAGCAAGGTCTACTTGAATACAACACATATCAACTATAAATTCATATCTAACTTTCAATTGAGCGCACACACATACATCCACACATCACACAATCACACCTTCATATCTTCATATCCGGCAATGCAACCCTTCACTTACCGTTGAATTCTGTGGCGCTTATCACCCCTACGCCAAGGTGCCGAGGCGCAACCTCCCACCCTTCACAAGATCTCAATACTTCTAACCCCTAATCAAGCCTCCACTAGATGAGTTGCCAAAAACACAGATAGCTTTTCTTTTGAATGGGCACGATTCTCTGTCACACAAACCATACGTAGACATCACTTTCTCGACGAGATCCACGCACATGGTTGTGCCGAGAACGATACCAACACAAAGAAAACGTTTGAAAATATGATGAAAATACTTTAAAATCCATTTGCACACATATCACAAATAAACACTTTTTCATAAAATAATCAGTAGGGACTAGTTCTTCAAAACCAATCCTACGAGCACGACACGAACTCTAACAAGGATTGAATAGAAATTGTGCAAGTCGTAAACGACTTACCTCTAGACTTGGACTCCAACTGCACAAATGGAACACGACTTGACGAATAATTTCCTAAACAACAATACAAGATTTTATAAGTGGAAAGATAACATAGGCTTAAAAAGCACAATAAAGGTTTAGACTCGGAATCACTCCAGCCCTCAAGGTAAATACCCGACAACACAAAATCACACACCTCTCATCCATGGCCAAACCACCAACCATGCTACTCGGCCTCCAAAACAACCCTATGACATCCCATCAACGCCACCACCAACCAACCACATGTTTACCCACACAACATCAATTTCAACACCCTTCTCACCCAAAAATCCGCCAAAACGCCATTTAAGTTCGCCCAACAAAATCTGGCCACAAATCAACCACTTAACCTAGTCTCCTATACCCACACAACATCATTCCACTAAACCTAGTCTCATATCAAAGTATCTCGGCTTGGGTATGGCTTAATGTTTGCAATATGGGGTAGTCCAAGGTTTCTATGTTTCTAGGTTTCTAGTTCCTATCTTTTAATTTCTATCTTTTAGTCAAACTTTCTCTATAAATACTTTGATATGTAATTCTTTTATGTTGACATCTAAATTAATTCATGTTTGAGTTCATAAAGGCGAGATCCTCCTCCTCCCTTGGATTGGGCATCAACAATATTTCTAACTTTTCCACCTTGTTTGTTCGTGATCTCTAAGCTGCACCTCCGACCCTAGACTCATCCCTTTGATTCTACCAATCGGTCGAGCCTAGTCTCGAGGTTCTGGATTCGACCTCTCCAACCGACATCTAATCCTGAGTTGCCAACACCCTCGTGTCTAGCCCTAAGTGTCTAAGACCGAGTCCATAGTTCGACACATCTCTTTGTGTTGAACCTCGCATCATAGCTTTCGTGTAAGACATCTAGAGTTTCTGCCTTTAGGATTCCACATTGGCTAAGACTTGAAGTGTGAAACCATATGGATTTACTTTTAGAAATTGGAGTTCCTCTCCTGCAACCTCCCACCTTGTGGCGTGATAACATTAGCGCCACTTATCTCACCGTAAATCTTGTTCCCCACCACAAAATTAAGTACCTTGGGCTAGAATACCACTTTGTTCATGAACTAGTCAAGATCAAATCACTACAAGTGGCTTTTATCTCGTCCAAGGATCAAATGGATGACGCCCTTACAAATCCTCTACTTACAGCCCACTTTCTGCTCATGCGATCAAAACTCAAGTTTACACCAATTGGGATTGAGTGATGATAATAGAATATAGATGTAAAATATCCTATTAAATTTCTCAGCATTCGAGAATACTCCTTGTATAGGACATGTATCTCTAGGAAAAGCCTCGTGGTCTACTAAAAATATATGCCTTTAGAAAGGTCAGAAGTGATCCGAGCTGTAATTGTACGTACTCGCAAAGAACTCAAATGCGACAACGATATGATAATACGATATGATGACAATGTTGCGGTTATTATTGATCAAAAAGGAAATCCAAAAGGAACTCGCGTTTTTGGTGCAATCGCCCCAGAATTGCGACAATTAAACTTTACAAAAATCGTTTCATTAGCTCCCGAGGTATTATAAACCACCAGATATAGTAGGCTATTTGAATGAAATCGATTAGTAGATTATGTATCACGTATATACCTTTCCTTTTTACATTTACAAAAAAAAAGAATAAACGAAGAAAAGCATGTTGATTATATAAAAATTCGGAGCACTACAAAATTTAGGGCATCATGAGTAGGGACACCATTTCCGATATAATAACCTCGATACGAAATGCTGACATGAATCGAAAGGGAACGGTTCGAATAACGAAAGGAATGAAATCAAGGGAAATACAAACCATTTTCTCCTTCCAGAGTTGTCCCACTAGACTAAAATTTTAACAGCCTTGTGCATGTTTGTTCTCATATGTGCGAGTGATGAGGTATTTTTCGTTGGTCGTTATACCTATCAAAGAATCCTTAGCTTTACCAAACTCAGTAGAGCGGTAAGTAAGGGTCGATCCCACAGAGACTCTTGTATTTGTGTTATTACTTGTATGCCAAGTAACCTAAAGGGGGGTTTTTAGAATGATTATCTAAACTAATATGCAAGAATAAAACTAACTATGAATGCAAAAGATGATTTGAATATATGAGAGACAAACGTGTTCAACTAGTTAGATCCATCATGATATTGGTTCGTTGATCATCGATTCTCCTGATTCTCTTCTCACTTGAATAATCTATTGTGGATAATGACCCTACTAAGGATTAAGATCCGAACTTCATTTATAGTTGATAGAACAACCAGTCTACCAACCCTAATTAAATAACAACCTAGAAGACCTTCTAGATTCAATTAAATAACAGCATGACGATTCAAGTTATCAATAGAAACAAACACTTAGAGCAACCAGACATCTAAGTGACTTGTGAACTTATTCCCTACTTTAATCAACTTGTCCGACCGGTACTAAATTAATTAAAGTCTACTCTTGATCTAATTAACTCCAACCGGTAATTAATCAGATTCAGTTGTAAATCAACCTAGAAATTCTATTAGGTAGCTAATCTAACAAAACCCTAGAATAATTCTGATTCAATTAAGCACATGGAATAAACTCTATTCAAGTTTGTTGAGAATCAATCAAACCTCACAACTACATACAAATCATGACTTCAAATAACTAGCCAAACACTAGAGAAATTAGCAATTCATAATTGAAATAAAATCAAACTTACAAAGGTTTCAAAGTCTGCCTCCAAAGAGAAAAACCCTAGCCTCCAAAGTTGATCAGAAGTTATCAAAAATAAAACTAACATAAAGTATTTATATGCTCCTAAAAATATCCTCAAACATTATATCTTAAACCTCATACTCGGATAACACAAGCCCAAAAACCAACATGCCAAAGCCCAAAACCAATCTCGGCCCAAAACACGCGTCCGCTAAAACTCCCAAATGCGCGGCTTTGTTCCCGAAATGCGCGGCCGCGCTTTGTTGTCATCCCGCGCACTTGGCCACCAGTCAAGAATGCGCGGCTTCGGTTGCTCGGGATCAGCCCGAGCACTTGACTTGGCTTCTTTGGCTTGTCTTCCTTGTCTTGACTCTTCTCCTAGCATGTCCTAGCTTCCTTAGCTCCTTTGCCTCGTCCATCACCACCATGATCCATCTGTACTCGCCCCGCTGTTGCTCCTGAACCTAAAAACTTGTAAAACCGAGCAAACCAGCGCATAATACTCGATAACACAAAAACCTAAAAACTACATAAAAACTAACCAAAAACTAACTAAAACATATATAAAACATGCATCTTAACTACTCCTATATGCAAGCTATCAGCAAGATTTGAAATTTATCGACCTACAAACTTTAATACCCAACAAGTATTCAAACTGAGAATTCTTAACTAGTGCCCATAACGTATAATCTCCGCTAGGGATGCACAAAAAATCCGTGGAGACGGGGATCCGCGGGGACCAGCCCCTAATGGGGCGGGGATTTCCCGACTTGATGGGGAACGGGGCGGGGATGTGGATCAGTTTTGTATCCCCGATTTAAAATGGGGCGGAGACGGGGAATGTACTATCCGTCCCGAATCCCCGCTATATATACCCGTTAAGTTTTTTTTGTTTTTTTTAATTGATAAAATATAGAATTAAAATAGATTTTAGATATAATTGTAGTTTTTAATTTAAAAGTTTATATACATGTACAAATTATGTAATGAAATTTAAAATTTATGTTATAAAATTTGATATTTGTAAAAAAATTTAAAGTTTAAAATATTTTTATAATAAACGAGGCCTCGTTAACAACCCGATACTCGACGGGATTCCCCGCCCCGCCCCCATGTGCATCCCTAATCTCCGCGCTATATAAACATTAGATTTAGGAGATGGAGTTTCAAGCATGCAAAAGTCCGGCTAGTGCCCTTACTTGTAAATTTTCATTAGTTTATAACTAAATTAGTATGTTTTCTAATGAAAAAAATATATTTTTGTATTTAATTAAATGAAAACAAAATTTTAGTTTAATAAAAATTAAAATAAATCATATAAAATATTATATATATTTCAAGTAGATTGTGTGTTGTATAACTTAAAATTTTTAAGATTAAATAAATATTACAGTATTTACATTAAAATAAATATATTAAATAATTAAAAAAATTCATGTAGGTTTTATGTAATAATTTTAATTCTTTTTAAAAAAACTAATAGAACTTTCTTTATGGTACTCTCAAGTCTCAAGTTACATTAAAATTTTAATTTATGTTAACTTTTAAAAAATTGTCAAAATTACTATATAAAATCTACATGGAAAATGTTAATCTTGCAATATATTTATTTTAATATAAATATTATAATATTTTTGGTTTTAACTTAAAATTTTTGAATTATACAACATAAAATCTACTTGGTAAGTATTTATATAAAATACAAATTTTATTTTAATATATTTGTATGATTTATTTTCATTGTTGTTAAATTAAAATTGTGTTTTAATTTAATTAAATATAAAAATATTTTTTTCATTAGAAAACATACTAATTTAGTTATAAACTAACGAAAATTTACTTGTAAGGGCACCAGCCGGACTTTTGCAAAAGTTCAGGGGTACCACTCAGAATAAGTTTTTTTTTAGGACACCACTCGGAAAAGCCAAAAAGTCGAGGGTACCAACCGGAATTTTCCTAATAATAAAATGAAACCTTTTTGTATTCTCTTATTAAAGATCCAATACAATGAATAATATATAGGCCTAACGGGCTTGCACAATAATCGATTTGAAACAACTTACAACAAAAAATAATTAGCCTTAACCAGCTTGCACAACACTCGATTTGATACGACAACTAAATTCTTTATTTCTGTTGTTCGTCTCAAATGAACCTCTTTTCCATTTCAAGCCGATTCAGAGTTTCTTTTCCATGATTTGGAGTTGATATTGATAGAGTTTGAGTTGTGTCTAGTCGAGGAAACTTGTGGTTCTTAAGATCCCTCATTTAGGTGTGGGCAACATCACGGTGATCTTTTGTGGACTCTCTAGATAGAAATGACTTATTTCCATGTGATCCTTTGTAGACTCTCTAGATAGAAATGACTTATTTCCATGTGCACCAGCGGTACTACTTTCAATAGGGCTTAGCTCATCCCTCCATGTTTTGTTGGCCTAAGAGTTGTGAATGGATTTTATCATTATTTGAAGATGGTAAGAGCAAGATATACATTTCCCACTGATAGCTATAAAGTAAAATAGCAAACGATGCAGCAATTGATGAAAATCACCAATTAATCTGATTACATGCAATTCTGCCGGACCATGTTATATTTGTTAACATTCAAATTAAATCGTCCGTCGAGTATATTTTGTTCTTCTGGAAAATAATCCTCAGAATTCTGAGACTTATTGAAAATCAATGAGTATTTTGTAAGTTTTTTAATGTTTAAAAAATAATAATTTAATGGCTACCACGCTCAATTGGCGAAAGCTGGAACTTCCTAACTGCGATCTAACATCTACAAATTTCGCAAAACAAACTCTAATTGCTCATCTACCAAAATTTCCAACACCATCCTTTCTCAGTTCATAGGTGGTGTGCAAACTTACACCATAAGATCTCTCACTCAAGCTCAAAATAATATGAAGAATTCCTAAACTTGTGTAAACTTTCAACATTTTTTTCAAAAAAGAAAGATGAAGATATTTTGCACCTAGAAGAATATTTGTACTTCTTTTTCAGTCATCTCCATTACATGATCTCGTGCATCCGAAAGAGCTGTCTGCAATATCATCAACAAACCCATTAGAGACAATTGACTAATTTTTGTACTAGGTCCTGATTTGCCATGTATGCAGACTTTACCTGCCCGAGTTTTGTGATGAAGTTGCTTGTGAGATTTATAGATGTGATTGCCACATCGTCATTAGCCTTTAGAGCCTGTGCAATTGAAAACGCTCCTCGGTCCTGCCAAGAGATTTTCCTAGTTAGGCTAACCAATCATATATCGAGTTCTGACAAGTGAAGTTATTCAGCTGGGAATTCGTACCCTAATTTCATTGAAAGCTAAATCAAGTGATGTAAGAGCCTCATTGACCAATTTTAAGCTCTGGGCTAGTAAGACTGCACCCTGCATTTAAATGACAAACAACAATAATACAGAATTAGACCCTAAACCGAGGCTAAACAAACTAGAGCAACAAAAAAAATGAAGTAAACCAGAAACAAACATCATCCATAAGCATATTTGCTCGTAGGTCAAGTGTTGAAATTGTATTATTGTACTTCAAGACCTCAGCAATGTACTCGGCCCCCTTTTGTCCAATCTGCAAAGATGAGAAGGCCATAGTTATAACGGCATTTCTATCCAATGCCCTTAGGATAAAAATCCAGATTTCAAACTGTTGTCCTAAATTAGAAAAAGATAAAATCCTATAAAATATTTTTCTTAAATCCTTAATTAATAATTCTAGAGAATCTTTTCTAAATTTTATTTATCATCCCATGCCCTTACTCTGACAAATATAATGATCTTTGGAAGCTTGAAGAAATCAAATGTATCTCATTTACCTGACACCAACCAAGCTTTAACTCCTTTACATTGCCATTAAATTTCAGAACTTCACATAAAACCTTGGCTCCATCAGGTCCAATGGGATTATAACCAAGGTCCAACTGCATTTTCAATGAATCAGTTAAAAAAATTGTGGGTTTGTCCAGGTATGATAAAAGAGGGGAAATTTTACCGTTGTGATGATCTTGTTTTCCTTTAAGACCTCAGCTATGCAACTCATACCCTTGGCATGGATGTTATTTCCACCCTGACAAAATATACAATAGACCGACTCATCTGTAACTGAATAGGAGAAGATATGATTCTTCACATAATGCAAGAAATATCCGTTTCTCACCAAGTCTAAGGATGTAATTCTGCGGTTTTCTTTCAGTGCATCAGCAATTTTCTCAGCACCCTAGCAAATCAGACATACAGCTTTAAAAGGTAATATCTATGCACACAAAGTAAAATAATTATAAGATTACATAGTGGAGACTAAATTGTTCATTCTGACTCATATGAACAAACAGACATTAAGTAACAAACAAAATCAGTGCTTCGATTGGAAATGAAGGATACCTCGTCTCCAATGTCATTCATGTAAAGATTCAAATACAATAAGGTCTTGGATTTCCTCACAAAATCGGCAATATGAGAAGCTCCTTCAATACCAATTTCGTTATTACTGAGGTCCAAAAGTGTTACTTTCACTGAAAGAAATCAATACACTAATCAACTACAGTGATGTACAAGTCAGCTAAAGAGAGTGAAAATTACATTTTTAAACCTTTGCGTGCGGACAAGCCTTCCATGAGAGCACGGACACCTTCATTTCCCATGCTATTTCCAGACAAGTGCAGTTCCTGTAATAGTTGTATTATAGTAATAAGCATCTAGAAAGAACGATTAGAAAAGATAAAGGGTTTTTCTTGATACAGAGAAAGGCAAACGCAAGATACCCTTAGGGACTTGTGTCCCTCAATGCCCTTAGCCAAAGCAGCAGTGCCCAGAGGACCACCGTAATTGCCTCTATTACCATGGAAAAAGAAAGCAAGAGGATAAAAGTCAAATGAAAGAGCAATATGCTAATAAGCACAATAATACAATCAAATCAATGAAGCAAACACTTGATGAAGTTGGAGATCTTGCAGAATAGATAAAGGGATCAGAACTTGCTTCAAACTCACTTAAGGTGTAAAGCTTCAATAGTATTGTTCTCCTGGAGCGCTCCAGCTAGACCAGCAAATCCCTGCCTCCATAATCAAAGACCCCAAAAAAGAGGGAAAAAAGAGGTTCTCAAGCTTCTATCTGAAATTAAGCTATGCTAAATAAAAGAGGACTGATGTGACAGGCATACAGAATAGTCTATCATATTGTTGTTCAGCTCCAAAATTCGCAATGTTGAGTTTTTCTTTAATAAGTCTGCGATAGCCTTTGCACCCTGCATAATGAATTGAGCATTGCTCTTGTGTTAAGAGTATACACAATTAAAATCCTCTATCCTTCATTTGAAACAGGGGAAAGAAAATAGAGATATTCTTCTTTGAAAAACAAACTAACCTCATCTCCAATGTTAGCGCTGTTCAACTGAAGTCTTTCGATAGCAGAATTCTCTACTAGTATATCACACAAGCACTAAAATCAAGAAATGAAAAATGACGAATGAGTGAGTGTGATTGTGTAAGAGAAGACAATATTTTGCAGCAGTCGGAGGCTTCAATAATGCCTGCTTACAGGGGCCAATGCCAATGGATTGAGAAAAGAAATTGAAATAATTAGAAATTAATAAATATAAACGATTGCACTTCTACTTCTTCCCTCAGCTACCCTGTACACTAGTAAATGAGACACAAGTTGTCAGCAGGATTTACAATAACTATCGCATTTTGCATCTTATCTACAAAGTTCAAAAGATCATCAGAGCTTCTTTGTGTGTATCTAATTAGTGTCTGCAGATTTTCATTTCTTGAAACATGTCTCATCAAGAATCTACCATCATACATCTGAGATATTGTGAATGCCACTTGATGAAACATGTAATACATTGATCTGAAAAATAGAACATCATTGACCCAGTGAGGCTCCGCTACAGCGGAATCTGGGGGGTCAAGATGGGATACCTCTGCCCAAAGGAAAGGGGGGTACGCCCGATTGACCCGAGAAAAACTGAAATTCAGCTATGTGACAATAATAACTGAATTTAGTTAGAATGCACCAAAATTGATATAGGGACTAAATCCATCTCAAAGGCAGTGTATAAAAGCCAATGAGCATGAGGATGTGCCCGAATGATCTGACACACAGAAGTTGTTAGATAATCTAATTGGTCTAATGGAGATAGATAAGGCAGTCAAAGTGACATTATTAGTAAAAGCCAGCAAGTTAACCTTTGCTCCTTCATCCCCAACAATGTTTCCAGAAAGATTCAAACTCTTCAACGCAATATTTGATTGAAGAATTCCATCAAATACTTTTATTCCAGCTGATGTTATTCCATTTCCAGAAAAATCTACTTCCTGTGCAACCTGAATACATATGTTTCATGTTAAAGCTCGTCAAGGTTATTTATCTACTGCAACAGAATAATTGAAAAGGGAAACCACCCATCCTCAAAACAGAAAGAATGCATTTTAGAATTGTATACATATGCATGTAACTATATAAGTTGATATGGTCTCTCACCCAACACATACTCTTGCAATTGCAAAGGAAGCAAATTTAACACTGACCTGATTATATGCCAAACTCTCAGCAAGAAAGAACAAGCCTTCATCACCAAAGTTCCTACCTGGCAATACACAAAACTGAAACATGATCTTTTTTATCCACAAGACTATCTAATAAAAGTCCATCAGAAGTGAAGTGAACATAAGCAATCAAGTAAAAGAAAGCTTTGACCAAGAAATAGAAGCATGTGATCCAAAGGCAAAAAACCTAGAAGCAATAGTAAGATCTAACAAAAAAATTGCCACAATGCAAATCCAAAATCATACCGAACAGAGTAATGTCTACTACTTAAGAATAAAACTTTAAGACTGGGAACCAATTTATAGATAGTTACATAAGAATTAAGAGTTAGTCACCCACTCCCATAATCCATTTTCCTTTTGGACAATTCCCTTCAACTAGCCGTGTTAATTGTAAATAACATAATACAATATTACAATATTGTGGGGATACTGGTTTATTACAACATTTCTTATTCATATTAATAAGACACATTTGTAGCAATAAAATACTATTGTTCTATCCCCAAGTGTAAACGGTTTATTACAAAGATCTATGATCTATCTTCTATATAAGCTTCTCTATAAAGGGCCTGAAATAAACTGTTTATGTATCATTAGGAAGTGCATATACATAAACACAGCGGCAAAAAAGGGATCACTTCAGAAGATCGTACCTGACATATCAACACTACTATATGCTCTGAGTTCTTTTGCAAACTCATTGAGCTTCTTCTTTGAATCGCCATCTATGTTCCCACCAAGATCCTTAATCAGGTTTGTGCCCGAGCCAAACGACCACTTCAGCCCTGGTGCAGAAGCAGGTTTGTTTTCCGTTGATATTGATACTTTGTTTGTCCCCTTTGGTGAAAGAAGTTTACCCACCAACTTCCATATAACTGTAAGCTGAAACTTAAATTAGTGAAAGTATTCCAAAATGTTCATCAATACTGATAGCAACACAAGTTTCAGCCAAGCCAATGAAGAAAATGGCAAAAAATCACTAGTACATAATCAGTCAGAGCTGAAATCAAATTCTAGCACCGAAATTCGACTACACAAAACCAGAACTAGAACCGTAATCATTCCCCCCCCCCCCCCCCCCCCTTTATTCTTAAGAGCTCCCAATCCACAAAAATCAAACATATCACCATCAAAACTCTACTCTACACAATTCACTGAACGAGAAAGAGATTGAGAGAGTTGTATACCAAAAGATGCCGCAACTAACAGTCCAGCAGGCAAAACAAACGATGCAATCTGCTTAATAGGGGCAATGGGCAATGCCGTTTCACCCTGAGACTGTCTATAAACCTTGCGCCTAGCCTGCGAACGCTCGCCGGAATTATTGGCAGCCGCCCTAACAACAAGACCTTCGAGTCTGAAGCATCCTTCGCCGCGTTTTCTAGTAGGAAACAACACAAACCGCTCCCAGCGACCCCGGAAACCGCGCTTCCGAGCTCGGAACCCAATCTGGAGATATAAAAATATGATGAAATCCCGAATTCATCCAAAGTTAGCAACTCTTTTTTTCGGGGTTGCTAGAATCAACAAAATTGATAACATAATAGGGGAATCGATAAGGCTAGAATGCGAGGGAAAGAGAGTACCTGAGGCCCAGAGGAGAGAGAGAGGGTGGAAGAGAACGCGGAAGCCATGTGGATTTTGTTGGATTAAGCAGGCATCCGGAGGGGGTCAGAGTGAACTGTGAATTTGCGAGCGAGCTACGCGGCGGAGACAGCCAAATAGAGCGATTGCGATTTAGCCTCGCCAGTCATTGATCCGGAAGCCGGTTTGATTGAGGCGGAAACTTTTATTTGTCGAAATATTGCAATTAGGGTACTCAAGTTTTAGCGATACTAGAAAAATAGGCCCGTGCATATTTAATCTTATAAAATTTATACGTACCTACTAATATTTAATCTTAAAGTTTTTTAGTAGGGATACAACCGAGAGGCGAGAGGCCGAAAAAAGGGCAGCCGAAACCGACTAAAAAAGGCATAAGAAAAACAATAACACGAAAAGTAAGTACAAGTAGCAAAAGGGGAACTAGAACAAAAAGGATAATGGGAAAGTGAGGGACTAAAGGACAACTCCTTTAGCATTCGGGTCATTAACTGATGTTGCTTCTACCGGGGATGAAGTATCTTCAGCAGCCATGAGCGTCCAAGCGATCTCGCTAATCTTAAAGGTTATGTTTGCGCCATATATGGGATAAAAAATTATTTTAATTTAACATTTTAAGTTCAATAATTTTGATAAGTATTTTGGTAGGAAAAAAAAGCTTACAAAGACAAAAAAAAAACAAAATATTTATCAAAGTGTTATCAAACTTCTAACGTATAAATTCTTATTAATCAAGATAAAATAGAAAGAATTTGGTAAAAGGGCATTTATATCGCCCCTATTTAGGCGCTTGGCCCATATTCTTGTTATTTAGGTAAATGTTAAGTATAAGAACCTATTTTATTTTTTCAGCGATGAAAAATTCTCAATTTGTCGACTCTCTCTCCCGTTCTCTTCCTCTTTCCTCCTCTCGAGTCTCCATTTATGGCTTCTAAAGGTTTTCGGAACCGTTGTCGCTGGAGATGAATCTCAAGGGGGGCGGGATTGGGACGATATGACACCGTTTCTGGTGAAGATTTCTGTGCTCGAGCATCAGAGCGTGAAGCTGCACTGGAAAGGATTGTTCGGTGGGCGACAAATCTAGGCGGGTGAGTGGCGATCGTCGATCCCGTCATTGGCACGCCGAAGATGGAGGTGAGGAAGTTCGGGAAGAGCTACAGCTATTTCTCGATCTAATTTCATATCTTCCTTTCTCCTTCCCGGTCGTCACAAGCGATAACCGACTTGGATGGAGATTTTTGGAATGGACTTCGGCTGTGCACTCAGATCTCTTTGCAATGGAGAATTCTCTGAGAAATCATAGCTGCTTCCATCACCGTCAAGCTTGTTTTGGTCAATTTCTGACCGGTGATGAACACGGATGCTCAAAGATGAGTGTGAGGGCTGTACTAACCGATAAGCTAAGATCCGATCAAAGTTCGAACAAGATAATAGAAGTTTGATTGACAAATGTACTCAATTTCGAGAGCTTAATTACAATTGATTTTTCATACCCCCTACATTCGATTCCCCTATCCTTGTTATACTGTCACCAGTCAAGCCTCCACCGTCGTTCCCCACGATCGTCGTGGCTTTCCCCACGTTTCTCCCCCACTCTACCGTCGATTCTTTTCTCGTTCTCCAACTGCTCACCTCTTTTTGGAGACGTTTGAGCTGGACCCGGCTTTTGGGCTTGGACACTTCTTGATGGGCCGCAGAGGGGATGGTCTTGCGATTCTTGGGCCCAACAATAGGCCCAAAAGATCTCGTGAAATTTTTGAATTTTCAGGATCTTTTCTCTGGTAATCATCCGCGATTTTTGCTATCCTAGATTTGCCATGTGTAGCGCCGAGATCTCATGGCGTGTTCTGAGGCTGCAGTTGAGGAGACGGGCCTCTGCTATATTTACTACACCTATGTGGTTAAACATCATTCACCGTCTCCGCATTGAACTCTCCCGAGGTACGAAAGTAAAAACCCTTTCTTCTTCCTTTCGCTTTCTTGTAATTCCTTCTGTTTCTCTTAATGGCAAGAACTCGAGTGGTCTCCAAGCATGGCTTCCAGCCGTTAGGAATCCTTCAGGAGTGTGACAAGGTCGCTAATACCATGACCCCTAAGTGAGATGAACTACATTCTCCTTGAGGGAGGTTTTCCTGGGGGGTTGTGGCGTTGTGCCCGGAGGAAGAGCGCTCAGACTGGGTCCGCTCCGGCTGGGCCTGCTTTATCAAATTCCCCTTTTCTGTATCTTGTAACTTTCCCTTTCCTTCGTTGGTCTAAGAGTTCTTGGCCCGTTTCAAGCTTTCCCCTGCACAATTACTCCCTTCCACTTGGAAGATTCTGTTCTAGGCGAGTCAAATGGTTGAGGCCGCCGGCGTAGATCTTACGGTCCCAGACTTGCTCCAAGCCTATCGTCTAACAACAGTAAGGCGGAAAGTTTTATCTTGCAGTCCCGGACCGCGCGGCGGCCGCTCGTCTTGAACGCCAAAGTTAACTGGAAGAATTGGGCTAGTCGATTTTTCTTTGTTGAAATTGCCTCTTTGAACCCTGAATGTCGTTTGTTTCTAAATGACAAGTGGAATCCTGCTAGTAAGATCCTGGCTTTTCTTCTGTTTTGACTCCCGGAGTGATTTAATGCCTATTCATCCTCGTTTCTCTTTGTTTGTAGGTATCCCAAACAATGTCGAGCCGCGGAGCCAATCAGAGAAAGTGCTGTCGAAGCTCTTCAAACTCACTTCAGTGCAGAGAACATTTGGAGCCTCCCTTGTTGATCCTTCGGAAGAGCTCTCGGAAAGAGAAGATAGTGCGACTCCTGTAGATTCCGAGGAGTCCAGCGGAAAAGACGACCTCACTCTCGTCAAGATGTCATCGGTCCCTGCCTCAACTGTTGTGTCTGGGCCTTTTGTTGGTAAGCGTGGCTCCAATGCAGTTTCTATCAGTGATTCTTATTGTGTTTATTCCTCTAACTTGCTCATTTTGCTGTATTCAGAAACCCGTGCTAGAAAGTCAGGCTCAGCTTTCTCAGCTTCAGATCTGATTCTTAGGAAGACACGATCCAACGACTCAAAGCCCCCTGCTGCCCCGATGGTCAAAAAGGAATCGACCGATGCTCCCAAATCCTCTCGCAAATGTCAAGCGTCAAGCGACAGTGATCCCCCCGAGCTCCGAGACGATGCCTCCTCAAACTGGCAGTCTCTTCAACGGTACTGCGATCCCAACTTTAAGAAGCGTCATGCTTCTGCCTCTGCTCGTACCATGGCCGCTGAGGTAGGTTCTGGAGCTTGGAAGGTAAGGGGTTTTCTGGTTTGGCTGGTTAATTTCCTTTTCCCTTGTCTCCATGAGCCTTATACTGACATCTGACGGGTCGGTTGTGTGCAGCTCTTCCAGGAAATTGGCATGATCATTGACGAGATGGGCGAGGAGATAACTGAGCAGGAGCGAAGGAAGCAAGAGATTGCCAAGTAACGTGAGGATGTGGCAAAGGCCCGTGAGCAAGCTACTGCTCGTGCGAAGGCCTTGGTTGCTAAGGAGGAAGCTGCTAGGGCGCGGGTTGCAGAGCTTGAGCGAGAGATTTCTGTTCTGGAAGCGAAGGTCAAAGAACTTGAGGCGAAAACCGTTGAGCCGGATCCGGTTGGGAAAGAAGAGGTGGAGGACATAGGGGCGTTCTACATCATGCTGGAACGGCTGGAGACTATTAGGGAATTCGAGGCTAGGGGTCTTACCGTCGAGGATGCTGATAAGTTTAATGCAATGTTTCTGAGTACCTTCCTTGGCGGTGTTCCCCTAGCTCGAGTTGCTGCTCTGATGGGTGATGTAGGTTCCCATGTGACTCCGAGGGAGCGTGAAGATCAGGATGGCGATGTGGGGACGCTGGATGGTGAGCAGGTGGAAGAGGATGGGGCTCCGACCAATCATGCATGACTTCTTTTTAAATGATCAAGGATTCTGGCGGCTTCGGCCGTTTGTAAAAAATTTTAAGTTTTATCTTTTGTGGTTGGTTTCTGAAGACAAGGAGTACCTTTGGGTCGTGCCGTTTATCGGGCGGTCTTTAGGCTTTTGGATGGTGGTGAGCCCACATATACTTTGTTTTCGAATTTTTCCCTTCGTCAAGGGGCGGGGGTTTTACCGCTTGCTTTGGTTTATTTGCCTCTTGCTTTGCTATTGCTTTTATTTTTTCTTTTTTGTCTCTGTTGGTGTCTTTTGCAGGTGTCTGTATTGCGTGACGGTCGTCGGCGGAGCACCCCTGCAGAAGTATGTTTGTTAGTCGAAAGAGATGCATAGCTATGGCTCGGAGGGCAAGGAAAACTCTAGCCGGCATTGCGGGTGACTCGAGGAATGTCCTTAAGCCCTTGTCGGCTTGGGAGATTACCTACCTTGGAGGCGCGCAATGGACGGTACCCGTCGACTTTCTACAGTGCCTTGACGTTGTCCGTCGTAGATCTGGCGCTTGCCGGTGGAGCTGGGGACGTGGGGAGCGGATCCTCGATGCCAGATAGTGAGCTTCTAGGGAATATCCTCCCTCTTGTACTTATGCCGGCGATGTTGCTGGATAGCAGGCGTCTAGTAGATACTTTCCTGTACCCTGTAATCGTTTGTAAAAAACTTTGTCTCATAATGGATTTGGCTTTTCGTATGTTATCTTTTTCCATTCTGGATGTTCATACCATTTTTTCTTTATTTGGTACCCTGAAGCTCTCCTTTTCTGTGTCTGTCGGGGATTGCTTCTTGGAAATTTCATTCTAAAGAAATTGCAATCTAAACGATTTTAATTTTTGTGTTATCTGAACTTGACTCAAAGAAATGCATACCATGCGTTATGTCTTACTGTTGCTTATTCCGGTCGTTTCTGGCGACCATGCGTGTCCTTAGAAGTGGTACCTCCTTAAGTGTGTAGCGTTCTAGCTACGCGGCACTGATTTTCTGTCTCGGGATTCTAAGCGGTATGCACCCTGGCCTATAATGCTGACTATCTTGTAAGGCCCATCCCAGGCAGGAGCTAGCTTGCCAGCGTTCACCTCGATGGTGTTCTGGAACACTTTTCGGAGGACCCAATCGTCGATGTTGAAGGCCCTGACTCGTACGTTCTTGTTGTAACTGCGGGCCACTTGTTGCTGGTGTCGGGCCAAACGCAATCGTGCTCTCTCCTTGAGTTCCTCCGTGGTGTCAAGATCGGCGGCCAGCTCGGTGGAGTTCTGGTCTGGTGTCTGCAGCCCGTACCGTGCAGTAGGTACAGTTACCTCGGCCGGGATAACTACCTCACATCCGTAAACCATGGAGAATGGCGACTATCCAGTGGCGGCTTTCGGAGTAGTCCTATCTGCCCACAAGACGTAAGGTAGCTCGTCGGCCCACCGCCCCTTAGCCTTGACCAACCGCTTCTTGAGATTGTTAATGATAACCTTGTTGCTAGATTTCGCTTGTCCGTTGGCCTGTGGATAGCGAGGAGTTGAAGTCACCAAGTCAATGTTCCACTGCTAGCAATAGTCTCGCGTCTTCTTGCCGATGAACTGCGACCCGTTGTCACAGACGATCTCCGAAGGTATCCGGAAGCGCAGGTGATATGCTTTTTAATGAACGCGATGACATGTTGCTCTTTTATCACTTTGTATGCTTCTGCTTCAATCCACTAAAAAAAGTAGTCGGTGACCGCTAGGAAGAATACCCGTTGTCCAGAAGACAGCGGTAACTTTCCTACGATGTCCATCCCCCATCTCATGAAAGGCCACGGGGTCAATGTGGGGTGCAACGGCTCCGTCGGCTAGTGGGAAGTTGGGGCGTGCTTCTGGCAGGCCTCTCACTTTCGAGAGTATTTTGTTGCATCTTGGCGCATGGTGGGCCAGTAGTATCCGAGATTGAGGGCTTTGTTAGAGAGGTTGCGGCCTCCTGAATGATTTCCACAATCGCCCTCGTGTAACTCCCGGAGGATTTCTTGCACTTCCTCCTTCGACACGCAGCGAAGCGAAGCTCCCGTGGCGGATTGTTTGAACAGGACCCCGTCTTTGACGCTGTAATGAGCGGCTCTCATCCTGAGTGCCCTTGCTTCTGGTTTCTCTGCTAGCAATTGTCCATGTTCAAGCCATCGCAGGTATGGTTGAGTCCAGCATTCCCCTTCTGGAGGGGCACTGGGAACCTTTGCTTCTGGGTTCTCGCTATCAAGGATCTCTTGCTAAGCGTGCACTTCCTCAGTTCTGGCTGGTAACGAGCCGACTTGCACTGCTTTCCCTGAAGGGTCGGCTTCTCTTGCAATTGTTGGGGACAGTACATGCACCAATGGAATTGAAGGGAACTCTTCTAGATCTATGGCGGATGCTAGGTTGGCTAACGCGTCAGCCTGTGCATTCTCTTCTCTGGGGACCTGTTGGATGGTGAAAGTCTCGAACTCATGCATGATTTCCTTGACCTTCTCTGAATATGCAACCATTCTGTCATCTCTAGCGGCGAAGGTCCCCAGGATCTGATTTACAATTAACAACGAATCGCACCTCACTTCCAACTCTTTGATGGCCAAATCCCGGGCGACCGTCAGCCCCAAAATTAGCGCTTCGTATTCCGATTCGTTGTTGGTGGCTTCGAAAGCACACCGTACTGTCTGTGCTAACCTCTCCCCCTGGGCGATTTCAGCACTACACCAATCCTGACTCCGCGGTCGTTGGAAGCCCCATCTGTATGCAAGGTCCAAATCCCAGAGGGGATGGTCAATTTGTGACAGGTGATGAACACGGATGATCAACGATGAGTGTGAGGGCTGTACTAACCGATAAGCTTAGATCCGATCAAAGTTCGAACAAGATAATAGAAGTTTGATTGACAAATGTACTCAATTTCAAGAGCTTAATTACAACTGATTTTTCATACCCCCTACATTCGATTCCCCTATCCTTGTTATATTGTCACCAATCAAGCCTCCACCGTCGTTCCCCACGATCATCGTGGCTTTCCCCATGTTTCTCCCCATTCTTCCGTTAGTTCTTTTCTCGTTCTCCAACTGCTCACCTCTTTTTGGAGACGTTTGAGCTGGACCGGGCTTTTGGGCTTGGACTCTTCTTGATGGGCCGCATAGGGGATGGTCTTGCGATTCTTGGGCCCAACAAAGCTTCCCATGTCTCTTTCTCTATCTATAAACCCTAATCTATGAATCGGCTACTATTCATAGATAGATTGGCCAAGAATTTAATACATTTAATGCATTGGGTCCTGCATCCTTGTTGTGCTTATATGTTGATTATGTGCGATATTCAGAGGCTACAAATCTACTTATTGAATACATGGAGGCATATAGATCTGCAATAAGTTGGTCCATATTTCTGATTATTGTGCTTGATTACATGAAGCTTGTGGAGTTTAATTTCCTGGAGGTGAAGCTTGTTAAATTGTAATGCAAATGCAATTGTGTTCTCACTGCACATGCATGTGTCTGTCTATTAACTTGGTATTTCTATGTATTATCTCCATATTTCCATATTTACAGATTCTAGGTATACATTTTTGTCACATATTTTGACTATATACCGTGTATTGTTTGAATATGGCAGTATTTCTAGCCTAGTTTTTGTATATGTAGCCTAGATGAATACGGTAGGGAAAAAGCCACATCCGAATGTTTAAATATGTAGATTGCAAGTTGAACTTTGTCGACCCTGTCAACAGATCTCGGTTCTTTTTTTTCGGTTTTGTTTTTATGGGATCACTGCAGGCTCGATACCGACCCTCCGGGCCTCAGTACCGACCCTCTCTAAGAACCCATTTTGCTTTTGATTTCGTTTTTGTGTTTGTTTTTGTTTTTGCTTACAGTGTATGCCAACTAAAGGACGCCGATTTGTCTCTAATCCAGTAGTAGACTTTGAACCCGAGCGATTCGTCCACCGCAGATTACGAGAAATCAAAGAAATGGCGACCACTAAAGAGATGGCTCAACAGATGGGTTCTCTCCAGAGGCAGATGGAAGCATTATAAGCCGACCAGACGCAGCAGCTGCTAAGGCTGAACGTGAACGAGAGCACACTGCCTGTCTGCATGAGCAGTTGAATTCCTATCCAAGGAATGCTAAGCAGTACATGCATCCAGAACTAAGGGTGCCAGAGTCCGCTATTGAACTTCCTAAAATAGAGAAGACCTTTGAGATCAAACCTCAATTCATATCCTTGATCAAAAGGGCATAGTTTGAGGGAAAACCCACTGAGTGCCCAATAGAACAAATCAGAAATTTCCTTGATTTATGTGACACTATTGCTGCTAACGGTGTCTCTTTAGAATATGTTCTGTTGAAAGCTTTCAAGTGGTCTCTTATAGGAAAGGCCTTGAGCTGGTTAGACATCCTACCTCCCAAGTTAATAAAGAAGTGGGAAACTCTGCATGACTTGTTCATGACAAAGTTCTTCCCACCTGCCAAGACTACGGAGCTAAGGAAACGCATCACCTCCTACCACCAGCTGCCTAATGAGACCTTTGTGGAGACATGGGAGAGGTTCAAGGAGATGCTTAGACAGTGCCCTACTCATGGGCAACCACAATATGTACTCTAAGAAATCTTCTTCCAAGGGATCAATGCTGAGACGAAGAACCGCATCAACCTGCACAATGCTTGCAGTTTCATAGAGATGGATCCCGATGAGGCGTGGGCATTGCTTGACAAATTGACAAATTATGATGCAATGTATGGCGCACAGCAAGCCTAGCAACCTCAAAGGCGGCTCTATAATCCAAACAAGGATAAGGTCGACCCTGAAGTGAAGCACCAATTCTTGCAAGACGAGATCAACCGCCTGAAGAAGAAGGCAAGTTATCTTAAATCATCTCCATCTTGTCAAGAATGTGGGTCTCAATCCCATGCTACTTCTGCCTGCACTAACTTGCAACAGGTACGTGCTGGTGAGGCATATGAAGAAGCTAACTATATGAGAGGTCCATATAGGAACCAAGGTAATACTTTTTATGCAGGAAGGAATAACAATCAGCTCACCTGGGGCAACTATGGCCAAGGGAGCCAACCTCCTCAACAAGAACAAAGGGTTCCACCTTATAGGCCTCCAGCCTATCAAGAGTCGTCGTCATGGGTGCAAGGGCTACAAGAGGGCATTAACGGAGTCCACAATAAGATTGATGGAGTCCGCGATGACCTAAAAGGTGTATAGGTACAATTGGGAGAGATCGAAACATGGAGAAAAAGTGTAAATTCCCAACTTGGTAACCTGATAACGCCTAAGTTAGTCATATTTTAGAGTCTAGTTGCATATTAGTTTAGGTCATTTTCATGCATATTTCCCATATTTTATATTTATTTTATTTTATTATGTATTCGGAATCTACACTCGTATTTTAATATTTTTCAGGTATTTTTGGGCTATTTTTGGAAGAGATTTGAAGACTAATTTTCAAAAGTCAAACAAGAAGAATGGTGGTAGAGTAATGATGTTGGGCTTAAGCTGCTTTTGTGAGTTTTGGGCCAATCATGCCCATGTGTAGGCCCATTTGCTCATAAGCAAGGTGGAGACGGAAATTTACGAGCCTAGTGTAATATTGAATTGAAACTGATATGGGCATTTATATTTAAGGAGAGGAGATTAGCATTAGCTGGGTTTTTTATATATTTTTAGTTTTAGTTTTTTTGGTTCGCCGCAAGACAAGAGACGAATTTCACGGTGGAGTTCGGCCGATTTTGATTGAAGTTTATGTGTTTTCATGTTCTAACCCACACTTTGGATTATCTATATTATTCAGACTAAGTTTTCTTAATCTTTATTATATTTGCATAATTCATATTTGTTGATGGCTAGATTATTTATTATGATTAAGTCTTCAATCATGCTTGGCTAAATTCCTAGTTCTAGGGTTTTGGTGATCCATTCAATGCGTATATAATTAAAGTTATGTTCTTTGCGTGAATTGAAATATATTTGATTCAATCCTAGATGTTTTATGCCTTAGTAGCTTTTGTGAATGGGAACTTGTTAAAGTTTGAGACTGAAAGGTAAAAACTTTGATAAGTAGTCAGACAGGGAACTGAGACTGAAAGGTACTTTTTCCTGTTGGAATCCTAGGATTTGAACCTGAGATTTCTTTATTGCGAAAGTGTTTTGATTTCTCTTGTGGATTAATAGTTGTCGTAGAAACCTTAAGTTTGGGTTGAGTTGGCAAGTCGCTAAAGCGGATGTTGATTCAATTTAATCTTAAATTCTAAGTGCTTATTGGTCTAGATTTCAATTGGCAAGTCGCGAAAGTGGATGTTTGTTGGGTTTAGGCACGTTGCTATCGTTCGAAAGGACTTAGTGATTACCTTAGATAACTACCTTCAAATAATTGGAAATTAATTTCAGGCAGAGTATAATTTTATTTATTGAAGCATTGTTGTGGTGATCCTTAACCTTAGACATATCTATCCCATAGTTTTTATCCTCTTTATTTGCTTTATTACTTGTCATCCTAGAATAGATTTCCTATAATTCTTTATATTTGTGGCCTAATTTACTAGTAGGGTTACAATTGGTATTACATTGGTCCTTGTGGGATCGACACTTGAGGTACTACGATTGACCCCGTTCGCTTGCGGGTTAGTTTTGGCTGCATCATAACCTTGCTACACGGATTCCAAGACCTCAAGGTCAACTCCCGGGTTGTCCCGAAGAGAACCCGAGAGGACAAATTGCAGCCATACACTCAGAAGTAGCAAGGAGTTGCCAAATCAAGCCAATCTTATAGATACTGAGCACGGCGATGAAGATAATGCCCTAGTTAAGCCTATTACCAACCCTAGTAGGGTCGATATTGAGGCACAACCACTCGGTACCGAGGCTCCCCAGGTCAAAACCGAGCCCTCCAGACCAGGTAAGTCTTCTGCACCCAACTCTTATCTCGTTACCGACCCCCCCAGGGTCGGTACCGACCCTTCATCTACACCGATCGACCCTCTTGTCAATTCGGTAGGGCCTCGATCCGGGTCTCTCTCTATCCCAAGTCTGTCAAAAACTCTTCCTTTCCCGATTAAGAAGTCTAATGATGTTACGGGAGGAAAGTTTAGACGGTTTGTTAAGATTCTTCAAGGGTTAAATATTTCAAATCCATTTACTGAAGCCCTTAATGAAATGCCTGCCTACACTAAATTTTTAAATCCATGGCTCGGTAACGATCCTTCTCTGAGTAAAGAAACAAGTAAATTCAAGGAAGTTGCACTTACCGATGAGCCTATCGACCCACCATGGGTCGGTAACGACCCTAATATGAAGGATTACGAAGCTGGAGGTGGATTCAAGCCCGGTACCGCGGCACTTCCTAACCCAGGTAGGTCGGTAACGACCTGCTCTACCTCGTTACCGAGCCATCCTTTGAGAGACAAAAGTGAGTTTTCTTGTTCTGATTCAATCAATTCTGGTTATGATCCTTTCTCTCATCCTTCTTTTATAACTCCTACTACTGAGCATACTGTGAAAGAGTCAAAACTTCCTTGGTTTTCGGATTTTACTAACCCTAGTGTAGGATTACCGAGCATACTTATTGATGATAGAGGACCAAATGTCATGGAAAGAAGCTTTGAAGTTTTTCCATCTAAGTATGGGGTTTTTCTTGAACCCGACATAGTTGGATGGAAGTTGTCCTGATCTGCCAAGGTAAGTTCGTCGGGCTAACGACGTTAAAAATAGCGCTTACGGGAGGCAACCCGCTTTTTGTTTCCGCTTTTAGTTTTTGCTTTCTTAGATCTTTTTGCTAGCTTTCTTTTGACTTGTTTTTAGGTTAGATTAGTATAGTAGGGATAGAAGTTTTTCTAAAGTGACTCAGGTACAAAAATGAAGAACAAAGTGCTACACAGAGAAACAACATACTCGGTGTTAAATAATGAGCACTCGGCGTACAAGCATGCCAGGCTCGGTAACGACCTTCATAGGGTTGGTACCGACCTCTACAGAACCGAAGAAATTCAAAATTCTTCAGTGATCAATGGTTTCAAGCAGCTTCAGTTTTATTTTGTGAGTTCCCTTTTCTTATCCTCTTTATTCTTTTAATGTCTTTAAAAAGTGATGACACTGTTTGGTTTAAGTATGGGGTGGGGGAAAAGGGAACTCAGTTTTGTGTCTTTGTTTTGTGGGTGTTTTAGGATTGATAATATTCCACTTAGATGTCCTATGATATGCTTTAACTTGCTTGATCATGTAATTCCATAGCATGTTTGGAAAGCTTTACCTGAATCATGTTGAAAAGTTGTTTTTATGTGGATATTTAGCATGTGATGAAATTGAGCACATATGATCTTAGGTAGAAGTGACTTTAATCCAACAAAAATTGCTACCTTGTGAGTTATTTTTAGGGAGAACATCAAAAATTCTTCTTCTTTTCCTGTGTGATTTACTCTCATTATGCATATTATCTCTTGTCATTGATATGGTTATCTATTTCTTGAAACCTTTATGAGATATTAGTTCATTACTTGTAAGATCATATGATAGAGAACTTAATTGTTTTAACCTACTTTTTATCCTCTCTTTTTACCTACCTTATCATTATCCTCTTTTTGAAGCCAAGTTGAGGCTTGAAGCCTTTTATTTTTTGCTCCACAAAATTGTTCCTTAGCCGATGAACGCTTGACCCTATCCGGGGATTAAAACTTAGTGTTGGTTGTTAATGATTTTGTCGAGTGAGATGTATTGGTTCAAGTGTGGGGTAATATGGGTTGAGTAAAGTGAAGATCTTGTAGTTTATTATGTAAAAGGAGTTTGGTTCTCTGAATGCACTTACAAAAGAAGTGGAAGTAAAGAGGAAGAAAGAAAGAAAAAGAAATGAGCAGTGACATCGTTACCGAGCTAGAAGGGTTCAGTACCGAGCTTTCCCAGCAGAAGAAAATCAGTGAAAATCAAAGAAAAATCAGAAAGGGAGGAAAAGAAGAAAAAAAAGAAAGAGAAAAAAAAGAGTTGAATAGAAGAAACAGTGCATGAGCCAAATCTTCCTTGTTTTATAAGCAAGATTAGTTGGGATATTAAAGGGGTTGAAAGAAGTTGAAGTTTGTGAATAATGTTTAGTGAGTTTGGTATATTCTTTTATGAGAGTTTTGGTGAAGTGTGAGTTTTTAAGAGCCTTTATTCCCGGATATTATTAGCACCACATAACCAAAATATTTCCATGCCTTATTGTCATTACCAAGCCCCGTTACAACACGGCCGAATGGAAGCTTCTATGAAGTTTTTCATTGAGCCTAAGTTCTCTTGATGATTTTTACTTGTTTTGACATCTCTGGTGGTGTAACACCCCTATTTTACAACATTGGGTATTACCGCCAGTGACCTCAGACTTTACCGTCCAAAGTCACCCAAGGCTTTTAGAATGATATAGAACAATTAAAATGCGGAATAAAACATGTTACATAATTAGAAAAGGTGCTCCCGAGGGAGACTTAGTTCTTACAAAACATCTTACATTGATTCAAACATAAAGTTGTCCAGAATTGAAATGCGAAACCTGATTGTTCTTGAAACGTAATGAAACTAAAGCAAAATGATAGAAAGGTACTTCTTGAAATCCTTGTTCTTCCTTCGTCTTCACTTCACTTCACGCCTTGCTGGGATTCCTAGATTCTGACATAATTCGCGAGGGGCGATAGAATGCCAGGCAAAAATGCGGAAAAGAAGAATTAGTCTAAGAGACTAAACAAGCGGGAAGGGAACTTCCCGAGGGTATTATGGGAATTTTCAAATATTATCGAAAGAGGCATTAAGGTTGTGTTTACGATGGGCTATATAATGAAACTTGTTGATGTGGAGCTTTGAGGGTCGAAGGGGAGTATATCTTTGGACAAAGATAACTCGATGAGCAATAGAAGAACTACTAGATTGTAGACTTCTTTTTGGACTTTGAAAGAATGATGGGAACGTTCATTAAATCACACAAGTGAAAACCTCTCGCGCCCTGAGCGGACCGAGAGCCGGATCGATCATTTGAGACCGATCCGGTTTTGGTGTTTTAAATGTGCATTCGCACTTATCTTATACAGTGACGAAAATATATTCGACTTTGTTAATGATTTTTAATAAAGAGAGTGGTGGGACACGGATATTCCGAGCCACCCGAAGGAGAACCATCAATTCTCCGACACTTAGCTAGAGTGTCGCACAATCCCTCCTTACAAACGGAGCGGATGGAGATCATGATCCCGAAAGTCGTATGGACGTATGACTTATTAATGTTATATAGAGGTGTCGGCTAACCCGCACCCCTTTCTAGTTTAATCAAGGTAAATCTCTGAACGAGATTGTATTCAATCAAGATCACAACATACTAGCATATATAATCCTAACAAAGGAATATAAAGCATACTACGCTAACAATTGTCGTTATTTCTAGCAATCAATATTTCCTAGGTTCATTTTTATTGAGACATACAAGTCGTTCCCAACGTCGAGAAATATCATGTAGACGGATATAAAAGGGCACAAGGGGAAATTCCACTTGCCTTAGCTTTTGCGATTGTGTACGAACTAACGAACGGAAGTCGTTGACTTTACTCGGAACGGAGACTCGACCTATCGACACGAGAGGTACGAGCGAACTTTAATAAGAATTTCTTTAATTCTTCTAAAGTTTTAAATATCTCTTATATTCTTTTTATAAGAGATTTAATTTCTAAATTATTATAATAATAATTTAGGTGGAGATGAATAAAATAATAATATTCCTTATTATTATTTTATATTGGTAATATCCTTGTATTTCTTATAAATTCTTATTCTTAATATTTAAACATTTTCATTCTTGGAAACCAATAATTTCCTTATTTAATTTATTAAAATATTCTTTTAATTTCACTTGCTAACTTCTTAATATAAATAAGTAAGGACAACCTTATAAAGGCATATGGTATAATATTTTACCTAAAAAGGTGTTTTGAATTTATATCATCCTTAAGATTATGAAAAATCTATTATATCCTTGTTAGGATATTTCAACTTAGTGTCATTATAATATTATTTTATTTTCAATAGTATTCATAATGATACTTAAAATATTATTTTCTCATCAAAGAATATTTTATTAATAATATTACTTTAATAAAGACTTATTTAGATATATAAACTATATTAAATAGAGATAAAATATTAACATGTCACTTTCTTAGTATTTTCCATAAATAGAACTTTCTATTTACTTTATAAAGTAAGCTTTCTATAATTATAGTATGATGATAACATAATCTTATTATCCTATTTACATGAATTCTCTCATATCTTTAGTTTATAAAAATAGCAGAATCATGTCTTACAACTTTATTTTATAATCCAAAAGTATATAATCATGATACTTAGATCAAGATATATTATCTTTTTCTATTTTAAATATCTTTTCATGCAAGGCAACTTTTAATAACTTAGCAATATTAATATCTTATTATATATCAAATTATTATCATATTTATCATAGTCATTAAATAAAACTTATATCTTTTTCCAATAACAAGTGTCTTTTATATCATAATATCTTTAACTAATGTTCTTATCATAAATTCATTAATATATGTATATACTATTGACAATAAAGACTTATTTTATTTATATCAAAATCATGACACAAGATATATTTTACTAATATGCAAAGATAATTACTTTATCTTAGTATAGTACTTTGCTTATTTGATTTTATCTAATTTGGCTAACAAGATCTTTTTAACAATTTAAGTTACTTAACTTATTAAAAAGGGTTTTCCATGTCTATAAATATTATCTTATAAAATATGGCATGCTACCATTTATATTATATCTTTTGTCTTTCTTCAATTTAATCATATAAACTTATCTTATGACAAAATACCTTATCCATATTATATTCAAGTTTATAATATGATTTTAAGAGACATGCAAATAGTTTCTATCAATAAAGTCTTAAATTAGTAAATCCCTTTATCTAGTTCTATTTTTCTTTAATTCATTAAAATAGAATAAACAGAATTTTCAAGCTTAAAAGTCACTCATATTAATCTTATAATTTAGTTGAAATTATTTTATGTCTTGCCATATTTATTCCTTTTTTATAAAAACCACATGCATGTTATTATTCCTTTCAAATCAACAACCTAACATGCTTAAAATATCATTGTTATGAATATTTATATTCTAGGAATTCACCTATGATTTATTGAAAATTATATTTCTCTTAGATGGGCATGAAAATTAATTTAATTACTTAATTTTCTTTTTAGAAGCCCATTTGCAATATTTATAGAATTTATTTAAATAAATATTATATATATGTAAAATTATTTATAAAGAGATAGAAAATTAAAATACGAGTCGGGAAATTATACCGAGCGAAAACGAGAGCGGAAAGGGGACGCAAATCGAAGTTGGGCCGAAAACACCTATACCCACACCTTTCCTTCTTATTTGTTCTTATAAAAAGGCTGATGGGTTGTTGGCAAAGCCAATGGGCCTTTGCTGAAATTTTATTCCAGCCCATTAGATCAAGCCCAGCCCAGCCCCATGTCTTCTCTTGCATTCTATCTTCTGCAATTGTGAGCAATGCACAGGAGCAGCAACAACGACGCATCACAACATCGAACGACAACGAGGTGGTGACCCCCTGGCGAGGCTCCGGCGGGCAAGGTGGCGGCGCGCGCGAAGTGGAGGCGGTCCGCCTGGTGGTCCGACGACGGTCCGGTGGCCAAGGGGAGGGAGAAGAGAAATTTTGTGATTTTTTTTTTCTAGGGAAAAATCAGATTTGGGGGCAAAAATAAATTCTGGATTTTTGGGCTTCAAGATGGACGAAAATTTACTCAGAAAGGGAGAGTTTAGTGCCTTCTTCCACTTGCTATGAGTCCACCTTTTATAATGGGAAGAAACTTGTGAATTCAATTTTTGATGATGGAGTCTAGCCTTAGGTGATGGGTTGCTCATGGAGTAAAGATTTGGATTGGTTGCTAGATAGGTGGTGCATGAATGGTGATTGGATGAAGAGGAGGTGGAAGAAAGGAGAAGAGATGGTGGATTTGATTTACGTTACATCAGTCAGACATTCTAATTTGATCAATTTGGGGAAGAAGAAGAAATAGGGGAATAAATGGATTAAAAATCTTTAATTGATAGACAAGTTACCATGGCATAGGGAAAAGGGAGGTGTGTGTTTAGGAGAATATGCAAGAGGTCTTGGGTTCGAGTCCCACCTCTTGCATTTTTATTTTGGCCCTTTCCCCTTATTTTTATTTGTATTATAAATTTAATTAAATGAAATTTCGAAATTTTTATTTAATCTCAACTAATTAAATTTTATTTGTCATTTTGTTAATCCTTTGTAAACTTTTTATAATTTATTAAGAAAATTATAAAAATATTTAAACTCTCTTTTTAAGAGAAAAAGTATTTTAAATGAATACATGACTTGCTTAATATAATTAATTAAATTCTTAATTTCCATTGTATTAAACTTTCATAACCTTTTATAATATAATAAGAGATTATATAAAAAAATTATTAAATTCTCTACTTTAGAGAAAAAAAAAATTATTGGGATAATTACTCATTTATTTTATTTAAAATTTAGCGGATATTACAGGTGGAGAGTTTGCTGATATAAGTAACAATGACTATGTTGATTTTTGCATATTGGATTGAGTTGAGAGTTGTTATTATATGCCTAAACACTTGAGAGTTGAGAGAAACACATTACCCTTGTGAGGTTGGATTCTTAGTTGGTTTTGCTTGAGGTTGCTTATATATGTGTAATGACGTTAGATTCACTTGTCTATTTTTTCTACTCGTGCTTTTGATGTTGCTTTTTGATAAAGGCATTGACTTGATATATGTGTGGATGGTTTTGGTTCTTGTCTTGTTGATTGTTTGAGGCCAAGCAAGTCTAAGTATGGGGTATTTTGATGTCCGCCTTTTTAGTCATGTTTTTAGGGTGTGTTTTTATGTGTTTGAGTCTTTTTCTTTGAGTTTTGTGTTTTGTTTTGAGTCGTTTGTGTGGGTTTTCATATTTCCTTAAGATATGGAGTGTACATAAGCTTTGGTGGTGTTTTGTAGGTTTTTAGAAGCTGTTTGAAGCATTTTTTGAAGAAAGGAGGAAAGCACTTGAAGATAGCACTCAAGAATGAAGCAAGGCCGAAGAAAAGCACTCAAATAAAGAAGTGAAGAATCAAGTTCGGTCTTGGAAAGAAGTAGAGAAACTCGTTACAAAGACATAGGAAAAAGAATCGAGTCAAACGGAGGTGTAACGAACCCGCTACGGAAGTGTTACTCTCGGTTGTTTTGCAGTGCTGAACAGGGTCTGTACCGAGGTCCTCCTTGTCTGAGTCGGCGGAATTAATGTTATTTTATCCCTTTTAATAGTTTCCTTAGGGGATATATCTTTTAAGAAGATTTATTTCCTTATAGATAGCTCTTAGATAGATTAATTTCTCTATAAATACTCTTGTTTAGCTTTAGTTTTCTTATGCCACAATTAACCTAGTTTTAGGGTAGAGAAGAGAGAGAGAGGGGGCGTGAGAAGAGAAGGGAAAGACGAGTGGAGTTTGTGGATTGTGGAGGAACGGTTTGTTTGGATTCAAAGTTGTAAGCTTTCTCTTTAATTTAATTTAGATGTTTTTAATTATGATTAGTGAGTAGTTCTCTCTCCCTAAGGTTGGGGTTGAACCCAACAATGGTTGTGCATGCTTGTTTGTGATCATGTCTTGATTGTTTTTATTACATGAATCTACTATCTTGTTCTTAATCCTTGAAACAAAAGTTGAGGGGGATTTCTCATTCATTGTTGAAGCGAAAGCGGAAACCTTGAATCAGAATAGTCAACTTAGGGTTTTGAAGCGAAAGCGGATCTATCCTAGTTGAAGTAGAAGAGATTAGATAGTAAGTTTATTGATTGAACGAAAGTTGGTTGATTTACTTGCTTAGTTGACTAAAGTTGACACCTTTATGTGATAAAACCATGATCTTTATGTTTCATTAGCGTTTTCATGCATGATTGTTGTTGTGGTGACACCTTAACCTTAGAAATCTCTTTCCTTTGATAAAAATCATTGCTTTTCTCTCTTACTTGCGATCTAAGTAAGAACAGAACTTGATACTGACTTTCTCCCGTGGACGAACCTGACGCCCCTGTACTCAGCGGGGTCTTGATTATAAATTTATTTGTTGTCAAGAAACCCTTTCAACAGTTGGCGTTCTCCGAGGTAAGTTGTGCGATGTAGTCCATATGGGTCTGACTACGGTATTTTTGACTACACATGTCCTGTTGAAGGGCCGCAATTTTGGTTGCGAACTCGTCCAGGACACTACGGAGGTTTCAGACTTCCTCGACTCCATCTTCCCTGGCGCCTTCCTCCACGTTAGCGTCGTGGTTCCCATCAACTCCTTCTCCAGCTGAAGGTGGTAGCGTAGGTGGATTCGACATTCTTGACGAGCGGTTTGGACTTTGATCAGAAACGAATGAAACCGGCTAGGGCCCCACAGTGGGCGCCAAATTGTTTTGGTCAATTTCTGATCGGTGATGAACACGGATGCTCAACGATGAGTGTGAGGGTTGTACTAACCGATAAGCTAAGATCCGATCAAAGTTCGAACAAGATAACAAAAGTTTGATTGACAAATGTACTCAATTTCGAGAGCTTAATTACAACTGATTTTTCATACCCCTTACATTCGATTCCCCTATCCTTGTTATATTGTCACCAATCAAGCCTCCACCGTCGTTCCCCACGATCGTCGTGGATTTCCCCACGTTTCTCCCCACTATGCCGTCAGTTCTTTTCTCGTTCTCCAACTGCTCACCTCTTTTTGGAGACGTTTGAGCTGGACCGGTCTTTTGGGCTTGGACTCTTCTTGATGGGCTGCAAAGGGGATGGTCTTGCGATTCTTGAGCCCAAAAAAGCTTCCTAGGTCTCTTTCTCTATCTATAAACCCTAATCTATGAATAGACTACTATTCATATATAGATTGGCCAAGAATTTAATACATTTAATGCATTGGGTCCTGCATCCTTGTTGTGCTTGTATGTTGATTATGTGCGGCATTCAGAGGCTACAAATCTAGTTATTGAATACATGGAGGCATATAGATCTGCAGTAAGTTGGTCCATATTTCTGATTATTGTGCTTGATTACATGAAGCTTGTGGAGTTTAATTTCCTAGAGGTGAAGCTTGTTAAATTGTAATGCGAATGCAATTGTGTTCTCACTGCACATGCATGTGTCTGTCTATTAATTTGGTGTTTCTATGTATTATCTCCATATTTCCATATTTACATATTCTAGGTATACATTTTTGTCACATATTTTGACTATATATCGTGTATTGTTTGAATATGGCAGTATTTCTAGCCTAGTTTTTGTATATGTAGCCTAGATGAATACGGTAGGGAAAAAGCCACATCCTAATATTTAAATATGTAGATTGCAAGTTGAACTTTGGCTTCATAATGGAAGCTCTGTTGAGGTGGTTCTGTACTAGAGTTTTATAAATATTGTTTTAGTGTCTACAATTGAAGAATCTCTGTTAATCAATATACGATTCAGTTCGTAAAAAGAATTTATGTATCAGATAGTTTTCGTAGGTGATACCAAATATTCTATGAAGAATCATGTACAAAGCAAAAGTAATAGTTTATTTGCTCAACCCACTTTTCCCACTAATATTTTTCCAATTTTTTGTTCTTTATTGTTGTACATTATCATGTTAGGTGTTTTTTGTGCATTATCTTGGTTAGCCTATTAGTTTAAATGGTGGATCAATGTGCTTAATGCATAATAATGTGGGTTCAAATCTCACATAGGCTTACTAATGATCTTTGAAGGCATTTTTTTATGACATGTTTATATTTAGTGATGACAAGTGATAATTTTTTATAACAATTTGATTTTTTTAGTGATGACAATTATTTTTATGTGGTGATGACAACTATTTTTATGTGGTGATGAGATTTGATGACAACTATTTTTTGTGATGATTATAAAAATGAACAAAATTTAAGTGATGACATTTTGATGACACTTGATGACGGTTGTTTGTCTTCAAGACCCTTTGATGACACTTGTTTATCATAAAGGCCCTTTTGATGACAAATTAATCGAATTCTCATCAAGTAGTGATGATAATTGATGACAATTGAACTATCATCAAATAGCGATGACGATTGATGACAATCGAACCGTCATCAAGTAGAGATGGCATTTGTGATGATAGTTGATGACAATTAAACCGTCATCAAAAAATTAGAAAAAATTGTATGTGTTGACACATATTTGATGACACTAAAAAATTATACGTGATGACAAATATTTGATAACACTAAAAAATTAAACGTGATGATACATATTTGATAACAACTTTATTTTTATGTGTGTTGACGGTTGTTTTTATGTGGTTGAATACCTTTGATGATATTTTTTGTCATCTAAAAGTTGTCATCAAGACATTTTAATGACACTTTTTTATCTTTGATTACACTTTTTGTCATCAAAAAATTGTGATCAAGGTATTTGATGATACTTTTTGTTATCAAAAAATTGTGATGACAGTAATGATGGGTGGAAAAATTGTGATGACAGTGATGAAATTCATGATCTTCATCAAATGCCTTGATGACACATATTTGATGACACTAAAAAGCTATATGCGATCATATTTGATGACACAAAAAAATTAAACGTGATGCTATATATGTGATGACAACTTTGTTTTTTTATGTGTGATGACGATTGTTTTTATGTGGTTGAATGTATTTGATGATACTTTTTGTCACCAAAAAGTTGTTCTCAAGACATTTACATGACACTTTTTACCTTTTATTACACACTTTGTCATCAAAAAATTGTGATGACGGTGAAAAATTTATGATGACGGTTGTTTTTATGTGGTTGAACGCATTTGATGATACTTTTGTCAGTTGTCATCGAGATATTTTAATGACGCTTTTTACCTTTTATTAGACTTTTTGTCATCAAAAAATTATGATGAATGTGAAAAAATTTGTGATGACAATGATGGCGGTGGAAAAAATGTGATGACAGTTGTTTTTATGTGGTTGAATGCGTATCATCAAGACATTTACATGACACTTTTTACCTTTTATTGCACTTTTTGTCATCAAAAAACGGTGATGACAATGAAAAAAATAGTAATGACGGTGAAAAAATTTGTGATGACAATGATGACGTTTATGAAAGTGATGAACGTATGATTGTGATGCCGGTCAACGCCGGTCAACCGTAGGTCAACGTCGGTTAACGGTCGGTCAACGTCGGTCAATGGACAGTCAACGACCGAGTCAACTCGGTCAACGGGCGAGCCAACTCGGTGTGGGTGGGTGATTGGGGGGGGCGGGGTTTGCTATTTACCTAATTTTTGCATTTGCTTGACAAATACCTAATTATGTAATTTTTTTGCTATTTACTTAATTGAGCCTGATAAAAGATTCATATTCCAAAAATATCTTATGTTTAGAAGTGTATATCGGTTGATTCTAGTTTGGGTTCATCATTTTTCTCTCTTAAATCATGCTATTTATTTTAGTAGGGAACTAAATTATAAAAATATTTGTATTTAAAAACATGTTTTATAATGCGAAACTTATTCATTTTACTTGCATGGTTTTAATAAATTTGAGGTTTTGAATTTATTTTCAATTACAATTACAAAATAGTCCACACTTTTTTTAAATTATATAATATAAATATAATATTTTAAGTATTTATTATAGTAGCAAAACCCTATTTTTTAACCTTAAAAATGATTAAATGAGAAAAGTTATACAAAATAAAAAATATATTTTAATTGTATTGTTTTTTTCTTCTAAATATGCTAAAGAAAACAAATGATCAATAAAATAATCATATATGCCCATGCTTAGAATATCCTTTTTTATTTCTTTTTTTTTGGTAGAAAAAGAGGCAACACTCTCCGTCCCCTCAAGGAGAATTTTATTAATAAAAAGAAAAGGGCTAAGTAGTCAGCAAACGAACGAAAGCCCGACCTCTAACATCATCAAATAACAATAAAGTAATCCCCTCGGGCGGGGCAAGCTGATATAGATCAAAGGAGGATTCAAGCCAAGGATTCGTTGAAGATGATTCAGAGGCCAAGACTAATACCTTTTCCAAGGTCTCGGGCATTCAAGTCCAAGAATAACTTCAAGGACTCGATCTTATCTGTTGATTATGTTCATCAATGGCGTCCAAGGCCACCAAGGAAGAGGATTAAGTCTTGAAAGCTCGAAAAGTTAAGAAGCCCGTCAAATTAAAAACAATGCTCAGTAAAATGGTCATAACTTGGGTTAGACAATTGATCTCAAGTCCGTTCAAATTGCGTTGGATATATAATTAAAAGATCTACAACTTTGTAGTTTACGTCAAATCCAGAATCCAACAGAAAAGAGGCGAAAAACGCAATTTACTGAGAGGTGTTCAAGTCTTACGGGAATCTTATCTTTAGTTTTAATTCTATCTATTTCTAGATATTATATTTATGATAATTTTGGCCATAGGAGTTTGTTAGGGCTGAAATATATCTTGCTTTATTATTATTTATATCTTTTTGAGTTTTAGGCTTAGGTTTTTAGTTTTCTTATCTAAATAAGTCAGATAATTATTTATTTGATTTATTTATGGTAAGGGGAATTAGATAGGAGTTTTAAGAATATATTAGGTTATCTTGTGAGACAAGCAAAAGGTTCATTATACCCCTCTAGGGCTGGCCACCTTGTTACTTGCTCTCCAAGGAGACTCTTTTGTATTCCCTTTAAATACTTTGTAATTTTCATTCAATAAAATTAGCTTGAGATTAGATAAACCCCATAAAAGGTTTATCTAGTCTTTGGGCTCCAAAATACACGAGTCTTGCAATTGCTTCAAGTGTTCGATCGATCATCATCAATTCATCCGAATCTCTCTCTTGTTTACTTGTTCATCTGATTTATTGATTTGAACAATTGGGTTGTTCTAGATTTGATTGTTAAAGATCAATCTAGTTTATCAATCGGATTTAGCGTTAGATCCAATCCGAGTGAACTATCGAATTGTTTATCTCCCTGTCTTAGATCGGTTTCGTTTGTTCTCAATTTCGTTCAATTTGATTACTTGCTGCACAACAAGTCATTAATTTCTGAAAGCATTGTAGGTTGGAAAATCGATTACAAGGCAAGATCGGGATCCTGTGAGGTTATATACGAGGTTTCTAAGGAGTAATCCGAGGCAATCACGTATCACAAGCAATACATGAAAGCCTAAAGGTAAACTAAAAGCAAAAAATGCAAGACGATCAACTGTATTATTCGCCTCGCGGTAGATGCAACGAAATTGGATGCTCCAATTTCTATCAAGAAATCCATGGCATTGCGAAATCAAGCTAAGAGCGGGTGGCTTTTACGGACACCTGCACTAAGACCACCAACAAGAACGCCCCACAACTCAACCATAGGAACGGTACATGATCCAATATTATGAGTGAAGCCGCCGATCCATTGACCCTTGTAATCCCTTAGAACTCCTGTTGTCATGGCCCGACCCTCTCTAACAGCTCCATCCATGTTTATCTTTATCCAACTTTCCGCCGGGCAAGTCAAAGCAATATCTTGCAAAGTCTTAGATATAGAAGAAGAGGGACTAGCAGACTTACTATCCGCCTCCATGGATTCACGGGATTTGGCTTTAATAAATTCCACTTCATCTCTAACTTCAATCCTCCCATTGAAAATAAAGTCGTTCCTCCACTTCCATATCCACCACATCGCCATAGCGAACACATCACGCCATTCTAACGAGTCGATAACGGTATCAACCATGAGATTGCCTCGGATCCACGTCGTGAAAGGTTCCTGAAAGAAATTGGTGGAAAAATCAGTAACATTCAAACGTGACCAAATAAAATTTACCTTAATACAATCTTTGAATAAATGCTCCCAAGACTCATCGGTATCACCGCAGTAGGTGCAACGGGCGCTTGAAGCCAGTGACGCCGTTTTCACAACCGTGTTCGTGAGCACTCCACCCTTGCAAGAGAGCCACATAAAGTGGCGAACACGTTCTAGCACTTTACACTTCCAAATCCTCTTTGAATATCGGTTCATAAACATCCTGTAAATCCAAATTCCCATTCAGCAGGTTGTATCTAGACAAAGCCATGTAATTTCCATCCAATGTGTGCTCCTAAATCAACTCATCAACAACAAAATCAGCAACAAAAACAATAGCTAACTAGAGCAGAACCTTCGCTGGAAGAAAAGGCGATAGAACGGAACAATTCCAGGCTGAATGCTCACACCAATATAATCGGACCGTTGATCAGCATCCAAAGAGGCAACATCATCATGTTTCAACGATTTAACAGTCAACCAAGTATCCTCCCAAAACAGAATAGAATTACCATCTCTTATGTTCCAATGAACAACCTGTATAATAACCTTAGTTTTACAAATATTTGAGGGAAACATTTGCACCAAACAACCCGACCATAAAGCGTCGGAGTTCAAGTTTGCGACCAACAAATCGAAGACTTGTTGGTTTGATGCTCGGAGGGTAACTTTTAATTAATTCACATTTATTTTTACAAATTTTGGATTTATTTACCAATACTGTTCTTTATTTTTTTGGGCTTTAGACACACTTCCAATGGGACGCCTCCCAGCCCGGTATGGACCTTGAGACCGTTCGGAACATGTGGGAGAAACAGGCGAAGACGCGATACGATGACATAGTCGGGAAGTGCCATAACATGGGGACAAAGTCTAGTTGGATCGAGTCCTCCGTTTGGGACCTCTAGGTGGCATATTGGAACACGCTCGAGTACAAGGAAAAGACGCTTTAGAAGAGGAACCGTAATGTAAATCCCGCCAACCACAATAGTAGTTCGAGCTCCCACCTCGAGATCTTGCGTTTATTGGTATGTTTTTTAATTTATAGTTTTTGTACTTATAGTAATTTATATTTTATAAGCATTAACAATTTTGTTTTATTTCGTAGCAACAACATCGTGGTTGACCAATAACGCCTCTCGAGCTTCTAATCGAGACGCACACGCAGGCGGGCAGATGTTTTATAGACCAACGGTCCGCAAATATCGATGTAAGTATCAACATTATTTAATTATATTATATATTCGTATTTATTATTTAATATTGTTATTTTTATTTTATTTTTTCCGTTTTCTCTTTAGGGGCAGTCCCGGGAGATCCTCTCCGAGAGGTCCTCCGACTCGGGCACCCCGCCGTCCTTTCAAGACGAGTGTGAGGCCTATCTAGAGGCCCCATGAGATCCTTTCCCAGAGTTCCTCCGAATCGAGCACCCCACGATGCTGTCTTCTGGCTCAGCAACGCTGCATCGGAGTACTACAACTCGCGATGTCAACGCCGCGTTAACAACCTCCTCGGGTGGTGTAGGAGGAACTGGGGATGACGCAGTCTAGGTTGGATCGGATGGAGCAATTCCTGGCGAGAATGCACAACTTCGACCGCATGCGTTAGGTTCTCATCAGCCCGGTTCCGACGGGAATGATCCGCCGGAGACACATCTGTCCGGGCCGAAGGAACCGGATAGTTTAGCGTTTTTGTTTTATTTTGGAAATATTTTTGTACATATTTTTAAATATTTTTTGTAAATTTTGTAAATTATTTTAATTAATATAAATAATTATTTCATTATATTTTTAATTGCTTCTTTTATATTTAATTTTTTAATTCGTAATTATTTTTTATTTTTTATTTGATATATTTTTGCAACCACTTGGTCGCTAAATTCACAAATCTCATGCGCTTGGTAGCGCCCGATCGTGCGATTTTGCTCAGTAAAAGGTCAGGATCAGGTGTTTAGTTTATGCGATTGGCGACTACTTGGTCGCTAATTAGCAACCAAGTGGGCGACCAAGTGGCCGCCAAATCTGGTCATGATCTGGCGACCAGGTGGTCGTTGGATTTGAGCCAGGAGTTGGTGTTTATTTGGTCGCAAATTGCAGATGTTCGCTAATATCGGTGACTAAGTGGTCGCTAATAAATTGGCGATCGTGCCATTAGCGACCATTTTTTGGATTTGGCGACCACTTTTGTGGTGGCAAAATCAACCTTTTTTGTAGTGTAAGCCATGAGGAGATGGTCCATTTCAAGTCTTGGAGCATATCAATGACAACACCTATAAACTTGAGTTGCCTCCCCACTTTGGTGTTCATGATGTGTTAAATATGGCGGACCTTGCTCCTTCTTGATTGATGATGACTCTGATGATGACGTTTATGATTCGAGTTTCAATCCCTTTCAAGAAATGGAGGATGATGAAACTATCAAGATCCTCGAGACCATACTCAAGCCAATCAAGACCTTGATGCCACACCACTCAACATTGTGCTCGGCGCGCCCGGATCCTCCGATACCGACCCCCGGCCCTCTCCCCCATGGGCGTCCTTGCCTAATGATGATATTTGCTTGGCACCTTAGGTTCCTACATTCATGACATGTCTAAACAAAATCAAAAGCAAGGTTGGATTATTTTTTATGTTCAAATTGAGTTAGAACCTTCTTCGACAATGAATCGAGCAAATTGTTTTCCAATTTCACATCAATTGGACTCTCTTACCGAACCGCTTCCTACAACTCTGGTAACCAATGGTCAATGTGGATCAGAAGCAATATTACAACTTTGGTAACCAATGGTCCTTTTTGACGTATCTGATTGTATCGATTGACGTTCAAAACCGAAAATGCTCTATCTGGAAGGTCCTAGCTCGCCTAGCCGTCATACCACTTACGCACCCGTCTAGGACCGCCTAGGCCACCGTTCCGGCCGTCTAGAAGCTAGGCGGTCCCTCTCCGCCCAGCGTCCGCTTAGCGTTTTTTAAAACATTGTCTATAATACTATAAACTTAAATAGTTTGACAATTAATACTCATACAAATAATAAGATTTTTTATAATGTCATTGCAAACATACATATACATATTAATAAGATATTTTATGATTTCAATATAAGCATTTTGGTAATAAATGCTCGTTCAATTAATAAGGAATTTTACCAAAACTATTCTAAATTAATTTTTTATATTCTAAATGGTTTTTACTATGTTTCATTTTAACTCTCCTTTTTTTCTTAAAAATAAATAAATTAACTCTCCTTTTATGACAAACTAGTTGAAGTCGTGTGAAATTCACGGGATAATTTTACTAAAAAATATATTTATAAATTTATGATACTAATATAAAATTTAAAATACTTGTAGTTGTATATAATATATCAATAAAATTATGTAATTTATAAAAAAAACTTTAAGATCATACCACATATTTTTATTGAATATATTTAAAAATTATTTTCATTATTTGTTGAGATCTTGCCCCATATTTTGATTAAAAATTTTAAAATGTTAATTTCACTTGAATTGAATGTTTTTAAATATTTTTTATTTTTGTTAAGATATTAATATGCATAAAACAATCAATTTTTATAAAATATTTATTAAGGTTATGTATTTGATTTCTTATGTTTTACTTTGTAATGAATACTAGTTGATGTACCCGTGCCCTTGCACGGGTCTTTAATAGTAAAATTTATTATATACATATATATTAATTTATATATACTATAATATTATAAAAGTATATATTTAATAATTATTTTGAAACAAATCAAATATAACTTAATGTCTATACACTTTCATATCATTTAGCCTCGAAATACTAAATAGAAATAACAATAAGAAAATATATTTGAAATAAATCTAAATCAAATTAGAAAATGTATTTGAAATAATGATTGAGAAACAAAGTTCATATTCTAAGATTGCAATAATCTGCATGGGTTTTGCAAGCAACATAGTCTTTCTTTTTGTGCTTCGTATGTTTTTCAGATTGGGAAGTGGAAAGTTGATCTTCACTAAGTTTTTATCCATTGTCATCATCTAGTCCATTATCATCGTCTAGAGATGAGCTTTCATTTGAAAAGCTTTGAAGGAGTTAGTGACTTATTTGACGATAAATTGGAGTATATTTCAAGCTCAGATGGAGATGGAATACCTTAATATTTGCTTCTAATAATGTGGTTAAAGATTGATTAACCCATTTTTAACACCTTGATCATAGATAACAAAATCAGATGAGCTAGATTCATCGTTGATTATAACAAATTTTGTAATTTGTATTAAGAAGATTAATTTACTTATTTAAAAAAGTAAATTTAATTGTAAATATATACCTATGAATGACGTATCTGACAATAGTGACACATTTAGTGCAATAAAATTCAACCTCTTGAGGTTGAATTTTCCTTTTGTATCGTTTGCAAGAATGATAAATAACATCAAAAAGTGCATCAACACATCCAAGTTAGTCTAAGTTAATAATTTTATTAAAATCCTTGTGAAATTTGAATTTTGTCAGGTTTAGCATAAATGAGTTTAATAAATCTTAATCATCTATTTGTTATAAAAAATAAATAAAAAAATATTGGAGAAGTGATACATGACTGAAGATATAAAATCTACGAATTTTTTAGAAAATTAACAAATAAATATAAATCATTTATTTGGTTAATATAAAAATGAAATATTTATATACGGGATGGATCTACAATCAAAATTTAACCAATAAAAAATAGAGCAATTATATTTGAACCAATTAGATTGATTATAAAAATATAGGTTATGTGGTTCAAATTGAGATTGACATGTGTCGTTTTCAATATCTAGTTTAGTTATTGATCAACAATATCGTATTATCTATGATATCTTTGATTTGAACAAACAATAGTCATGTAGGTTCATTCTAAAATGTGACATCTAATTAATTTAAACATTTACACATAAGAAATATTTTTATTATTTATATCCAAATTAAAATTCAATAATAATAATAATATAAACTTGGTCCTATTGATAAATCTAAATCCTAAGAAAATAACGGTTTCTTGATTCTTCTACAATTTAGATTTTTTTATTACTAATAATGCAAAATAGTTCAAATTGATAAATCCAAATCTTATGAAAATAATAATTTTATGATTTATGATAGAATGTGGATTTTTTTTGTTATTAATATTTAATTTGAAATTAAATAATAGTACAAAATAGGAGGAAAAAAATATGAAAATAAACATAAATAATTTTTTTATTTAATATATAAATAATATATACAAGGCTCACAATCAGATTTCAACCAATAAATTGTAGCCCAATTCAATGCTAACAAATTATATTGATTTTAAATTATCGATGATATGGTTCAATGTGAGCTTTACACATGTTATTTTATATATATTTTTAAATGCATGCTTTAGTTATAGTAATGATAAAGTTATCTTAAAATTAAAACTATTTAATAGGGATTGATCTTAAAAAAGTTACGTACATTAACAAATATATAATTAAGTAGTAATTATTTTGTGTATATATATATTGATGTTAAAAATTCTATAACTTTTAGTAATTAAATAAATTAAGAGTAAAAGGATTATATAGTGTATATAATTAATTATATTGTTATTTGTAAGGATACAATTGTATATTAATAACATTAGCAATATTATTATATTATAGATTGGGGATCAAGTGAGAATTATTCTTATCATGAGAAATGAGAACAAGTCTCATCTGTTGATTTTGTGAGATTAAGGGTCTAGATGGGCTGCTATCAACACTCACACTCCTTTGTTTTTTAAAGCTGAAAGGGTACTTTTGTCATTTTACCATTCTTTTATTTTTAATTTTACCTTTCAGCCTAAATTGCTCCTCCCTCTCTTTGCGATGAACAACGACGTGATGAATGACAAGGACTTAGTGCGAGATTAATCTCGATCCCTCTTTCGATCTCAATCTCCCTTTCGATCTCGATCTCCCCTTCGTTCGATACATATTCTTACTCCAAATTGAAGGCACAATGAATTTAGGTAAGTGGTTATGAAAAACTAGTGTAATTCCCGTAGATTTACGGGTAGTTTTAAAAATTATGCTATGTAACACAATATAATAAATTAAAGCGAAAAAACAAAGGTAATGTATATTATAATAATTATTCTATTATTATTATAATTATTAATGATATTTATATAAAATTTAACGAATTTTTTGTTTTCTAATCTTAAAAACAAATAAATATGGAAAATATTTTTCTATATCAAACCTTCTACATTCACTTTTAAGTATAATAAATAAAAAATTGAAAGAAGTGATTGGTTCTTAAAGTGCTATAGCGCAAATTTTATAGATAATTTATTTTTATTTTATAATGTATTATCGTAGATATAGATAGAAATTTATATCGGTAATTTTTTTTCAATAATCCGATAAAAATATTTTAGCATAATTTTATGATACAATATATAATATTGCTTATCGGTATCAATAGAGATGGACATTTGTGCGGGCCGGGCCGACCCGCGTTTTTTTGAGCATCCAGCCCGGCCCGTCCAGCCCACGGGCCAGACGGGCCCAACCCACCCGGGTCCAGTGCCGGGCCCGGGTCGAGAAATATTGGCCCGGCCCGGACGGGCCAGTCAACGGGCTGGTCAACGGGCCTACAGCCCGGACCAGCCCGGCCCGGCCCGGCCCGGTCCTCAACGGCTCTTTTAAAGAGTCGTTGGGCCAACGGCTAGTTCACAAAAAAAAAAAAAAAAAAAATAAAGGCAACGGCTACTTACCCTAAAAAAAAAAAAAATTAAATTCCTCTCCTATTCTAATCTTCTATAAATACCACCCAATCTTCAACATTTTTTTCCACACAATCTCCTCAATCCCTCATCTCTCAACTCTCAATCTCATACTTGCTTATTCTACTACAAGTCTTACAATCTACAAAGTGTCTTAATCTCATTTTACTTGCTTTTGTTATTTTTAATCTCTATTTAGTCTTTCAAAACAAAAAAAAAGGTATTAATTTTCAAAAACAAGTTTACCTTATTTATTTACATTTCGAATTTAATTTTCTTCTCCTTTTATAAAAAAAAACAAAAAAAAGTTATAATCTCTTGCTTATTCTTAGTCTTTAAAAAAAAATCCCCTTTTATAAAAAATGGAGGGACAAGGTAATATGGGTTTGTCCCAAGAGGAATTTGATCATTTGGCGGCGCATGGAAGGGCTCAAATGGAAGATCAACCCGGTAAGTAATTTTTTTATTTCATTTATAATACAAATAATTTGTTATTTCGTTTATAATATAAATAATTTGTTATTTCATTTATGATATAAATAATTTTATTTTTTAGGTTTCATCCCATCTCAAGCAAGTGTTACACAAGAGGCGGGAAGCTCCTCGACTACGATAAAAGATACGACCTCTGGCTCTATTGCTTGGAAATACTTCGACAAAGTCGACGATCCAAAAAGCCCCGACAATTTTATTACTACGTGTCTAATTTGCAAGGCGAGGGGAGTTAGAAGGGGTCACTCTTACAAATTCACCAAGAATAGCGGAACGGGAACGTTGAAAAGGCACTTGAATAGGCTACATCCCGAAGTGATGGTCCCCGAAGGTCAAGGTGGTTCAAGCGGCGGAATTCAAACCCAAATAGGCGGGTTTGCCTCTTCTCAAGCTGGAGGTAACTTATTTTGTTACAATAGAGATAAAATGATTGATGGCATGGCTGAATATATTACAAAATCTGAAAAACCATTCTCTTTTGGAGAAGACTATGACTTTCAAAAATTTGCTAAATTATCTTTACAACCGGCTTATCAACAAGTTGGTCGTAAGACCTTAAAACGTAGATGCGTGCAACAATATGAAAGGGCTAAATCTAAATTGGTACAATTTTTTGAGAAATATGATGGTCGTGTGTGTATTACAAGTGATATTTGGAGTTCTAGAGTAGGCGATTCATATATCTCTGTCACTGCCCACTGGAATGATGATAATTGGTTGTTGCAAAAACGTGTCATTGGTTTTGAACCTATGTTTGAAAGTCACACCGGAGCTAATATATATGATCATATTGTTAGAATTCTTAAGGAATTTAATTTGTTTGCAAAAGTGTTTTCACTTTCCTTCGATAATGCCTCTGCTAATACTAGATGTATTGATTTATTTAAAAGACATGTACCTCTTTTGTTAAATGGAGATCTTTGTCATATTAGATGTGCTGCGCATATTGTTAACTTATCTGTTCAAGAAGCATGCAAAGATCTTCATGATTTGATTGGACCGATTAGAGAGTGCATTAGATGGCTTAGGTTCACCGGTACCGCAAAACGTCGCTATAAGATCTTGTGTCAAGAACAAGGATTATTTCCTAGGAAATGGAGTATGGATACACCAACTCGTTGGAACTCCACTTTTGATATGTTACAACCTGCTTGTACTTATAAAAATGTTATAACCACTTTGTATGCTGAGCAGTATAGAGGTCCGAATGGTACTCCCAGATTTATTTCCGAGGAGCAATGGGGGATCGCGACACAAATATGTGAGCTTCTAAAAACTTTTAAGGATGCAACACTGGTTTTTTCACAAGTTTATACGCCTAACGTCCATTTAGTTATTTTTCAATGTTGCAATATTACATATGCCATGCAAGAAATGCAAGTAAAGCAACCATCATTAGGTAACATAATTGAAAACATGCGAACAAAATGGTTATCTTATTTTAACAAGTTTCCTGTTATATATTGTATTGCTGCATTATTAGATCCTACTATGAAGAAGCAAGGTTTAGAAAATATGTTAGATTTTTATTATGACACTTTGGGCCTTTCAAAAAATGATTATAATTGGTATGCTGATATTGATTTCGCCATTGCAACATTAATTAAGTTATATGAAAAATATGCAGAAAAACTAAATATTCCACCTACATCTACTAATCGACCCTCTTCATCTTCTACTTCTACTACTAGCAAAATTGCATCTTTAATTTTTAAAAAACCCCGAACATCATCTAGTTCTGGTTCTATTGCACCTACAAGATCTATTATTATGGATTTCTTGACCACTGAACATCAATTCCCCGACGGATGTGATGTTCTTCAGTGGTGGAGAAACCATTGCGACCAATATCCTGTACTTGCTAACATAGCTAAGGATGTATTAGCTATACCTGCGTCTACCATTGCGTCCGAGTCTATTTTTAGCGCAGGTCGAAGAGTAATTTCGGAAAAAAGATGCCGACTTGATCCACAAACCGTCAAGACATTGATATGCAAGAAGGATTGGGATCGTGCCGAGGAAAGGACGCAAGAAGAGTACGAAATGAGTGCAATAAAATTCGAGACCGAGGACGATGTCGAAGGGATGACCACTGACAACTCTTCTAACGCCGGAAGTGGTGGGAATGATGCAATTGACGAAGAAACCCCCGAAGACTTTGACGAATGAGCAACAACAACAAGGTAAGTTAAGGTAAGTAAAGAACTACGTGGGCTTTGATTCTTTCGAGATACGTAGGCATCTTAATTATTCTAATTTTGATAATTATTTATCAAAGTTTTAATAATTTCGAACAAGCCCGCTCCCTTATTCCCTTTTTTTTTGTTTTTTAGCACATTATGTACAATTTAATAGATTCGTTTAATTTATACATTTTAAAATACTCCGCCTTTGTTCTATCTTTTTTTTAAAAAAAATTATACTTTCATAAGTTAGAAGAGGCAAGGGCATGTCGGCATTAATGTCTTCTAACTTGATCATTTAACTAAGCTAGTTTTGATTCAATCAAAGGACCACAAAAGGCACAAATACCTAAAAATCTACCACAAATACAACCCGGCCCGCCTGGCCCAAATCGGCCCGCCAGCCCACATGTATCCGGCCCGGCCCAGCCCGGCCCAGCCCGGCCCCAGCCCGGCCCGGCCCGGCCCAACCCAGCCCCCCCCAGCCCGGCCCGGCCCGCCCCCAGCCCAACCCAACCCGTGTGGGCCACAAACTTTGGGCCCGGCCCGGCCCGCAACCCGGCCCGTTCCCAGCCCGGATACCCCCTGTGCGGGCCCGGTTCCATTTTTCTCGGCCCGGCCCGGTGGCGGCCCGGCCCAGCCCGGCCCGTGTCCATGCCTAGGTATCAATAAACATATACATTATCTATTTTTATAACATCTAAAATCTTACCCTAAAAAAACTTCAATCCTTGTAAATGCATTTTTTAGTAGTGTTTATTGTTTTTTTTAAATATGTGTATATTAATTTTTTTTATTTTTAATGTGATATGTACTATATGAAACAAACTATACATATAATATGGTATCTATCCATTATCTATTTTATGAAGTGGTAAAGATAAAGATTTCTAGAATTATTATTTAGTTTTTTATGTTGAAAAAAGTTTGTCAATTATTTTATTCAAGTTTTGCCACGTGGCGCAAATTTTTACACAGACTTGGTTTCTGCTTTATAATGTATTAGGGTAGATACTTAAGAAGAGTTTAGTTTTGTGGATGATTTGTTGCTCTCAAATAATTCCTAAAATTGTTGTTGTTTATGCTTTTTTGTTGCTTGAGATCATGGAGAAATGTGTTGTACTCTTGGTTTTGAGATTAGAAACAAAATTTTATAGAAACTAGAATTAAAATTTGTATGCTTATTTGATTGCCCACAAAGTGTTTGATAAAATGTCTCAATGAGCATGTTTTGCTAAAATGTCTCAATGAGCATGTTTTGCTAAAATGTCTCAATGAGCATGTTTTGCTAAAATGTCTTGGAATATTTTCAGTGATGCTTTCGTGTATATGTCTACGCCTAGTTATCCATATTGACTAGTAGGAGATTGTTTTAAATCAACAATTAGTACCCTTGTGACCTTTGCTAGGTCGCTTCACTTACAATACGCATTGTTATTTTATATGATCTGCATTGTTATTTTCAGTGAACCTTCTTGTTTAATATTATGAACCACAATGACAATATTTGTGAACCAAATGAAAAATGGTATTTTGCACATTTTTACTAGATCTCTTCTTTTTTTCCCCTTTTTATTAACATTAGAATTGATAGAGATTGCAAAATAAAGATTGGTGTATTTTTTTTGCATTTCAATTTGAAGGATTAGGGTAGAAAAAGTGTTTGATTTATTCAAACTTGTTTGATTACCCACCAAGTGTTTGATAAAATGCCTAAACCTTTTTTCCCCATAAAAACCTAAAAATTTTTCTTGATTGCTTGAATGTTTGATGGCTATTAGTTATTTGTTGCACATTCATAGGCTGCTTAAATCAATGACTATTAGTTTTACCTCTCTTTCACTCTTATGTCATTATTTAAAAGTAAAAGAAAAAGGAAGTGATAAGGGAATTTGTTGTTGTATAATTGATGTCTATGACGTCTTTTTGTTCATCTTGGGGACATGCATATTTGACTATGTTGAGCTGGCTTACGTTACCTCTATCTCAGCCACAAATTTATAGAATATGTCCAAGATAATTAGAGAACTTTCTAAACCAGTAAACTCAAAACAATACCACTCTTAATTGGCTGAATATGTTATTGAATCCAATATTGGTTGGACAAAATCCAATGTTGTTAAGAGCGACGCACAAGAGGACCTAAAATTCAATGGCTATTTGGTAATGTTGTTTTATTCAACATAATTGAAGATTAGGTGATGTTTTACACGCAAATATGAGTATAATCTTATATTGTCGTATATTGTTGTTATTTTTCATGAACCGCATTGTGCTTTTCAATGAACCTTATAGTGTAATATTATGAACAATAATGACATTATTTGTGAACCAAAAAATAAAAAATGATATTTCTTACATTTTTTTATTGCTAGTTATGTGTTTCGTGTTACTTCTAAATTAGCTTAATTTTTTCCTTTTTTTATTGTAGGTTGTTCATCAAGTTCCGGTCACACTAACATGTCTCATTCGGATAATAATATTAGTGTTGATGGAGTTTCATTGAAGGGTCTTGATAATGATGTTAGTGTTGATGGGGTTCCATTGGATGATCCTGATGAAGCTAGTGATGCCTACTCTTCAATTATAACAAGATTGTTCTTATTTCATTCCCAGTTGTCCACGCATGTATAAACAATACAAAAGGCCAATATTTTATCACATTGGATGAATTCATCTCCTTTTACACGTAGTATGCCTTTATTTGTGGTTTTGATATTCAACATGACTGTTCTCGTACAGACTCAATTGATAATATTATAATCTCAAGTATAAATTAAAATAACATGTACACAAGTATAATTAATATCATAGTTAGTATTTAATCAACCTACAAGTATAAATTAAAATAACATGTACATTTAACAACGCATGAACCAAACTAAAATGTACTATGAACCATACTATTTAGTAGCATGAACCAGAGCCTTAAATTGCATGAGCCGAACTTTAAATGACTTATTCAAACTTTAATACATTGGAATGCGTGGAGTGTATACTACACAACAGTATTAACCTATTCTTAAACAAGCATGAACCAAGCTCTGGTTTCACTGATTGTATTCTCATAATCTGCATCCTCACAATCTGTATCATCATAATCTTCATCTGCTTCTTCTTCACTTTCACACCCTTCAAACTCCAAGCTACCGGTTAGTGGAGTTCAAAGCTTTAGCATTTTCTGTAATACCCAATTTCATTTTAGGTTGGAAAAATAAGATTTCTTGGCCCACTAGTAACCTCAAGATACGGAATAATTACTAATACTAATATTTTGTAATTTTCTATCCTAAAAGAAATTTGATCCTATCTTACTAGTTAATTTTATCCTAATATATATTTATCCTTAACCTAATCTATCCTTGATCTAACCCTATTTATTAAAATTCGTGACCTTCCTCCCCCCTTTAATCACCACCGCCACCAAATAAAATAGGAACAAATCCTCCATTCTCGTCCTTTTTCTCAAACTTTGTTGCCGAACCGTAATCTCCGTTTTGTTCCGATCGGGTTATCGCCGAATGGTGCTGTTCACCGGAAGAGTGGATCGCCGAAGGGACGAATGGTTTCGGGAGGGGTCGGCTTGTTTTGCTCGAGTACGCGCCTCGTCCTTGTGCAAGCTGGTGTCTTGAGGGAGATTTTGGGCTAGTTAGTCACACATGTTATTTCCGGTAAAGCTCAATTCTTGGGGCTATTTAACTTTTGTTATGAATCTTTTGTGAGTTTGGTTTTGATCTCGGGGTCGGGTTTTGATCTTTTGTCACCGGTTTAGAATTACAATAGGATTAAATAACTTAATTTTAGGTAATCGATTAGGCTTAGTGTAGGAGGAGGTGGTAATTTCAATTTAAGTGGTTTAGTCATGTCATCTTACGTATATAAGAAATTGTTTTCAAATATTGCTATGAAAAATGGATGTTAAGTGAGGTTAATGGTAATGGGGTGCAAGACAACTCTCAAATTGGATAATTAATTTTAGTTCAAGTACGATTAGATATATATACATGTACATATGTTAGTTTAGTTATGTTTGTTTCTGAAAATAGGTGCATATGTTTATACGTAAGTTTTAATTAGATTAGTTAAGTAAACTTTTCGTTGTTTTAGTAATTAGAATTAGCTCAATTAAGGGTTTAAATAAGTTTGTCTAATAGTTAAAAGGACAAGTTCCAGATAGCTAGTTGGTTCTTTATATGCTCACACTATAGTGATCTGGGAATAGTTACGAGTTACTGAGGTTTATTTATTTATTTTTTAACTGTTAGAGTACTAAGCGTTACCGTTAATATATTTAGGAGATCTCTAGCACTTGGGTTCCTAGCCTCTATTCTCTTGGTGAATCCTTCATTTGAGGTAAGTCGTTTTTCGACTTGCTCGGTTCTTCTCTACCCTGTTAGATTGCGTATCGTTATTGTAGGGCGGGTTTTGGGAACTAGTCCCGAATACCTTTTAAATTGCTTTGAACTCCTTGAGTGTTGTGAGCGTAAATGATTTTAATTGTGTTTTATCGGAAAATATTTTGGAACGTTTTCTCTGTGTTGGTACCGTTTCCGACACGGCCCATCGTAGCTGGTGTTGAGGAAGAGTTGGCTACGTTGACCCGTGTGACTGGGAAAATCGTGCCCCTTCAAAACGAAAATTATTATCTGTGTGTTTTTGGCAAGTGCTCCAGTGGAGGCTTAGCCAGGGGTTAGAAGGGAGATTGTGAAGTGGAGTGAGAGGGTCTGCCTCTGCACTCGGCGCGGTGATGAGTGTAACACCCCGACTTCCGTCGAGGCGCTACTGGGAAATAGACCTTACAAGGTACTATTAATTAGGTTGACAACTACACTGTAGGACCTTACAACTCGGGCACGACGAGAAAAACATAATAAAACATCCAACCTTTATTTAATAAAACTTAGAAAATGTAATCATGCATGAATCCCCGAAAATCATAAATATTCAAATACGTCACAACGCCTACTGAAACTGAACTATCCGAACAAAATGATAATAAACGAAACATAGTACTAAATCCGTCTAACAAATATTAAAGTCAACATCCTAACTAATATAAATAAACTAGTATAACCAATCCCACTATGACACGCGCTTTTTACCGCTCCGGCCCGCCATCTGGCCTCGGTTCCTGCACGGCTACCTGGTTCATACCTGGAACTGAAAAATATTACCCGAAGGGTCAGCGTCTAATCTACCAAGCTAGAAAGGGTACGGAAATTGCAAGACGTTTTAAAAGCATTTCCAAAGTCAGCATTCAAGTCCACAACCGCACTCATAACTCTAAAGGCCAATACCTAAATTAGTTATATCAGTCACACAAGTCACATACGTATTTACAATCACAATCACACAACAATGCAATTCTTCCTTTGTCCACAATCCGTCTTCCAAGGCGCTCATCACCGCGCCGAGTGCAGAGGCAGGCCCTCTCACTCCACTTCACAATCTCCCTTCTAACCCCTGGCTAAGCCTCCACTGGAGCACTTGCCAAAAACACACAGATAATAATTTTCGTTTTGAAGGGGCACGATTTTCCCAGTCACACGGGTCAACGTAGCCAACTCTTCCTCAACACCAGCTACGATGGGCCGTGTCGGAAACGGTACCAACACAGAGAAAACGTTCCAAAATATTTTCCGATAAAACACAATTAAAATCATTTACGCTCACAACACTCAAGGAGTTCAAAGCAATTTAAAAGGTATTCGGGACTAGTTCCCAAAACCCGCCCTACAATAACGATACGCAATCTAACAGGGTAGAGAAGAACCGAGCAAGTCGAAAAACGACTTACCTCAAATGAAGGATTCACCAAGAGAATAGAGGCTAGGAACCCAAGTGCTAGAGATCTCCTAAATATATTAACGGTAACGCTTAGTACTCTAACAGTTAAAAAATAAATAAATAAACCTCAGTAACTCGTAACTATTCCCAGATCACTATAGTGTGAGCATATAAAGAACCAACTAGCTATCTGGAACTTGTCCTTTTAACTATTAGACAAACTTATTTAAACCCTTAATTGAGCTAATTCTAATTACTAAAACAACGAAAAGTTTACTTAACTAATCTAATTAAAACTTACGTATAAACATATGCACCTATTTCCAGAAACAAACATAACTAAACTAACATATGTACATGTATATATATCTAATCGTACTTGAACTAAAATTAATTATCCAATTTGAGAGTTGTCCTGCACCCCATTACCATTAACCTCACTTAACATCCATTTTTCATAGCAATATTTGAAAACAATTTCTTATATACGTAAGATGACATGACTAAACCACTTAAATTGAAATTACCACCTCCTCCTACACTAAGCCTAATCGATTACCTAAAATTAAGTTATTTAATCCTATTGTAATTCTAAACCGGTGACAAAAGATCAAAACCCGACCCCGAGATCAAAACCAAACTCACAAAAGATTCATAACAAAAGTTAAATAGCCCCAAGAATTGAGCTTTACCGGAAATAACATGTGTGACTAACTAGCCCAAAATCTCCCTCAAGACACCAGCTTGCACAAGGACGAGGCGCGTACTCGAGCAAAACAAGCCGACCCCTCCCGAAACCATTCGTCCCTTCGGCGATCCACTCTTCCGGTGAACAGCACCATTCGGCGATAACCCGATCGGAACAAAACGGAGATTACGGTTCGGCAACAAAGTTTGAGAAAAAGGACGAGAATGGAGGATTTGTTCCTATTTTATTTGGTGGCGGTGGTGATTAAAGGGGGGAGGAAGGTCACGAATTTTAATAAATAGGGTTAGATCAAGGATAGATTAGGTTAAGGATAAATATATATTAGGATAAAATTAACTAGTAAGATAGGATCAAATTTCTTTTAGGATAGAAAATTACAAAATATTAGTATTAGTAATTATTCCGTATCTTGAGGTTACTAGTGGGCCAAGAAATCTTATTTTTCCAACCTAAAATGAAATTGGGTATTACATACTATCCTCCTTAAAGAAAGTTTCGTCCCGAAACTTAGAACGAATGAGAAAGAAAAGAACGGAGTATCAAATGAACAGTAGAATCCATATGAGGTTTTATGACAACCAAATAATCAAACAACCAAGTCAAGAGAATTAGGCAATCACACAAACAAGCGCGCATCGAAATTGTACTCCTACTAGCTATTAAACTCTCCCCTCAACCACATTTACTTAACCTCGGTAGATCTCCGGGTATCTCTTTCGCATCCTAGATTCAGTCTTCCAAGTAGCCTCCTCGACTCCCCGTCGAAACCATTGAATCAACACCAAAGAAATCACCTTGTTCCGCAGCTCCTCCATTCGTCGGTCTAGACTCTTGAACGATTGTTCTCGGAAAGTATAAACTGACTCCACTTCTAACTCCTCATATTTAAGTCTGTGACTAGGGTCTAGAACATACTACCTTTGTTGCCAAACATGGAAAACAAGATGAATTCCGTCCAAAGTCAATGGTATGGTTTAATCATCAATGTACTCCCAAAGAAGGAAGTTTGTTCTTCTAGGCTCGTTAGTACACAAAGGTTCTTGCCCACTAACTTCACACCCCATACTAGACATTAGTTAACTGTACAACATTCTATATACCCTTTACAATGCTCCCATGACTTAAATATCTAGAACTTGCATACACTATTTGAATTGCGACTAACTTGTCTCGACTAACCAATACAATCCACGTTCAACAACCTATCTAAGCTCTCTTTGTGTCCACGATCATATCCTTAGCTGCCCCTGGATTGATCCATTCTTAGCATCATCATTGTATTATTGTTAGTACCCAAAAAGGCCGTTATCCTTCGTGGTCCTATCCATTTATAAAGCTCTCCATTGCTCGATCCTTACACTTAATTTTGATGATGTTACTAATCTAAACTTCTTTTCAAGAACTAGACATTGTGAATTTTTCTTTCTTCCCACAATTACTCGCTAAGATTTGTTGAACCCATAACAATCTTAGATTCTTACCAATATGTTGAACTTGAACTAGATCCAAGTCAAGCCTTCACTCTTTATTAAACTAACTTATAAATCCAAGCATCCAAACACTCAATGAGACGAGTTCCCCAACTACATGTTTCCTGGTCATGGTCTTAGCTTAATTGCATCTCTAATCATCAAATTGGGTTTAGTTGTCGTTCTTGCATTAACCCTGGCTTCATTTACCTTATAGTTCAATACTAAGATTACTACTTTCTCGAGAATCATTCACAAAACCTCCTTATTTCCCGTATCTAACTCCACCGTGCATCAATATCTTCTTACTACACATGTTTTTAGGTGACACTTCCCAATCTTCCTCTTTTCAAGCAAGCATGAACCATCGTATTCTTTAGCAAAAGGTAGTCGTGAGGTAGCCGTGTCTTGTTTCTCATAACTTTGTCAACAGTGATTTCCATGAGAATTCATGTCATAGTCTCCATTGAGTCCATCATTCCCTACCTTCACCCTACTTAATCTCACAACCTTCAAAGTGGGAGTTACATTTCACGCTGTCTCACACACATTCTTCAATAGGTCCATATGGATTCACAAAGTATGGCCTTGCCTCGTCAACAAGTTGATCCCGACCTACCACTCACTTCTTATATTGTCAAACTCCGTGTAAATGAGATCAATGGTGAATAACTACATTCCTTTATTGTCCTATACTCCGAACTCCATGCTAAACACCTTATGTCAGGGGTTCGACTCTTTCTAAAACGAGTAACATTCTTTCTTCAACTAACATCCCTAGTGTGGGTACGACTACTTCCAATCCGATAACTTAGATGCTTAGGTTAAATTGGCTCTAACTTGCTCCATATCCTTTTATGTCGACCACTTCTGCCTCCTCTTGTTACTAGATTCAACAACTATATGACCTGTATTACGAAGCTCTTAGAGACCATATAACCCAACATTTGAATCCTACTCTTGTTGCTTCCTCACATTTCCCTAATAATTCTAACACTACGAACGAGATTAGCTTTTGTTACACTTACACTTAGAATTGGAAGGTTAAAAGTACTAAACTACCGGAGGTCCTTCAGCTGACGGTAGCGGAGTTGCGACGTGTCACCTACCCCTCCTAAATGCAACGTGCCTACCCCAGTTAAAACATTTTGAAAACACCGGCCGGTTTTGGTTTTAAGTTGGACCTCGGGTACTCTTTGTTGGTCAGTTCCATGTGCCCTGTTGTCAACCTCGCTCTGATACCAATTTGTAACACCCCGACTTCCGTCGAGGCGCTACTGGGAAATAGACCTTACAAGGTACTATTAATTAGGTTGACAACTACACTGAAGGACCTTACAACTCGGGCACGACGAGAAAAACATAATAAAACATCCAACCTTTATTTAATAAAACTTAGAAAATGTAATCATGCATGAATCCCCGAAAATCATAAATATTCAAATACGTCACAACGCCTACTGAAACTGAACTATCCGAACAAAATGATAATAAACGAAACATAGTACTAACTCCGTCTAACAAATATTAAAGTCAACATCCTAACTAATATAAATAAACTAGTATAACCAATCCCACTATGACACGCGCTTTTTACCGCTCCGGCCCGCCATCTGGCCTCGGTTCCTACACGGCTACCTGGTTCATACCTGGAACTGAAAAATATTCCCCGAAGGGTCAGCGTCTAATCTACCAAGCTAGAAAGAGTACGGAAATTGCAAGACGTTTTAAAAGCATTTCCAAAGTCAGCATTCAAGTCCACAACCGCACTCATAACTCTAAAGGCCAATACCTAAATTAGTTATATCAGTCACACAAGTCACATACGTATTTACAATCACAATCACACAACAATGCAATTCTTCCTTTGTCCACAATCCGTCTTCCAAGGCGCTCATCACCGCGCCGAGTGCAGAGGCAGGCCCTCTCACTCCACTTCACAATCTCCCTTCTAACCCCTGGCTAAGCCTCCACTGGAGCACTTGCCAAAAACACACAGATAATAATTTTCGTTTTGAAGGGGCACGATTTTCCCAGTCACACGGGTCAACGTAGCCAACTCTTCCTCAACACCAGCTACGATGGGCCGTGTCGGAAACGGTACCAACACAGAGAAAACGTTCCAAAATATTTTCCGATAAAACACAATTAAAATCATTTACGCTCACAACACTCAAGGAGTTCAAAGCAATTTAAAAGGTATTCGGGACTAGTTCCCAAAACCCGCCCTACAATAACGATACGCAATCTAACAGGGTAGAGAAGAACCGAGCAAGTCGAAAAACGACTTACCTCAAATGAAGGATTCACCAAGAGAATAGAGGCTAGGAACCCAAGTGCTAGAGATCTCCTAAATATATTAACGGTAACGCTTAGTACTCTAACAGTTAAAAAATAAATAAATAAACCTCAGTAACTCGTAACTATTCCCAGATCACTATAGTGTGAGCATATAAAGAACCAACTAGCTATCTGGAACTTGTCCTTGTAACTATTAGACAAACTTATTTAAACCCTTAATTGAGCTAATTCTAATTACTAAAACAACGAAAAGTTTACTTAACTAATCTAATTAAAACTTACGTATAAACATATGCACCTATTTCCAGAAACAAACATAACTAAACTAACATATGTACATGTATATATATCTAATCGTACTTGAACTAAAATTAATTATCCAATTTGAGAGTTGTCCTGCACCCCATTACCATTAACCTCACTTAACATCCATTTTTCATAGCAATATTTGAAAACAATTTCTTATATACGTAAGATGACATGACTAAACCACTTAAATTGAAATTACCACCTCCTCCTACACTAAGCCTAATCGATTACCTAAAATTAAGTTATTTAATCCTATTGTAATTCTAAACCGGTGACAAAAGATCAAAACCCGACCCCGAGATCAAAACCAAACTCACGAAAGATTCATAACAAAAGTTAAATAGCCCCAAGAATTGAGCTTTACCGGAAATAACATGTGTGACTAACTAGCCCAAAATCTCCCTCAAGACACCAGCTTGCACAAGGACGAGGCGCGTACTCGAGCAAAACAAGCCGACCCCTCCCGAAACCATTCGTCCCTTCGGCGATCCACTCTTCCGGTGAACAGCACCATTCGGCGATAACCCGATCGGAACAAAACGGAGATTACGGTTCGGCAACAAAGTTTGAGAAAAAGGACGAGAATGGAGGATTTGTTCCTATTTTATTTGGTGGTGGTGGTGATTAAAGGGGGGAGGAAGGTCACGAATTTTAATAAATAGGGTTAGATCAAGGATAGATTAGGTTAAGGATAAATATATATTAGGATAAAATTAACTAGTAAGATAGGATCAAATTTTCTTTCCACGTGAACTGTGACGTGTGGAGCTAACTTGTTTCTTTCTTTTCAAGCCTTTCGCTGTTATCGTTGTCATATACATAAAACAGAATAATTTACAAGCTTATACATTCGTAAAAATACAAAATATAACACAAATAATATAAAGGTAATGTTAAATGAATTTTCATGAACCTAAATGTGAATTTTCATGAACCGACCAATATAAGAGCATGAACCGTAATATGAAACTTCAAAATACAACACACATTAGAAGTATTTGTTTACTAAATCTTATGAACCTTATTGGAAAAAATTATCAACCTAATAGCATAAGAACATGAACCATAAACTAATAAGCACATCAAGTACATTATATACAAAAGAATAAAACAAGTGAGCGTTTTGGCCTATATTTGTACATGAAACATGGAAATACTGAAAAATAAACCATATCATTTACAAACATGAACCACTACGACATGTTTTATGAACCACACATCAAGATGAATGATAAATACTATGAACTTGCAAAAAATCCAGACTTAGTCATGGCAGTGGCTGATACAGTTACGAGTCTGGAAGATTTAGTTATAAGACCTGTCATAATTTGCAATTCATAATTTTCAAACCATTAAATCCACAAATTAGGGTGGACGACATTGCAATACCAACGATTCATTCACTAAATCATCCAGCAACAATGAAAACAAACCACAAGCAAAATTTGACAAAACCCTCACACATACACTCTACCAACAAACAAAGCTAGACATCGTCGGAACCCTAGCACGAGAGCCGATCTGGGCAATTCAACCCTAGCACGAGATTGAGGTCTCAGGAGAGAAAGGTGGAGATATAAAAGAAGGACAAGAGGAGGAGGGGCGAGCTTACCAACTACTGCGACCGGCGACGTCTACCGATCAACGCGGCTGAGACAAGGCGAGATGAGGCGGCCGACGGGTTTTGTAGTGTGTTCGTCGGAGGGTTTCGATCTCAAAATGGAGAACAAGATCAGTAGAATACAGAGATGGAGAGGGAAAGAAGATCGACGGGCAAGGCGAGGAAAAGGAGGCAAGGCGAGGTTTACCTTGCGACAAAGAAGTATGCAAGGGTCGGGTCTCCCAAATATCGCCCAGATTTGGTGTAATACCCGGGTATTCTCTTAAATTAGAGTTTTGTTACCTTGTTAATATTCTATATTAAATAAGGCTATTTTTATTAAATAATTTTTAGGAGTTAACCCTAATTTTTTTTAAGAAGTACGTGATCACTAGACTAGTATACAAATACATGTGCATTTATATAATATATGTAGCCAATTTTAATTATGGGTGCTAACTTAGTTCAATAATATATATTTATATATCATATCGATTTTTAAGAATAAATGTATGGAGGTGTGTAAACCGACCTTGCTTCTGAAAGATTAAATTAACTAGCCAATTATACTCCTATATATATTTATATTTATATTCAATGTTGAGATGATCATCAAATTTTGCTTCCCTATTAAGTGTTTGTTCACGTTTATATATACTTTGTACGTAGACACCGCCATTTAATGGCCAACTTTGACTATATTTATGGATACATACGGGTGTTGTAGAGGCTAGCTAGCCATTTCTCATTTTTATCTATATCACTTCTTAATCCCATTATTATCTATCTCTCTCTCGGTAAAAGATATCACCATCCCCTCGCATCTTCTTCTCGCTATCATCACATCGGAAAAGCTCGGGTTCGCCGCTCACCTTCGTGACTACTTTGTTGCCACTGTGTTAATTATTCACGCTCGATCGGTAAACCATCGTCTTGTTACTCTTTCCTCCAGCGAGACACCAAGGGTTCGGTTGTTGTCCTCTTTGCCAATCGGTGAGTTTCTTGTGGCTGTTTATTGTCTAGTAGAGGTGGGTGGTTTTGGGTTCTTCAAAGGGAATTAAAACTTAATTAATTAAGGTAGTTGAATTAGTCAAACTAGTACGTGAGGAAGATTTGGATTACTATGATATTCATATCGTTGGTGATCGATGTGGGGTTTTGCAAGATTGTAAATTTGATGCTAATTGGTGAATATGGGCCACTAAAGGTGTGCTTATACTTGGTTTTATGTACATGAAAAAGGTGCTCAATTGTTATAATACATATATGGAGATAATTTAGTTTTTAGCATAATAGGTTTGTGTTCGTTGTATAATTACTTGGCGGATCATAAGTGGTTTTACAAATTGTTGAAATCATGGTTCGGATTATAAGTTACAGGTTGTTAGACTTTTTAACCACCACAAGCTAATTAATAATTAGTTTGAATTAGCTAAGAAATTGATTTATGTATACTTTAGGGTCGGTTGCTAGAAGTAGTATATATATATATAGATATATAGATATATGTGTGTGTGTTGAGTTCCAAAAGTTTATTTGGAGAAATGCTAGTATATTAATTTTACTCGTTAATATATATATATAGGAAATCGCTTGTCCGAGTTCTTAGTTTTCCGGTTGCTAGAAATTCGTCTTTTGAGGTAAGTCGTCTAGACTTACTTAGCTTGCGATCATGTTATGTGTTAAACTAGTAAATTGAATGTGTGGAACTCTATTTTGAAATATTATTACATACTATCTTTTCATATTGGAAGCTATTGGAATAGTTCAATAATTTTTATTGTGTGCAACTTGATCTCTGCGGGTGTGATTATGGACACGGACAAGTCGGTGGAGAAGAGACCCCGGACATAGTCATGCGGCGTGTGGAGATCACTTTCAAAAATTGATTGTTTTGGCGAGTGCTCTAGTAGAGGCTTAGCCGGGGAAAGAAGGGTGATGGGAAAGAAAATGGGCATGAGTTTAGCGTGCGCGCTAGCCATGTACCATGTTTCAAAGGCAGGTTCGGGTTGCCTGAATTGGAGAATGATATGGTTTGGATTATGGAGGAATTGTTGTTGGTTTCTGTATTGCATGATCATTTTATTGATTAGCTTTGTGCTTATGAGTTATTGTGGAATTGAGAGTTGGTTTGGAATTTAATATGCTAGTTTATATAACTATATGATGTGTTTTGGATGTGCATATTAGTTTGGTATGCATATGAATGACTGATTGTATTATTTTAATAATCTATGTTTTGTTCTATATGTTTGATTTGCCCGTTTGGCCCATACCAGGATCGTTAGCTAATGTGTTTATATTCCAATGTTTTTAGGTAAAGATTCTGGTGTGGGAGATGTGCCAGGAGATAAATTTCTGGATGGCGATGCTCGTTCTCGACGTAACGTGTCTTAGGGGAAGGATGTTGGTTTAAGTCTTTTTGTTTTCTAAGCCAGTTGGTTTTTGTGGTAAGAAGGTCTAAGGCAATTTTGTATAGAAACTCGGTAGTATAGTCAGTTTAGTATGTGGGTTAGTTTTCTTCCTAGTCGCATGCATAATGTTTTGTTAAATCGATTGTAAATATATGTTGGATGTTTTCTTGGCTTTTCTTACTGTGCCTTTGTTGCAAGGTCCAATATTCGTGAATTTGTTGTCAGGCTTGTTTTGGTGGACCCAAGTGTGGTCCACAACCAGGTAACAACCCGGAGTATAAGATGGGGTGTTATATTTGGAGAAGGAGACTGAATTTGTTTTTTGTGGGGCATTTTTGTCCATGCATTAAAAAGTTAGCAAAATTACAATCTATGCCACCGCGTTAGATTATCATATTTTTTCCCAAACCAATATAGCTTAATCTCCGCCGTCCATTTTTCTAATCCAATGGCTCATGTTTGCTCTCATTTTACATAATAAGCTTATATAACATCAGAACTTGACTCTTATATTATATATAATGATACATATTAAAGATGATGATATACATACAATTATATAATATTTAAATTTTATCCATAAAAAAGTAGCAAATCATTGTATATTAGAAATATTATGTATGGATGGTTTCATACTTGCCATTAAAAAAAATAACAATACATATTAAAGATGATGATGTACAATTATATAATAGTTTAATTTTGTCCATAAAAAAGTAGTATATTATATATTTTTAAGGACTGTAAATACTAAAAAGAAGAAAGGGCAAAGAAGTTAATTTAAAAATTAAAATGCTTATGTGGCATAGTTAGATGGATGACAAATATGATAGAGAGATTCGAGTTTAGTAATAGTATATAGATAATAATATTTTTAAATATGGAGAACATTAATATAAAGATTTGGTATAAAAGATAACATAAAGAAAAAAATAATGTAATGTTATAACTTAAAGATAATTATGGTAGGATATCTAGGTGGAATGTTATAACTTATTAAAATAGTTTTAACGTTAATTTATTAAAATTTAGGTAGATATATCAATGTATACTAAAATATACATATATTCTATCAATAATTTATTATATTGCAAAATATCAACATATAGATAAAAAAAATATATACTTAGAGTGCAAGATTTGTTAAAAGATAATTTTTTTTTATTATGTATAAAATTAATATAAAAATATTAGCATATAGATCAAGTTTTCTTAAAAGATAAACATAAAATTAATATAGAAAATATCACCATATAGATAGATCAAGTTATCATAATATAAAAAATTGGATGTATAGAAAGAATAATACAAGTTATTATTAAAAAGCTTGACATTATTTTATTCAAGTAATACCACGTGACGCAAATTTTTCAACAGACATAGTTTCTGCTTTATAATGTATTAGGTAGATTTTTATATGATAATACTTATAATAATAGAAAGTCAAATTTTATAAATTTGTAAATCCCCATCAATTTTAATATTTAAAAAACTCATCTTATAAAAAAAATAATATTTATTTTTTCTTATAATGGATTTAAAGATAACGAAGTCAAGAAGTCTTCTAAAATAATTAAAAATACATAAAAAATAAACATAATCATTGAAAAAAAATTAATTTTAATATTTTAGAGCTTAATTATAGCTTCCATTCCATTTTAAACACATATGACCTACTCTTTTTTAATTTTGTTTTTTTTATCACTATAGAGACTGTGGCTATTTTTTGAAATTAAATCAATAAAGTTATCATTTGTGTTTTGTGATAAATTTAGAAGAAAAAACCCATTTCATTTCATTTTATTTCAATTCTTGATTTAATGCATAATTAATCTCATTTTTTTTCTTCATTTTTAATGTGACTATATTATGCATCGATAAGAAGATAAGAACTAATTAATATGAAAAACAGTTTCAATTTTTTGGTCAATTGGGGAAAATCGACAAACCATTACTAATCTTCTTTAATATAAAATTAAAAACTAATTAATTGGATATAATGAAGGCAATGAATGAAATTATATATTTTTTTTAAGGGGATTAAAGATGCTAATTGTGTAATAGGTAGACTACACCTCAATGCATAAAAAGACAGAAGAGAATCAAGGACTAAAAAATCCACTAAATCATATAAGTATCACAATCTTTATATTTAGATTGTGTTCTTTATCAATGAATGGTCAAATTATATTGACTTTAGTCATGCTGAAGAATGCGGGTGAAAGTACTCTTTAGGATCAACCGCACTCAAGGTGAAATCTAAAATATCATATTATTTTTATTTTCAATGTACACACACACACATATATATATTGACATATTTTGAAGTGCATATTTTTATATAAAAAAATAATTTTTTATAAAAGTATATGTAAATATGTGTAACTTACCATATATCAATGGTGAAATCATAATATCAGCTTTTACATAAAATTTTGTTGTATATTTTCAATAATATTGTCATTTTTTTTGTCGATGATGAGAGGACTGAAAAATTATATATATGTAAAGGAGTGAAATGAAAATAATTATCAAGGTAAACTATCATTTTTTTTGTAAAAGCATAAAAAACAATACTTTTCATTGATGTTCAAGAATCTCACTTTATATATTTTTTAATTTACTTCATGTGGTATTTTTTATGGGTGAAATTAAATAGATTTTTGTATGAAAAATGCTACCACCTCCATTTGTAATATTAACTGAAAGAACTCACCGTAATAATAAAGAAGGCTTATATTATTTTAAATGAAATTTAATTGTAATTTTTCAATTTACATTAGTACTAGGTTCGAACCTCGTCCTTCGAAAGAGACAAAGTTTGTATTTTAGATTTATATAACTTAAATATTTAGTTTTTTTGGAAGTCAAAATGTGTGAGTGGGATCAAACATTAGAGTCAATTGAATGACATTATGAAATATCATAAATATTTATAGTATAGCAAAAAATTAAAATGCTAAAAATCGTAACTATATAAATTATTTGATCATTCAATCGGCTCATAGTCCTCATACCAATTTACATATAGAAATTTCTTATACATCTTTTTTTTTTTGAAGTATTAATTTAATATTACTTGCTTAATCTATCAATGATTTGTTTTCAAATTCAAATTAATATGGTTCTCGTGCATATGAAATTGTGAATAAGCGACAATGATATTTTATCTTTCATATTCAAATTAATATGAAATATAGTTTTTATTCTTATGTATATTTGGAATAAGGAAATTTGAAGTCTTTGAAATGGAATAGCCAATTATAAATATTTAATTTAATTTATTTCATATAAGTCTTTACATCTTAATCTTAACAACTATAAAAGTTGTCCCTATATGTCCAATAAATGCTTCATTCTCTTAATAACAGCGCATTTATTTGACCATGAATAACTTTACTAAGATTTTAATTTAATTTAAATTAATTAATTAATTATTTTTATGATTAATATTTAAATAAGAAGATTAATCTAATATTTTAATTTGAAGAATAATTTTGTTATAATATACATAACTATACTCGTGATCTAGTGAATATAAATTTGAATTTTATTTTTTATATTTTTCTAATCTACAATTGAATTATATATTATTAAAAGGTAACATTAAGATATTTAATTTTAAAATTGTTATAAAGATATTTATTGGAAAAAAATTCTTATATTTCCTTGATCTCTTATTTTCAATGAATGGGGACATATATGTTGCCAAAAAAATTATTTTATCAATTTGATTTTGAAATTAATGGGACATTTATGAAGACAAGAGGGACAACTTTATATGTTGTTAAGATTATTTGTCGTGTTTTTGTGTTGGGTGATGACATAATGTATTAATAAACCTAGCTCATGTAAGATTAATGGTGCTCATCATCATGGTTGGACATAAGAATGATTTTTCAAATTAACGTAAAATACAAATATGCATTTGTCAAGAGTTGGAGGAGAAAAAGGGAATAGTCATGATACAGAAGAGATTAAATAAGCAAAATTTATTTATATGCTCATGAATAAAGAATTATATTTTTAACATAAATCAAGCTTTTCATCAAAATATATAAAAATATCATAAATACAATATTATACCCTAAAAATACAATAATTTATAATTTACGAATATAAAGTACCACAATAGCCAATTCAATCATTAAGTACAAGGCATAAAAATAATTTTTAAAGTGAAATTATATTAAATTTTTTTTATCAAAAATAAATTAAAAAAATACTCCGTGTGTAACATGGACATCACCACCTAGTAGATAAATAAAAAAAGACGAATGAATCAATGACCATTGACTGATGACAATTTTGGATATTCGACCAAAAAAATTGATAATTTTTTATGTAGCCTTTGGGCTTCAAAATATAATCTTGAATAACTTTGTATTCAAAATATATACAACAACACCAACCCAGTGTAGACCTACCTCAGGCAGGGTTTGGGAGGCCAGGATGTACCCACCCTTCCCTCGACCTAAAGATCGAGAGGGTGTGTAAGAGAGGTCTAAAGACCATAAAAACTAGGAAAAAGACGCCAGAGGAGAGAGAGAGAGAGAGAGTGAGTGAGAGAGAGAGAGAGAGAGAGAGAAAGCTATCGACGTAGGGTGTGGGCCCCTTCATTCCTGCTACCGCTCCTCCACTGTAATCTTCTCCCTCCAAATATCCCTGCAGTCTGTCAGGTCCGTTGAAATACCTAAAAAGTCAAGGTCCTGTTTTATAATTTCCCTCCAGCTCTTCTTCGGTCTACCTCGGCCCCTGCGAAAGTCGTTGAAAACCATGCCCTCACATCTTCGTACCGGGGCCTCTGGTGGCCTCCTCTGTATGTGCCCAAACCAGCGCAACCTCGATTCCCGCAACTTCTCTCCTATACTAGCCACTTTGACCTTGTCCCTGATCACCTCATTTCTGATCCTGTCCAGCCTCGTGTGCCCACACATCCACCTCAGCATACGCATCTCTGCTACCATCAATTTGTGCTCTAACACCTTCTTGATAGGCCAGCATTCCGCCCCATACAACATCGCAGGTCGAATTACTGACTTGTAAAATTTGCCTTTTAACTTAAGTGGGACCTTCTTGTCACATAAAATCCCTGAGGTGGCCCTCCATTTTTGCCAACCCCTCTGACTCCGATGCTTGATGTCCTCGTCTATGTCCCCGTCACTCTGCAGAATCGATCCCAAGTACTTGAAACTCTCCTTCTTCATGATGGGAACACCTCCCAAATTTACTTCCTCGGTGGGCTCCTCTACCTGTCCAAACATATATTCCACATACTCTGTCTTGATTCTGCTCAATCTAAAACCTACTACTTCCAGCTTTTCCCTCCAAGCTTCGAGCTTTCTAGCAACTCCATCCCTAGACTCATCGACTAGCACAATGTCATCGGCGAATAACATGCACCACGGTACCTCTCCTTGTATCTCCCGAGTCAACACATCCATAACAAGTGCGAACAGAAAAGGGCTAAGTGCCGACCCTTGGTGCAACCCCACCCTTACCTGGAAATAATCTGTGTCTCCCCCGGGCTCCCCACGCTGGTTAAGGACCCCTCATACATATCCTTGAGAATCCTTATATACGTTCCTGAAATTCCTTTAGCCTCCAGACATCTCCACAATAACTGTCTAGGCACTCTGTCGTACGCCTTCTCCAAGTCGACAAACGCCATATGCAGATTCTTCTTTCTCTCTCTGTACACCTCTAACAACCTTCTGAGCACATGGATCGCCTCGATGGATGACCTACCAGGCATGAAACCAAACTGGTTCTCTGACACACTGACTAGCTTCCTCAGTCTCGACTCAATCAACTTTTCCCACAACTTCATTGTGTGACTAAGAAGTTTGATACCCCTGTAGCTACTACATTGTTGTACATCTCCCTTGTTTTTATACAATGGCTAAAATTATATTTTTTCTTAAGAGAAGGAATAATAATTAGCCCTTTCTCAACCAATAAATTTTATATAGGATCTTTCTAATGTGTGTCCATGGACACACAATAGTAAATACTAACTCAGGTAAATTTAGTAATTGTTTGTTAATTTGATTTATTTTAAAAGGGTTCATTAATTCTAACTTAAGGAATAGTTTTGAAATCAATATACTATAACTAAACTCGAATCCCTCTATCCTATTTGTCAACATCTTAACCATGCCACCTAAGCAAATTAATTTTTTCATTTACTGATTTGCCCATCTAAAGTTGAAAATATTACTTAATTCTACCACTTTGCAATTTAATCATTATTAATTATATTTATAGGACTTTACTTATTAGTTAGATTTCTCATATTTTACTTACTTTTTTGATCTTACGATCTATAAAATATATATATATATATATTTAGAAAAGGCATTGACTTTTAAGATCACTCTATATAAAATAATTACTACTTAGTTATATCTTTCTTAAAGTACGTAACTTTTTAAAGATCAATCCATATTAAATAGTTTTAATTTTAAGATATATTTATCATCATTACTATATACTAAAGCAAACATTACAAATTATATAAAACAACATGTGTCAAGCTCACATTGAACCACACCATTGATCTTTTAAAAATCAATATAATTGGGCTATATTTTATAGGTTGAAATTTTATTGTGACCTCATATATATATTTTATATATTAAATAGATAAATTATTTATGTTTATTTTCATATAATTAGGATTTGAATATTTTTTCATCCTATTTTATACTATTATTCGATTTTAATTTAAATATTAATAATAAAAAAATTATACATTAATCATGAAATTATTATTTTCATAAGATTTGGATTTATCAATAGAAATATTTCACATTATTATTAATTAAAAATTCTAAATCGTAGAAGAATTAAGAAATTATTATTTTCTTAGGGTTTAGATTTATCAATAGGACCAATTCTATATTATTATTATTATTATTCAATTTTAATTTGGATATTAATAATAACAATATTTCATATCTATCATATTATAAAAGCGTGTGAGATGTTTTGCTAAAAACGATGTTTTGCTAAAAACTTAAAAAATAGTGCATATCCAAAAAAACCATGCCCCTTTACATAAATTTACGGAAATGCCATTTTTATATCTTTTTCCAAAAATACCATCCCCATTTAAATAAATCTACGGAAATGCCATTCTCAGTAATAATTTTGATATTTTAATGTTCCTTGAAATTCGTATCGTATTGCTTAGCTCTTAAGTAATCTCGGGATATATATTCTTGGAAAAGCGTGATCGACTTAGGTGATATTTGGATGTGAACGGGTAATTTTGATATGTCTCGAAAAACGTGTCGACGTTACTTCGCTCGTAAGCAATCTCGGATAAGTTTGTTTCTTAGTTGTGAAGAAAGCTCTTATACGTAATAAAACAAGTTCTAAGACATTGGATGGCATGAAATCAATTAAATTAATACCAAAAGGTTTTGCTTAGCTCTTAAGTAATCTCGGGATATATATTCTTGGAAAAGCGTGATCGACTTAGGTGATATTTGGATGTGAATGGGTAATTTTGACATGTCACGAAAAACGTGTCCAAGTTACTTCGCTCGTAAGCGAGCTCGGATAAGTTTGTTTCTTAGTTGTGAAGTAAGCTCTTATACGTAATAAAACAAGTTTTAGGACATTGGATGGCGTAAAGTCAAGTAAATTAATACCAAAAAAACCATGCCCATTTAAATAAATTTACGAAAATACCATTTCCATATTCCTTTTCCTAAAAAACCATACCCCTTTAAATAAATTTACGAAAATGTCATTTCCATATTTCTACACTAATGAAGTCTCCGTCTTATAATCGCCGCGCAACGCGCGGCCTATTTGCTAGTTATAAAAGCGTGTGAGATGTTTTGCTAAAAACGATGTTTTGCTAAAAACTTAAAAAATAGTGCATATCCAAAAAAACCATGCCCCTTTACATAAATTTACGGAAATGCCATTTTTATATCTTTTTCCAAAAATACCATCCCCATTTAAATAAATTTACGGAAATGCCATTCTTAGTAATAATTTTGATATTTTAATGTTCCTTGAAATTCGTATCGTATTGCTTAGCTCTTAAGTAATCTCGGGATATATATTCTTGGAAAAGCGTGATCGACTTAGGTGATATTTGGATGTGAACGGGTAATTTTGATATGTCTCGAAAAACGTGTCGACGTTACTTCGCTCGTAAGCAATCTCGGATAAGTTTGTTTCTTAGTTGTGAAGAAAGCTCTTATACGTAATAAAACAAGTTCTAAGACATTGGATGGCATGAAATCAATTAAATTAATACCAAAAGGTTTTGCTTAGCTCTTAAGTAATCTCGGGATATATATTCTTGGAAAAGCGTGATCGACTTAGGTGATATTTGGATGTGAACGGGTAATTTTGACATGTCACGAAAAACGTGTCCAAGTTACTTCGCTCGTAAGCGAGCTCGGATAAGTTTGTTTCTTAGTTGTGAAGAAAGCTCTTATACGTAATAAAACAAGTTTTAAGACATTGGATGGCGTAAAGTCAAGTAAATTAATACAAAAAAAACCATGCCCATTTAAATAAATTTACGAAAAATACCATTTCCATATTCCTTTTCCTAAAAAACCATACCCCACTGATATATGAAGGAAAGAATTTGGATTTTGGAGTGTGAGGCGAAATTTGATCGTGGCGTTGTGGTAGATTTTGTGCCATGAATTGCTCGCAGTTCAAAAATGGGAAAAAAGAAACGTCTTTGTTAGTGTTAGATGACGATTTTGCCCTTTTCCTCTTGGGACATCTTTGTCCTTTTCTTCGGTGTGTTCCAGACATTTTAGGTTCAGATGCCGGTGCTTAAAAGAATAACACGCCATTTAAAGTAAATTAATGCCGGTTTCGACCAAAAAAAAAGTAAACTAATGCCGGTGCCCAACAAAATTTATACTCCGCATTTTTTTAATACTAACAAATAGGCCGCACGTTGCGCGGCGATTATAAGACGGAGACTTCATTAGTGTAGAAATATGGAAATGACATTTTCGTAAATTTATTTAAAGGGGTATGGTTTTTTAGGAAAAGGAATATGGAAATGATATTTTCGTAAATTTATTTAAATGGGCATGGTTTTTTTGGTATTAATTTACTTGACTTTACGTCATCCAATTTCTTAAAACTTGTTTTATTACGTATAAGAGCTTTCTTCACAACTAAGAAACAAACTTATCCGAGCTCGCTTACGAGCGAAGTAACTTGGACACGTTTTTTATGACATGTCAAAATTACCCGTTCACATCCAAATATCACCTAAGTCGATCACGCTTTTCCAAGAATATATATCCCGAGATTACTTAAGAGCTAAGCAAATATGTAAATTAATTAGAAGCCACATTTTAGAATGAACCTAGATGACTATTGTTTGTTCAAATCAAAGATATCATAGATAATACAATATTGTTGATCAATAACTTATTAGTAGACATTGAAAACAACACATGTCAAAGAGTCGTGCACTCATTGTTACTAATATGACAGTAATCCAAAAGTCGTTTCTAAATTTAAAAAAAATAATTTTTAAATATGAGGTATTTACTATTGTTTTATAACACCATATTTTTCCTTATTAACTATTTTAATAATACTTTAATCGTTAAATGTTAATATATCATAATTCATAAGTCAATATATTTATTTTTTTTAGAATAATGTTGAACCATTTCCATCTAAGCTTGAAATACACTCTAATTTATCGTCGAACGAGCCACTAACTCCTTCAAAACTTTTCAAATGAAAGCTCATCTCTGCATGATGATAATGGAGAAAATCTTAGTGAAGATCAACTTTCCACTTCCATTACAAAAAAATACGAAACACGAAAAGAAAGACTAGGTTGATTTCACAACCCCAATACCCCATGAAAATTATTGTAACTTAAAATATGAATTGTTTTTTCAAGCATTATTTCAAATACATTTTCTAATTCAATTTAGATTTATTTCGAACATATTTTTTATTGTTATTTCTATTTAGTATTTCGAGGTTTAAATGATATGAAAATATTGACATTAAATTATATTTGATTTGTTTTAAAATAATTATTAAATGTTTTCTTTTATAATACTATAGTATATATAAATTAAACAATCTATCTATTACTAATAACTAAAGCCGGAGCAATTTCTGCCACCACGTTACGCCACATCACCCCTTTATTAAAATAATAATTTTAAATAGTTAATTATGAAAAAAAAAGTTATCTCCAAGTAAAGATAAAGATGAAATAATATTTGTAAAAATTTATCCCCAAATAAACATAAAGATAAAATAATATTAGTAGATTTGACCAATATAGATAAAAAGGACATTATATTTATTATATTTGTAAAAGATAAGAAAACGTATGTACAGTGATCACATATATATCTTAGAAATAAAAATAGTCATATCTATCTATAACTAATTAGCTATATATTAAAGTTGTAACTTTTCTAGCCACCACATTACTTTTGGCCCCACCTTATATTAAAAAAAATATTTATATTATTTTTTTCCAATTAAATTCCTTTATATTTATTTATGTGGAAAAAATTGATTCAAATTTTAATTAAAAATAATGAAAATTATTTTATCTTTATATTTTTATCAATTTATAAAAAAATATTTATCTTAAATCAAATTTTGATAAAAAAAGTAAAATTTTTAAATATCTATATAATTATTGGCATAAATTAAATTTTTATAAAAAATTATATTATATTTTCCTTAATTTTATTTTGGATTGTTTATGTAAATATAGAAGACTTTTTATATTTAAAAAATTCTATATTTTTTATCCATTCTTATTAATTATCTTTTTAACTTTTTATTGAAAAGATTTTTAAGGAATTTAATTTGAATATATTTTTAAGAATTTACATTATTTTTGGTATTTTATTTGTTTTTGTATATTTACTTTATTAATATTATATTTATAATATATCTAAAAATTGTTGAGTCGTAGTCATGAATGTCATGACGGGTAGAACTAGTAATTTTGTAAAGTAGCAGTTTTATTGTATGCTCATGTGCACACATTAGCCGAACCGTTTTATATAAATTGATAATCTAGTAGTGGGAAGTAAATGTTAACTTCCAAATTTCTATTTTATTCAAACGTTTAAGCATGAGAGATAATTACCCATTTTAAACCAATAAATTTAATTTAAAATTTGATTAATTTATCTAGTAAATAATAAAAAGGATAGGAATGCAAATATGCAATCATCAAAACCTAAATTATGTGCATGTACACATGGCTCAACGGTTGGGCATCTTACCAATGTGTAAGAGGTTTCAGGTTCAAGCGCCAAGGGTGACGGTTTTACCCTTTTCTTTTAGAATTGGTTAGACTAGTCCAAGTACTACTTAGGCTACCTAAAATCTTACCAAATCCAAAAAAAACGAAACCTAAATTATCTTCAAATTCATGAAAAACCAGACGTGGGAGTAACTAATTGCTCTGATGCATTCAACAATGGCCTACTTTCCCAGTCAATGATAATTACACGCACGTCGATTTAATTAATTACACAACAGTCCTATATAAGCCATACCATAACCCTGAAAGGAATAATTTGTATTAAAAACAAAGCTTGATCGATAAAAATGGAGGTGCAAATCAAAGCTGTGATCATTGCTGCGGTCTTCTGTGTACTAACTTTATCTGCGGAAGCTCAAGGCTACGACTATGGCGGTTCGTCATCCTCCTCTCCATCAACTGGAAACGGGGTCTTTTCTCATCCCACCATCGTGGTTTCTTTGTTCGCCTTTATTGTGTATCTCTTCGTGTAAAACCTATTTAGAAGTTATTGCACTATTCGAGGTTATTTGATGTTGATTTCTTGGTGTTATATCCATTTCGTTTTGTAAAACTTCTATGTAACTCCTAAAAGTCACAGATTGAATTCAATCCAAAGTCCAACTGTTGGTGTATAAAAATTTCGCCTTCAATTCGTCTTTAATACATCAATTAAGAACTCCTCCTCTTCCGCTCCTTCTTCAATCTCTTGACCTAGAAACCTGCAAAACAATGGACATAGGGGCGGGGACCCCCTAATCCACCTTTGATGTCTAAGTCAGAAGAGCAATTGTCGTTTGTTTTGAGCGACGAGGTACAACAAGAGAGCGGTGAACCCCTAAACAGTCGAGCTAAGCGAATATTAGCCTGTCTAGGTTTTCTGAATATGCCGATGTGCACATGTGTCTCTCCCTACACGCCTAGAGCGTGTATTTATAATGGAAGAGGGAGATCAGGGGGCCTTATTTAATTATTTCCTAGGGTTGCTTAAAACGAATATTCCCACCTTCTCCGGGTTTAATTCTATCATATTTGCAGGATAGAATCTTCCATAAAGTTGCATAACCGCCATATAATTTTATATAGAAAATAACAAAAATAGCTACAGAGTAATTTAAGAATACCTTTTGAATAGCGAAAATAACTATGATAATTATGTTTATTTTACCCGCTCACACAAACAAACCTTGAGCATTGATGCACTGCACTGCTAATTGCTTCTTGATAATCTCTGCAAATGGAAAACAAATCTCGTTACCAACAAAATCCACCAGCTTGAAATCATTCTTAACCTTGCAAAGCTTTTTTTTAGTTGAATAGCCTTGCAAACATAATATTTTTTTGGGTTGAAATCTGACCCGAAAATTAATGGGTCAAGATTCAAGAGTAACCCGAACTCGGTCGACTCCGAAAAAACTGGGTTGGGTTGACCAGATCAACCCAATAAAGTATTATTTCAATTAAAAGTTAAATATTTTATTATAAATTTTGTATAAAATTATTATTTTATTATTACTAAATAATATTTTATATAATATAATATTAATTATTTTAATAAAAATAAAAATACAGGTTAACAAAATTGACGATCGTGACCCGTTGGATCAACCCGAACCCGTACTAATCCCGTAACAACCCGGTCCATATGAACCTGTGAATTTAACGACTCGACGACCCAAGACCTTTCTTGACCCGAACCCGATTGATCCAAACCCGAACATGACCAGCCTGACCCATTTGACAAGTCTAGTTGAAACAGTGTTGGGAACTCATGTTCAACAACGATGAAACAACGATTACTCGCTAGTACACAAATAGTATTTTATACTTGGCATTTATTAAAATATATTCTTGATATAAGCAAGTCTAGGACAAATGATGAGGATATAATTGATCAAATATCCCTAATATGAAAAAACACCACATGGATATTAGAGTTCCTTCTTAAAAAACTACTTTAATATCTCCGATATATAAAAACACATCTGGGATATTAAAGTTACTTCCTTTAAAAAATTGTTCTAATATCCTAGGTATATAAAAACATACATGGTATATTAGAGTCCTTTTATTTATAGCATTCACTTACAAGCTTACAATACACCTTATACATAGACCCAATAACATGGCACATTATTGTCTAAATTATTAAAGAATCTTGTAAATAGAGCCACCAGAAACATACTCCAAGTATAAAGTCTTTCATATATCAACCTGTGAACAATGCATGTAACAAGAAAACTTCGGAATAAGTTCATGTTGGGACGGTGTTGGGAACTCATATTCCACAACATCAGAACAATGATCGAAACTCTCCAGTTTTGAGAATGACAAACACCATTATTCTTTATAAGATTCTATATATGCGTTTTTTTTAAATCCTTCCCAAACCTTTATTTTCGGGAAAGTTAATATTCTTTATTGATAATATCTTCGAATAGAAGAATGAATGTTCATTCAATCTCCATCAACAATGGTAACACTCATCATATTTGTACTCCTTGAACCCTAATTTTTCTTCCAGACGTTTTCCTTCCTACATCTAATCCACATCAGGCTGACGCCGTCACATTACCATTTGCGTCATGTTCATCGTCATTCATTGGCTTCACTACCATCAACACAATCACCATATTTATATATATATATATATATATATATATATATATATATATATATATATATATATATGCCATCAACATGTTATTTTCTGAAAAGTTGAAATTAGGGACTTGTTCCACGAGTTGGCGGAACCTAGCTAATAACTTCAAACCCCAATTCTTTAGTTACATATGAATTTAATCAAACGAATCAATAATTCTAATCATAAAAAAGATGGTAAAGGAGGAAGAAGAGATGAGTTGCGAGGTTTTTCACGTTCGAGAAGAAGACTCGGCAAATTTTATGATGTGTAAATGATATGGCATGATAATTTTATACTATGTAAATGGCATGGCGAATTTAATAATATAAAATTTTGTTTAATAATTTAAAAAATTATGTAAATTAATATGGCGGTGACACGTGACAAAATATGAGTTCGACATGTGATAAGAGCTGACATGCCGTAATATAGTGGCTTTATTTGTTAGTGATGGTTTTAATTATACATATAGATTAGAGTACAATTTAATGTAAAATAATACAGTGATACAAACTCACCATAAACGCGAACACTCCCTTTCTGTCCCTAGGGTTCTCTAGGGGATTGTCTGGCTTTTGCCAGTTTTTGTCGTCATTTTCGGCGGTTACCCTCTTCCATGGAGGCGTTTTTCGGTTCTTCCATCTCTGTTCTATTCTTCTCCCTCTCTTCTTTCATGTTCTTCCTTTCGTGTTTTTCTCCATCTCCTTCTCTGTTCAACTAGATCTCCATAGCCGAAAATCCCAAATCCATATGGAACCCTATGTTTCAAATGGATGTTCGAGTAGTATTTTGTGTTCTTGCTTACCGCATCCTCCACAAGGACAATCGGCAGAGCGTTATTGCTAGGCAATCGCGGTTAATCAACGATCAATTAGTGTTGATCAGGAATTTCGATGACACTCATCAGTTATCAGATCTAGATACTTTCCCGGGGCAGTTGGTTTTGGCTACAATGCCTTGATTTTGCACTCCATGTACGAAGTGTCTCTATTGCTCACTCCATTGGATTGAATCTGGGTAAGTTTCCTGATTTTGGTTTGAATCTTGGCCTCGATGCTAATTTGTTTGTGGGTGATTCAATTTCTTGGCTTGAGATTATACATGAGAGTCTGCTACTTTCATATCTTCTTTGTGGATTAATATTTTTCAAGAATCATACTCCTACTAGCATTGTATTTTTTCAAACAACGATCTTCACTCCTCTTGGTACATGGTTTCGGGTTTATCAATTTTCACCATTGTTGGTGTCATCGCAAGAGATGTTGCAATCGATTACCCTGCATTTCATGGCATCCGAATCAATTTTTACAATCTTCGTTGATGATAGTTTACTCTCTCCTAAGTCAAATTTGCATGAATGCTCGCAACTAACTGAATTTTTCAGTAAATATGAAAGAGCATTTGGTCTAAAACATCATATGGCAAAATCAGAAGTTTGTTTTAGTCTTATTGTATCAGCTATATGGGATGTAGTTTTTAGCTGTGATCTTAATAGTTACAGGAATGTAATGACTTTCTATGTAGCTCGTTTATAGGCCGAGTCAGGGTACAAATATGTATCTAGTTCATCTACTCTATTCTCGGAGTTAGATTTTTTTTGATTAGGTAAGGATTAGGACGCACTCTTTCACGGAGGGCGTCCTAGAGCATCCTTTCGGATGAGAACATCAAGTTCTGTGTGAGCCTTAATAAGCTCATCGGAGAGACTATGACCCAATTTAGCAATTTTATCGGCCACAACATTACACTCCCTAGGAACGTGCTTAATTGTAATATCATGTGCTCCATGAATGGAAGCAAGGATATAAGAAATTATTAGTTCAATCTCCCACGGACATTTATTTATCTCTTTAGCCGCATTAATTACTTGGAGATTATCTCCCTCAATTTCTACATTCCTTAGTTTCCTTTTCTTCATTTCACGGATAGCTTCTCGGAGGGCCAATGCTTCCGCTTTTAATGCAGATACATAACCAAATTTACAAGTTTTCAAGACAATCATTCGACTAAAATGATTCCTAATTACAATTCCTCCTGTTGCTTGATTGTTAGAGAGCCTAGATGCAATCGGAGTTAGATTTATAATAATACTACAATCTTTTATTCCTCAAAAAAAAACTCACCATAAACGCACCATAAATTTTTCAAACCAAATTTTAAACGACAAATCTTTATGCACAAGATTTTTTTTCCGGGCGCACAGTGAATGTTGCGCATCATGAAGCGTAGCTCTTCATGATGAGCTACGCAAACGGATACCCTAAAAGGATCCCCAATATCCGGTGTAATTTCGGCGCTTCATGAAGCGTTATTCATCGAAAAAAGTAACGCTTTACGAAGCGTAAACCTTCGTTACAAAGCGCAATATGCTTCTTCCCCTCCTTCCTCACTGCTTTCTGTAACGAAATCGGACGACAACAATTCGCCGCCGACACTCCAATTTCCGATAAGCATAGTGATAGCTTGCATATAGGTATAGTTTATATGCATGTTTTATGTTGGTTTTGCATAATTTTTACTTAGTTTTAGTTAGTTTTAGGTTAGTTTCTAGGATCTACTGTTTTCGGGTAGTTGCGCTTGTTTTGTTCGGTTTTGCAGATCTTTAGGTAAACAAGCATGGACGGGATGGATCTTAAATGATTGTGGTCAAGTTTGATGAAGCTTATAGTGATACAAGTGAAAATTAGAAGAGTTAAGGACCAAGAAGTTGTGGGAAAAGAACGCTTACATCCGGGCTATGCATTGGAGTTCTTGTTTCGACACCTCTATCTTGCAAGGCTTGTTTTGGGAGCTATAGTGGTCGGATGAAGCTGAATTTGGTATCACTGGAAAGCTAATTCAAAGAGCTACAATTCATGTTTTTACTCCGAGTCCAAATTTCAACTCTAAGTAGGTCAAAACAGCCTCTGAAGTGTCACCTAAATGCTGAACCGAGGCAATTGCACGGGATGACTAATTGCGCGGCCGCGCATTTGGACCTAAACCGAGCAATCTTATCTGAATCCAATTGCGCGGGATTGCACATTGCTCGGCCGAGCATTGTGTTAAACCAAGCAATCGGTGTTTTCACGCGAAGTTTTGGGCCGAGCTCTTGGTTTTTGGGCTTCGGGTTATATCTTCCGAGTATGCTTAAGGATAGATTTGTTTGAGGGTTATTTTTAGAAGACGTATATAAACCTTTGTTAGTTTATTTTTAGGATAACTTTTGTCAAACTTTTGGAGGCTAGGTTTTCTCTCAAGAGAGCAACTTTAAACTCTTGTAAGTTTGTTTTCAATTTAATTATGCATTGCTAAATCATTTGTGTTTGACTAGTTATTGAAATCATAGATTGCATACTATTGTGAGGTTTGATTGATTCTCAACAACTTGAATAGGTTTTATTCCCTGTGCTTAATTGAATCAGAATTATTCTAGGGTTTTGTTAGATTGATCACCTAATAGAATTTCTAGGGTAATTTACAACTAATCTGATTAATGCCCGTTCGGGGTTGATTAGATAAAGTAGCATCTATAATTGTTTGGACCCGTTCGGGCTATTCAATTGTAGAAGGGAATAAATCCACGAATAACTTAGATGTCTGTTTGCTCTAAGTGTTTGTTTCTATTAATAACTTGACTCGTAAAGCTGTCGTTTAATTGAATCTAGACGTTGTTTTAGGTTGTTAAATGATTAGGGTTGTTTAGATTGTTAGTTCTTTCAACTAGAATTGAAGTTTGGGTAATAATCCTTAGTAGGAGTATAATCCACAGTAGATTATTCAAGGGAATTGAGAGTAAAGAGAATCAATGATCAATAGGCACATCTATGATGGATTTAACTAGTTGAACACGCTTGTCCTTCATATATTTAAATCGTATTTGCATTCATATTTAGTTTTATTCTTGCATAGTAGTTTAGATAATCATTCCAAAAATCCCCCTTTTTAGTTACTTGGCATACAAGTAATAGCACAAATACACAAGTCCTTGTGGGATCGACTCTTACTTGCCGCTCTACTGAGTTGGTTAAGCTAAGGATTCTTTGATAGGTATAAACGACCATAGAAAATACCTCATCAAATTTAGCGCCGTTGTCGGGGACTCGTCGCTATTTGTGTTTTTACTTTGTGTGCTATTCTTGGTGTTGTGAACCTATCTTACGGTTCATAACACCTGTGCTACTAATTCATGGCTATCTTTGAGTGTAGGCAATTGCATGATGAACAATTCCATGAATACTTTTATAGATTCCAAGACTATGTGTATGAACATTGGATTTCGGGTTATCATTACTCTAAGAGGGAGTTATGTCAATACATATTTGAGGGTATGAACCCTAGGACTTTTAGTCTAGCCTGGTGTAGGAGCAATAAAAGACTGTTGGATATAAAATTTGAGGAATGTTGGGAATTATTTTGCTCTATGGGCTATCAAATGAAAGTTGAGGAGGAATCCACTAGATTTGAGTCAGGCTATGAAGATGATTCTGATGTTAGGACTGAGTCTACTCCTGTAATTCAATTTGAGGAAACTATTGCTTTGAAGGAGGAGGATTGCTTCTCTGACAATGACAACTTCTTTGATGATGACATAGAGGATCATGAGGAAAAAAATAAGAAAGATCACACCATTGAGGTTGTCAAGGCTCCATGTATCCTTTACCCTAATCTCTCATTCTTTATTACTCCTAAAAAACTTGAGGTAGAACCAAGTGTAGAGACTAAAGTGAAATCTCGAGATTACTTGGAGTTAATCTTTGTTAAGAGTAGTAATGTTGATGAGTGCTTTGATACATATAGTAAGTATTTTGAGTATCCACCTCTTGAGCTAAATTGGTTTCATTATATACCTTCTCATGAAAATAGTGCTCATACTTTTGATAAGTTGAAACGGTTTTTGAATGGTATATTATTAAATTTCAATTTATCATTGTGCTACTTATGCTTTTCTGAGATGTGTGCACAGGGGTTTGATAGGTTGTTAAGGGCATTGACAATGTCTAATCTTGTCAAATCATGTCAAGTGTCAAGCTAATGACATTAAACAAGCGCTTCTTGGGAGGCAACCCAAGGTTTAGAGTAGATTTATTTTTCAGTTAATCTTTTGCTTTTTAGGTAGTTTTGTGTGTGTGCTTAGATATCCCAGGTCCAAAGATTGATAACCCGAAGAAGCCGCCACCACCACATGATTTTCCGCCCTACTACCCGCCAAACAACTAGAGTTTTGTGAGTTTTCTTTTTCTCTTTACTTTTTACAATGGGACAAAGTATGTTTTAAGCATGGGGGAAGGGAATTACTTTTGCATTGCATGTAGTTGCATTAGATTAGGTCATATTTAAAAATTTTGCATGCATTGATAAAAATTCTTGGAAAATGAAAAAAATTCAGAAAATTTGAAAAAATACAAAAATATTGCATTTAGGTTCTTATTTCCCCAATGTTTGATTCCTCTTGTGTTTCTAAGCTAAGTATAATTCCTAACCCATGATTTTCATGATATGCTGAAGTTGATGTGATATGAGCATGATCATTGATTGGATTACCTTGACTATAGGATGGAGCATGTATTTAGCTTGAGTATTTGATTCATTTTGAAGTTCTAGACAAAAATTTGCCTTGTGAGATATTTTTAGCCTTTCATGATTATATTTGTTCTCTATTTCTTGAGTGTATCACCATGATTATCTAGCTCTAGAACTTGCGTTATGACTCTTTTTCAAGGCTGCTTTATATGATTGAATGCATGACATTAAAATGATTGAGACAATGTTTCTTATTAGCCTATTATTTCCTTTCCTACCTTACAAGATCCATGATCTTGATACCCCATTTCTTTTAAGCTTTAAGCCTATTTTTGATAGCTCCACAAAATTTTCCTAGCCTAATAAGCTTGACCCATCCAGGATTTAGGACTTTAGGTTGTGTTTTTGCTTTTGTGTGAGTTATGTATAAGTATGGGGAAGTTGAAGGAAAAAGGTGGAAGAGAGGAAATACAACTCTTGGTTGCAAAGTGAAGAAAAAATGAAGATGACAAAAATTATGTTGTAAAGCAAAGAAAAAAAAGGTTGAGTGCAGTTGTTAGTAGTATTCATAAAACAAAGAAAAGAGTTGAAGAAGAGGCAAGAAGAAAAAAAGGTGAAAGAAAAAAAAACAAGTGTTTGAATGAAAGTGTATGGAGTTGAAAAAGGAAGTTTGGGAGAAGTAAGAGCAGACCGGTCTGGGACGGCTAGCGACCTTGACATACGGAGGATCGGATCACGCGATCGTTACAGCTTTTGTGGAGCGTTGGCATCCTGAGACCAACAGCTTCCACTTCCCATGGGGCGAGATCATGATCACCCTCCACGATGTCCATCGGATATTGGGATACCGATTGATGGAGACGCTGTGGTGAGACAGATTGAGAGGGTCGGGGATTTCCAGAGTCGTGTGATGGAGATATTAGGGCTCACTCCTCAGCAGTACCGCAAATATAAGACCTCCATACCGAGTAAGGATCTCCAGGCTATCATACTTCAGATGATTGCGGATAGGCGGGACCCACAACACATAGCGTCTGCGTACTTGCTGTGGTTGCTTAGCCAGACTTTGTTCTGTGACAAGAGCACCAACAAGGCGAGGACTATATATTTACAGTGTTTGATGGATCATGGTGTTACCAACAGATTCGCTTGGGGTGCTGCGACATTAGCGTGCTTATACCGCCATTTGGGCATTGCATCTCGACAGGGGTCAGCGGGATTGGGAGGATGCATGCTCATTCTGAAGGTATAATAGTATTGTGATTAAGTTTTGGTTGATGAACAATTTTCGTTATTTCGGTACTCATTTTAATTTAATTTCATAGGCTTGGATATGGGAGTACTTTAGACATTTTCGTGGGCATTCAGTGTTGAATTTGAACTCTTTGATGGATGACCGAGCGGGTGCCTGAGATAGGAATGACCACCGATCAGGGTCGAAGAAGCCGTAGCGCTTGGAGGATATTCGGAGGGTTATGGACAAGATTCTTGCTGATGAGGTAAAATTGTTAATAGTTTAACATATTACTTCTTATTGAGTTGTAATGCAAATTATTTTTCTTGTGGACTTGCAGGTTTGTTGGACGCCTTGGAACCGAGACTTGGATTTTGAGACGGAATATCGGATTTCTAGGTATCGAGGAGTTCTGCATTGCTTCAATATTTATGAGCCATACCAGCTCGAGAGATGTCTGCGACAGTACTATCGTGTGCAGATGACTCCCCCAGATCCGATTGAGCCGCGTGTAGTCTCGCGTACAAGGGAGATAAACACCTACAATCTTGTGTTCCGGAACCAAGACTTGTATTGGAATGAGCGGTATGACCACCTAATTGACCTCGAGCAGCATGCCGTGGCTCGGTATCCTTGGCAGGCGGACCCTGCGTATCTTGACTGGTTCGACGAGGTGACACATCCATATCTAGATCCTAGATCAACCCGTCAGAATCGTCCTCGGGAACCCGCTGCCCATCCTGCAGTTATGGTGGACGTTACTGTGGTGTGTTAATTTGTAATACAAAGTTTTGTATGCAATTATATTCGTTTGTACGGTGTTGTATTTAATGTGTTCAATAAATTGTGCAGCGGGCGCAACATGCAGTTGGATACGCACTAGAGGCTTTACAAGGAATGCCCACAGATCATGCCGCTAGGCCGTACCTGCAGGAGATGTTGACCGTTTTAGCGGCAATTTGCCTCTTGGATCGATTCAAGAAGATGGTGGGTATATGCTTCAAGATCTGGTTAACAGCTGCACTTTTATTCAAGGGAAAACAGAGAACCAGGTGCTGCAGCTTGACGAAGATGATACTGAGGTCTCATACAAAAGCACACACTCAAGGTCATCAATGGTCCACAAGATGAATAATATGTGTGTTCGGAAAGAAGACACATCAATGACGGATTCTGGAAAGAGAAAGCAGCCTGAGATGGAGGATGACACGGCCTCTTCTGCCATGAAGAAGGTCAAGAACAACAACCCATGATCAAGTCCCCTACAAAGCATTCTAGTTTCAAGCCGAAGTGGGCTCCCCTTTTGTTTTTGCTTACCCCGGGTATGTGCTTCTATCAGATAGTTCGATTGTTAGATATGTTGTCACTTGGTCAAGAAACTAGAATGTGTCTTAGCAGAAGCATAAGGTATGAGATTAGTGTAAGGTGTGATTTCAGTCTCTCTTTTGGCTTTCTAGAGACTGATTGTTGTAAGTATGTGTGTGTGGTGCTTTTACAACCTAGGAGGTTAATGCTAGTAAGGTGCTGGTATGATGTAAGTGTCTATCTATGGTCCTTGTATGACCAAAAGGCAACTCAGTGGATGTTTGATAAATGGTTAAAATTCCTAGCTAATGTTTATGATTTGTGCTGGTATTTTCTGCTGAATGCTCGGCTTTTGAAAGTCTGGTTAATCGTTTTTGGCTCGCAAAGCATAAATTGCATGAAGAACTGCAGTTGGGTAATGTTTCTTGATATTCACCCAAATACAAATGACATCAGGAACATATGGAAAAAACGGAATAGATATTTAATTAAGATCTCTTTTAAGATAATTATGCATAAAAGGGGACATAAACGGAATTCAAAGGCAAACAAGGCAGTATATATTCTTGCAAGTTGGTGTTCTTGGCATTGTAGTGGGAGTCCTGGTGCAAGTCTAATAGAATGTGATTTGAATTGGGTTGCTAATGCTATTTGGAAAAGTGAATTATTTAAAAAAATAAAAGTGACCGAGAACTATAGACTACAAATATTTATTATACAAAACAAAAAACATCATCCTAATAATGAACTGATCAAATGCCTACACTGCAGTAGTTATGCCAAGTTGAATATATCTGTTTCGAAATCACATGATATTACACCTGAAGATAAATTGTTAAACTTTATCTATTGGTTAATATGAAAGCAGCTTCATGGAACATTTGGGGTATGGGTCGGAAAAATTTCTGGACACACTTAGAAACGTTTTGTAAAATTAATCAAGTTAACATAATGGCATTTATGGAGACAAAGACAGAGAATATCCCGGCAGAGACAAGTTGGAGAAAAGCTGGGTTTGATCATTTCATAATGTCACCAGCAAACGGGAGATCTGGGGGAATTTGTGTAGTTTGGAAAGAGTTTCAACTATGCAATGTAACACTTGAAATTAGACATCAACATGATCGGTTCATTGCCTTTTACTTGTATGATCAAATACAAAATCTTGCGTTCATGATTATTTTCGTTTATGCCCCTCCAAGAGAAAATGATAAACAACCTTTCTGGGAGGAACTTTATTCATATTTAAGAAAACTGGATATACCATTTAGTATTATGGGTGATTTTAATGATATTTTGTTTCGTACGGACAAACTAGGAGGACAGGAACCAAATAGACAACGATTTCATAGAATGCGAAACTTTATTAATGATTTTGATCTAATTGATGTCTGTTCATCTGGAAACGAGTTCACCTGGAGGAAACGAAAAGTAGATATTGATAACACTTACGAAAAATTGGATAGAGTTTTGGTATCTCAACAAATTGTACAATACTACCCAGAGTTAAAAACGTACAATCATGATTTTTCTTTTTCAGATCATTGTCCAATCTCCCTCAATTTCTCACAGTACGTACAATATAAAGGACGACCGTTTAAATTTGAAAAGATGTGGATGAAAAGGAAGGATTTTAAGAATGTTGTCAAACAGGCATGGAGAGTTCAGGTGCCTGGATCATTTATGTTCAATCTGACAAGGAAAACTCGTTTATTGAAAACAAAAGCTAAAATCTGGAACCAATATAACTTTGGAAATATTTTCCGTCAGCTACAGGAAGTTGAAAATCAACTAATTGATATACAACGTCAAACTCAACATACCAGAACAAATGTAGAAATTCGACGTCAATGCCAACTTATAAAAAAGAAAGAACAACTAATAAATTTCCATAAAATGTACTGGGCTCAAAGAGCAAAGATTACATATATTAAGAACACAGATACCACATCTGCCTTTTTTCATAGAAGTGCTACTGGAAGACGAAATGTCAAACGGTTAAATTCAATTCATTCTAGGGATGGGACATTTATTCTGGGAGAAGAAAATGTTAGAAAGGAAATAAAAATTGAGTTCCAAAGACGATTCCGCAGTGAGCATATAGACACAAATTTACTCGAACAACAGTTGTCGTTGATCCATCAAGAAATAACGACACAAGATAATGAAAAATTAACAAGACCAGTGACAAACTCAGAAATTAAGACAGCTGTATTCAGTATTGGTAAAAACAAATCCCCAGGACCTGATGGGATGATTGCGGAATTTTATCAAAATTACTGGGAGATAGTAGGCCCTTCTCTTATAAAAGCAATAAAAGCTTTTTTCGCTTCTGGTGTCCTGCTCAAAGAAATAAATCATACTTTCATTACTCTGATCCCAAAATGTGACAATCCGTCAACAGTAAATCACTATCGACCAATAAGTCTGTGTTCCACAATCTATAAAATTATTGCTAAAATAATTGCAGAACGATTAAAACAAGTATTACCAAAACTTATTCATCCCCTACAAGGAGCTTTCGTTGCTAATCGTGCAATCCAGGATAATGTTCTTATAGCACATGAAGTCTTCCATTCATTTCGACAAAGAAAAGGCAAAAAAGGATGGGCCGCAATTAAATTGGATATGGAAAAGGCCTATGATAGAGTTGATTGGAATTTCTTATTTCGAATTATAGAAAAATTCGGATTTAGCCCAACTTTCATAAAATGGATTCAAGAATGTGTACAGACTGCCTCTTTTTCAGTGCTGGTCAACAATTCTCCGACGGACGTTTTCACACCAGAAAAAGGACTACGACAAGGTGATCCTTTATCACCACTACTATTTGTCCTAGGGGCTGAGATCCTTGCTCGAAGACTGCAAAATGAGTGTACGGATATAGCTCATACAATTGGATTCCCGATTACTAGGGGCGGGATAAAGATTCCTTTTTTATCATTTGCAGACGATATCCTTATCTTTGTTCCCGCAACGGTTTCCGCTTTCAGAAAGGTACGAACAATCCTTGAGGAATATTCTGATATATCTGGGCAAAAGGTAAATTTTCATAAGTTTGCTTTCCTGACAACTAAAGGAGTTCCTGCCTTTGTAAGAAGAGCGTTGCAACAAGAGATTAATATCCCAAATTGTAGTGCTTTAGATAAATACCTAGGATGTCCAATTATAAATTCCAGAGTTTCGCACACTACATTCGAGTCTATTCTAACAAAAACTGATAACCAACTAGCTCTCTGGAAAGCAAATTCCTTATCCCATATTGGTAGAAGCACCCTTATCAAGACAACACTAGCTACAAAAGCCTATTACACTATGCAAAACTTTATGCTCCCCGAAAATATGCTCAATGAACTTGATGCTACAAATAGAAAATTTTTCTGGAATAAGCCCGAAGGTTACGTACCCATGGTGGGATGGGACAAGAGTTGCAAATCAAAGAAGAAGGGAGGCCTAGGGCTACGAAAAGCAAGTCATATGAACAAATCACTACAAATGAGACTGCTATGGAAGCTCTTAGCAGAACCGGCGAATATATGGGTACGTATTGTAAAGGAAAAATACCTAAAAGACAAGAATGTACTTGAGTATGTCTGCACTTCAAATGCATCATGGCAATGGAGGAAACTGATGAAACTCAAAGAGGATTTCAAAAAGGGGTTAATATGGCAAATTGGTGATGGAAAGTCAGTCCGGTTCTGGGAAGACCCGTGGGCAAGTACGAGACCATTACGAGAAGAATGTCACACAATTGTTGGTAACGACAACGATATGCTAGTAGCAAATTTTATAGATAATAACCGACAATGGAATGAAAATGAATTAAGAAAACTCTTGCCAATCATCTGGGTCGAAAGGATCATGGCCATAACAATTCCAAAAAACCAAATGCAAGATAGATTATACTGGCATCCAAGTAAGAACGGGTGGTTCTCTACTCAATCGGCTTTTGCACTCGTGTCAAACGAATTAAATATGAACGACTGGAAATTCGAATGGATATGGAAACTTGATTTAATGCAAAAAATAAAAATGTTCTTATGGAAAATTTGTATTAATGGGCTTCCTACTAAGGATCTCCTTATTCAGCGACATATTTCTGTTACATCTGAATGTCCTCTATGCAATCATCAGGTAGAAACCAACGAACACCTTCTGATTGAGTGCCCTTTCACTATACAAAAGATACAATGCATTGACCCTCAATTTGAGGACATTTTAACAGAAGCACTAGAAAACTGCATTTCTATGCCTCAAATCATTCAACATTTAAAGGCAAAGCTACCGCAAAAGATTTTATGTCATCTTTTTACTGCCTGGTGGGGAATTTGGTTTTGGAGGAATCAGGTTGTCTTTAATCATGATATTAATGGACCTTGTACAACCGTTGAGGAATTTATTCGCAGTCAGATTCTGTGGTGGAACAAAACTAAAAATGTGGTCGAAGGGGAAAATGATTCTCGAAAAGAGCAACGACCAAGACAAAGGAAAACTAAACGAAAGTGGGAGAAACCACAGAATGGTTTTTTCAAGATAAACTTTGATGGGTCGAAGAGAAATAATGGAAAGTCAACGGCTGCATATATCATAAGAGATCAATTCGGGAATATCGTAAGCATGAACGCAAAGAAAAATGAATACTGGAATGTAGAACAAGCAGAAGCCATGGGATTACTCGAGGCTATACAAGACGCCCATAGGAGGAAACTCCCTAATTTAGAAATAGAAGGTGATAGTCTCATAGTGATTAATGCACTAAAAGGAAGTCGGTCGATTCCTTGGACAATCGATATGATAATTGCAGATATATTGGTTACTTTACAATCTTTCGAGGCGGTTATTACCAAACATGTGCCTCGAGATTGTAATTCTGTGGCAGATTTGATTGCAAAACTACACCACAATTGTAGCATCAATCAGATTTACAACCATGGAGGGGTCCTAACCCTCGTCCGACAGGATGTCCTAGGCTGATTCTATCTGCCTAATTTTCACCTATTCAAAAAAAAAAAAAAAAAAAAATATTTGGAAGGAAAAAAAAAACCGCAATAGTACTGCGGTTTATAAATCGGCCCCTTTCCTACTCTCTCTTCCACCATTCTCTTCTTGTGCTTCTTTTTTCTTCCTCCTCCTCTCTTGCGGATCAGTTTGAATTCAGTCAAATCGACTCCCTGGGTATTGCGATTTACAGAGAAATCGGATCCAATATAGTACGATTGTTGTCGGCAACGGATTAGAAGAACCGCACTATGGGCCCAGGTCGAGAATCGGGCCGTCGTGACCCGGATACGAAGCCGTCGAAGGACGCGGACGAAATTCCGGCGGCGGCGGCGGCGCCGCTTCTCTCCGATCGGCCATGCCACACTCTCACCTCCTTCCTGAAATCCGCTCTCACCTTCTGTCTAATCCTTTCAATCTCACTCGTCGTCTACTCGGCTTTCACTCGCCCGATTCCGAGTCCGAGTTCGACTCGCTGGTGGCTCTCCTCATCCTCCTCCACGTCCACCTCCACCGTAACCCTATACAACGAACAACAATCGGCTGAACCCCCGGGGGCCACCGCCCTCTCCCACATCGTCTTCGGCCTCGCCGGATCCGCCGCCACGTGGCACCAACGGCGCCACTACTCGGAGCTCTGGTGGGCTCCGAACTCCACCCGCGGATTCATCTGGCTCGACGAACAGCCGCCGGAGAACTATACCTGGCCGGCGACCTCGCCGCCGTACAAGGTGTCCCCGTTCGACCCGAGCCGGGACCACAGGGCGTCGGATCGGATCGCAAGGATACTGAAGGGGAGTTTCGAGGGCGGAGGAGCGGAGGAGGTGCGGTGGTTTGTGATGGGGGACGACGACACGGTGTTCTTCAAGGAGAATCTGGTGACGGTGCTGTCGCGGTACGACCACCGTCGGATGTGGTACGTGGGTGGGATCTCGGAGAGCGTGGAGCAGAATGTGATGCACTCGTATCGGACGGCGTTCGGAGGAGGTGGGTTCGCGATCAGCTACGCGCTCGCACGCCACTTGGCGAATATGATGGACGGCTGTGTGCAGAGGTATACCAGCTTCTACGGCTCAGATGAGAAGATCTCTGCGTGTGTTGGGGAGCTCGGTGTTCCGCTAACCAGGGAATCAGGTTTCCACCAGGTACACGTTTCACTTGCTCATTTTAGTTGCGTGATTTATTAATCTCCATTTTTATAAAATCCATTAAATTTGGAATTACCACTCCGTAGCATAAGCTCGTAAAAAAGTCAAAATATAGCTATTATGGCTCGTATCTATTGGAAATTGACATTGTGAGGAACTTAATTAAATGTCGTATTTATTGCGAATTAAGTCATAGAATGGACCATGACATGTGGATCTTACTTTGGTACACAAATTGACATGATGATTCATAACTAAATTAGTAAATTGATTGCAGTATTTGGCTGTCAAACATAGGAATTCTAAATTTTCGGTACAATTGGTTAGTTTACCTGCAATGTGGAAGCACGAATGGAAGAAAAAGTAAGTGGTTAGATTTTGGTGGAGGTAGTTAGAAATAGAAAAATCAAGTAGAATTGGTAGAGAATAAATCCGGTATTATCAGTTTTTAAAATTTTGTTGTTTATATTACAGTACTACAGTATATTTGGAATTACATGTGAATACTCTAGCTTTGGGTGCTGAAAGTTTATTATTTTGAATTATTTTATACATGTAGAGTAGTTCGTTAATTGTGGATTGGAGTATAGTACAACATTGTGATAGAAGACAGTTCAAATGGTAAAAATTGACTGGGTAGGGTAAAATAAGAATCAGGTTGAGATTTGTGGACACCCCAGATGTGTCATCCCATACCAATGCCATCCAACCAAACGAGGAGCGTCATCCTTTAAAATGGGGTTAACCCACAATTTCTTCTGCACCGTTGAAGTGAAGGCATGTGTAGAAAAAAAGGTGGTGTATAGGGTTTGTGACGCGTGTGAGGTCGGCATCATTTTTGTGCGGTGGGTTTTGACTCTGATAATAATGCGCTACCCAAAATTTCAGCCTCTGTTGTTGCCCTATTTGAGCTGCTAGAAAAGCAAAAACGAAAAGTAGGTATGCCAGTTACTTAAAAAATTAATTAATATATTCTACCAAAAAAATACTCCGTAATAATTAATATAACCTGCACGAGTCTTTCTCCTCCACAAGACCACAAAGGTCCACAATCCAAATTCCCGCCCAGATTTCTTATCTTAATTTGTTTTTAGAAGATCTTATCTTAATAATTAAGGTGTACAGCATTACATTTATGTATTTAATACAATTTAATTCAACTTAATGAATTGAATCCGGGCCCTTAGTTGCTTTTCTATACAATCCAGAAACCCACTACATTTTCCTTAGCATCTTTATGGTAGAAAATGCAATAAATCTGCAACTTTAAAAAAAAGTTAAATTCGCGCTGGGGTGGATTTCGTATACTGAGCAAGAGAAGTAGTTCTAGACTACTAGCAATGTTTCAGACTTGCCATTTACATAAAAGTATAAGACTGTTGAATTTTCTTATGATTTACTACTGTATTTAATTAAGTTTTCAGGTAAAATTCTTGATTTAAAAACTAGTACCAATACATTAAAAGCTGTTTGTTTAATGTTGATGCTCTATTTGTGGAGGATAAAAAGGAGGATCTTGGGACTTTTTTAAGGATAGCACATAATTTATGAGATTTTAGCTTTTGCTTTTGGGGGGGGTCACCAACTCACCATTGTGAAACCTACTCACTCCATTTCACCTGTCATCGGTCACCCATGCTTTCAAGTGCCTACACACTAAAATTTTAGTAGGGCCAAACATATTTTATGATTTGTAACAAGAAACATGATTCATTCTCAAATGCCCATTTTGAAAGAACTCAAAACTTAAAACATCAAAAGCAATTACCCATGATGAGAAACCCGATCCATAAATGAGTCCCAACACAACATTGCTAGAACCCATTTTACAATAGTTATTACGGTACTTGATCAACCTAAATGCCACTTCATTTTGGCTCAACAGTGCCCTTTTGTGAGTTCTCTTTGATTTTTCAATTAATTTCCAGCCCAATCTTGGTGTTGCCTAGCTGTCAAAAATAGCAACATAATTGCTTTGTGGGCCCTCCCACATGAGATTTTGCTCTTTATTGTGTTGGACATGTTGGTTTCACTTTGAATTTGGCTCATAACCCTTTTTTGTGTCCCTTACATTTCCTGTTGTAATGACCTAAGCGCATTTATAATAAATGTGTTTTAATTGTCATACCATTTGATCTCAAATATAATTAATCCCGGTTTGCAGCTTGATATCAGAGATGACCCATACGGGCTCCTAGCTGCACATCCCGTTTCCCCTCTAGTGTCACTCCACCACCTTGACTACATAAAACCTCTGTTCCCACACAAAAGCCAGCTAGACTCTCTGAAGATCCTTCAACAAGCGTACAAGCTGGACCCAGCAAGGACAATGCAGCAGAGCATATGCTACAGCCACAAACACAAGTGGTCGGTTTCGGTTTCATGGGGATACACAATTCAGTTATACCCTTCCTTGGTCTCTTCCCGGGAGCTTGAGCTTCCACTCCAGACGTTCAGAACATGGCGTAGTTGGAGCGATGGGCCTTTTGTTTTTAACACGAGGCCACTCAAGCCTGATCCGTGTGAGCAGCCAATCATTTATTTTCTTGATGGGGTTGTGGACACAAGAGGAGGCAACAAGACGCTTGCTACCTATAGGAGGGACGTTGCACCTACAGAGGGTAAGGTTTGTACACAGTCAGCATATAAATATGCAAGGAGTGTGGAGAAAATTACTGTGGCCGCGTCAAAGATGCACCCTCAAGAGTGGATAAAGGTACTTTCTGTCTTCCTCTTTGCTTACTACTACTTTGTTACATATATACTATATATCGGCCCATGGTCATCTGTCTAATGACACATATCGGTCTGCTCATATTTATGATTAATATAAAAAATCTGGGATACATGTTTTGACCAAACACAGCCGTACTTTTAGAAGTTATTCGGTTCATGATATCATGTATATGATACTGTATTAACAGGCACCACGAAGACAGTGTTGTGAGATCAAGAACGGTTGGAGCCTAAAGAGAAGCATGCAAATTGTCCTTAGAACCTGCAAGTTTGGGGAAACCATCACCGCATAGGGGGGTGTTTCCGTCGCTAATTCACACCGACATTATGAGCCCATGGAGATGAAAGCACTACTCCCAAACACTTTTGGGGGCCACCACGACTAATCACAGACGCCCGAGGACTCCATGTTGAGTTGTAACGGAAAAGGGGAAGAGACATGTAGTAGAAACGCGTGTTGCTTGCTTCGTAGTAACCCGACTACGACTTGGTTGTCATGCCTTCCTAACTTTTTAGCTGGTGAAGGAAGACAACTGTATGACCTCTTCTCTTTCTTGTGATGGTGTATATGTTTAGCATTCCTTCCGTAAAAACAGAGTACACAACTCGGGTGTTGTAGTAGAAACGTGCATTGCTTTATGAGTTTATGGATACATGCGTAGCATAATATATAGAATAAGACTCTAGAAAAAATCACTTACTAGAGATTAAATGAAAGGTTGAGATTAAATTAAAAAAAGGTGCAAAATAAATTAGTGGGTGAATTTCACATGATGAGATCTCAAAACAAGATTTTAGCAAAATAATTAGTATCCAAGTTTTTTTCTCTCTCCCATTTTCTAAATATGTAACTCAACCTTTTTTATCCATAATCAAAATAGATTTCATATCTCTCCAATCTCTCTCATCATCTCCCAAATTCTAACGTTCTCTCATCTTGTCTATCTCATTCTCTCTCAAATTTCGTTTTTCACCATTGTTGCTATGGGAGTCGAAGTAAACGATGGCTGCAATTTCTCCCTCGTATCCTCAATTGCAAATCCGAATCAATCGTTTACCAAGTCGTGATTTTTTCGTGCAGAAATTGGCAAGAGTCGGATGAGTTTTATTAATGAATTTGAGTTTCGTTTGTTTGTATTATTTTGGGTTTAGTTTGATTTACTAGATTCGAAGGGGAATTTACTCCAAAATCGGTATGCACATTGATTTTCACACTTGCACATTGATCTCGTTTTATAGTTTAGATTTTGAGCTTTTTTTCCCATTAATTTTGAGTTTTTTCGTGAATTTAGGATTTGCAATTGACTATTTTTTTGAATTTGTTGTAGGTTAAAAACATTCAAAAGCAGACAAACATGTTCATGCTCTTGTTGTTGATTCGGAGAATGAAGAAGATATTTCAGTTAAATTTTTAATATGTTCGATATTTTTAATTACATATTCGAATTGTTGTGTATACATGTTCAAAATTTTAAAGTTAATATTCGCATATATTTTATACATGTTATGTATTGTGAATTTAATATTCACATATTTTGTATACGTGTACGTGATTGTGTGCTTGATATTTAGATATATTATACACATATTCGAGTTTTTGGGTACACGTTCAAAATTGTGAAATTAATATTTGTGAGCGGGTAAAATTAATTACCTTGTTATTTTCTAAAAATACCCATTTCTTGACTCACTATCCTTTAATTTTTTTTCCCAAAACATATTAAACTATATTTTAAATTTTATAAAGACTTTCCGAATGATAAGGTTAACCCCAAAAAAATTTTAGAAAAAAACTTTACATACTTATACAATACTCCCTCCGTTTCACAATACTTGATCTTAGACAAAATTTCACACATATTAAGGAATTTTTTTTCTTTCCAAATTACCCCTATTAAATACTCTTTGTTTTTTCTCAATACCTTGGGAGATTCAACCTAAAAAGAGAAATTTTGGGATATGTGTAATGTGGGGGTATATACAAGGGTATAAATGGAAAAAAAATTACATGAACATCTATTTTGAAACAAAAAAAGGCTTTAAGAACAAGTATTGTGAAACGGAGGGAGTATATGCTATCTTGTCGTCCTCGGAATCCTTATCGTATTCCGTGTAAGAGCACTCGGAATCCGAGTATGTGGGGCTAGTGGGGATTTGATGACCACGATAGCCATTGACCTCGTAATCATCGTATCCTCCCTTTTTCTTCTTAGGCGTCGGGGTCTTTACCATCTTCTTTTTGGTACTCTATTGACGACGTCGATATTCCACCGAATCATAAGCCTCTTTGGAGTAGACATCGTAGACCTGTGCGTCGTCTTCTTTGCTGATCGACTAACTCTCTTCATGGACTCCAAACACTGGAATCCTTGTTGGGAAGAAGGGTTAGCAACTTTCTTTCCCTTCTCCTGGGCTGTGGTGTTTTGAATTGTCGCGCCTTGCAGTTGCACGCTCGGGTTTGCAGGCTTAGTGTGGGCCGAAAGAATGGTTTTGTTTTAGTCCATCAACTTGTCCAACATTTTCTCTATGGCGTCAAGGCGCGCATCGCTCGGCGTGGCCTCGGGCGTCAGCAAAGCTCTGGCTGCCGATCCGCGGGCGGCGTTGTGCGCCCGCCTTGCTCTTGACGTTGGTTTCCCATCATCTCTTGTGACTCCATATTGTACCCGTCACCTATGACAACCATGGACATGGCGCGCATCGCTCGGTGTGGCCCCGGGCGCCAGCGGTTTGCTGGCTGCCGATTCGCGGGCGGCGTTGTGCGCCCGCCTTGCTCTTGACGCTGGTTTCCCATCATCTCTTGTGACTCCATATTGGACCCGTAACCTATGACAACCATGGACATAAACAAGTAAAAAGCTCACAAGAAAAATAAGCAAGCAAAAGAGTCGAGATATTGCAAGACTCACCGACTTAAGTACTCTAATGTGCACGATAAATGAGGCTAAGGGGTATGGGTGGCTTAAGATTTCGACCACACAAGTAGGTTTAACTCAATCAATCAACCAACAAACAGACAAAAGAGAGAAGAGAGGAGAGGTGAGCGACGGTCTAGGGTAGGTGTGGCTCACTTAGAGAAAGAATAAAATAAAGAGGGAAAGAATCTTGGCCAAGAGAGGGCTAAGATTGTATGCAAGCAAGAACGATATGCAATACACAATCTTAGAACAATAAGGAAAGAGAGAAGATATGACAAAGATATTGGTGGACGATTATGTGTTGGTGGATAAGGATAGAAGATCTTGCCTTATTTTGGCTATTATCTTCTAAGATTTTTTTTATAAAAAATGATAACAAAATTTGTTTTTTTATATTCGGCAATAACAATAAAATCTTGTGGATTTTTTCGTCCAAGTTCTTAACAAACAAGGAAACAAATTATTTGGTGAATCTCGGCCGAACAAACAAGGAATGGATTGTATCTCCTGGCCTTGTAAGATCGACGAAGACAGAATAGATTTTGATCGTTTTCCAACCAAGAACAAAGAAAAATATGCTCGACACACACAAGAACGATCGACCAAAATTATCAAGAAAGACTCTTAGCATGCAAAACTTGATAACTTGATGCAATATGACCAAAAGCAAGTGTGAACAGAGGGGACAACACTTCTTTTTTTAATAACTTTTCAAAACAAAAAATGAGGACAACCTAGATGAATGAAGTTAGATTGCGGAATCTTTGAAAAAAATGCAAACAAAAGGTGGTGGGAAAAAAATCGTGCAAACAAGTGAGTAACGAGGGTAAGATGAGACTAACGCAATCTGATGACTTTAATGCCAGTTGATGTGAACCCGTCTTGAGAAGTCGAATTCACTCGAGGATCTTGAACTTGGAGAGCGTATTGGGTCTCGTGGAGAGCGGAAGTAAGAGATTTGGAACATGAGATTTGATCGAATTCAAGGGTGAAAATGATTGAGAGGAAGAGGATAGGAGATGACGCCCAATTGATAATTCTGGAATAACTTCGACAAAGTTACCTTATTATTAATATCAAGCGTACCAAATAACATGGGGTGTGAGTCCTTATATAGAGGAGACCACGAGAATAACCTAGACACATGGGGTGGCAGCTAGGGTTGCACATGCAAGCGGCCCAATGCCGATCCAAGCCCATTAACACAAAGCCAAAACAAGCAACAACCCATATTAGAAGGTCTTAGAAAGGCAACATGTTGAAAATAGTAAAAGAAAGATAAGTAGTGTCACGGTGGCCGTGCCGTGGGTGTCACGACAAGGCCGTGATAAGGCCATGGCACGACGCAAAAAGGCGTGACCGTGCGCTTGCGCGTGTGCGAGGGTGTCGCGACGCTGTGTGCGGCACAACGAAGGATCCTCATGATGCATGATCCTCAAGTGGTCGTGCCGAGGTACGCCGAGGCTGGCGAGGCGCACCAAGGGCTGCCACAGTGGTGGCAACGCACATGGAGTCGAGGCTTGGGTCTTCTTGCGATGCCGACGGTGACGACGCACACAACTGATGGCTCGGCCGTGGGTGCGCCACTATGGAGCTTATGACTCGAGCGATGGCGCGAGTTCGACCTCTAGTGATGGGTTCGTCGGAGCGCACGAACAAGGACTCCTCCTCCTGACTAGCATCCAAAGTTGGGGTCACATCATGCTTCGGTGTAGGCTTGACCAAGGGTTGGGAGGATGACGTATTTGAGGAGTGATCGGTCTTGCCTTTGCACTCGGGCGCTTGTGCGTTAGCACCGTAGTTTGGAATGCAACAGTGCGGGAAGGGTTGCATTTCAGAATAGGTTGGTGTGTGGTTCTGTTTGTGTGAGTGGTTTAACTAATTTGGATTTTTGGAATATAAATATTATCCCAAACCTACCTTAAAGCCTTACCCTAATCATAAACCCTAACCTTACCAAAAAATCATATCCTAAGTCTTCTCTTAATTCATACCTTAAGAAAATGGCATGTGAAAGTAGTTTACATACCGTTCAATCTTCAAACACTCATAACTTTTTGCTCAATATTTGAGCTTATTATATATCAAATTGAAGCTATTGACAAGAGGAACGTATATATGAAAAAAATTTGGATTGGGTAAGGGAATCGCTCTATAAATCGACTCGCTTCATGAAGTGTGTCGTTGTGCATCATGTTTTCACTTTTGTCAAAAATTCACTCGGGTACCCAAAAATGACACGCTTGTTAAATCTTGCACCGGGAAAATAATTTGTGTATATAGCTCTTCCGTTTTTTAATCAAGCATTTAGTTATATATGCTCATTCTCATTTCGCATAGGAGGAACCTACGTCCGCGCAAGATCCTTTGTAAAGTAAAGTGAGCTATGGTTGTTTTTTGGGTTGTGAATTTCTATGGTTTCAACTTTCAACCCATTTTAAAAGCCCAATTTCTCCAAACATAAAAGCCCAATCTCTCCGCTCAGCCTACAAAAAATAAACCGACCATATGCTTGAGAAAATTATTTCTGAAGCCTCGGGTTATTAATTTTTTTTCAATTATTTTTGTCATGCAAGGTTAATGTAAATTATTGTTCCTTTGTCTGTTATCGGATTTGTTTGGCGAGCGGAGGAAATATTTGTCCACTCTGTCTACAATCCAAAATGTGTATATTATATCCTAAGGGCCCGTTTGGTAGGTTGTTTTTTTGACTATGGAAAGGGAAACACATATTTCATTATGCCCTAAAGCGTTTATTGGTCCATTTTCTATTTTTTTTTTCATTCTACCAACAATGTCAAACAACCTCATTTTTTGTTTCCACAAAAAATTGGAAGTAACAACTCCCCCCTCTTCTTCTTTCCATTCTCTCATACTCTCTCTCACCAAAATCTGTCAACCACAAATTCTGTCTCACCACCACAACCACCGCCATCGGCTTGCCTGGTCCTTGCTGCCGTCGGCCACCCCTTCCACCATAGCCACCACCATTGGCTTCTTTGTCCTCACCGTCGCCGTCATCGGCAAGCTACCGCCGGCCTCCACGTACACGCTAGTCACCACCATCTCTAGCCTCCAATTCTGCACCACCATCGCCCGACTGCGTCGTCCTTAGATCGTCGAGTGGATTCACTCCACTCTCTCAATCTCTACTCTGTCAGTCTCTTAACCGCCGTCGCTAGCCTCCACGTCTACACCACCGGCTGCCAACGCTGACACTACCAGCATCCACGCGCGCAGTCTGCTCCATCGACCTACGTCTCTATCATCGGAATTGGAATTGAAAACCCTAAAAATTCTAGATATGAATTTCTGAAAATTTTACAAATGAAATTGGGCGTTTTGTTCATTTTATTCACCATTTTGAGCTTATTTGTTGAAGAGTTGAATTCGATTTATGATTTTGCTATTGCAATTCAGGTCTCTTTTTAAAGCTCTTCCTTCTTCAACAATGGTTTTTTGAATCTGTTTCTTATTACTTAAAACAAACAATTTTAAGTGATAAGGGAATTCCATTCCTTTCACTTCCTTTTTCAATCTGTTTCCGTTTGCCTTTCCCAGTTCTCAACCAAACGAGCCCTAAATGTACAATCCCTTCACTGGAGCCTGGAGACCTCTAATGGCTCCCAAAAATGTGCCTAAAATGGAAAAATCTCTAGTACATCAAGGTTTGATTTATATAGACGCAAGTCTAGAGTCAAAGAAACATATTTACGTTAAGCACTTACTATTTCAATGTCCATTTACTCGCACAATTATTCGGAAAATCGACCTTATAATGGCTAGATCGATCTCCCAAATCCAAAATGATGATGAAGACTTATTAATCATCCTTGAGAATCTTAAGGCACAACTAAGTGCTTCCGCGTTTCAAAATCTGTTAATAATTTGGTAGAGTGTTTGGTATTTTCGAAATCGTACAATCTACAATCAAACGAGTAAAGGCTGTACAAAAAATATAGAAGAATTTGTACGATCTCAAATCGCACTATGGCGCATGGCTAAACAAAGAAACATGGATGGAAATGGTAGTCACCATCGAAATGATAAAACTAACCGGAGAAAGAAAATCAAGAAATTGGTCCAAACCACAACCACATTATATCAAAATAAATTTTGATGGATCCTAAACATAGCAATGGAAATGCGACTGCAACATATATCATAAGAGATCATAATGGACAAACTATATGCATGAATGTTGTTTCTAGTAAATACTGTAGTGTAATTTAGGCTGAATCAAGAGCTATGTATAACGCAGGTTAGAGCTATGCATAAATGTTGAAATGCTCATTGTTGACACAATGGTCATGCTACAGTCTTTTGACGAGGTTAGAATCCAACATGTGCCTCGTAACTGTAATCAAGCGGCGAATTTGATTGCTTCTTTGCGACATTCTTGCAGTATCAATCAAATTCAGACCCATCATGGACTGAGAGTCCTCATCCGTAAGGATGCACTAGGCTGAATTTTTTGGCCTTATTTTTACCGACTAAGAAAAAAATATTTACGTATCATATAAAAAAATTGGTCAAGAACACTTTCAATAGAAATTTAAAGGAAAACTTTATGATACTATCCAAAATACTAAATGTTAGAAAAGTTGGAGGCTTTGATTTTGATGGTTCCAAACATCTATCACGTGAACGACCTCGAGTCCTTAAACAAAGTCGCCAACGTCAGTCAAGTCGTCGACATGTGTTGAAGGCAAATCTCGGAGATCTTGAAGACGCACGAGATCTTTGAAGATTGGATAGTATAATCTTGTCTTAGGAAAGATCTCTTGTGGATTATACTATTAGCCGTTTATTTGCTTTGCTTTGTTAGTATTGAAACCCAGCATCGTTACCGACCCTGACAAGGTCGGTACCGAGGGCTGTCGTAGCCTTGTTTCCTTCTTTTGCTCCTGTTCTATTTCGTTTCTGTACCTTTTTATTTTATAGTTTAGTAATCAAACAACTTTGCTTCCCGTGGACGATCCTGACTTTGCTATACTCAGCGGGGTCTTGACTACAAATTTATTTGTTGTCGAGTTAAATAACCCTATCAACAGGAATATTTATACTGAATTACATGTGGGTTATCCAACTTAGGGGGAACATTTGGCAAACTTGAAATTATTGCATATCTTGTTCGATATTTGGTCTTGCCATGCTTATACAAGATGAAAGGAGTTTGTCACCATCAAAAAGGGAGAATTTGTTAGAAAAGATGGAGGCTTTGTTTTTTATGGTTCCAAACGTCTATCACATGAATGACCTCGAGTCCTTGAACAGAGTCGCCAACGCCAGTCAGGTCGTCGACGTGTGTTGAAGGCAAATCTCGGAGATCTTGAAGACGCGTGAGATCTTTGAAGATTGGATAGTATAATCTTGTTTTAGGAAAGATCACTTGTGGATTATACTGTTAGCCATTTATTGCCTTACCCTAAGCCATATATTATTGTAATATTATCTTATGCTTAGGATGATTTTGTAAGGATAAAAGAAATATTATCTTGCCATAACTGAATTGGAAGATATTATTCTCTTTTATCTGACCTAGTTTGTGTGTATTTAAGCTAAGGCTTTAGGTTAGAATACTCACGAACTCAAACTCCATTTTGTGTTAAGAAAGAAAGAAAACGAGAGTTCGAGAGACGTGGGCTTGTTAGACGGGCTGAGGGTTGTAGTTACTCGGTTCATAGCGAGTTCTAGAGTGCTTGGGAAGTAGGTCTAGATCTAGGGTGTTCTTGTAAACAATCCAAAAGATCAATAAAGCAATCTACGACTTTTAATCCTTCCAAGCGAGAACTTGGAAGGGAGTGGTTTTCACACTTGATTGATAGAGTTCATCGATCAAGTGTTTCCACTATAAAAAATCATTATGTGCAAGTAAGTCTTTCTTGTAGTTTATTTTTGCTGCATTTACTTAAGAGGTCGACGACTTAGTTGAGGTCGGCGACCTAGACGGACTATCGATCCTACAATTGGTATCATAGCCTGGCTCTAGATCTGTTTTAGTACTTCTCATTTACAAGAAAGATGACTTCAACAAACACTGTTATCAATGATTCGTTCTGGAAGCCACCAGTGCTCAAGGCTGGTGAGTATGATTGGTGGTTTGAGCAAATGGAGACCCATATTTTCTCACTCGATGGACAACACTGGAAGGTTATCGAGATAGGTCCTTGAACCTTTCTCACTGCTAATGGAAAGGAAGAGAAAAAGAGGGGCTATGGTGATGCTGATTACAAGAAGTTAGAGAAGAATGCTCGTGCTAAGAAGGTTCTCCACCATGCTCTAACCCCTGGAGACTGGAAGAAGGTTGTCCAGTACAAACTAGCTAAGCAAATCTGGGATGCTCTCAAAAGGCTCCACCAAGGAAATAATGATGTGAAGAAGGATCACATCATTGCTTTGGAAAGGGAGTATGAAGGACTGAGTCAAGAGAAGAATGAATCCTTAGGTGACTATCACTCAAGGTATTTCAAGTTGTGGTTAGCCAACTCGAGTCTCTTGATGAGAAACTTCCTCAATGGAAGCAGGTTAGCAAGTTAATCCAAGGGCTTAACTCAAAATGGAACGAGGCTGTTGTTGCATTGCTAACCAACAGTGAAACCAAGTCACTCACCTTGGAAGATGTCATCGAAAAATTGACCATGTATGGAGGAATCAAACAAAGGCGAGATGATCACCTTGAAATTGACAAGGTCGAAAACATTGCCTTGAAAGTAGAAAAGGCTTTCGATATTGCTCAATGTGATGATGATCAAGATGATGGTGATGATGAGGTTCCTCATCACAAGAGCCATGAAGGGGGTTTGGAATCGTAACAACAAAGTTCCATCTAAAGGGACGGAACCGGTCAAAGACATGAAGGATGTCATCTGTTACCACTGCTCAAGATGAGGACACTTTGCAAGAAATTGAGTCAAAAAGAAGTCGGAAGGTGACAAAACTGCTATGTTGTCCACCTGGGATGATTCCGATGCTGAAGACGAAGCAAGTCAACAAGGAGAAGTGTGTCTCATTCTATAGATGCTCCAAAAGAGGAACAAAATTCTGAACTTTCGTCTATCTTGTCCAATAAAACAAAAGAACAGTTGCATGCTATCACTGAAATGTTGGGAACTCAGGTTAACGAACTCGGTGAAAAACTTGATGAAAAAAGACACCATCTCTAATTTAGTGGATGATAATCAAGGTTGGTCTTTGAAATGTGATAAGTTAGAGAAGAAGTCTTCGGTTTCTGAGTCTCTTGCATGTAAAACCTGTGATAATCTTAAAACTGAGGTGGATGACTTAGAAAAGAAAGTAACAAACCTTGAAGGAGAAAATCTCATGCTAAATATTTAGTAATGCTAAGTTAGTTAATGACCTTGAAAAAGAAAAGGCAAGTGATGAGTCTAAAAAGAAAAAATGGATAGAAGAGTTTGTTGCTAAGAAAGCTGCTGAAGAATTTGCTAAAACCTTTGTAACTTCAAGACCTGGACTTGGATATTCCTATGTGCCTAAGGATATGAAAACTCTGTGTCCACCTAAACCTAAAGGTAACACACCTGTGTGTAACAACAATGGAAGTTGTTCTACATCAAAAGTGGGGAACCTAGGCAAAGGTAAACTCAGGTCAGAAAGCACATAAGATTTGGAAGAAACAAGTTGAGAAATTGAAACCATCAAAAGTTGACTTTCAAGCTCGTATTAACAACAAATTGGTCTATCCTGGGTATAGCAAGTATGTTGGTCTTAAGTGTCATAAAACTTCCTAGTATTGTGGAAAAGAAGGTCATCTTCAACATGAGTGCAGGAAAAAGAAAAGGGATAGCAAATCTTATGGACTTTGGGAAGCTCATAAACGTGAGCCAACCATAGACCCAAAAAGAGTCTTTAATGAAAGATGTTCTAAAAATTATCACGTTACCCAACCCAGAAGAGTTGTCAAACAACTCTGGGTTCGTAAAAACTAACTTTTAGCTTGCAAAATGAAGTCAGAGAAAGTGGTCCCTGGTTTTTCGATAGTGCTTGTTGTAGGATCGTTAGTACTTAAACGAGTCGGCGACTCGTGCGAAGTCGTCAACTTTGAGTAATAAAGCAGCAGAATAATCAAACAAGAAAAACAAACGTTACCAACAGTCAATGACAAGCGATGTATAGTGGAAGCTCCTTATAAACCAACTAGTTTACTTGGAGAAAAACCACTCCCTTCCAAGTTTCTCACTTGATTGGATTTCAAGAGTCCTTAGACTCGCTCTATTGATTTTTTGAGTGTTTACAAAGCTCTCTCGTGTACAAGAATGAATCCCACACCCTTGAACCACGCTCTACCTTTGCACTCACACTCTCAATCTCAAGATATGCCTAAGAACACTCGACACACCACTTGTACGAATCTCACGCACAAGTTCACTCTTTCTTTCTTACACAAAATGTAAAAAAGACGCACAAGAGACTTACCACTATCCTAAACACAAGAGTATTTAAGCTAAGGCAAGAGAGATCTCGTGTGTATCAAATCCCATTCGATTAGGGAAGTGACATACACTTAATCCTTACATACTTTCCAAATATACATTAAGCATACAATGAAAATATTCTAGGAGAATCAAATCGTCTTCCTCTTGATTTTAGCACTCTTTTATGATGATCTTCTCCTAAAATAGAACGGCCCAACTGTCTCCAAGTGCACGCACACACATTGTGCGTTCCTTACTTAAATAGATCGCTCGCCAACTGGCCATGTTAGTGACTTTGCCAAGTCGCCAACTCGACTTGCAAACTCAGAGTCACTGACTATGGAACCATCAAAACTCTATCTTCTAACAAATTCCCCCTTTTTTATGGTGACAAACAACCTGTTTTGATAGAAACTTTGCAGCATACAAGAACAATCACAGTAAAAAGAACAAAGTACAAAACACCATAAAAAGTCCCCCCTAAGCTTAGTAACCACATGATTTCAGTATTTTGATCCCATTAATAAATCTATCCCCCCGGTTAATTCCCCCTTTTGGCATCATAAAAAGATTGCTAAAACAAGCAAAGAAATCAGAGGCAAATATGGAAACTTAAACACAAAATCAAAACAATCATAGACAGTCATCCACCAAAGCAAGAAACAAAGAACAATGCAAAGACAAACAATCCAGAAATGCAGTACATCCAAATCGGAATAAAAAAAGGAATTCTTTTTAAAGTGGGAAGATAATGTGGAAATGGTAGAAGAGAGGGGTAGAGATAGTCATGGATGCGCGGCAGTCACTGACATCAGGCTCCAATCGGTCCTCTATTGCACTGATCTTTATAAGCACATTGCCACACATGTTCTGAAGCTTCTCAATCATCCCCTTGAGAATCATATACTTCTCCTTGAGATCTTTCAGTTCACCGACCACTTGAGCAGATTGCATTCCCTCTTCCTGGTTATCCTTGTCATTGACGTCAGAAACCTTTGACACCCATTGTCCATCAACCCAGTTCCAACCAAACTTCCTGATCATTTCCTTGTTCAGGACCTTGGTGTTGAGGACATCACCATCATCCACATAGACCTTGTGCTCAGTCATCAACAAAGCGATCAACATGCCATAAGGGAGCGCATGTTTAGCAGTTTCAAGCACATGCTTCATATGAAGCATCATCAATCGAGGCATGTTGTTAAAAGGGTTTCTTGACAACAAATAAATTTATAATCAAGACCCCGCTGAGTACAGCAGAGTCAGGTTCGTCCACGGGAGATAGTCAGTGCTAAGTTTTGTTTACTTATCACGCAAGCAAGAGGAAAAGCAAGGATTTTTATATCAAGGAAGAGAAATTCTAAGGTTTAGGGTATCCCCACAACAACAATCATGCATGCAAACGCTAATGAAACATAAAGATCATACTCTTATCACATAAAGGCGCTAACTTTCATTAACTTTAAGCAAGTAAATCAATCAACTTTCGTTCAATTAATAAACTTACTATCTAATCTCTTCTACTTCAACTAGGATAGATCCGCTTTCGCTTCAAAACACTAATTTGACTATTCTGATTCAAAGTTTCCGCTTTCACTTCAACTATGAATGAGAAATTCCTTTCAACTTTCGTTTCAAGGATTAAGAGCAAGAGAATAGATTCATGCAATAAAAACAATCAAAACATGATCATGAACAAGCATGCACAACCATTGTTGGGTTTAACCCCAACCTTAGAGAGGACAACTACTCACAAATCATAATTAAAAACAAACAACTATATTAAATAAAAGGGAAAGCTTACAACTTTGAATCCAAACAATAGTTCTTCTCCACAAACCCTACTCGTCTTCTTCTCTCGCCTCTCCTCCTCTAACGTGTCTATCGCCCCCCCCAAACAAGAGGTAGAGAAGGGTATTTATAGAGAAACTAATCTATCTTAAATCTATCTATAAGGAAATAAATCTTTTAATAAGGTATACCCCTTCTATCTATCTAATAACATAAAAGGAAATAGGATAAAAGCTCATTAAACACGCCGACTCGGTCTTCTGCTACTCTCGGGGTGGCTCGGTACCGACCCAAAGTGGGTCGTCACCGACCTCATTCAGCACTTCGAACAGCCTTGAGTAAAACTTGCGTAGAGGATTCATTACAACTCCGTTTGACTCGATTCTTTTTCCTATATTCTTGTAACGAATTTCTTTATCTCTTTCCAAGCTCAAACTTGATCTTCAATGAATTCATGAACTTCATTCCTTGAGCTCTTCCTTAAGTGCTTCTCTTCGGTTTTCCTCTTTTCCTCAAAAGTGCTCCAAATAGCTTCTAAAAACCTATAAAACACCACCAAAGCTTATGTAGACTCCATATCTCATGAAAATACGAAAACCTACACAAACAACTCAAAACAAAACACAAAACGAAAGAAAAAGACTCAAACACACTAAAAACACACCCTAAAAACATGACTAAAAAGGCGGACATCAAAATACCCCATACTTAGACTTGCTTGTCCTCAAGCAATTAACAAGACATCAATCAAAACCATCAACACATATATCAAGTCAATGCCCTTATCAAAAAGCAACATCAAAACATAAATGGAAATAGATAGACAAGTGAATCTAACATCATCACACATATATAAGCAACCTCAAGCAAAAGCAACCAAAAATCCAACCTCACAAGGATAATGTGTCTCACTCAACTCTCATGTGTTTAGGCTTATAATAACAACTCTCAACTCAATCCAATATACAAAAATCAACATAGTCATTGTTACTTATATCACCAAACTCTCCACCCGAGATGTCAAAACACATAAAAATCATCAAGAGAACTTAGGCTCAATGAAAAACTTCATAGAAGTTTCCATTCGGCCGGGTTGTAATGGGGCTTGGTAATTCAAATAGGCGTGGAAATATTTTTTGGCTATGTGGTGCTAAATCCGGGAATCAAAGACTTCTAAAAACTCACATTTACCAAAACTCTTATAGAAGATAACCAAACTCACTCAAACTTTAAAGAACAAAAACTCTCGTTAACCCTTTTATCCCAACTTATCTTGCTTACAAAATAACAAGGAAATTTGGCTCATGCACATTATCACTATTCAGCTCTTTGTTTTTCTTCCTACTTCCCTTCTGATTTTTTTACTTTTTTTTTTCTCTGGGAAGGTCAGTACCGACCCTACCATGGGTCGGTAACGAGTTCTGCTTTCTTTCCACTTCTTCTTTCTTCTTCAACCTTTATAGCAAGTGCATTCAGGGAACCAAATTCCTTTTACATGATAAACTGCAAGATCTTTCAAATATCCAACCCATATTACCCCACACTTGAACCAATACCATTCACTCAACAAAATCATAACAACCAATACTAAGTCCTAATCCCCGGATAAGGTCAAGCTTATCTTGGCTAAGGATAATTTTGTGGAGCTAAAAAAAAAAGGTTTCAAGATCAAATTGGTTATCAAAAAGAGGATAATGTAAGGGTGGATAAGGATTAATAGGGCTTATGAAAAATAAGTTCTCTATCATCTGATTTCACATGAATTGAACTAATATCTCATATAGGTCTCAAGAAATAGATAACCATATCAATGACAAGAGATAATATGCATAAGGAGAGTAAATCACACAAGAAAAGAAGAGGGATTTTTTATGTTCTCCCTATAAGGCCAAAAATAACTCACTAGGTAGCAATTTTTGTTGGATCTCAGTCACTTCTACTTAAGATCATATGTGCTCAATTTCATCACAAGTTAAATATCCACATAAAAACAAATTTTTAACATGATTCAGGCAAAGCTCTCCAAACATGCTATGGATTTACATGATCAAGCAAGTTAAAGCATATCATAGGACATCTAAGTGGAATATTATCAATCCTAAAAAACAAACAAAGACTGACACAAAACCGAGTTTCCTTTTCCCATACCCCATACTTAAACCAAACAGTGTCCTCACTGTTTAAAGCAAAGACAAGAAAAGATAAAGAGGATAAGGAAAAAGATACTCACAAAGACAAAATGAAGCTGTTTTGAAACCATTAATCATTGAGGAGTTGATTTTTTCTCGATTCTGTGGGGGTCGGTACCGACCCTAGGGAGGTCGGTACCGAGCATGCGTGCTTGTACACCGATTACTCATTATTGCGCTCAACACCGAGTGTCTTTGAATCGTTTTTCTTTGTAGCACGTCTTCTTTATTGTACCTGCGTCACTATAGAAAAACTTATATCCCTACTATACTAATCTAACCTAAAAACAAGTCAAAAGAAAGCTAGCAAAAAGATCTAATAAAGCAAAAACTAAAAGCGAAAACAAAAAGCGGGTTGCCTCCCGTAAGCGCTTTATTTAACGTCTTTAGCTAGACGAGAAGATACCTCAGCGGATCAGGGCGGTTTCCATCCAAATATGTTGGGATCAAGAGGGACCCCATACTTAGCCGAAACAACATTCTCCAAGATATTTGGCCCTCGATCATCCACAAGAATACTTGGTAATCCTACAACAGGGTTAGTAAAATACAAAAACCAAGGAGGTTTTGGCTCCTTCATAAGACTAACAGTAGGATATAATATAGAATAAGAAATGGAGAAAGGATCATGACCGGAATTGATTGGATAAGAACAAGAAAACTCACTTTGATTGGGCAGAAAAGGACTCGTTACCGAGGCTATGTGGGTCGTTAACGACCCTGCTGGATTTGGAAGTGGCTCGATAACGTGCTTGTCTAGCCTGGTAATGGATATATGATCGTCTTTCTTCATCGAGTAAAGGGTCGTTACCGACCATGGGGGGTCGGTAGGCTCTTTGATATGCACGTCCTCCTTGAATCTGCTTGTTTCTGTACTCAAAGAGGGATCGATACCGAACCATGGTGGGTCGGTAGGCTCCTCAGTACTACATCTAGCCACTTCACTTACGGGCGAATTGAATTGAAACTCAACCCTCTCCTCCCCAAAGTCAAATGTGAGGAGTCCCTTCCTGACATCTATGCATGCTCCTTTGGTGGCTAAGAATGGTCTTCCGAGAGTGATTGGTTTTTCAAACCTTGGGAGAATTATGGCCGATTCCGGCACCCTCAGTTCTGAGTGCATGTATTGCTTAGCGCTTCCTGAAACAGCATCCAACTCCTCTCGTAGAGGAGTTTTGTGCGCTCGGTAACGCTCAACATTTACTCTTTCACGTTCAGCTTCAGCAGCTGCAGCGTCTCTCTCAGCTTGAAGGGTCTCTATCTGCTTCCGGAGATCGGCTATCTGTCGTGCCATCTCTTCCAGTGTTATGGCCATGGTTTTCATATATTGAAAGCAAAAACAAAAACAAAAACAAAAGCAAAAAGCAAAACGGGGTCTCGGAGAGGGTCGGTACCGAGCCTGGAGGGTCGGTATCGAGCCTAGAGTGATCCCGTAAAACAAAAACTGAAAAGAAAGAAACAACTACATGTCAATAGGGTCGGTGCCGACCTAGATAGGGTCGGTGCCGACCTGACAGTGACCTAGAAAATAAACAAAAAAACACAGAAAATTGGGTTGCCCAGCAGGGTTGGTACCGACCCTAGGGGGGGTCGTTACCGACTCGGCGGAGTCCCGAAATAAGTAAAAAGAATAAAACTTGGCACTATTGAAATCTCCCCGGCAACGGCGCCAATTTGTTGAAAGGGTTTCTTGACAACAAATAAATTTATAATCAAGACCCCGCTGAGTACAGCAGAGTCAGGTTCGTCCACGGGAGATAGTCAGTGCTAAGTTTTGTTTACTTATCACGCAAGAAAGAGGAAAAGCAAGGATTTTTATATCAAGGAAGAGAAATTCTAAGGTTTAGGGTATCCCCACAACAACAATCATGCATGCAAACGCTAATGAAACATAAAGATCATACTTTTATCATATAAAGGCGCTAACTTTTGTTAACTTTAAGCAAGTAAATCAATCAACTTTTGTTCAATTAATAAAGTTACTATCTAATCTCTTCTACTTCAACTAGGATAGATCCGCTTTCGCTTCAAAACCCTAATTTGACTATTCTGATTCAAAGTTTCCGCTTCACTTCAACTATGAATGAGAAATTCATTTCAACTTTCGTTTCAAGGATTAAGAGCAAGAGAATAGATTCATGCAATAAAAACAATCAAAACATGATCATGAACAAGCATGCACAACCATTGTTGGGTTTAACCCCAACCTTAGAGAGGACAACTACTCACAAATCATAATTAAAAACAAACAACTATATTAAATAAAAGGGAAAGCTTACAACATTGAATCCAAACAATAGTTCTTCTCCACAAACCCTACTCGTCTCCTTCTCTCGCCTCTCCTCCTCTAACGTGTCTATCGCCCCCCCCCCCCAAACAAGAGGTAGAGAAGGGTATTTATAGAGAAACTAATCTATCTTAAATCTATCTATAAGGAAATAAATCTTTTAATAAGATATACCCCTTCTATCTATCTAATAACATAAAAGGAAATAGGATAAAAGATCATTAAACATGCCGACTCGGTCTTCCGCTACTCTCGGGGTGGCTCGGTACCGACCCAAAGTGGGTCGTCACCGACCTCATTCAGCACTTTGAACAGCCTTGAGTAAGACTTGCGTAGAGGATTCATTACAACTCCGTTTGAATCGATTCTTTTTCCTATATTCTTATAACGAAATTCTTTATCTCTTTCCAAGCTCAAACTTGATCTTCAATGAATTCATGAACTTCATTCCTTGAGCTCTTCCTTAAGTGCTTCTCTTCGATTTTCCTCTTTTCCTCAAAAGTGCTCCAAATAGCTTCTAAAAACCTATAAAACACCACCAAAGCTTATGTAGACTCCATATCTCATGAAAATACGAAAACCTACACAAACAACTCAAAACAAAACACAAAATGAAAGAAAAAGACTCAAACAAACTAAAAACACACCCTAAAAACATGACTAAAAAGGCGGACATCACATGTTCACCTTCTTTCCCTTGAGGATCTTGTCCATAACCAGCAGATCTTGAATGGAGGCAACATTTCTCTTGAGTTCTCTTGGAAGCAAGTTGCTGATAAGGTAATTGAACATCACCTTTTTCTCAATTCCCATTTTGTTGACCAGGTAGGGACTGGTGAAATTGTCATCACTGTCAGTGAAAGTTCTAATGATCTCACGATCATTGACCTCTTCTGGCCAAACTCCTTTGTAGTATTCAGCAAATCCTTCATGGGGTATCTCCAGAATTGCACTGACATCCTTACTAGTGAAGGAGTACGTCTTCTTTTCAATAGTGTATCGTCCTATGTTCATGTTCCCAATGTTTTCGATCTCCAAGGATTCATAGAACATTTTGACCATTTGAGGATTGTACTCGTGCTCTCCTTGAATCAAGTGACCCCATTTCTATTTCTTTAGCCAGTCAATGACCTTCATTAGTTTGAACTCTTCCAAAAAGTTTTCCTTCCACAACAAATCCTTAGTAAACTCCCTAGAAGACATATCAATCACAATGCCAGTCTTTTTCTTCTTGCTAGACCCAACAACAAACTTTGGTGACCTCCCCCCTTTTCTCCTAGTGACCTTCTCAGAGAAAGAAGAGTCATCGCCCTCTGAGGCAGCTTCAGGGGTTTCCAACCCCTTACCCTTTTTGGCTTTAAGAGCCACAGTCATGGCTCTAGCACTCACAGATCTAGTATTAGGGAAAAAAGGAGGAGGCATCTCAATTTGATCATCTTTGAGCAACTCAGAGTCATCACCAAACAAATCCTTTTCTAGGTTTTTCTTAACAGGGAATCAACATACTTAGATTTCCTAGAGACCAAGATTGGATCAGAACGTGTACATTCTTTAGAAGTTTCAACTGGTTCCTTCTGAGAGACTTCCTTGTCAGAAACCTTGTCATCCACCTCCACAACAGCGTTTGTGTCAGTGACTTTGGGAGAGTCACTAACAGCCTTTGTCTTATCCTTAGGAGATAGCTGTTGGTTCTCTTCTGTTCCAGTCTGCTCATGAGTGCCTTCCATTCCAGCCTCCGAGGCTTTCTCTTCTTCCTTTTCCTCAAACGACCCGACAACCGTTTCTGTTTCCTCAAACTCCATTGATTCAAAATTGGGAGTTTTTACTCTCTCTTCCTCGACATTCTCTCTCTCACTGAGGGTTTGGGTGTAGATGAGTCACCGGTTTCTGGAATAACCACTGCTTGCGTCGTTTGGCGCGGTATTCCAGATTTCGGTGAGAGGGTTAGGGTTTCGGTTTCGTTTTGTTGGGATGGAGGATTTAGGGATTTTTCAGTGGGAATGGGAGATGAGGGATTTGTTTTCTGAGGGGAAGGGTTTGGGTTTTGGTCTAGCGGAGAAGATGGGTTCAGAGACGGTGTTTCAATGACGGTTGGAGGGGCGATTGATGAAGACGATTGTCTAGACATAAGAGCGCGTGGAAAATCATCACCAAAGAGGGCAATGATCTTCCTTTTTGCCGAATCAAGACTCTCGGCTTGGTTTTTGGATGAGACAGGGTGGTTGGAGGTGTTGGAGGGAGACACCATTGAAGGATTTGATGGTTTGAGGGTTTGAGTTCGAGAGAGAGAGAGAGAGAGTGCAAATGATGAGAGAGAGAAAGAGGGATTTGAGAAAGTGTACCTTTTGCCTTTGAAGGTTGGGGCATAATAAAGAAGTGCACTTCCATCATTAAGGAAGTTGTCAAATCACCAGATCTTCTCTTTCCTCTTTTAAAAAAAAAACTTCCAACTTCAAAAGATACTGTTAAGCCATGATCTTTTTCTCGCGCCAAAACACACAGTCATTGACCTTGATCGAGTCGGCGACTTCTATCACAAAAACTGCTCTTCTTATATGTCCATGACTTTTTCACAATCCATGACTTTCTATTGATAAAAATACTTAGTGTTGGGGTTGCATAGGGAGTGCCAAAGCAAACCAAGTATGAAGCATTATTTTTGAAGATTTGTCGATCATGATGATAAGTCTCCGTTTTATATATTAATTCAACGACGGGCTCATAGAGACTCTCAAAACATGATAGGTGAGGGACATGCATTAGAATCAACCATCATTTGGGCTTGTAATAAGGGTTAAGATCATCAGGTTTGATTCTTTTGGGCTAAAACAAAGAGCTCAAAAAGGTTGTACATATACTGAAAGTAGTAAAAGTCATCGACAAGTCAAATGCATGGGGTTTTCTAAACATGATGTCTATCAAGAATGCAATGATTTATACCATAAAAGCTTGACTTCAAAACATATGCAAAGCAATCAATTCTAGCCAATCATCGAGGGAATTCATGTAGGGAAATAGATCATTGAAGAGAGATCATACCCAGTTCCATGCGGAGTTGTTCAAAGGGTTCACGATTTAAGGCCTTTGTGAAGATGTCTACTCTTTGATCACTTGTTCTACAAAATGCCATAGTGACCATGCCTTTTTCCACACAATCACGAAGAAAGTGGTGCCTTATCTCAATATGTTTTGTCTTTGAATATTGCACCGGATTCTTTGAGATATTGATTGCACTAGTGTGTTGTCACATAGTATGGGCACTGACCCACACTTCACACCATAGTCACTGACTTGTTGCTTGATCCATAAGAGTTGAGAGCAACACGCCACAACTGCAATGTAATCTGCTTCTGCCGTTGATAGAGCTACATAATTTTGCTTTCTAGATCCCCATGATACAAGGCAAGGCCCAAGATATTGAGCCATCCCTAAAGTTCTTTTTCTATTAACACGATTTCTTGCAAAATCTGCACCCATGTAGCCGACAAGTTCAACATCAAATCCTCTTGGATACCATAAACACAGATTGTCAGTCCCCTTAAGATACCGAATGATTCTCCGAACAGCTTTCCAGTGGGACTCTCTTGGATCAGCCTGAAATCTAGCACATAGGCAAACTCCAAACACAATATCGGGTCTACTCATGGTAAGATAGAGCAATGCTCCAATCATACCCCTGTACATAGTAGCACTGACTTCTGGATCCTTGTTATCTTTTCCAAGTGAGGTAGTCAGCGACATGGGAGTATCAAAAGATTTGGCATTTTCAAGACCAAACTTTTTAACACATTCTTTGAGATACTTTTGTTTATGAACTCGTGTCCCGTCCTCACCTTGCACAACTTGAAGTCCTAAAAAGAACTTGAGCTCACCGACCATGCTCATTTCAAACTCACTAGACATGAGGTTAGCGAACTTCTTTACTAACTTATCATCTGTTGAACCAAAGATGATGTCATCGATGTAGACCTAAACAACCAGTGTGTGATTTCCTTCTTTCAACAAGAACAGAGTCTTGTCAACCTCTCCTCGAACATATCCATGTTGAATCAAGAACTCAGACAAACGATCATACCAAGCACGCGGGGCTTGCTTTAATCCATATAGAGCTTTGTCCAGTTTATAGACATGATCCGGGTGGGCGACATCCTCAAAACCCGGAGTCTGTTCAACATACACCTCTTCTTTTAGACATCCATTCAAGAATGCAGTATTGACATCCATTTGTTGTAGTTTTAACCCATGATGAGCAGAATAGGCAATGAGCAACCGAATAGCCTCAAGACGAGCCACTGGAGCAAACGTCTCATCATAGTCAATGCCCTCCTGCTGATTATATCCCTTAACTTCCAGCCTTGCTTTGTTTCTGACCACATTTCCTTCATCATCCAACTTATTTCTGAACACCCATCATATTCCAATCACAGATCTTTCCTTTGGCCTTGGGACCAAATGCCAAACCTTATTTCTTTCAAACTGACGAAGCTCCTCTTGCATGGCACTGACCCAATCCGAATCTTTCAATGCTTGTTCAACATTTTTAGGCTCCAACATTGAGATTAAAGCATTAAAAGCAAAGAAATTGTTTAGAGACGATCTAGTTTGCACAGCTTTTGAAAAATCAGTGAGGATGTTGGTGACCGGATGAGCACTTTTCTGTTAATAATTCCTGGTATGTAATTCTGTCAAATCGCCGATTGGAGTTTGTGGCGTTCTTCCTGACTCTTCATCAGAATCTTTCGGACTTGAGCTTCTATCAAGCGTTTTCTCATTTTTTGACTCATTGACACCTGAATTTTGACCTTGATTACTTCCCCCTAAACTGTCCGAGTCGGCAACACCAGCATTGTCACTGACTACTGATTCTTTTTCTGTTGTGTCAGTTGGAAGTAAATCCTCTTGAACCAGATAGTATCCTTGATCACCATTATTAAGATCCTCAATCATCGAGCCTCCCATCGTGTTCTCATCAAACACCACATGCACACTTTCCTCAATTTTTCTCATCCTTTTGTTGAACACTATGTAGGCTTTACTATGAGGGGAATAACCTACAAAAGTGCCAACATTACTCCTTGGATTAAACTTTCCCAAACTGTCCTTGCCGTTATTATGAATGTAGCACTTGCATCCAAAGGTGCATAGGTGGGCGACACTGGGCTTAATTCCTCTAAGCAGTTCATAAGGAGCTTTTCCAAGAAGTGGACGAAGCATGGCTCGATTCATTACATAGCAAGACGCATTTATGGCTTCACCCCAAAAATTCCTTGGAAGACCACTAGAGATAAGCATAATTTGTGACCTGTTCTTGGCGCTGAGAAGTTGTGACTTATGCCATTTTTCTTGCAGAAAACCAGAAACTCAAAGTTGTCAAATTATGTTCCATGATGTAACCTTATAGATACAAGAACAACTCCAAGCTTTTTCTCAACAGCTTTTACCCATGCTTCAAATTCTTCAAAGACCTGATCTTTAGAAGATAGAAAAATTGTCCAAGTATACTGTGAAAAGTCATCAACAATAACAAATATATAGCTATTTCCTCCTCGATTTTTGATTCTCATGGGACCACACAAATCTATATGAATCAGCTCTAAGGGTTTAGTGGTACTTACCTCCTTCTTTGATTGGAAGGGTGACTTCACTTGCTTACCTCTTACACATGTTTCACAAACTTCATGCTTGCTTGAATCTATTTTTGGTAGTCCTCTAACCAGTTCTTGTCTATGAAGTTTGTCAAGGAGTTGAAAGCTTGCATGAACAAACCTTTTGTGCCAGAGGTCGGCGACGTCAGCAACTGTTCTAAGACACAGTTTTTCTTTAGGTTTGAAACAGGGGTCCACCTTGTAAAGATTGTTTTCACACACCCCTTTCAGAAGAATCTTTCCTGAGACAATTTCTTGTACATGACAACCCTTCTTATCAAAAACAACTTGATATTTTCCATTAGCACAAATTTGGGAAACACTTACAAGCTTAAAACTGAGATTGTCTACTAAATTCACATTATCTATGGTCAACTTATCTGAAAATCTTACCGTACCAATACCAGAAATACCACCTTTACTTTTGTTGCCGAAGGTAATCTTACGTCCTTTGTGTTCTTGAAGTGAGATGAAATCCCTGGGGTTTCTCGACATATGAGTTGAGCCTTCACTATCAATAAACCAGGGCTCCTTGTCACCCACTTCAAGATGCATTGAAAGAATTAGTTCTTACAAACCCAGAGTTGTCTAACTCCTCTGGGTTTGGCAACATAATAGTTTCTAGGGCAACACTTGTCACAATTAGCACACACAGATCCTGGAGGACAGTCAGTGACAGTGGATCTTCTAGAACTGTCATTCAGAGTCTGTGACCTTGCATTTTCATCATCTCTTGCCTTTTTGTGATAACCATGTTGGTAGTGACCAGGCTTGCCACAATACCAACATGTCTTGTGAGACTTTAGGGCAACGTACTTGTTGTAGCCCGGATAGATGGGTTTGTTGTTGATGCGTGATTGAAAGTCAATTTGTGAGGGAGCTGAGTTTTGGGTTTATTTCTGCCATATTTTGTGCATCTTTTCATCAGGATACCACTATTGCTTCCCTTTGTCTTGATTGGCGACCACATGAGTAGAACAACTTGTGTTGTTACTACCCATAGGGGCTTTTCCTTTTGACGAAAAGGTAGCATGTTTGGCACCCTGAGTATTGGGTGCACAAGCATATCCAATCCCAGACCTATCAATTTCCTTCAAAAATTTCTTTTTATAGTCATTTCTGACCTCTTGAGCCTTTTCAACAACAAACTTATCTATCCATCTTTTTGTTTTAGTCTCATCATCAACTTTTTGATCTTCAAGTTCTTTGGATAGCTTAGCATGACCGAGCATAAGCATAAGCCTTTCACCTTCTAGGTCAGTGACTTGTTTTTCCAAGTCATCAACTTGTTTTTGCAAGTCGACGACTTGGTTCTTTGAGTCTGAGCAGGACTCACAAGTCATTGACTTAGGAGAGGAAATCTTTTCTAATTCAATAGGCTTAGAGGACCAGAGTTTGTTATCATCAAAAAGATTGGAGATTGTTTCTTCATTATCTTCCACTTTTTCTCTTAACTCAGTGACTTGAGTTCCACGGTTTTCGATGATAGCAACCAACTGTTCTCTAGATTTTCTAGCCAAAAGAGAAGAGAGTTCAGAGTCATTTACTTCTTGGGATGATTTGTCTTCAATGGCCATGCAACAATTTCCTCTTGCCGACACCACTTCATCATCATCATCAAACATATCCCAAGTTGCCATCATTCCTTTACCAGCCTCTCCACTTTTTCTTTTAGGACATTGCTTGGCAAAGTGTCCTCCAGCCTGACATTGATAACATATGACGTCCTTCATATCCCCCCCCCCCCCTTCTTTTCTTGACTTTGGAGTCTTGATAGGAACTTTGTTGCGATTCCATAGTCTCTTCATAGCCTTAGAGATGAGAGCAACATCCTCATCTATTCCTTCAGTGTTGTCATCTCCCAAAGCCAAGTCAAAAGCTCTTTCAACTTTAAGAGCAATGTTCTTGACTTTCTCTGAGTCAAGTCTTTCAACTCTTCTTTGCTGAATGCCTCCATACATGGTAAGTTGTCCAACAAGATCTTCCAAGGTCAGCGACTTGGTTTCCTTTTGAGTGAGTAGAGATGAAGCGATATTGTCCCAACTCTTGTTCAATCCAGATATCAGCTTGTTGGTTTGTTTCCATTGAGGAATCTTCTCACCAAGACACTCCAATTGATTCACGAGTGTTTGAAACCTGGAGCGATAATCACGAAGAGATTCTCCTTTTCCTTGAAAGATGTTGTCATATTCTGATTCAAGACTTATGATCTTGTCCTTCTTTACATCATCATTGCCTTGATGAAGTCTTTTAAGAGCATCCCAGATTTCTTTTGTCGTCGTGTATCCGATCACCTTCTTGAGGTCACCGTCAGTGAGAGCATGATGGAGCACCTTCTTTGCTCTAGCATTCTTTTCAAGCTTCTTGAAATCCACATCATCGTACTCAACTGTGGTCATTTTGGTCTTTCCATCCTTCCAAGAAAGGTTTCTGGACCCTGTTCAATCATCTTCCATAGCTGACCATCAAGTGAGCAGATGTGGGTCTTCATCTGTTCAACCCACCAGTTATACTCTCCAACCTTGAGGATAGGAGGCTTCCAGAAAGAGTCATTCACAGAAGTGTTGGTAGATGTCATTTTCCTGCAACAAAAGTACTAAAAACGCAATCTAGAGCCTAAGCTCTGATACCAATTGTAGGATCGTTAGTAATTAAACGAGTCGGCGACTCCTGCGAAGTCGTCGACTTTGAGTAATAAAGCAGCAGAATAATCAAACAAGAAAAACAAACTTTACCAACAGTCAATGACAAGCGATGTATAGTGGAAACTCCTTGTAAACCAACTAGTTTACTTGGAGAAAAACCACTCCCTTCCAAGTTTCTCACTTGGTCGGATTTCAAGAGTCCTTAGACTCGCTCTATTGATTTCTTGAGTGTTTACAAAGCTCTCCCGTGTACAAGAATGAATCTCACACCCTTGAACCACACTCTACCTTTGCACTCACACTCTCAATCTCACGTTATGCCTAAGAACACTCGACACACCACTTGTACGAATCTCACGCACAAGTTCACTCTTTCTTTCTTACACAAAATATAAAAATGAAGCACAAGAGACTTGCCACTATCCTAAACACGAGAGTATTTAAGCTAAGGCAAGAGAGATCTCGTGTGTATAAAATCTCATTCGATTAGGGAAGTGACACACACTCAATATTTACATACTTTCCAAATATACATTTAGCATCCAATGAAAATATTCTAGGAGAATCAAATCGTCTTCCTCTTGATTTTAGCACTCTTTTATGATGATCTTCTCCTAAACTAGAACGGCCCAGCTGTCTCCAAGTGCACACAAACACGCTGTGCGTTCCTTCCTTAAATAGATCGCTCGCCAGTTGGCCATGTTAGTGACTTTGCCAAGTCGCCGACTCGACTTGCAAACTCAAAGTCACTAACTCTGGAACCATCAAAACTCTATATTCTAACACTTGATAAACTCACATGATGGGAAGCTTTGAGTCATTCATCTCACTTTATCAACAAGAAGGTAGCAACATCACCTTCGGTAATAACAATAAGGGACAAGTCATGGGTATTGGAAAGGTAAGAATTTCTAACAACTTTTGTGTCAACAACGTCAGTTATGTCAAAGGTCTTAGATACAATCTTCTAAGTGTTTCCTAACTATGTGCTAAATCTCTATCAAGTTGTTTTTGATTCTCTTGGATGTCAAGTAATTGATGTTAGCTCAGGTAAGACTCTTCTGAAGGGAACTTGTGAAAAAAATCTTTATAAAGTTGTTCCCTGGCTCTTGCCTGAAGAAAAGTTGTGTTTTCAAGTGGTCGAAGACGTTGCCAACCTCTGGCACAACATATTTGGTCATGCGAGTCTCCAACTTATCAACAAACTTCACAATCAGGAATTGGTACGTGGATTACCTAAGATTGATCCAAACAAAAATGAAATTTGTGAAGCTTGTGTGAAAGGGAAACAGGTTATATCTTCGTTTCAATCAAAAAAGGAGGTAAGTACATCTAAACCTTTAGAATTAATTCATATGGATCTTTGTGGACCTATGCGTGTGAAAAGTCGAGGAGATAATAGATATGTCTATGTTATTGTTGATGACTTTTCACGGTATACTTGAGTGTTTTTCTTGTCTTTTAAGGACCAGGTATTCGAAGAATTCGGTGCATGGAGGAAGTTAACAGAGAAGGTGTTTGGAGTACCTTTGGTTTCAATCCGATCAGATCATGGCATAGAATTTGAAAATGCTCAGTTCCTGGACTTTTGCAAGGAAAATGGTGCAGGTCACAATTTTTCAGCCTCAAGAACTCCTCAACAGAATGGTGTAGTTGAGAGAAAGAACCGAACCTTGGAGGACATGTCGAGAACTTTGTTAATCTCGAGTGGACTTCCAAGGAATTTCTAGGGAGAAGCTATCAATGCTGCTTGTTATGTACTTAATAGAGCTATGGTGCGTCCTCTTCTTGGAAAGACACCATATGAGCTTTTGAGATGAAGAAATCCCAACGTTGCTCACCTGCGTACGTTTGGTTGTAAATGTTTCGTACATAATAATGGCAAAGATAATCTGGATAAGATGGATGCTAGGAGTGATGAAGGAACCTTCATAGGCTATTCTCAGCAAAGCAAAGCCTACAAAGTCTTCAACAAGCGAACTAGAAAAGTGGAGGAGAGTGTTCATGTTGTGTTTGATGAGAACACTATGGGAGGAAGCTCTATTTTCGACGAAGATGAAGGAGATCTTCATCTTTGTGATGAGTCAGAAGTTCATGTTGTGGAAGTTGTTAAAGTTCCAAAGGTTGTCGACCCCGAACAGGTGGATGACCCGGATGATTCTGATATGCCAGCTTTGGAAAAAATAGAAGAAAATGATGATACTGGTAATATTGAGCTTGATCAAAGTGAAGAAGCTGCAAAGACTGATAATTCCAACACCAAGCAGGGTCATAATAGTGAGGTGGTTGACCTCACTCAACTTCAGTTGCACTATCAGCAAAGAGATGCTCATCCAGTAATCAACATCATCTCTTACTACTCAAAAGGAGTTCAAACACGTTCTTCACTTTAGAATATCTGTGGATTCAATGCATTTCTCTCTATTATGGAACCCAAGAATGTGGATCAAGCCCTAAAAGATCCAGATTGGGTGTGTGCTATGCAAGGAGAACTTCATCAGTTTGAGAGAAACAAGGTTTGACACCTAGTTCCACGACCCAAAGATAGAACTGTGATTGGAAAACGTTGGGTATTCAGAAATAAGCTTGATGATTCTGGAAACGTTGTGAGGAATAAAGCAAGACTTGTGGTTAAGGGGTATAACCAACAAGAAGGGATAGATTATGATGAGACATTCGCTCTTGTGGCACGTCTAGAGTCAACCCATCTCTTGATTGCTTATTCGGCTCATCATGGATTCAAGCTTCAACAAATGGATGTTAAGATTGCCTTTCTAAACGGCTTTCTTAAGGAAGAAGTTTTTGTTGATCAAACCCCAGATCATGTTTTCAAACTCGACAAAGCACTTTACGGGTTGAAGCAAGCGTCGCGAGCTTGGTATGACAGGCTCTCTCAGTTCTTGCTACAACATGGATATGTTCGAGGACAGGTGGATCAGACTCTTTTTCTTCTCAAAGAGGGAAAGCACACTCTGGTTGTGCAAGTCTACGTTGATGACATCATCTTGGTTCTATAGATGATAAACTTGTGAAGGAGTTCGCCAACCTCATGGCCAGTGAATTTGAAATGAGTATGGTTGGTGAACTTATGTTCTTCTTAGGACTTCAAGTTGTTCAAGGAAGTGAGGGTACAGGAGTGCATCAACAAGAGTACCTCAGGGAGTGTGTCAAGAAATTTGGTCCGGATAACTCAAAATCCTTTGATACACCTATCTTTCCCACAACTCAAAATCCTTTGCATCAACAAGAGTACCTCAGGGAGTGTGACCAAACTCTGTATCGAGGTATTATAGGTTTTGTACTATACCTCACGGCAAGCAGACTAGACATTATGTTTAGCGTATGCTTATGTGCTAGATTTCAGTCCGATCCAAGAGAATCTCATCTCAAGGCTGTTAAGAGGATCCTAAGGTATCTCAAAGGTTCTGATGATTTGTGCTTATGGTACCCAACCTCTTGTGATTCTGGTCTAGTTGGGTACACGAATGCTGATTTTGCTGGGAACAAGGTTGATCGTAAGAATACTTCCGCGATGGCTCAATTTCTTGGACCATGTTTTGTGTCATGGGGATCCAAGAAGAAAAATTCAGTTGCTCTCTCTACTGCAGAAGCTGAGTACATCGTCGTTGCCGCGTGTTGCACCCAACTTCTATGGCTTAAGCAACAACTTCATGACTTTGGCTTGAAGTACGATGGTATACCCATTCAATGTGACAATAAAAGCGCCATCAACATCTCAAAGAATCCTATACAACACTCACAAACCAAGCATGTCGACATACGTCATCATTTTCTTCGTGATTGTGTTGAGAAAGGGTTGGTGACCATGGATTTCTGCCGAACAAGTGAACAACGTGCTGATATATTTACTAAAGCTCTTAATCGTGAACCCTTCGTACAGATTCACATGGATCTAGGTATGATTTCCCTAAACTAATCTATTTTCCATCTATCTATATTCCCTCAATGATTGGCTAGATTAGATACTCTCTTTATGATTAAAAAGTTTTATGATCTTGAGGTGTTAAATTTGAATGCTTCCTTGTTACATACTCATGAACCATGCATACCATTATGTCTTCATTCTTTGCTTCTTGAGTTATGTCTTAAATGCATGTTGAAACTATTCTTTGAGCCCAAAAGAGTCAAAACCTAATGTTCCTAACCCTCATTACAAGCACAAATGACAGTTGACTCTACATCCTACCCAAGCATGTCATGTTAGGGAGTCTCTATGAACTTTATTTATATATATCTTATGATAAACGGAGACTTATCTATATGATTGACAAATCCACATAAAATATTTCACCTGGTTCTCTTTGGCACCCCTGTGCAAAACCATGTGTATTCTCTTTTCAATGGATGTTGGGAACTTGAGTAAGGTTAGTGATTGTGTATCACATAGGGAATGCTGATTGTTCGAAAAGCTTTATTGGTTAAGTGGTTGATGCAGAACAGGTTGAGAACGTCAGTTTCAGAGTAAGACAAGAATCACCTCTTTCCAACAGTATCTTTTCATATATTTGAAGATCTTTTTGCCAAAGGAAATTGCCTTTTCAATTGCATTGATTAAAGATCTTGGGAAGATCTAGTTTCTATCACATCAACTTAATTCAAACATAAATACGGAGAAATCTTTCACACAGAAGTTACGCTTTCTTTCCTGCATTATTCTTGATCTCTTGCTCAATCTCTCTGCAATCATTTTTCTCCCAAAAAGCTCGAACCTTTCTCCATCAATGGCGTCGAACCCTAACCCTAACCCTTCATCCCCCATTCGTGGAACTGAAACCCCACGAACCCTGGCTCTCAAGCTCAAGAAAGTGGTTGATCCACAAACCTTGGCTCTGCTCTTAGCCTCCATTCAAAACGCCAACAAGCCCGTATCTCCATTGTTGCTCAAAGGCCACCAAACAATCCAAACTTAAGAACCGGGCCAATCCTCTCACAATCCCACCGAATCTCTCCCAATTCCTCAAGAAATCCCTCCCACTCAAACCTCAACAGAGATTCTCCCCCCATCTCCACAAAAATCTCCGCCCAATTCTTCAAAACTCGTAGAGAACGAGCAAGTTGAGACCGAGTCTATGCACGGAGTTGAGAGTTCCAAATCTCAACACATGCAAGGGGATTTTGATTCCTCTAGGAGGTAGTGCAATCTATTGAGGCTATGGAGTCTCAAGAAAAGGAATAAGAACCAGTCACCGCGGAGAAGATGACTACTATGCACTTGGAGGAAAAAGACGCTCGGGTCGATGACCCTGAACAGGTCGTTGACCCAAGCAAGGTGGTCGACCCTATTGACAATCCAGACTTACCTCTCCTGCCTCTGAATATCGAAGGCCAAGATGATTCTGACTAAGGTACTCCTAGTGATCCCAAGCTCTCTTCTTTGAAAGCTGTTGTATCCTCGTCTAGGGTAAAATCAAAAGAGGAATTTTCTAGGCAGTTGTTTGAATCTGAGAAATTGGGTGAGGATGATGTTGTGATAACCAAGGAGTCAAAGAAACCAAGGACTAAGGGATCTAGTGCTAAGGTTACGGGAAAAAGGGGTAGAGAATCGACTCCCATGGCCATTGGATCCGAGGGTGGTGACTCGATTATGTCTAAGAAGATAGTAAGGTCTAAGAAGAGTATAAAGATACCCACTAGGTCAAGAGGACGACTTGCTGGTAGTGGGAAACCTAAAAAGACTGGTGTGGAAATCAAAGGTGAGGGAAGTAACATGGCCGAGCGTGAGTTTGTTAAGGAACTCATCATGGATGATGAGTTCATCGAGTCAACTGGTTTGAAAGGTGCTTCTGAGTTGCTATCGGTACAGGGATGGGATCGCTTGTTTCATGAAGAAGAAAGTTTCAATCCTGGGTTCGTCAGAGAGTTCTACAGGTCGTTCACTGTAGAAGACAGGGAAAAGACGAAAATGGGTCACTATGAGCTAAATGGTGAAACGTTTACCATGTCAAGCATGGAGTTAGCTACTCTTCTGAAAGTGTCGCACAAGGGTTTTGCCGAATATCATAGAGGTGCATGTCCTGAGGAAGTAGATTCAGCCGAGTTGCTGAAGAAGGTTACACAGGTCGATGACGTCGAGGGTGGCTCCTTTGCCACTAACTTGATGTGTGCTGAGAAGAAGGTTCTCTTCACCTGGGTAATCAGCAACTTGATTCCCCGAGAGCAAAAGAGGAGCACTGCTATGATCCAAGACATTCTTGTCATGGATAAAATTCTCAAAAAGGAACCTGTCAACTTTGCTCGATTGATGCTCCTCCACATGGAATCTGTCAAGGACAATACCAGACATATCTGTTGCGCTAAGCTCAAGGTTGACGTTCATGACTCTTGAAAGGAGCCACCCTCGACGTTCATGACGTCGAGGGTGGCTCCTTTGCCACTAACTTGATGCTCCTCCACATGGGCAACTCTTGAAAGGTCACACTAAGCTCAAGGTTGACGTTCATGACTTATCTGTTGCGCTTGATGACCTGACTAAGTCCGTGACTTAACTCGAGTGGCCAACATCCATTTCCCTTTACTTTTTTCCTAGCATATCTACTTTCTCAAAAACATCTCTTTAGTTTCTTATGTGTGTTTTTACTTTCTCTGTTGCATGTTTAAGACTATTTTGCTCTTGTTGTTGTGGTTTGCGTATGTACTTTGGATAATTTCTTTATTTACCTTCACTTGATTATCTCTTTTTGCATGACTATTTAGAGTTGTTCTTTTTTGAAGATGCCAAAAGGGGGAAAAGGCTGGGGGTAGATAAAAAATGGGAATTGATGTTCGTGTTTTTAGTATAGTTTTAGGTGTTTTTCTTGAGTTGTTTAGTTTAGTTTTAGTGAGTTTTAGTGCTAATTTTGTGCTAATTTAGTGCTACTCCGTTTTTATGTTTTATAGGGTTTTCGAAGCAGAAGGGAGCATTTCGAGAGAGCTAGAGTCAAGTGGTTGATGGTGAAGTGTGGAAGAGAAGAATAGAAGGAATACGTCTTGAAGATCCCGTTGAATCCAAGAAGAAGCTGTGAAGAGTGTAAAAAAATCCAAAACAGAGGGCTCGTTACCGACCTGTGAGGGTCGGTACCGAGCTGTGCAGCAGGATTTATCAAGAGGAAATCAACAAGAGTCTACCGACCCTGTGCAGGTCGTTACCGAGGTGACCTGTGTCGGTAGGCGGCGCCGACTTTTAGAAAATCTATCTTTTATCTCGTAATCTTTTTAGTTAGGAAAGTTTCTATCTTTTAGAACCCTTGTTAGATAGTTTCTCTTAGGATAAATACCCCTTATTCTAGCCTAGAAAGGGGGGGACTCGTTAGTTTTAGAGTACGTTAGTTTGAGAAGATCGATTGTTTGGAGAAATTGTTCGGTCGAGAGAGAGAGAGAGAGAAGATCGAGCCTTTGTTTGATTGATTTGCTCTTCGATTTCGAACGTGGTGTTGTTTCCAAGACAAGATAAGTTACCATATCTTCTGCGAGCGATCTTCTACGAAGATTTACAACTGTAGGCGGTTGATTAAGGAGATAAAAGAGAAGATAAGATCAATCTTCACACGGTCTTATCTAGAGAAATCCGAGATCATTCGGTTTTGGCAAAGATCGACATGGTTGAGGATCCGAAATCACAAAACAATACTTTTCCTTATTGTGTGGGATTTGTTAAGTGGAATATCAGCGTAATTAGGCAAGAATTACGTGTGAGATCAGACTTAACTTATCTTATAAATAGCTAGGTTTAGCTAGGGTTGAGTAGTGGTTGTAGACGAAAAACTTGGAGAGAGAGCTTTTCAAGTGTACGAGTGTGTGGCTTTTTCCGGTGAAGAATCCACAAGTAAGTCAGTAGATTACTTCCATTTAGGTTTACATTTAGGGTTGTAGAAGTCTAGTTGTTTGAACTTTGGTTGGTGCCTTAGTTACTTGAGAACTTGACTTACCTTGTAATCGTTGAAACTTAATAAAAGTATTCTATTGAAAATCCTCTGAGAAGGAGTCTCAAGGGTAGAGGTTTTTTCTTTCTACGACTTGTTGGTCGGACAGAAAGTTTTCCTCTCTAAATTATGTGTTCTTATTATTTATTTCCGCTGCGCAGGGAATGCTACTAGTTCCCTGACTTGTTAATAACGCATCACGATCCAACAATTGGTATCAGAGCAGGTTTGCTCTAGATTGTGTGTTAGTGCAGGAATACAGAATGACTTCAAACAACACTCACAACGTCGGAATTGGAAACAACAAGCCTCCACTGCTTGTTGCTGGGGAGTACGATCACTGGAAGAAGCTCTTCACCACATGGATCAGAAGCAATGACTACCAAGCCTGGTCAGTTATTGAGGATGGAGACTATGTCATTCCCTAAGCCAAGAAGAACAAAAAAATCTGAATGGGGACCAACAGAATGGACGGGAATGGAGAAGAACTACAAGGCACAAATGCTACTGAACAATGCCTTGGGTGCTGAAGATCTTCTAAGAGTTGTCAACTGCGAGACTGCTAAAGATGCATGGGAAGCCATTGAGCAAATGCATATCGGCAGTGTAGATCTGAAAGAAAGCCATCAGAAAGACGCCAAAAAGGAATTTTACAATTTTAAGATGAAAGATGGAGAAACCATTGCCACATACCAATCTCGGTTTGAAGGCTTGGTCAATCGCATTAACCATCTTGGAATTGGGGATTCTATCAAACATGCTGAGAAAGTCTCTACAATTGTTGATGGCCTAGGTCCCAAGTACGTGGTCACTAGAGGACTCCTCAAGGAAAATCCAATAACAAAGACTTGCAAACTTCATGAGATCTTTGGAAAGCTGACTGACTATGAGCGATATGAGAAAGATAACAATGGTTCTTCAAGCTCTAGCAAGGGTATTGCTCTTAAGGTGGAGAAGGTCATTGAAAATATCACTGCTGGAAATGATGATGAGCTAGAAAAGGATTCTGATGTGGCTCTCATAACCAAAGCAATGAGATCTTTCTACAGGAGAGGCAAGAAGCAAGGTGCCATGAAGGAAAGAGTCAACTTCGAGAAGAAGGAAATCAAGGACATTACCTGCTACAACTGTCAAGAAAAGGGTCATTATGCCAAAAGTTGTCCCAAAGGTAACGAGTCTGGGAACGAGAAGAAAAGGGCCTACATCACTGCATGGGATCTTGACTCAGATGATGAATCTGAATCAAAGGTCTGTGCCATGACTCTGAAGACTGAAGATGTCGACCAAGAGGTAACTCCTGAACATTTTCTTGCTAGTATAGAGAATGCTAAACAATCTGATCTTGTCATCCTTGTCAAAAAGCTTTTTGAAGATAACTTAAAGATGCAAGATGAAATAGAATCTTCTGATGAGAAATATCTTAATCTTGAAGAAAAATTATCAGTGTCTACTGTTACTAGTGTTGTTCCTTGTTCAGAGTGTGAAGACTTAAAGAAAGATGTTAAGACTCTAACTGAAACCAATAACAAACTTAGGACGGATTTGCTTATCTATAAACTCAAAGGAGAGGAATTAGAAAATGAGCTTTATAAACGGACTCAGATTGTGTTTAATCCGGCTAGGTGTGGTATTGGTTATGGTAAAGAGAAATCTAAATATCCTCCTGATGACCTTAGCTTTGAAGAAAAGATGGAAAGAAAAGCTAGGTAACTCTTAGAGATAAAGTTACTCATCTAGAGGTTAGGGTTAAGATTCTTGAGAGTCACTTAAATGATAACTCTGAATGGTATTCTGGAAAAACGGCTCATAAGATATACTTAAAACAGTCTCAAGGGAACTAGCATAGAGTTCCTTCTAAGGAACGTGCAAAGGAACGTACCCTCCAAAAACCACATCTTAAACGCTATCTCGGCGAATATTATAGGGTGTGCTATCGTTGTGGCAAAGGAGGTCACATTCAAAAAGACTGTAAAGCTAAATTAGATGTGTCTAATAAAGAGGCTAAAAATTAGAATACAGGGAACAACAAGAAACAGTGGTCTGGTAAGAAAAATCAAGGGTATGATAAATCTCATCAGAACAAAAAGAAATCGGCTCCACAACCACAAAAGAAGCAAGATTCTAAAACTGACAAAGGGAAAAACCATGTTGATCCCTCATATATTGCTTCTAGTTCTAAAAGTCCACAGAAAGCTACCTTAGTTCAATCTCAAATTTATCATTCTGTGAGCTATGATAATCGACCCGGGAAGGCTAAGCAGGCCTGGGACGTTAAAACGTGATTTCTTTCTTGCAGGTTGAAGTGAGGGGGAATATCCGCTGGATTCTTGACAGCGGGTGTTCATGTCACATGACAAGGAACGAGAGTATTCTTTCCTCACTTCAAATCAATGCTGGAGGAAACATTTCCTTTGGCAACAACAATCAAGAAGAAATCATTGGAACAGGTGAAGTCAAGCTAAATGATAAAACCAGTATGAAAGACGTAAGCTTGAAAGGTCTTGGTTACAACCTGTTGAGTATTGCTTAGCTTTGTGACCAAGGGAACAACGAGGTATCCTTTACCTCAGATGGCTGTTCGATTAAGAACATGAAATCAAATCGTGTGGTCCTGAAGGGAAAGAGACGCAACAATGTGTATTTTGTCGACTCAAGTTTCCAACCACAAGAAGAACTTTGCTTTGTTACAGTAGCTGACAAGACTGATCTCTGGCATAGGAGATTTGGTCACGCAAATCATCGAGGAATTCACAAACTCTACTCACAAAATCTGGTGATAGGACTTCCCAAAGTTCTTACAGAAAAGGAAAGCTTGTGTGAAGAATGTGTGAAGGGAAAACAAAGCAAATCATCTTTTCAGCCAGAGTTGTCAGTTAGCACCTCTCATCCTCTTAAGATGATACACATGGATTTGTGTGGTCCCATGTGGGTGAGAAGTCATGGAGGTAGCAGGTACATTTTTGTTATTGTTGATGATTTTACTAGAAATACTTGGACTCTCTTTCTAGGTTCCAAAGATGAGACGTTCACGGCATTCAAAAGCTGGATCAAGAAGGTAGAAGCATCAACAGGGCAGAAATTAATGTCTATCAGGTCTAACAACGGAACAGAGTTCAAGAATTCCATGTTCCATAGTTACTGTGATGAACATGAGGTGTCTTAGAACTTCTCAGCGCCGAGGACTCCTCAACAAAACGGCGTAGCAGAGAGAAAGAATGGAACACTACAGAACATGGCTCGTACTATGATGTTGGCAAGTAACTTGCCTCGGTCCTTCTAGGCAAAGGCAATCGGTACCGCTTGCTACATCATTAACCGAGTCACCATACGTTCCAATTTCTCCAAAACTCCATATGAACTAATCAAGGGCAGAAAGCCAAATATTTCCCACTTGAAAGTATTTGGATGCAGGTGCTTTATTCACAACAACGGAAAAAATGAGCTAGGCAAGTTTGATCCAAGAAGTGACGAAGGCATCTTTCTGGGGTATGCATCCAATAGCAAGGCTTACAAGGTGTTCAATAAAAGGACTAAGAAGTTTGAAGAAAGCATTCATGTTGTCTTTGACGAGTCCAAAAATGGAGGGAACTTGTCTAGTAACGAGGATGTACTAAAGGTTCTAAATTCATATTCAGATGATGAAGTCGATCCAGATTCAAGTGCACAAGCTCCAGATGACGATGTTATGCCTTCGAGTCCTGACTCGGATGGGGATGACACAGAAAATGCTCTGGTTCCTGAAGATGATACTTCACAAAATGAAGAAATTGGGGAAGATCATGGGGAAGGAACATCACATGGAACGACAAGCCAACATGAACAAGAGGAGTCAAGAATAGATCCCACTCAGATTGAAGTCAGAAACTATCATCAAAAGAGGGATCATCATGTTGACAACATCATCACTCCATACTATAAAGGTGTGCTTACTCGTTCCTCTATTAAGAATTTTTGTGCTTTCAATGCGTTTATCTCTCTTGCAGAGCCCAAGAATGTGAAGGAAGCATTAAAAGATCCTGACTGGATAGTTGCTATGCAAGAGGAACTACACCAGTTTGAGAGGAACAAAGTATGGAGATTAGTTTCCAAGCCAAAGCACAAAATGGCTATAGGAACAAAGTGGGTATTCAGGAACAAACTTGATGACACCAGTTGTCACAAGGAACAAGGCGAGGCTTGTAGAAAAAGGGTACAATCAACAAGAAGGGATTGACTACGATGAAACGTACGCTCCTGTTGCAAGAATAGAAGCCATCCGTCTTCTAATCGCCTATGCTGCTCACAAGGGATTCAAATTGTATCAAATGGACGTGAAGACAGCATTCCTGAATGGGTACCTACAAGAGGAGGTATATGTGTTGCAACCTCCAGGATTTGAAGATGTTGATCACCCTGATCATGTCTACGTACTAGATAAGGCTCTCTATGGTCTTAAACAGGCTCCTCGTGCTTGGTATGATAGATTCGCTCAGTTTTTATTAGCCAATGGATATAGACATGGTGTGATCGACAAGTCGTTGTTCCTAAGGGAACAAGACGGTGAGGTTTTAGTAGTTCAAGTGTATGTTGATGATATTATATTTGGTTCTACTAACCCTAATCTTGTAGAAAGTTTCAAGAATATTATGAGCAGTGAGTTTGAGATGAGCATGATCGGTGAGCTCACGTTCTTTCTTGGTCTACAAGTGGTACAAAGTGATGAGGGAACAAAGGTACATCAACAAAAGTACATCAAGGAACTATTGAAGAAGTATGGTATGGATTCTACTAAAAGTTTTGATACCCCTATTTCTCCTAATACTCTTCTTGATGCTGATCTTAATGGTGTTGATGTTGATCAAACGATGTACCGTGGAATGATTGGTTCCCTATTGTACCTAACGGCCAGTAGGCCAGATATTATGTTCAATGTGTGTCTTTGTGCAAGATTTCAGGCTAATCCTAAAGAAACACATCTGAAAGAAGTGAAGAGGATTCTGCGCTACTTGAAAGGGAACGATGGGTTATGTCTATGGTATCCAAGACACAACTCGTTCCATCTTGTCAGATTCTCAGATGTAGATTTTGTAGGTCACTTGGTAGATAGGAAGAGCACATCAGGAATGGCTCAATTTCTTGGGCCTTGCTTGGTGTCTTGGGGATCAAAGAAGCAAAATTCGGTTGCTCTTTCAACGGCTGAAGGCGGAGTATGTCGCAGCAGCCGCTTGTTGTTCCCAGGTATTGTGGTTAAAACAACAACTAGTGGATTTTGGTATGTCTCTTGGAACTATTCCTATCTTATTTGATAATACAAGTGCAATCAATATCTCCAAAAATCATGTGCATCATTCTAGAACCAAACATATAGATATTCGACATCATTTCTTAAGAGATAATGTTGAAAAATGTTTCATCAAGATGGATCATTGTATGACTGAAAATCAAGTGGCAGATATTTTTACCAAGGCTTTGGACAGAAAACCCTATGAGCATCTGAGGATGTTGCTAGGAATGATTTCCTTGGAGTAAACAAGTCTCGGTCCTCTATTCCCTCAATGCCTGACTAAAGAGGTAACATCTCAGGTAACTACGTATCATTTGACAAGTTTTCTAATGGCTTATATCTTTCCTCTATGCATAGATGTTGTACATATTAGAAATTGTTAAGTGTTGCATGCTAAAAGGAATTGAAACTGAATTGCTTACATCCAAGATTTTTCTTTTGGCCCAAAATAACCAACTTGATCTATTCTATCCCTCACTTCAAGCCGAAATGATGGTTGGTTATAAGTTGTTCCCAAGCCTAGTCCAAACAAACGTTCCCTATGACCCTCCTTATATTACCTTTGAACGGGGAATAATTTTTTGGATGTAAAAAATATTCCAAGCCCACATAAAGATTGAATGGAACGTCTCTTGTCCCTCATCTGTTCAAACATAGCCTTTTATCCACTCATGGTAACGAGGTATGGAACTAGTGGTTGAGAATAGTGTCACATTTAAGGAACGTCTTTGATTACATTTGAAGATTTTTTTTGGAAAGGAACAGTCGTCAATCACGTGACAAATCGCAGTTAAGTTCTAGCCGTTGTGACTGCTTGTTTGAAAATTCCAACTGTTGCACAGTGCTTTTGCAGGGAACGATAGGACGTTTGGCGCAGTCCAAAATTAATGGCGGTGAAAATTCATCATTATGGAAAATCTTAGCCGTTAAGCTTCGGTTAGAAGATCTTGAGAAGATTATGATCTTTTTCAATAAGGAAAGAGGTGTGCTATTTAAATCCCTTTTCTCGGTCAATTTCTTTTTACCGCACCCCTGTTTTACCTCTCGAACCCTAATCTTCTTCAAAGCTTCAACTTTTCTCTTTTCTGCTCCAATGGCTTCCTCCTCAAACACCCTTGTTCTTAACTTTGAGGGTCTCGATGCTTCTGAGATCGCAGCCCTTCAAGCTCAACTTGAATCTCTCAAAAAGGCCAAACTTTATTCTCCCTCTCCCATCTCAAAACTCGAAACCCAGTTTGATGCTGTTGCCGACATCAGTGTAGCAGCCACTGCTAATGTCTCTTCAGAGAAGGAGACTCTGGATGAGGAAACTGAGAAGAATCAATCAACGGTCCTCTCCGAGAATCCCTCTGACAAGCCTGCTGAAACAGGGGATGGAAAAGAAAGCAAAGGTGGATCTGAAAAGGAAGAGGTGAACTCGCCTCCTAAGGAAACCACGGATCTGAAAATTGTCGATGGAACCCGAGACTAGTTCCAAGAAGGGTTCAAAGAAGGTTGTCTCTCCTCTAGTGATCGGTGAAGAATTCCTGAAAAGCCATGACTTGGAGGAGTTCTGGGAACTTCTCAAGTTTCAGGGATGGGAGAAGATTTGTGCGTCTGGTGTAAAGGTAGATGTGTCTCTTCTGGCCCAATTCTTTGATTCCTACCAACTTGTTGATCTTACGACTGGTCCAATGGGTTTTGCTACTGTCTGTGGGAAGGAGATTTCTTTTTCTCTGGGGTCTGTTGCCAAGATTCTGAAGGTTCTTGGTGAAGGTTTTGGTGAGTTGCATACTTCAAGCAACTGGCCAAGGAACAAGGCTCGACTGATTAAGCGTGTGATGGGAAAAACGTCTGATGTTGGTCCTTATTCAACAAATGATATGAACTACACTGCAAGGATTGCGCATCAGTTTCTAATAAAAGTTGTTGTTCCTAGGCTGGAGAAAAGGACTACGCTCACCATCAATGACATGATTCTGCTGGACAAGTTTCTAAGGCGGGAACGTATCAATCTTCCGGAAATAGTGATGAGGCAAATGGCTAAGTGCATTGGGAAGAAACATGGCCTGCCTTATCCTCAATTTATGAAGGCCATACTGAATGAGAGAAAGGCTTACAAGCCTTCAAGTGAGGAGTTCTTTGGATTACCCCTGGATATGCGCAATATCTCCAGGATGAACTTTCAGGGTGATTCAAAGGGAACAGTTGCAAAGAAGACTGCCCAGATGGATGTTGGGAGCTCTTCGATGAGTGAAGGCGTTACTGCCAAGATGTTAACTGAGCTTCAAAAGATTTCCTCTCGGCTGAGTACCATCATTGGTTACCTGGCTAAGAGAGACGCTAACACTGCTGCTGCTGATCCCACCTCCTCCGAACCATGAAGTGGCCCCTCTGTAGTTCCCTAGCCTATTTATCCCCAGTTTAAAGTCTTTCTTTTGTTTCTTGGATGTTAAGATTTTTATGTTTTCATGTTTTTTCTGGCTGTGACCCCTGCGACAATTATCTATAATAATAACTATCTTTTGCTTATGAATGGTTTAAGTTTCAATTGAATTTGTTCATTTGCTCTATGTTTTTGCTTGATGATTGTTGATCTTTTGATGATGTCAAAAGGGGGAAGTTAGGAAAAATGCAGAGATGCGTTCTATCTAGGAAATACAGAGGGAACTTTGGTTGAGGGGGAATATGTTGTTAAACTCTGATGAGTAGAAACAACAGTGCATTTGTTAAGGGGGAACCACACAAGATTTTTTTTTCTGATCTATACTTCTATTGGTTTCTAGACATGCATTTTTTTGTATAGGTTTGTCATCATCAAAAAGGGGCAAATTGTTGGAACAATGGTTGTTCCATAGTTTCTCTTAGTTTTGATGATAACAAACTTAGTTAATATAACTTGCTTCTACATGTAAGTGTTTCAGGAAAACAGGTACATGGTCACGAGTGACGGAACATTGTGAGGAACGATGGAGGGAACGAGTGACAGATTTAGGAAGCGCGTCTTGGAAGGAACACGACTTTCTATAAATGGCAAGTTACCATATCTTCTGCGAGCGATCTTCTACGAAGATTTACAGCTGTAGGCGGTTGCTTAAGGAGATAAAAGAGAAGATAAGATCAATCTTCACACGATCTTATCTAGATAAATCCGAGATCATTCGGTTTTGGCAAAGATCAACATGGTTGAGGATCCGAAATCACAAAAAAATACTTTTCCTTATTGTGTGGGATTTGTTAAGTGGAATATCAGCGTAATTAGGCAAGAATTACGTGTGAGATCAGACTTAACTTATCTTATAAATAGCTAGGTTTAGCTAGGGTTGAGTAGTGGTTGTAGACGAAAAACTTGGAGAGAGAGCTTTTCAAGTGTACGAGTGTGTGGCTTTTTCTGGTGAAGAATCCACAAGTAAGTCAGTAGATTACTTCCATTTAGGTTTACGTTTAGGGTTGTAGAAGTCTTGTTGGTTGAACTTTGGTTGGTGCCTTAGTTACCTGAGAACTTGACTTGCCTTGTAATCGTTGAAACTTAATAAAAGTATTCTATTGAAAATCCTCTGGGAAGGAGTCTCAGGGGTAGAGGTTTTTTCTTTCTACGACTTGTTGGTCGGACAGAAAGTTTTCCTCTCTAAATTCTGTGTTCTTATTATTTATTTCCGCTGCTCAGGGAACGTTACTAGTTCCCTGACTTGTTACTAACGCGTCACGATCCAACAGATATTGTTCGATGACGAAAGTTTCGAGCTTTGGATTTAAAAATAAGTAGAAAGTGAATTGATTTGTGAAAATTGATTGATTTACTTGTTTAGGTCAACGAAAGTTGATAGCTTTATCTTTGAGGCATGATAATTATCCTTCACACTAGTTCGTATGCATAATTATGTTATGTTACCCTTGTCCTAGATCTTTTTACTTTTGAATTACCTTCGTTTTACCTTCATACAGACTCGTTACCGAGGTACACAGGTCGGTACCGAGCCTGCTATTTGTTCGTGTTTGTTTGCTTTGTTAGTATTGAAACCCAGCATCGTTACCGACCCTGACAAGGTCGGTACCGAGGGATGTCGTAGCCTTGTTTCCTTCTTTTGCTCCTGTTCTATTTCGTTTCTGTACCTTTTTATTTTATAGTTTAGTAATCAAACAACTTTGCTTCCCGTGGACGATCCTGACTTTGCTATACTCAGCGGGGTCTTGACTACAAATTTATTTGTTGTCGAGTTAAATAACCCTATCAACAGGAATATTTATACTGAATTACATGTGGGTTATCCAACTTAGGGGGAACATTTGGCAAACTTGAAATTATTGCATATCTTGTTCGATATTTGGTCTTGCCATGCTTATACAAGATGAAAGGAGTTTGTCACCATCAAAAAGGGAGAATTGTTTAGAAAAGATGGAGGCTTTGTTTTTTATGGTTCCAAACGTCTATCACATGAATGACCTCGAGTCCTTGAACAGAGTCGCCAACGCCAGTCAGGTCGTCGACGTGTGTTGAAGGCAAATCTCGGAGATCTTGAAGACGCGTGAGATCTTTGAAGATTGGATAGTATAATCTTGTTTTAGGAAAGATCACTTGTGGATTATACTGTTAGCCATTTATTGCCTTACCCTAAGCCATATATTATTGTAATCTTATCTTATGCTTAGGATGATTTTGTAAGGATAAAAGAAATATTATCTTGCCATAACCGAATTAGAGGATATTATTTTCTTTTATCTGACCTAGTTTGTGTGTATTTAAGCTAAGGCTTTAGGTTAGAATACTCACGAACTCATACTCCATTTTGTGTTAAGAAAGAAAGAAAACGAGAGTTCGAGAGACGTAGGCTTGTTAGACGGGTTGAGGGTTGTAGTTACTCGGTTCACACCGAGTTTTAGAGTGTTTGAGAAATAGGTCTAGATTCTGGGTGTTCTTGTAAACAATCCAAAAGATCAATAAAAACAAGTTACGACTTTTAATCCTTACAAGCGAGAACTTGGAAGGGAGTGGTTTTCACATTTGATTGATAGAATTTATTGATCAAGTGTTTTCACTATAAAAAATCATTGTGTGCAAGTAAGTCTTTCTTGTAGTTTATTTTCGCTGCATTTACTTAAGAGGTCGACGACTTAGTTCTAACGATCCTACACTAACCGATAAATTAGATGTCCACATAGGATGTCATATAAATAAATAATAGCTCAAACTATTCTACGTGGGTACAAACCTTTAGTGTTATTTAACAAAACCTTTCAAAATGGCGACGACTATTATTTTCTCTAATTCATTACTCTTCGTGATGCCGTAATACGGCTTGAAAAAAGCCTTTCGGGAATGCTTTTGGTTCTCCAAATATTTTTTAAAATATGTCTTCTTACTAGTGGAAATTAAATCCTCTATAATGCAAATCGTGATTTATAAGAATTGTAACTTCCCTTATCTATATTTTATTTATAAAGTGATTTTTCATCATACTTGCTTACAAACATATAAGAGTGGTTATTAACTTATTATTATAATATAGATTTTGAGTTCTAACTAGAATAACATCAAGAAATGATTTTTAGTTATGTGGTTACACCACCCTCAAGTATGAAATAGTATTAAGGATAAACTATTAAACAAAACATAGGCCTAAATATATCAACACCATCATTATCGTTCAGTATAGTTCCGCACAAGCATGATTTGGGGTCAAGATGGGGCACTCATACCATGATCAGGAGGATGCGCCTGATAGAACCAACGAAAACTAAAACTTAGTTACGTGACAATAATAACTGAATTTAATTAAAATGCACCAAATTAATATAGAAATTACATCAAATCCAAAGACATTGTATTAGCCAACGAGCAATAGGATACTTGAATTATTGAAATTCATAAAAATGTCAGTTCAAATTAAAATAAACTTGGTTGATTTTCAACTATCTGGTAAACTCTATACAATACAATAGTATTTTGTCAAACCGTATATCATATGTGCTCCATTCTTAAACACCCCCTGGCAATGACCATTCTTAGATTTCTTTTTTTAGTTGGTGTGTACCATTCTTAGACTGCTAGATACAATTAAAACACTTAATATGCTTGAATATCTTATTGCATAAGACCTGGGCATAGTCAATCTCTCAACAACTATATATATTCAAATAAAGTACAAAGTATAAACAAAATGGTGGCTATCAGATCCTCCATAGAATATTGCATGCCTTTGAAATGAAAAGTTTTCGACCAAAAGAAACGTTTCCAAATTTAAAGCACGAATCCATGGAAAATATTTTTCAAATTGTATGGAACTATCATATGATATCCACCAAGATACGTTTTCCTCTAATTTCGGTACCGAAGAAACAAATAGACAATTTTCTACTCCCTCCCTCTAAGGCTCCGTTCGGTAAATTGGTATTTATCGGTGTTGGTGTTGATGTTGATGTTGATGTTGATGCTAATACTTATGGTTGTTGATGTTGATCGTGTATGCTGATATGGGATACTGATATGAGTTGTTTATTTTAGAAATAATCCGGAATGTGTTCGGTAAACTGAATTGCTAATATTTTAAGCAAGAGGTGTACAATTACCAAAAATGGCTTAATAAAGGGTAAAAAAATAAAAAATTTAATTTAATTAGGAAATCACGTGGGTCCCGCTTACTTATATTTTGGTAGAAAAGTTAGCTTATTTGACATAAGGTTGGGGGCGGTGATTATTTTTTCAGCAGATAAGTATCAGATATAAGTAACTTATTTCAAATAAGCAAATTTTGCCGAACACATAAAACGAAGCTTATTTTTTCATATAAGTAACGGCGTACTTATAAGTATACAAATAAGTGTTGCCGAACGGAGCCTAAGCCTATTTGTCCTTTAAGCATTTTACACAAATATTAAGACAAACACTAATCTTATTAAAATACCCCTAATAAATCATAAATGCATATAATTAATTCTCCTTTTTAATTTCAACCAATGAAGTGGAAATTAGTTGATGGTAAAACTGAAAATTATTGGACAAAATAGCTAGAAAGCCAAATAGAATTAGACAATTAATTGAGTCCAAAAAACCAAATAGACTTAGACGGAGAGAGTATTATTTTTAGGGATGGAAAACTATTTTTTAACTTCTCAAGTGAAAAAACCGATGTTTACATATTGAGAATTTTATCATAGTTCTTGACGAACATCAAGTCCAACACATAATTTGAAACAAAATTTAGATGTAAAGTTTATAAAATTTTGACATATTGAGAATTTCATCAAAGTTTTGAGATACGTAAATGCATTTGTCTGCGGTCGTCCTAGGGTTTTGAAAAACCACTTCTTGATCTTCTGGGATCGATCCAACACAATAATTGCGTGGAACGATTGCTCATTTCCCACAGACGGCGCCAACTGTTAGTGCACAAAAATTCATCTTCAATGCACTAGTTGAATACTCCCTTCTTCACCTTTCGTTCAAAGCTCATGTTTAACCTAGAACCTGCAAAACAATGGACATAGGGGGCGGTGGCCCCCTAATCAACCTCCGATGCCTAAGTCAAAAGATTAGTTTTTCGATTGAACGTCGAGGTAAAGGACAAGGCTTGCGTGCGAGCTAAGTGAATATGAGGTGCTCATCATACATGGCGATGACATGTATTTATAATGGAGGAGAGGGAGAGAGAAGGTCGAAAACTCTATCTCTAAAGGAAGGCCGATAATGCTGCAGGCCCAACAAGTGATTTCTTGCTCCCCAATCCAAGTGGAATTTCTATCTTAATATAGAATCCTTCATCATAATGAATAACCGCCATATTTAATGTTATAATAAAATACTTTAAGATAGAAAAGCATAATAAATAAAAGTACATTTATGTCAGATAATAGTGAAAATAACTATATCAATTAATTTTACCCGCTCACAATTGCAAACACCAATTCATCAATTTCATCACTGAATTAACATCACATAGTGGAGAATGTATAGCAATTTCATCAATGAACTTACATAAAAAAAATTAACAATTTAGCAAAGCATAATTTATCTCATTAACGTTGAAATTGCATCGATTTTTTTATGGATTGAAGATCAACCATTAATGTACTGGCTGAAGATCGAAGCATTACCCCCAATTTTCACCATTATGACTAGTGGAAGTCTAGTTTATCGAAGGAACGAATAAAAGACAAATTGGGAGAGAGAACGAGAGAATAAGGCGAACTAGATGGAAGCAATCTCGTTCAGATCCGATCACGCGTTGGAAAATAACCGAGAAAATCGCTCCACAAGCAAAGCTACATCAATTTCAGTGAATGGGATGAATTTCACTGAAAGAGCTAGAGAAAGGGATGAACATGGTAGGCGAAAAGATTAAACTACCCCTACTTAATAAAAAATTGTATAAAACAAACACCTTTAGATCTCCACAATCCGACGGTTGACATAACACCTCATATTACACCGTAACATTATGTCTCATATGATCCACACTCGTATATTTCACTCCTTTTTGCAGGTTCTCTTGCCATTCATAATTTTACTTGGAGAATAAAACTACATTCCAAAAATCACGAGCATATAAACTTGAAACTTTCATTGTATAGGAACAATATTTGTTGGTCTCATAATAATCTACGGACCCTCAAAAGTCAAAAGGATCCTCCTCGAGAGCAATACTATTAGAGAAGAGCTAAGAGTTACGTTCCTCTTCATCAAAGCAAAAAAAAAATCTTTAGAAATAATCTATCAACTACTTTGTTGAATCAAGAAGTGTGCATATTAATAAGAATTGAAGGCTAAGCTTAACCCAACCTCAGATTTACAACTCTTCTTTTCAGAAAAAGAAGAAGAAGAGGGAGTTGTCGTCAAACTAAACTCGAACATATCCTTAGATTTCGGAAACAAATACTCAAGCCTAGCTTGATGAGAATCCAAAGAACTCCCAAAGCTGATCTGTTGTGAATCCTCATAAAGATTGAGGTCAGAATCCATGAAGGAATTCGAGTATCGGTGGAGGTAAAAGCTCAAGCTAGCCTTCCTAGCTTGAAGCTGAAGCCTCTTCTTCTTCATCCGCTCCTTCTTGTGCGCGTTTTGGTGTCCTCCCAACGCTTGAGAGTTCAAAAACTCCTTAAAACAAAACCCGCACTCGAATTTCCTTGTTGGTTCTGCCATCGTGTTTGAGGAGTTTACGCTCTCGTCTCCAACTGCATCCTCGTAAATGTTGAGCTCGACTCCGAATAACTTGAGCTTCTTGTTTTGATCAGAAGAGGACCTTGAAGGAGAAACTAGGCTTGTAGAAGCTTGCTTCTCCATGACAAATATAAAGAGGAGAAGTATTAATTAATTAGAATGATTTAGATGGGTTGTATATAGCTACGTACCGCTAGGCCTTGTGTTTATATAGGGAAAAAGTTGCATAATAGTGTGACTTAGTTAAGCTAGTCATGAGAAGCATGAATGTAGAAAGAAAATAAGAGGGATAATAAAGAAATGGTTTAGGGTGGAATTTTGAGGGAAAAGTCAGATAAGAGGAGCTAGCTCATGCAATTAACCCTTTTTTTCAATTTTATACTAGATAACTTTCCACATCAAATTGGATTCTCTATCTTTAATTCATAATTATATGATGAGATTTAGGGTCTGCAACCAATTAAGAAATATAATTATTGGAGGAATTTTAAACCCAGATTCCATGTTTAAAGATGTACCAATGTTATATTATATTGGTCAGAATGACAAAAGTCAAAGAAACAGTTACATGGGGGTAATCACCAGGGAAGTTCAGTAGTAGTTTTTAAACAGACAATCTAACCTGAAATAGCAATTGATTTCTATTAAGTACTTTTATATATTTTATAATAAGGAATTATATATGGAGCTTGAGTATGGTTTTTAATTAAAAAGAGTTAAGTATTCGATTGATTAAAAATGTTTGATGCAATCGAAAGATCGAAAAAATTAGTGATCGGACAAGTCCAAACGAAGACTTAATTAAGTACGTATTTTATCAACCAAAAAAAAACTACTGTAAATAGTTTGCACAAGCAAGAGGAGTACTAATCTTAAGAACATAAATCGAGACTATACAGAAGCACAAATCAAAGGTTTTAAAGTTTATGTAGAAATTTAATGTGATTATTCAGCACCAAAATGAAGCTCTTCTTCGGAATAATCCAACAGCTAGCAAACCACAGCTAAAATGCTTATAAAAAAGTATGCATAGATTGAAATATACTCCCTCCGATTCAAATTAATTGTCATTTTAGCACTTTAAATTTGATCCATTTTATATGTCGTTTTTGGTTTTCTAGGCAATTGATTAGAAGTGAGTTATGAGAATTGTTATTGGAATGTGTTTTTATTAATTAATGTTATTCATTTATTGGTTGAAAAAAAGTGATGAGTGGTAAAATTTATAAAAAATTTACCTTTTTGAGTTTCGTTAATATTTTTCTTAATTCTTGTGTCCAAAGCTAAAACGACAATTATTTTGGATCGGAGGGAGTATATAATAGCATTAATATATGTGCTGACCATGTTTAAGAGAATGTTTAAGTGGCAATGATGCAAGCATATAAATTAATTATATAAAGTCTACATCAAGATCTTCCGTATCTTTCTCAAGAGTCAATTAAGCAGGCAAAAATACAAATATTACAATGAATACTTAAAAGAAAAGCATATCTACAAGTTGATTGATGAATCAAGCCATCAACTAAGTACTGTTAGAAAAAAGGTTTAAGCAAAACATTTGGGTGGACAGTTTTGTTTTAGTTGGACCATAAATAAGATTATATTCTTTTTGCATTTTTCTTAGTTTTATCTTTCTACCGATTAGTTATCATATTCAAATTGCTTTTCGTTTTCCCCTGTGGTAGAAAATTCCAATCAAGTACAAGTGTTTCCATCAAGCAATATCATTAGCTTGACATGTGGACTTATAAACAGTCATCTCTTCTCACTAAGATCGGATTATGGTGGTTGGTTAGGTGGCTTTGGTTGAGTTGATTGATTTTAATCTCATTTCATTTTAATCAACCTATAGCATTCTTACGGATGAGCATCTGAAGTCCTGAGTGTGTCTGAATTTGATGAGAACTACAAGAATGGCGTAGCCCCGTAATCAAATCTGCAACCTTATTTCAATCACGAGGTACATGTGAAAATTTGACTACCTCAAACGACTGCAACAAAACTAGTGTGTCTGATATTAACATTTCAATTTGTCATGGACACGATTTATTTCCTCGTAACGCTTTTATAACTATTAGGCTATCTCCTTCGATCATGATCTTGGCCAGATTTCTCTTCCTAGCTTCACATACAACCTCGTATATTACTGTAGCTTCCACTTGGATTATACTCCAGTGGTCGTTGTGATGTTGCGCAAAATAGCGGAGTATGAACGGTGGGACCCGAGTACGAGAGATATCGGGATTCGATGGGGTTCCCGAGGCATTAACTCGAGGGCCTTTGCCATGCCCATCCAAAAAAGGCAATCCCGGCCCAAGTGAAGCCTCAAAACCACGATCACGAGGTCCATACCTCGTTAAAACTGACTAAATGGGGCGGTTAAGCAAACTCCCCCCCAATGATTGACGAGGCCCAAACCTCGTTGTTCAAAATCTGACATCCCCGCCCCGTTTAGCCACTCAGCGGCCACCATACCCTCAACCAATGACCGACTGCCTCACGCTCAACCAATCAGAGGGCTTGACCTCGAGTGTCCCACATCGACCAAACGGCAAGAGCCATGTTCCTCAATCCCCTATAAATAGAGGAGAACCTCGAAGGTAGGAAGGGGTCGAAAAACATCTTGAACTCAAGAACTATCTTGTTTGTTGAAGATCGACGTGTTGAATCATCGTAAAAGACCACGCTATAGCCAAGTGAAGGTCCACAAACAGACTTCAAGTCGCCCAAAGAGACCTTGCCTCAACCAAAGATCTCACTACATCACTTCGCAGACCACAATCCTCGCATGAGTGACCAAGTATTCAACCTCGCCAAAGGATATCAGGCATAGGTTTGCAACAGTAGCAAAGCTCATTAATAGTCTGTTAGTGGTAGAATCTCACAGTAGCTAGGAGGTCTCGAACCTTGTTAGAAAAAGACCTCGAATCCTCTAAGAATAGATCTAGGGCATAATCTCGCTATTTGTAACCTCGTTCGAAAGATATAAATAAAAGCAAGTGTTTGCCTAGTCGAATAAAAGCAATCTCGTTCTCGTCTTTTAGCGTTGGTTTATTTCGGGTTTCATCATTGGCGCCGTCTGTGGGAACTTCTTCATCCTAAGCAGTTTCCCGACTTGCGCAAACCTTGGCTTTTGAATCCCTCAAAATGGCCTGTCTAAACAACTTCTTCCCTCAGCACCCCGACAACATGCCTGAAACCTCGCAATGGATGAACATGGCACCACCACCAGGTTATCCATTCGGAGTCCCTCCGGGGTGGGCATATAACGTCCCCCAAAACCCTTACCCATTCCAGGGGTACGAACCAGGCGGAATTTCCCCAAACTCGTATCCCTATCCGGGCTATGGGCAATACCAACAGGGCTTCGCCCCTTCGCCCGTCCACGTCCAAGCACCTCCGATGTCTGCATACGTCCCCATTCTTGGGCCTGGCCAGCCCCATTCTGAGTACATACCCGCGTACGTCCCCGGGCACGTGCCGGGGCATGAGGCATCAACTAATGGCTCGTCAACGGAGAGACCGCCCCGGGACCCCATGCAGATTTCAAGGTCTCGCTCGCGACGCTCCCGGATGCAAGATCTGGAACTGTCCGAAACAACGGGGAGCGTGATGCATACCCTGAAGTCGCGCTCGCGACGTCGTCATGTTGAGGCTGGTAGCCTCTCACCTTTTGTGGACGAGATTCAGAGCGCGCCGATGCCCAAAGGCTTCCATAGGCCGCAGATGGGACTCTACGACAGCGCGGCAGATCCGGAGGAGCATGTGAAGCACTTCACTGTCCAGATGAACGTCAACTCTTAGAACGATGCCATCTTCTGCCGCGTTTTCCCGACCACCTTGGAAAAGGCCGCGATGACATGGTTTATAAGCCTCAAAATCGGGTTTGTGGCCTCGTTCGCTCAGCTGTGCAAGTCCTTCATCGCACACTTCAAATGATGAAAAAGAAAAAAAAATCTTTTGAATTTGAATTAGAGAATCAAGAAGAAAAAAAAACCATAGGTCAAAGAGATCTCGCATCAGATGCCCAAAACCGATCAAGCGGCTGAGTATTGGAAACAAGCTATAGCGCTTACTCCTGGTTTTAAGTGCGGCTAGGGCCTTTTACACATTTGGATGAAGCAAGGGATTCGTCCACACCATCGGTAGAGTTTGTAAGACCACGACTGATCCTGAAAGGAATGAATGGAAAAAAGAGCATGTCGTATAAATGGAGAATTCTTAAACAATTTCGTTCTTGTTGGATCGGTACAAAAATTCTTAGAACGAAACGAAATGAATTCAAATTTGGGTCGATTTTTTTGTTGATAACCTTAGACCAATCAATCCAATATTGATTAATACGTAATCGATCGAAAGAAAAAGAATATGACTAATGGATAATGATAATGGATTTATATTTCGAATAGGATGGGAGGGCGGTTAGAATTAAGGATTCATAAACAGGAATAAGTTAAGATCTGTCCTTCAATATGATGGAGCGTCTTTATTTCTTAAGAATGAAATAAAAGATGTCCGGATCCTCCCTTTCTTCCGAAAAAAGGGAAGGAGAAGGGTCTTCTTCGGTGAATCCGTCTGATCGAGGAAGCGCAAGAAAAACATGCGGGATCTCCGCGGCATTGAGCAGGGAGGGGCGAATCGATGGGCACCTTTTTTACAAGGTTCACAACCGCGCTTGCGGAGATCGCGCATATCGACGAGTCCTCGGTGCGAGACACCCTCATGGGCAATCTATGTCACGGGGCTTTCAAGAATTAAATTTTTCTGAAATGTTCGGTGACATATGACAACATATGCGTCCGGATTACGGCCCAAGTATACGCCGAGGACGCCGCCGACCAGAGCTCTTCGCCGAGGACCGACAAGGAAATCGTGGTTGAGGCTAAGGGAAAGGCAAAGATGGGTGTGCCAGCCGCCAAGGATGCGTATGTGACGCAGGCCCAAAACCCCATCGTCAACAACACCAACAACCACAACAACAGAAACAACAACAACAACAACAACAACAACAACAACAACAACAACAAAAACAACTAAAACACACAACAATAACGAAGCGGGGAGAAACAGCGGCAGTGGAAGTTGGAACTGCTTTGGAGGGAGGCAGCGAGGTTACAGGGGAAAGGGCGGCCCTCTGTATAACCCGAACGAAAATGGGCACGTCAACCCCGCCTCAGGAACAAACAACGTGCCGCAGGGCCCGGGCCAGGCGAGAGCCAACAACATCGAACAACAGGCGCCCACAAAACAGGCACGATCCGGGCACACGACGACCCCCGATGGATATATTCACACCATCTCAGGTGGCCCCTCGTTGGCTGGCTCAAGCCAGGCAGAAAGAAAGAGGTATGCAAGGGCAAGACACCATGAGCCCTCAGTATTCAGTGTCGCACAAACCTCGCGGTCCCATGTGGGGCTAGCCATCACCTCCGAGGACGCCGAGGGCCTGCACATGCCGCACTCCGACCCTTTAGTGGTGCACGCTGAGCTAGGCTCGAAGATGGTAAAGCGGGTGTTGGTGGACACTGGATCTTCCGTGGACATTATGTACTACGGCGCCTTCGAGCAATTAGGTATCTCCGTGACGTCCTTGAAGCCCTACGCCAGGAAGTTAACGTCCTTCTCTGGCGACGAGGTTGATGTCGCGGGCCTCATTGACCTCTGGATGACGTTGGGTGCTGGTTCGACGAGGCGAACTGAGATGGTGGAATTCACCGTGGTGCGTTTTCCCTTGGTGTATAATGCGATCATCGGGAGAGTGTCCCTGATGAATTTTCAAGCAGTGTTGTGTCCATCTACCACCTAAAGATGAAATTCCCCGTCGTGGGCAGGGTCGGTGAGGTCAAGGGCAATCAAGAAGAAGGTCGCGTCTGCTACGCAACCTCCACAAAAAAAATGTCCGGTATTCATGGTGGAGGCTACTGGGAAGGTTGATCTCGAAGTCCGGGACTTTACGATCCCCGTCCCAGAGGTAGAAAGAAGGGTTGTCATGCCCTTCGGTAGTGAGGCAGGAAAGATCTACTTGGGCGAGTGCCTCTCCGGGGAGTCTGCGTCGTCGCTGGAGACCTTGCTTGCTAGCTCTCGAGACATGTTCGCATGGACTGCAAAAGACCTCCGCGGCATCCCAGGAACCGTGGCCCAACATTCCTTAAACGTTGATGCCACCGCCCGTCCCGTGGTACAGCGACGGAGGAAGATGAATGAGGAGAGGGCAGGCGCCGCAAATGCCGAGGTAGGAAAGCTGCTAGCCGCGAGGTTTATTCGCGAGGTCTAGTACTCTAGATGGCTATCTAACATTGTGCTGTTCAAAAAGGCCAACGGAAAGTGGCCCATGTGCGTGGACTTCAAGGATCTAAACAAGGTCTGCCCCAAAGACAGCTACCCCCTGCCCTCGATCGACGAGCTGGTCGATTCCAGGGCGGGTCATGGGGTCTTGAGCTTCCTCGACGCATACTCAGGTTACAATCAGATCTTAATGAGCCCACGAGATGAGGAAGAAACATCCTTCATCACGCAGCGAGGGACCTACTGCTACAAGGTCATACCATTTGTTTTGAAAAACGCAGGTGCAATCTTCCAGCGACTCGTAGACCGAATCTTTAAGAATCATCTGGGGAGGAACGTGTCGGCGTACGTCGACGACATTGTTGTCCGAAGCAGAAGAACCCTAGAGGAACATCTGGTCGACCTCGCTGAAGTTTTTGCAACACTCAGACACAACCGGCTCAGCCTAAATCCTGAGAAATGTGTGTTCGGTTTGTCATCGGGAAATTTCCTGGGATTCATGATCAGCGAACGGGGGATAGATGTGAACCCCGCCAAGATAGAATCGATTCTTTCGATGAGGTCGCCTCGATCTCGAACCGAGGTACAGCGGCTCAACGACGTTGTAAACTACCTGGGGAGATTATGTTCCCGTTTGGCGGACAGATCGCTACCCTTCTTTGCGGCCCTAAAGAAAAACAACAAGTTTGTCTGGGACGAAGAACTAGAGCTCGCTTTCTTCGGGTTGAAGGCATTCTTTTCAAAGCTCCCCACATTGTCGCCTTCAAAGGTGGGCGAGGACCTGCAACTGTACGTGGCCGTGAGCCTGGAGACAGTCAACGCTGTGCTGACGAGAAAAGCGATGCACCTTGTCTATTTCATCAACCGTGTGCTCCAACCTGCGGAGCAGCGATACTCCCCGGCAGAAAAAATGGCCCTGGCTGTGGTGACCGCCGCGAGGCTCCTGCGCCCTTACTTTCATGCACACCCTATCCAGGTCCTTTTTGATCTCCCTCTTCGACAGATCCTCCATCAGCCCACCTTTTTCGGGCGAATGACGAAGTGGGCGGTCGAGCTCTCCGAGTTCGACATTAGCTACCTACCCAGGACCGCGATGAAGGGGCAGGCCCTTGCGGACTTCATGGTAGAAGTAACTTTCCCCGAGACTGACGAGAGCGCGAAACAGTGGAAGGTCTTTGTCGATGGCTCGCGGTGCAACGCCTGGGGCGGGGCTGACGTGTTTCTTGCCAGTCCCTCGATCAAGACAGAGTATGCCCTTAACTTCGCCTTCAACGCCACCAATAACGGGGCCGAGTATGAGGCCATGATCACCGTGATAGAGATGGCGCTGCTAAGTGGGGCTTGCAAGATCAGGGTATACACCGATTCCGAATTGGTGGCACGACAGTTGAATGGCAGTATGATGCCCGAACGGGGTTCCTGCCCGCGTACCGGGAGAAGGTTAAAGCCTTGGTATCCTGCCTAGATACTTTCGTGGTAGAATCCATTCCTCGCGCTACGAACACAAAGGCAGATGCTCTCGCGAGGCTAGGGTTGGCCCTTCCCTTAGAAGTAGGCAACCGCGTGATGGTGGAGAGAAAGCTCTCACGAAGTTTGACCAGCGAGGTTCTCTCCGTCAAACTCGAGGGCTGGAGGATTCCCATCACGCAATATGTGGAAAGCGGCATCCTTCCTGAGGATCCCGTAGGGGCCAGAAAGCTCAAAATACAGGCGGCCCGCCACTGCGTTGTCAGAGGATGACTTTATCGTCGAGGTTTCGCAGATCCCAACTGGCTATGTGTGCCGACCGAGGTCGTAGAGCACATACTATTCGAGGCACATGAGGGGGTCTGTGGTGGCCACCCCGGTTTATGTGCCTTGTCGCACAAAATCTCCCACTTAGGGTATTTTTGGCCCACCCTCAGGAACGACACGAGGGCTTACGTTCAGAAGTGTGACGGGTGCCAGACGCACGCCAACGTCCAGCATGCCCCGACCTCACGCCTGTGCTTGGTCCATGCACCCTGCCCCTTTGCGATGTGGGGGATGGATATTCTAGGACCCGTCCCCAAGGCCGTGGGGCAGGTACAATACATCCTAGTCATCGTCGACTATTTCACAAAGTGGGTCGAGGCAAAGGCAATGGCAAAAATCACAGGGACAAAGGTCTGTAATTTTCTATGGAAAAATCTCGTATGTCGCTTCGGGGTCCCCATAACCATCATGACCAACCATGGCCCCCAGTTGGACTGCGAGGAAACTCGGACCTTTTGCTCCGAGCTTGGCATAACCCTCAAGTTTTCCTCGGTGGCCCATCCCCAATCACACTGTCAGGTAGAGAACGTCAACGCCCGTATCTTGTCCGATCTTAAGAGGCGGTTGGGCATAGCACAAGGCCGCTGGGCAGAGCTTCTCTCGCTCGTCCTATGGACGTATCGAACAACCGCGCGTCGTTCCATGGGGGACCCACCTTTCGCTTTAGCCTACGGGGTGGATGTGTTGGTTCCAGTAGAGACTTTGGTCCCTTCAGCAAGGGTCTTCGACTTCGACGAAAAAGAGAACAAGACCAATCTCAAGGTAGAATTGCAGTTCAGGGACGAACTTCGCGAGGTCGCAGCCCTACGCTCCATGGAATACAAGCGGCGAGTTGCGGTGTATCTGACAAGAAGGTTAGACCACTGGTTTTGGTCTCGGGAAATCTCGTTTTGAGGCGAACCGAGGGCGGCAAGCTGGATCCAAACTGGGAGGGACCGTACCTCCTCGGGGAAGAAGTCGCACCCAGGGGTTTTAAACTAAAAGATAGCGAGGGGAGCACTCTAAGCAAGACATGGAATGTCGCTCGGCTCAAAAGATATTATATGTAAAATTTCTGAATTCTCGTCGTCACTAAATTTTGTGTATAAAGGGTGACGAGTTATTTTACGATATTGACCCAGTTTGGAGATTCTCGGTTCTAAGTGCGCAAATCCACCCCTCGCTTCCCGCTTGGGGTTGGAGATTCTCGGTTCTAAGTGCGCAAATCCACCCCTCGCTTCTCGATTGGGGTTGGAGATTCTCGGTTCTAAGTGCGCAAATCCACACCTTGCTTCCCGCTTGGGGTAGGAGATTCTCGGTTCTAAGTGCGCGAATCCACCCCTCGCTTCCCGCTTGGGGTTGGAGATTCTCGGTTCTAAGTGCGCGAATCTGATGTTCATGTTCTTAGTATAGTTTTAGTTGTTTTTCTTAGGTTTTTTGGTTTAGTTTTAGTGAGTTTTAGAGTTAGTTTTGTGTGTTTTTGGATAAGTTTGCATATTTTGTGAAAAGTATGGAAGCTACTCCGTTTTGTGTCTTTTTGCAGGTTTTTGGAGCGGAAAGGAGCATTTTCAAGCAAAGCTAAAGTCAAGTGGTGAATGGTGTACTGCATAGAAGAAGAAAAGGAAAGAGTGCATGTTAAAGATCTCGGTGAAGTTCAAGAGAAGTCATGAGAAAGAGTGCAAATAAACCCAAAACAGAGAGCTCGTTACCGACCTGTAAGGGTCGGTACCGAGCTGTGCAATGAGTTTTATTTGGGAGGATTCAGTAAGTGTCTACCGACCTTTTGCAGGTCGTTACCGAGGTGTCCTATGTCGGTAGAGCGGCGCCAACTTTCGGAAATTATATCTTTTATCTTGTAATCTTGTAAGTTTAGAAAGTTTTTATCTTTTAGATCTTTATTAGATAGTTTCCTCTAGTATAAATACCCTTGTTCTAGCCTAATTTAGGAAGGAGAATTCACTAGTTGAAGAGGGAGACGTTAGTTTAGAGTTCACGAAGTTTTTAGGAGAGCGAGTTGTGGAGTTCAGGCTCGATCGAGAGAGAGAGTTCGAATCCTTCTTTGATCTTCGTTGCTCTTAAGTTGATCGTGTGGTTGATTGTAAGATGAGATTTCTTTAATTTCAAGTAAGTTTAATTCAATGTTTTCTTTCGATATAGTTGTTTGTTTAGTTTCAATTATGAGTGAGTAGTTCTCTTTACTAGGATCGGGGTTGAAACCCGACATAGTTATGCATGATTGAATGAATGTGTTGAATGTTTGAATGCCTTTTATCCTTTGAAATACTTGTTTGTGCTTATACTTAGACGAAAGTGGAAGTAATTTGAGTTTATTACTTGATCGAAAGAGAATGTTTTGAACTTGAATGTTGATATTGTTCGATAATGAAAGTTTCGAGCTTTGGATTCAAAACAAGTAGAAAAGTGAATTGATTCATGAAAGTTGATTGATTTGCTTGTTTAGTCAATGAAAGTTGATAGATTTATCTTTAAAGGCATGATCTTTATCCTTCACATGAGTGTGTTTGCATAATTATGTTATCCTAGACTTTTTCTTTACTTGAAATTCCTTCGTTTATACTCACGAACAGACTCGTTACCGAGGTATCAAGGTCGGTACGAGCCTGCAGTTGAAACATGTGTTTTCTCTGTTTTAGTAGAATTCCAGTATCGTTACCGACCCTGACAAGGTCGGTACCGAGGACTGTCGTAGCTGTTTTGCTTTTGTTTTGCTTTTGTTTTGCTTTGTTTTCTTGTTTTCTTAGTTCGGTAAACAAACAACCTTGCTTCCCGTGGACGATCCTAACCTACCTATACTCAGCGGGGTCTTGACTACAAATTTATTTGTTGTCAGTTAAAACCCTCCCAACAAATTGGCGCCGTTGCCGGGGAAGCAACAGTGTTTGTTTGTTTACTTGTGGGTCCGGGAATAGCCCGACCCCGTTTTTATTTTTTAATTTTGTTTGTTTTCTCAGCTTATGCCAGCAGGACGTCGAAGGCTCGAATTTGATAACACTGGTTATTATTCTGAACCTGAACGTACCCTACACCGCAGAAGAAGAGAAAACCAACCCATGGCAATACCTCCTAAAGAGATGGCTCGACAGATGGCTGAGCTCCAAAGGCAACTCGACGCCACGAAAATTGAGAAGACCGCTCTACAAGAGAGACTCAATGCCTATCTGAGGAATGCCAAACAATATATGCATCCAGAACTGAGGGTGCTAGAGTCTGTAATTGTGCTTCCGGAGATAGAGAAGACCTTTCAGATCAAGTCTCAATTTATATCCTTAATAAAATGGGCTCAGTTTGAAGGGAAACCTACTGAGTGCCCTATGGAACATACTAAAAAATTTCTTGATTTATGTGACACTGTTGCTGATGAAGGTGTCTCACTAGAATATGTTCTATTAAAAGCTTTCAGGTGGTCTCTTATAGGAAAGGCCCTGAGCTGGTTGGAGAGCTTACCTCCTAAGTCTATCGGGACTTGGAAGGCTTTGTATGATCAATTTCTTACAAAGTTCTTCCCTCCTGCCAAGACAACGGAGTTGAGAAAGCGCATCACCTTCTATCACCCGCTGCCTAACGAGATGTTTGTGGAGACATGGGAGAGATTTAAGGAGATGCTCAGACAGTGCCCCAGTCATGGGCAACCACCATATGTTCTCCAAGAAATCTTCTTCCATGGAATTAACGCAGATACAAAGAACCGCATCAACATGCACACGGCATACGATTTTATTGAGATGGATCCCACCGCTGCATGGGAGTTGTTGGACAAGCTGACCAACTACGATGCTATGTATGGAGCCCAACAGCCACCCCAACCACAAAAGCGTCTCTACATGCCTAATAAAGAAGAACTTGATCCCGATGTCAAAAATCAATTTCTACAAGATGAGATCAACCGTCTGAAGAAACAGGTAAGTTTTCTGAAAACCTCTCAACCTTGTCAAGAGTGTGGCTCTTCTACCCATAGTACTTCTGCTTGCACTAACATCAAGCAGGTTAGAGCCGCTGAGACATATGCTAAGATGAATTACATGAGAGGTCAATATAGGATCCCGCCTAATAATTTTGACAGGCAAAACAACTACCCGGCTTGGGGAAATCAAAGTCAGAATCAGAATTATGCAGCACTCCCTCCGGATAGACGGCCCGCACCGTATCGACCTCCAAGCTATCAAGAGCCACCATCTTGGGTACAAGGACTCTATGAGGGGATCAATGGCGTAAAGAACGAAATCACTAGAGTCCAAGTCAACCTCAACAATCAGATGAAAAGATGGAGAGAGTTCGATATTTGGAAGAAGAGTGTCGACTCACAATTAGGGAACCTAGCTGCACAGATTCTGAGGCCGCAAGGGCAACTCCCGGGCTGCCCCGAAGAAAACCCTAGGGCACAGATTGTGGCCGTACACCTTAGGAGCGGGAAGATGCTTCCAGAACGTGCCAAAGCTAAGGAGAAGGACCCCGTTGTTGAAGAAGACGCCACGACCCAGGTCGACAACGTGCCAAAGAGGGTCGTTACCGAGCCTGAACCACTCGGTACCGATGCTCCCAAGGTTGTCACCGACCCTAACTCAGGTAAGTTTTCTACACCGAGCTCCTCTCTTAGTCCCAGGCTCGATACCGACCCACCAGGGTCGGTACCATCCTTTTGCGGCACCGATCGACCCTATTGTCGAGCCGGTAGCACCACCTCTCGAGCCCGCTTTGGCTCCGAGATTGGTGAAGTCTCTTCCCTTTCCTACTAAGAAGTCAAAGGACTCAACAGAAGGCAAGTTTAAGCGTTTCGTTAAAATTCTTCAGGGCTTAAATATTTCTATTCCATTCGCTGAGGCCCTAAGCGAAATGCCAGCTTACACAAAATTTTTGAAAGACATTCTTAGCAGGAAGAGATCCATAACAGAGCTGACAAATGAGGTCCGATCCATTACCCTTCCGGAGAAGCTAGGTGACCCAGGGAGATTTGCTATCACTATTGGGATACACACCCATAGATTCAATGCTTTATGTGATCTGGGTGCCAGTGCAAGTTTCCTACCATTGTCTATTTGGTCAAGAGCCAACATGGGACCGTTAGAGCCAATCAACATGCGGTTGTATATGGAAGATGGCTCATGCGTCAGGCCAACAGGAGTTGTAGAAGATTTTCCGGTTCAAGTGGGCAAATTCTTTGTTCCCAATGATTTTATAGTCATGGAGATGCCCGAAGATCCGGTGGTGCCTATCATCTTAGGGAGACCATTCCTCGCCATAGCTGGTGCCATAATTGACGTTAGGAGGGGACTCCTAACTTTCAAAATTGGGGATGAGGTGGTAGAATTTCGGTTCAACCCAACAATGAAGGAGATCGATAGAGCCGAAGTTAAAATGCTCTACACCCACAATGAATTCATCGAATGTGGGGACCCTATTGGAAGATTGTTGGCAAGTGATACATTCTCAGGACAACGATGGGCCAAGATAGTTCCTGCAGTCTCGGTACCGAGGCCATATACCTCGGTATCGAGTCTCCTGGCAGACAAAGACAACTCGGTACCGACCCCTATTGCATCGGTACCGATCCTGGCCGAAGATGAAGAAATCTCGGCATTTGAATACCTTGAAGAGGTCTTAAAGACAAAGCCTGAAGAGTTTATTCTCATTCTAGCTGAGCCTTCTCCCACGCTCAAGCCCCTTCCAGACTCTCTCAGGTATGAATTTCTTGGTCCTAACTCTACTTTCCCTGTCATCATCAATGCTAAATTAAAAGATGAAGAAGTAGAAAAGCTTCTTTTTGTGCTTAGGACACATAGAAAAGCTATAGGCTACTCCCTAGATGACATAACTGGCATATCCCCCTCACTTTGCATGCATAGGATTTACATGGAGGATAATCATAAACCCACCATAGAGCATCAACGTAGGTTAAATCCTAATATGAAAGAGGTGGTTAAAAAGGAAATCATTAAATTACTTGATGCTGGGATCATATTTCCTATATCGGACAACCAATGGGTTAGTCCGGTCCATGTAGTCCCTAAAAAAGGGGGGATGACAGTTATCGAAAACGAGAAGGGAGAGCTAATCCCCACTAGGACCACAACTAGTTGGAGGATTTGCATTGATTATAGAAAGCTCAATAGTGCTACTAGAAAAGATCATTTTCCGCTTCCTTTTATTGATCAAGTGTTGGAACGCTTCGCCCAGCATGATTATTTCTGTTATTTAGATGGCTATAGCGGATTTTGGCAGATTCCCATTCATCCTGATGATCAGGAAAAGACTACCTTTACATGTCCCTATGGGACTTTTGCTTATAAGAGGATGCCATTCGGGCTTTGTAATGCCCCTACCACCTTCCAAAGGTGTATGATGGCCATTTTTTCTGATATGATAGAGGACATAGTAGAGGTCTTTATGGATGATTTTTCTGTGTATGGTTCTTCTTTTGATACTTGTCTTGCTAATCTTGCTTGTGTGCTTAAAAGATGTGAAGAAACCAACCTTGTGCTTAATTGGGGAAAATGCCATTTCATGGTTCAAGAGGGAATTGTATTAGGGCACCATGTCTCTAAGAGAGGGATTGAAGTAGATAAAGCTAAAATTGAGCTTATTGAAAAACTACCTCCTCCCTCTTCTGTTAAAGACATTAGGAGTTTTCTAGGGCATGCTGGCTTTTACAGATGCTTTATCAAAGATTTTTCTAAGATAGCTAAACCATTGACTAACCTACTAATGAAAGATGTAGTCTTTGAGCTGTCTCCAGATTGTCTTGAAGCATTTTACAGGTTAAGAGAAGCCCTTGTTTCCGCCCCTATTATGCAGTCCCCAGATTGGACCTTGCCCTTTGAGATTATGTGTGACGCTAGTGATTATGCCGTTGACGCAGTTTGAGGACAACGGAAGGACAAAAAGCTCCACGCCATCTACTATGCGAGTAAGACGCTTGATGAGGCGCATAGTAAGTATACTACGATTGAGAAGGAATTCCTGGCTGTAGTATTTTCTGTTGAAAAATTCTGTTCCTATCTTGTTGGTTCAAAAGTGATAGTTTATACTAACCATGAGGTCGTTAGATATCTAATGGCCAAAAAGGATGTCAAGCCTAGGTTACTTCGTTGGATGCTCTTATTGCAGGAATTTGATCATGAGATTAGAGATAAAAAGGGAGTAGAAAACTTGGTGGCGGATCACTTATCCAGGTTGCCAGTTGAACACATCACCGAATCCAACAACAAAGTGCCAATTAATGACTTCAGACTGGACGAACACCTCATGCTGAACGAGGTTGGAAATGGCAAGACCCTCGTTACCGACCCTAAAGGGGTCGGTACCGAGCCATCACCGAGGCTGGAGGGCGTCGATCACATCGGCATTAATTCAAGGCGCGTCGATACTATAATTGTAATAACTACGGTTTTTGAGGATATTTTTGAATTTTTCTCGGATATCCTTTTAACCTCTTAGTCCGTTTTAATGCTTAATCCAATATTTTGTTGGAGATTAAATCCTAGAAAATTCTTGGTGATATCCTAAAATCACAAAGAAATAATTTTATGGATCGGTGTGAATTCTAGGATTTTTCAGTGGAAAAAGAATATTTATTGGATAAGCCGTCTTTTTAATTATGTACCGGAAGGAGTTTAAAATACGAAACGGAAGCCTTAAAAATTGAGGGTAGCGTGATAAAATCATGGAAATTTGGTTTTATTGGTCTACATAAATTACGGGACGTTTGTCATTTAGTAAGTTTTGCCATCCGAGGTACATAATTTTACCGCTTTAACGCGAGTCCCGTTCCGAGACGGATTTTGGATTTTAAAAACATATCTCCTTTGCCTTAATAAGTAAGGCACGAGAGTTTGGATGAGGATGGAATTTGCAGCTTTGTAAAAAAAAACAAAGCAGAGGAAGGAACCGAGAGGAAACAGGACAACGACGGACTTGAGAAGAATCCTTCACCACCGGTTAATTTCTCCATCCCCAACCTCCTTCTTCTACCTATCTTCTTCTTCTTAATTTTCTATGGGTTGTTGGGGTACTGCTGCTGCACACAGCAAACAGAGGAGGGTCGAGAGAGGCTTGGAACGACGACGCGTTGGACCCGGTGAAAGAATTCAACTTCACCGCCGGCTTTCTCCTCCGTCCCCGCCACTTCCCAGCCGCCTTCCACCTCACCTTCTTCTTCCTCTTGGGATTTCTGGGCTCGAGCTGCTGCAAAGGAGGGACTCGAACCAGCGAGAGATCAGGTGAAGCGAATGGCTCAGGAGAAGGAGTTAACCGTCGGTAGTCTTCTCTACCTCGATTGCGTCGCCGCCGGCGACCGTCAACCTCTCCGACCACCACCCACCAAGAGGACCGCTTTCGGGCAACGCCCAGCCACCCTCGGGCTCGGGGATCGAGCCATGATCGAGCCAAACGAGCCATGGGCTCGAGTGAAGGTATATACGATCGAAATTAATTAGCGGGCTGATTGCGGAGCCACCATAAGGGCCTTTTGGTTCCGCTTTGCTAATTAAATTTATGGTTTTTATAATCTTGACGTTGATACGGTTCCACAGGTTCGAACCGCTCGAGAAACGGACGTCCGGATCTTCCGTTATAGCGAAGACAAGTTTTGGATACCGATTGGCAGGTAAAGGACTTCGGATAATTACTCAGGATTCGTTGTTAATCCGTTTGATCTGAGATTTGGTAATCTTTAAGAACTGTTGCTGATGAACAATTTTTATTTAGAAAATTGTTTCAAAAGTGAAGCGGATAATTAGTTATAATTCCGCCAAGATGGCTCCTTGAAGCATGATAACTAAGGATTTATTATATATCGATATTCGGAAATTAAATCGTTTATCGATTAGGAAGTTGTGGGAGTTGAGAATACAACTAAAAAGTGTTTCTGTGAGCTCGTTGCTGAGAAATCCTTTTGTTATATTTGTCAGAAGGATGATACAGATTACTGTTGGAATTGCCAAGGACGTCGAGCACGCCTTATAAGGCAAGTGGACGATTCTCTCTTGCGTTATGGTTATTAATGAGGAATTGAATTCCAGTTGATCCTCATGTTGGAAATAATTTGTATGTTGAATAAAGTTTGATAGGTTGTTATTTTGTTAGAAATAACGACCATGTCGTTATTGCGGTTTTTGCGCTAGAATTGAACTTAGGACCGTTGTATGATTAGTTGTCTCATGCTGAGACATTGCTGTGAAATAAGATGGTAGAGATGGGAGTTTAGACTCCAAGACCTCTCTTTAATGGTCCTATATTGAAACACTGTTGCGAAATAGGTAGTCCAGGGGTAGGAGCCGAGTCTCCAATGACCTCTTTATAACAAAATCTGTATTGGGGGCGTAGCTTGCTAGCGTATCCCAATATTGGAATCATGACTCATGTCACGCTTCACGTTGAAGGAGAACGATGGTGCACTTTAGCTAAGTGCAATTGACACTCGATTGTTGGCCGAGCATGTATAAATGATCATGGATGAAACAGGCCCTCTGATCTCGGTTGTTGGCCGAATCTCGGTTGTAAGCCGAGCATATATAAATGATCATGGATGAAACAGGCCCTTTGATCTCGGTTGTTGGCCGAACTATGTAAGAACTATTAAATGGTGCGAGTGCACAGATTGAGAGTAATGATAGATAAGTGTGTTGGGCACATTAATGTATCCGAATGGTTAGTCTATTCGATAACCATTCTTGCTCCTGGTTAGGAATGATTCTTAATCAAACGGTGATTAAGTCAAGTTGTTTAGTCGTTGAAGACGATGGTGAATGTTGAGTGATTAGTATAAGTTTCCATTAATCGTTTATGCTTCTTAAAGAAACCACAAGCGGTGGTGATCTCTCTTGTTTATGCAAGACTCCTTCTTATTCTCTATAAGACTGCTAACTGTTGGATCATAATCTGAGTCTATTCGGATTTGATTCCAATATGTTTAGTTACAACCATAAGAACCAAGTTAGATTCTCTGCTTGCTAGTCTTTCCTTAGACTAACCCGTCCATTTTCTTTTCTTTTATATGGTCGGCTGGTGTCCATCGTTGGTTTACGACACATCAGGTATTTCTTGGAAGTTGATTCAAGAGGCAGATTCAGATGTTTGAAGCTCCAGAAGTTGAAGAAAGGTTTCCAATGGCTATACTTGAGTGAAGATCATGGTTGAATTACTTCAAAGCGAAGCTGAGTTTCAGAAATAAGAACTTAATGAAGACTTGATGAAGACCTTGTCTAAATAGAAGGTTGTTCTATTTATTTACTAATTCTTTTAAGTTAAGGCTTGTATAAGACCTTTTATTCTCTTTTCCGCTGTAAAGTTTTATTTAATTTTGTTAGGTTTTAAATGGGTTCATTTATCTTGTTTTAGTTTGTTCAGTCAGTTTAAAGCCTTGGGTAGCTTCGGTTTAGTCTTAATCGGGGTTACTGGCGGTAATACCTCCAGGGTAGGAAGGGGGTGTTACAGAAGTGGTATCAGAGCTAAAAGTTCCTAAGTCTTGCTTAAGACTTTCATCTTCTATATAGAATTATGGAGAATTCTATATTGGTGTTGTCTTAGAACCATTTACGGAAAGTGGTTAAGATTGAAGGCCAGACTCATGAAGAGATAGAAGGAGAAAATGGAATTGGAGAACACGAGGTAATAAGTTTGTAATGGCTTTTGTGAAAAAGGTCATATGGTGGACATTTGATTTCCTGGAGATGGGAATGGATTCCGAGAAGGATCCAAAGTAAGATTAAGTGAAGATTCCTAAAGTTGAACCGGTTCTAGACCAAGTTCTCATTGAATTCCTATTCTCTCTTAAGAGTCTGAATTGGGTGTACCCTCGTCGCTTCTTCCATATTAGGAACCTTCTTGTGAGATTTTGAAGTTAAGTATTGTACTTCATAAAGACTTTCTAGTTTGAAGGTTTCCTATTTTAAGATTGTATGATGGGAGATTTCAAGTTAAGAATTTTTGTTAGAAAGTTCATGATTCAAAGTTATGTGAAAGAAATTGTTAATTTCTTTTCTTGATATGTGAAAGTTCAAGTGTTGTCTTGAAGTCATAAGAGTAAGAGTTTTCCCGAGAATAATTCTTAGGAATTTCTGAATTTGGTTGAAATTCGATTATCAATAGAAGTTTGGAGTTGGAACCTCTACTTCTCAATGGTAAGATTTGGAGAATCTTATGAGCCTTAAGTGACTCTAAAAGATCAGTATGGATCATGAAGTGATGTAAAAGAATCCTGAATAGAAAAGGATTGTCTTTGGAAACTTTCTTCAACAACTGTGTTTGTGAATCTATAGTATAGAATCATGGATATTCTGTACTTTTCTTTGCTCAGATGGAAGTTAAAGAGCTTTGAAGTGCTCAAGTGTTGGATCAATTGAATGGTTAAACTATGGGAAGATGCAGTTCAATTTTGAATCTGAGAGTATTCGAATTCAGATGCTCATATATGTTGTTATCCTTTGAGTTAAGAGGATTAAGATTCCTAAATGGAATGCGGATTTCTTGTGATTATAGTAAGAAAGAAAGGAAGAATGTTGGTTCAGTTTAAGTTGTGAACAAGTGGTTAATCATCAAGGTTGCTGTGAATAAGGTTGATTGGTCAAAATGGATTGAACAGGTAAAAGTTCATCGGTAATGTGTTTATGTTCAATTAACTACTTAGCACAAGTGTTAATTGATTACATGAGTTGTTGATATCCAGATGACTAACCTATGTGACAACGTTATTGGAGTTTCGTTGTATGATACCCAACTCGGGGTAATGAGAAAAGACTTGAGGTCTATAATGGACTAGAAATGGAATCAACATAGAGATGTTTCAATTTGCCAATGGTACTGACTTATGTTTCTTCAAGGATGGAAATGATAAAGTTCAGTTTTGAGAAGAACATTCAAGGAATGATTTTGGCATGGTTGCCTTTGATATTTTAATTGGTTGGGAGAAAAATATCAATCATTCAATACTATGGACAATAAAGCTTAGACCTTATCCTTGGAAAAATAATTCCAGGTGGGTCTGATTTTGAAGATAGCTATTGCAAGCAGATTTGATGCTTGTAATGGTAAAAGGGAAACTGTTGGATTATTTTAAGTTTTCTCGGAGTGAACAATTCATTAAGGAATATGATTTGCATAGTAAATGATGAGGACATTTGGTTTGATTACCAATGTTGAATTGAGAAAGCTTTAAGAATACCTTGTTTGGCCATGTGCATTCTGTTGTTAAAGAGATTGGAAATTAAAGGAATTTCCTTATATGTAGAGAGATATAAGGATTGGATGTTTTGAACTAGATGCAAAGTTTGAAGGTTCATTTTTTTTATATTGAGAAGATTAAGTTGTAAAAGGATGGAAAGTCCTTAAAACCGTCAAAAGAGTTTGATAGTCACTCTTGGATATCGGAATTTAAATGACTATTAGCCTGCAGAAGGCTTGTTGTTTTGTGAATGGATGAACTCAAGTATTGAAATTTTGTCAATGGGTCATAATTGCCTAACTTTAAAGTAGTATGTCAAGGAGGCATACAAGTTGAGAATGATCGAAGAAGAATCTTTGCTATGAGTATGAAGATGTCGGAATCACATTTTCCCTAAGGATTGCAAGTAAGTGGATTGGAGTGATCAACTCTTTTCTTGAACTTGTGAAGATAAGTTGGGCTAGGACTGAATAAATCAGGTAGAGATTACTCAATAATATGGTTTATAGAAAAGTCTAGCAGTATGTCTAAGTGAGAAAAGTCAAGGTAGGTCATCAAGTTCTACCTTGAGAAGGGAATGAAGTGTCACATTCGAAGGGAAATGTGGGGCTCAGAAGTGAATTGGAGTATCTTAGCTCCTTTGAGACTCGGTTTTGATTCAAAACATTTGTCAAGTTGGTAAGGTCAGCTAATGTGCAAGTATCATCACAGAATTAGAACAAAGTGTTAGTAGCATCATTAAGATAAGGTCAGCAATTTTAATTGATGCATTGGCTTGACGCGCCTAATTCTTCAAGAGAGTAGCTAATCTTTGTTTCAGCGACATTCAAAGTTAAAGCAAGTATGTTAGTAACCTATGTCGAGTTCCTGTCAAGCTGTTATGATTTAAGGATATTTGAGATCGTTTCATGATTTTCTCTTTTTTGAGAAAATTCTTTGGACTTTATAGAATTCAAGTATGAATTTCTAAAAGTAATGGTAGTTGTTATAAAGGATTCATGAATAAATTTTTCTACGGTTTTCATGGTGGTGAGTAAGAATGTGATTTGTCTTCCATCTTGATCACATGGTAAGGCAAGATTACATGTCTTATTCCTATGAGAATGCAGTAAAGGATTATGTTTATTTTATCTCCCCATCCTGATCACATGGTGGAATAAGATCACATAATTCCTTGGGTTTTAAAGAATAGTTTCTAGTATGATTTGGTAATCATATAAGTTTTGCAATTATATGAGTTTTGCAAGGGTAGTTAGTTGAGATGAAAAGATGCAAGCTTTCTTTTGCATTATACCATTTAAGGAGTATGGTCAAACTTTCCAAAACAGCTCGATTATAAGTAAAGAAATTTGATAAGATTCTTTACAAATCTGTGTTGGTCTCTGAAGAGCATGGAGTAACTCCATAGTTCTCTGAAAGTTTGGGAATGTTTTCAGTCAACGATTATTGGAATTCTCTAAGCAGTTTGCTAGTAGTTCATTTTGGTTGACGTCATGACCTAAGAAAGTCATTGTTTTTTTTTAGCGGAATTGTCTTTGAAAATAAGTTGATATGGACACCTAGAATGGAACCCTTTCTAAGGAATGATATTGTAGTAATCCTTTCTTTGGAATAAAGGATGTACTAGTAATTTCTCTATTAGTTGTTAATTGTTTTCATGTTGTCTTGAAAACTTAAATCTCTTTGAGATAAGATAGTCAAGTGAGGACTTTAAGCAGAACTCCAATGGGTCTGAGGTTTGGATATGTAAATTAGTATCGATATTCAGTCTCAGCCTGATAAGTTGTTGGATATATAGAGTGGACACGTGAGGATATGTTTTTAATCCTAAGAGTTAGGTTGCTCAACAAATCAGAATGTTAAGTGAAGTCTAAACAATTCTTTGATGAAAAAGACTGAAAAATTGTCAATGGAGACAATTTTGTTGGAAATTATTGGACTAAAGGTATTATTGTCCAATATGTTGGTATAGTAATGCGTAAAAGTGTAGTTTGAAGTAGTTGAGAGAGATAACTACTTTTGAATGTCAGTATGCCCAAGCTGAGTTTTGGTTGAGAAAAGAATGTAAAGGATTGATAAGATAGGTTATTATCTTGTCGTGTTGGATAAATTTCATATTCTTGGTTAAAGTAATACTGAGATTTTATCTCGAAAAGGAAATTGAGTAAGGATTTTAAGTAATCCTTGTAAAGAAAATAATTTGAGAAGGACTAAAGGTTTAGTTTGGATGACAACAAGGTTGTGTGAATACCCTAGGATTTTATTCAAAATCTGATGACCAGATTAAGGAAAAGTAGTATGGAAAGTAATATTATTTAAGATCAATGAAGAAGATCAAGAAGGTAAGACACCGGGATTTGTTAATCAAGATTATGGATTGCTTGGTTTCAAAACTGTTCATGAGTATCTGTTGTTGATGAATTTTGAAAGCTTATTTCAAAGGAAGCATATTTATTTGCTTAATTAGTTCATCCTGGAACAAGCAAATGTATAAGGATTTAAGATAAACCTTTTTGATGGATTGACATGAAGCGAAATGTCACCGAGTTTGTTTTTGGTTTGTCTGGAAGTCTTGATTGAGCATAGAAGACCAAACAAAATGTTATAGTCTTTTCCTGTTTCAGAATGGAAGTGGGAAGATGTTACAATGGATTCTTGCCATTAGTCATTCAAGACTTAATGAAAGAAAAATGCAATATGGAGGTTGTTAAGAAACTCATCTAGAGTGTTCTTTCTAATGCATTTAAGATAACTTTAAGAATACAGAAGTTAGATGAAGTGTTCATGCATGAAGTATTTCATCTTCATAAAACCCCGAAGATTATTATCTCTGATTGAGATGGATGGTTCATGCCAAAGTTTTGAAGGGAGTGACAACAAGCTTTATGGAGTGAATTGAATTTTAGTAATGGCCTCCCTCATCAAATTGATGAATGATGTAAAGAAGCAAGTTCAAACTCCTGAAGACATGTATTCTGGATTCCACATGAGTTGGAATGGTAGTTTGAGTTTGAGTGATTTCACATACAAGAATTGTGATCACACGATAAAGAAGTGTCTCTTTTTGAGGCTTTGTAAGGCTGGAAGTGTTGATTGTCAATTTGTTGGAATGACAATACCGACAAGGTTTTTCACGGGCCAGATTTGGCCAAGAGAATAACAGTTAATATCGCACTAACATGTTCAAGGGTGTTAACTGCTCAAAAGCGACAACAGTTGTGTGTTGTGCTAAAGCGAGAACATGTTAAATTCATTGTAGAGAACAACGTTTTTGTTCTAGTATCCGCCTTGAAAGGCATATTCCGTTGGGGAATGCGAGAAAACGTAAATGCTCGCTATGTTGAATCTTTTGAGATACTGGAATGAACCTTTGGTTAGGCTACTTTAGTCTAAAAATGGAAGTGAAGATAAAACTTGAGAAACTAGACGAGAAATGCTGAGTCATTTTCCAAAGTCAGTAAATGTTGTAAAGAAGGAGTTTGGTAACTAAGCAATGATTGTTTGTGCTTAGTGCAGAAGTAACAGTATATTTTTTTAAGGGGGTACTACAAACTTCTGTATAGGTTTGTAGTAGTTGTGTGTGTATGTTTGTGCTATCCTTCCTTGTGATCTGAGTTCTCCTTGGTTTCGAGGACGAAACCATTTTTAAGGGGGTACTTATGTAATAACTGCGGTTTTTTAGGATATTTTTGAATTTTTCTCGGATATCCTTTTAACCTCTTAGTCCGTTTTAATGCTTAATCCAATATTTTTGTTGGAGATTAAATCCTAGAAAATTCTATGTGATATCCTAAAATCACAAAGAAATGATTTTATGGATCGGTGTGAATTCTAGGATTTTTCAGTGGAAAAGAATATTTTTTGGATAAGCCGTCTTTTTAATTATGTACCGGAAGCAGTTTAAAATACGAAACGGAAGCCTTAAAAATTGAGGGTAGCGTGATAAAATCATGGAAATTTGGTTTTATTGGTCTACATAAATTACGGGACGTTTGTCATTTAGTAAGTTTTGCCATCCGAGGTACATAATTTTACCGCTTTAACGCGAGTCCCGTTCCGAGACGGATTTTGGATTTTAAAAACATATCTCCTTTGCCTTAATAAGTAAGGCACGAGAGTTTGGATGAGGATGGAATTTGCAGCTTTGTAAAAAAAACAAAGCAGAGGAAGGAACCGAGAGGAAACAGGACAACGACGGACTTGAGAAGAATCCTTCACCACCGGTTAATTTCTCCATCCCCAACCTCCTTCTTCTACCTATCTTCTTCTTCTTAATTTTCTATGGGTTGTTGGGGTACTGCTGCTGCACACAGCAAACAGAGGAGGGTCGAGAGAGGCTTGGAACGACGACGCGTTGGACCCGGTGAAAGAATTCAACTTCACCGCCGGCTTTCTCCTCCGTCCCCGCCACTTCCCAGCCGCCTTCCACCTCACCTTCTTCTTCCTCTTGGGATTTCTGGGCTCGAGCTGCTGCAAAGGAGGGACTCGAACCAGCGAGAGATCAGGTGAAGCGAATGGCTCAGGAGAAGGAGTTAACCGCCGGTAGTCTTCTCTACCTCGATTGCGTCGCCGCCGGCGACCGTCAACCTCTCCGACCACCACCCACCAAGAGGACCGCTGTCGGGCAACGCCCAGCCACCCTCGGGCTCGGGGATCGAGCCATGATCGAGCCAAACGAGCCATGGGCTCGAGTGAAGGTATATACGATCGAAATTAATTAGCGGGCTGATTGCGGAGCCACCGTAAGGGCCTTTTGGTTCCGCTTTGCTAATTAAATTTATGGTTTTTATAATCTTGACGTTGATACGGTTCCACAGGTTCGAACCGCTCGAGAAACGGACGTCCGGATCTTCCGTTATAGCGAAGACAAGTTTTGGATACCGATTGGCAGGTAAAGGACTTCGGATAATTACTCAGGATTCGTTGTTCATCCGTTTGATCTGAGATTTGGTAATCTTTAAGAACTGTTGCTGATGAACAATTTTTATTTAGAAAATTGTTTCAAAAGTGAAGCGGATAATTAGTTATAATTCCGCCAAGATGGCTCCTTGAAGCATGATAACTAAGGATTTATTATATATCGATATTCGGAAATTAAATCGTTTATCGATTAGGAAGTTGTGGGAGTTGAGAATACAACTAAAAAGTGTTTCTGTGAGCTCGTTGCTGAGAAATCCTTTTGTTATATTTGTCAGAAGGATGATACAGATTACTGTTGGAATTGCCAAGGACGTCGAGCACGCCTTATAAGGCAAGTGGACGATTCTCTCTTGCGTTATGGTTATTAATGAGGAATTGAATTCCAGTTGATCCTCATGTTGGAAATAATTTGTATGTTGAATAAAGTTTGATAGGTTGTTATTTTGTTAGAAATAACGACCATGTCGTTATTGCGGTTTTTGCGCTAGAATTGAACTTAGGACCGTTGTATGATTAGTTGTCTCATGCTGAGACATTGCTGTGAAATAAGATGGTAGAGATGGGAGTTTAGACTCCAAGACCTCTCTTTAATGGTCCTATATTGAAACACTGTTGCGAAATAGGTAGTCCAGGGGTAGGAGCCGAGTCTCCAATGACCTCTTTATAACAAAATCTGTATTGGGGGCGTAGCTTGCTAGCGTATCCCAATATTGGAATCATGACTCATGTCACGCTTCACGTTGAAGGAGAACGATGGTGCACTTTAGCTAAGTGCAATTGACACTCGATTGTTGGCCGAGCATGTATAAATGATCATGGATGAAACAGGCCCTCTGATCTCGGTTGTTGGCCGAATCTCGGTTGTAAGCCGAGCATATATAAATGATCATGGATGAAACAGGCCCTTTGATCTCGGTTGTTGGCCGAACTATGTAAGAACTATTAAATGGTGCGAGTGCACAGATTGAGAGTAATGATAGATAAGTGTGTTGGGCACATTAATGTATCCGAATGGTTAGTCTATTCGATAACCATTCTTGCTCCTGGTTAGGAATGATTCTTAATCAAACGGTGATTAAGTCAAGTTGTTTAGTCGTTGAAGACGATGGTGAATGTTGAGTGATTAGTATAAGTTTCCATTAATCGTTTATGCTTCTTAAAGAAACCACAAGCGGTGGTGATCTCTCTTGTTTATGCAAGACTCCTTCTTATTCTCTATAAGACTGCTAACTGTTGGATCATAATCTGAGTCTATTCGGATTTGATTCCAATATGTTTAGTTACAACCATAAGAACCAAGTTAGATTCTCTGCTTGCTAGTCTTTCCTTAGACTAACCCGTCCATTTTCTTTTCTTTTATATGGTCGGCTGGTGTCCATCGTTGGTTTACGACACATCAGGTATTTCTTGGAAGTTGATTCAAGAGGCAGATTCAGATGTTTGAAGCTCCAGAAGTTGAAGAAAGGTTTCCAATGGCTATACTTGAGTGAAGATCATGGTTGAATTACTTCAAAGCGAAGCTGAGTTTCAGAAATAAGAACTTAATGAAGACTTGATGAAGACCTTGTCTAAATAGAAGGTTGTTCTATTTATTTACTAATTCTTTTAAGTTAAGGCTTGTATAAGACCTTTTATTCTCTTTTCCGCTGTAAAGTTTTATTTAATTTTGTTAGGTTTTAAATGGGTTCATTTATCTTGTTTTAGTTTGTTCAGTCAGTTTAAAGCCTTGGGTAGCTTCGGTTTAGTCTTAATCGGGGTTACTGGCGGTAATACCTCCAGGGTAGGAAGGGGGTGTTACAATAATCGGGAAGCTCGATACCGAGCCACATAAGGTTGTTACCGACAGGAATATAGAAGCTCTAGGGTCGACACTGACCCAATCAGACTCGGTAACGATCCAGTCAGGTACGTTTTCTCAACCTGAACTCATTTCTTTCAATTCAATTCCTTCTTCATCTCTTGCTTCTACTTCTTATCAATCAATCCACGCTATTAGAGGGTCAAAAGCCCCTTGGTTTGCAGATTTTGCTAACTACATTGTAGGAGGCGTAATTCCCGAGGGACTAACCCCACAAAAGAAAAAGAAGTTTCTCCCTGATGTCAAACAGTACTATTGGGATGATCCTTACTTGTTCAAGCAAGGAAGTGATCACCTCTTTAGGCGCTGCATTCCTGAAGAGGAGATAGAGAGTGTGATTCGTCAATGTCACACACTTCCTACCGGTGGTCATGCTAAAGGATTCAAAATCACGGCGAAGATTCTTCAAAGTGGTCTCTATTGGCCAACCATTTTCAAGGATGTACAGGATTATGTGACAGCATGTGATGCATGCCAACGCTCTGGCAACATCACTTGGAGACATAAAAACCCGCTGACCGGGATACTAGAGGTCGAATTATTCGACATATGGGGCATAGACTTCATGGGACCTTTCCTTTCATCGGGCCCCTACAATATATCCTGGTTGCGGTCGATTATGTCTCTAAATGAGTAGAGGTCGTTGCTACAAGGACCAATGATGCAAAAACCGTGGCTAAATTTATTAAAACTAATATTTTTCCCAGGTTTGGCGTCCCGAGGGTCCTCATTAGTGATGGTGGATCTCATTTTATAGAGCTGAGTTTTGAAGCACTTTTGGCTAACTATGGGGTATTACACCGGGTGGCAACACCATATCATCCCCAAACTAGTGGCCAAGTTGAAGTTTCAAACAGGCAAATCAAGAGCATATTAGAAAAGACGGTGTCCCACTCAAGGAAGGATTGGTCATCTAAACTGGATGACGCTCTATGGGCTTACAGGACGGCATACAAGACGCCCCTACGCACCACTCCTTACAATTTAATGTATGGCAAGGCATGCCATTTCCCGGTCGAGATGGAGCACAAGGCATTATAGGCTCTCAAAGAGCTCAATATGAACCTTGACACGGCCAGAGCAAAAAGATTCATGGATTTGCAAGCACTAGAGGAGTTGAGGCTAAAGGCATACGAGAACGCCGAGATCTATAAGAAGTGTACCAAACGGTGGCATGATCAGAAATTGGTGCCCAAAACTTATGAAGTAGGCGACAAGGTACTTCTCTTCAACTCTAGACTCCGTTTATTTCCAAGGAAGCTAAGGACAAGATGGAGTGGGCCATTTGTGGTTCACCACATTTATCCTCACGGAGCAGTAGAGTTGATCGATAACTATGGCGCCATCTTTAAAGTCAACGGCCACCGATTGAAGAAATTCTATGAGCAACCCGACCTGGAAGAAGAGATTAGAGTCACTATGTCTCTCACAGCGTCGAATTAGCCATGTAAGTGCGTCGGGCTAACGACATTAAAAATAGCGCTTACGGGAGGCAACCCGGTTTTAGTTTTAGTTTTAGTTCATTTTTCTTTTCTTTTTATAGTTCTTTTTCCTTGCTTTCTTTTGAGTTTTTAGTAGTTTAGAAGTTTGCAAGATAGGATATTTTTGAGCTAACATGTCACAGAAGTCGGGCTCGAAAAGGCGCTGGAAATAAAGTCGCTCAGGCTCGGTACCGAGCTGAGAGGGTAGGTACCGACCTAAGACGCAACGTGAATCCAGCAACGCGCGGGCAAGGTAAGTCTTTTAAACCTAAATCTATCTTCTATCCTTGCCTTACCCATTCACACCGCCTCTTGCCCATCTTTAAAAACACTCTCAATCCTGAAAATCCCACACCAAATCTCAACCAAACCCTCAAATTCTCAACCGATTTCCACACGGGTTTCTCTCGCTACACCAACCCGATCCCACGCCCCCTCAATTCTCAACCCATTCGATAACGAACACACACCTTGTGATTCCTTACCGGAGCACTCAAGCCCTCGTTACCCCTTGCTAACTCGTTTTTTGTTCTTCAATTTCTCAAATCTACGTTATGATTTCTAAACCCTAACTCTTTTCTTGAAGATTCATGGTAAATTTGGATAGTTTTCATATCTAGATCTCTATGTGAAATCGGATTGCATGTCTATATTGCCATCGTTCTTCCTTGTTCTATGTTTGGTAATTTATCTTGATTGATTTTTGGTTCTTCTTGCTTGATTTATATTGAAATTTTGATAAGACAAAGCATGAAGTAACTTGTTCTTGAATTGTATGATTTTTACCATGAGTTTTGGCAATTTTTGGCATGATTAGATAGGGTTTCGAGCAAGTATGGGGTTGAATGTTCTTGATGGTGTGTTTATATGTGGATTCATGCTTTGAATTGAGCAAAATTATCGAAGACAATGGAATTTTTGTATTTGGAATCAATCGCATTATGTTTTCGCACAGGCTCGTTACCGACCTGTGAGGGTCAGTAACGACCTGAGAATGCTAGAACCTGTGCTAAACCCAGAAACCTCGTTACCGAGCCAATTGGGTCGGTACCAAGGTGGGTCGAGACCATTTCCGAATGCAAGTATGGGGTTTTTATTTTGTTGGTTTGAGTAGATCTTATCTAGGATTTTTGTGGTAATTTCAAGTACAAATGGCAAGCACAAGCCGAGCTAACGCTAGGGCGGGAAAGAAGAGGAGGACTCAAAGATCCCCGTCTCCTCCAAGAATGGACGATGTAATCTTGCCTACTCGGGAGCAAAGGGCAGTCTTCGATTCCATCCTTCAGAAGGACCACTTCACTAGGTGGTTCTCAAGATCAAGTGCAAGGCCATCGGTATTTATGATGATGTCAAGCATGCCTTTGCTATTCTTGGTGTGCCGCATCTATTGAAGAAGGAGGACACACCGCATTACCCGGCCCTCACCTCCGAGTTCATTGCCACCCTCCAATTTAGTTTCAAGTCCAAGAAATCGGTCGGGAAGATCAAGTTCCGTTTGGGCAACGCCGACCACGAATACACTATGGCCTAGTTCAACCAACTTCTTGACTTGTCCCACCACTCTCGGGATTACACGGCTCCCGATGATTTCAAGGTCACAGACACATGGAGCTATATTTCTAGGGAGGTAAATCCTTCCGCACCGGCACTTCCAGGGGCAAGCATCATCAACCCCATCTTCCGGATCATTCTTCGAGTCTTGGGCGCCACTTTTTGGCCCAAGAAGGAGATTTCAAGCCCGAAAAGAACGGAGGTAGGATGCCTCCGCACTATTCTATTCGAGGACCCCGTCCCCATGAATTTGGGGTATGAATGGTCGAAATATATAGAGAAGAACGGGGACAAATCAAAGGAAGTATGGTGTGGGAACCTGGTGAGTCTTTTGGCGGAGGCGCTCGGTTTCGACTTCACACGCTACACTCCACACAGCGGAAGCTAGACTCCAAGTATTGGTTCTCTTCTAGCATCTTTCTGAGGATTCCGGGTGGAGTCGCCACCAAGGTGCTTGGACAGGTGGTGCCGATCACTCGGGCCAAGTGGGAGTTGCTCTATGTGCCTAATTGGTTTTAAAGCTTGGACGTCTCATCCATTTCCGTTGGAAGGGAAGCCTCAGGATGAACCATCATACGGGAGTGCGAGACTAGATACGATAGAGAAGGCGTTGCCATGGATGAAGACCAGGCAGCTACGGAGGAGCTCGATATCGAGGATGATGACCTCGGTACCGAAGTACTTGGCGAGGATGACGACCTCGGTAACGAGCAACCTGAGCTCGATTCTGAGTATTTTGAAGTCAATACCGAGGCATTCAACTTCGGTAACGGTTCTGCCCCTCCACCTACCGAGCCACAGTCATATGGACTAGTGTCCTACAACCCGGTGATTTATCAAGACCACTTCCAGCCTCATGATTACTATCAATCACCGCCCCAACCCACCTATTTTGGATCAAGTGTTCCACCTCCAAGGGCCGATGATTTGTCCTTCTAGATGCAGCAGCCGCACCTGCAGCAAACACAGCTCACTCAGCGGATGGATCGTTGGGAGGGTGTGTATTCCGCTTGCATGGCTCTTGAGGATGCAAGGCATCAACAAGTTGACGCTCGTTGGAGGACGATGGAGCAACGGGTGACGGTAGATGAGGAGCCCTGGAGGACTATGTATGAGTTCATGGGCAACTTTGAGCGCTAGTTTCCACCACCACCACAGTGATGATTCAGCTTTCAAGAAATGTTCCTTCCGTTTCATTGGTTATCTTGTGAGTTTCTTTCTTTTCCCTATTCTTTTCTTTTGTTTTGGTTTATTACAGTGGGGACACTGTAATTTTAAGTATGGGGTAGGGAGGGAAAAGAAAACTTGCTTGTTTGTTTGTTTTAATTGTTTGCTTTGTTTTGTTTCTCGTTTTAGTTGTCTTTGTTTAGAAAAAATTAAAAATCACAAAAAAAAATTTGAAAAATTTTGAAAATTTCAAAAAAGATTTTAGAACATATAAGTACCCTGTCTTTTGGTTCTATGATAGTTAATTGCTTGCATGACCATGTAATTTCCTTTCAGCATGTTTTTGATAAGTATAGCCTGAGTCTTATTATGAAATTGTTTTTATAGAGGAATAGCATTTGATGAAATTGAGCATGTATAACTTTTAGCATGAGTAGTTGCAATCCAACAAAAATGACCTTGTGAGTTATTTTTGGCCTTATAGGGAGAACATCAAAAAATCCCTCTTCTTTTCTTGTGTGATTTACTCTCTTTATGCATATTATCTCTTGGAATTGTGATAGTTATCTATTTCTCAAGGCCTGTATAAGATTTTTAGTTCATTACATATGAAGGTCATATGATAGAGAACTTATTTTTCATGAGCCCTTTTAATCCCTATCCACCCTTACATGATTCTTGTTTTTGACAACTAATTTGAGCTTTAGCCTTTTATTTGTTGCTCCACAAAAATTGTTCCCTAGCCGAGATAAGCTTGACCCTATCCGGGGATTAGGACTTAGTTGGAGAGGTATGTTTTTGTAGAGTGCAAAAGTATGTTTTGGTTCAAAATAAGGGTTTTGGTGGGGTAGATTGGAAGTCTCTTGTTTTATTTTTGTAAGAAGATCTCTTGGTAAAAAGTATGCACAAAAGGAAGAAAAAGGATGTTTGGATCGATACCAGCCTATATGGGCTCCGTATCGATGTAAGAGAGGAGGAAGAAAAGAGAAGGAAGTAAAAGTTCAGCTCGTTACCGACCCTCTCAGGTCGGTACCGAGGCAAGTCGAGAAGAAAAGAGGAAAAAATGCTGAAATGAAAAATGAAGGAAAAAAGAAGAAGAATAGGAAGATGTGCAGTGTGTTTAAAAGTATAAACCATAGATTCTTTTATGTTTTTTATGAGGTTTTCTAGGATTAAAAGGTGAGTGAAGAGTGTGCTTTGAAGAGAGTGAGTTTGGTATATGTTTTATAAAAGTTTTGGATGTGTGAGTTTTTAGGAGTCTTTGATTCCCGGATATTATTAGCACCACATGACCAAAATATTTCCATGCCTATTTGTCTTTACCAAGCCCCATTACAACCCGGCCGAATGGAAGCTTCTATGAAGTTTTTCATTGAGCCTAAGTTCTCTTGATGATTTTTGCTTGTTTTGACAAATCTTTGGTGGAGAGTTTGGTGATATAAGTTCCAATTTCTATGAGTTTTTGCATATAAGATTGAGTTGAGAGATTGAATTTATAGCCCAAACACATGAGAGTTGAGAGAAACACTTTATCCTTGGTGAGGTTGGATTGTAGTTGCTTATGTCTATTGGTGCTTATATATGTGTGATGACGTTAAAAGTCATTTGCTATTTTTGCTATGTTTTTGATGTTGCTTTTTAGATAAGGGTTATTTCTTGATAAGCATGATGTTTGGTTTTGGTTATTGTTTAGTGATTGCTTGAGGACAAGCAAGCTTAAGTATGGGGTATTTTGATGTTCGTGTTTTTACTATAGTTTTAGTTGTTTTTCTTAGGTTGTTTGGTTTAGTTTTAGTGAGTTTTAGAGTTAGTTTTGTGTGTTTTTGGATAAGTTTGCATATTTTGTGAAAAGTTTGGAAGCTACTCCGTTTTGTGTCTTATTGCAGGTTTTTGGAGCGGAAAGGAGCATTTTCAAGCAAAGCTAAAGTCAAGTGGTGAATGGTGGAGTGCATAGAAGAAGAAAAGGAAAGAGTGCATGTTAAAGATCCCGGTGAAGTTCAAGAGAAGTCATGAGAAAGAGTGCAAATAAACCAAAACAGAGAGCTCGTTACCGACCTGTGAGGGTCGGTACCAAGATGTGCAATGAGTTTTATTTGGGAGAATTCAGCAAGTGTCTACCGACCCTGTGCAGGTCGTTACCGAGGTGACCTGTGTCGGTAGAGCGGCGCCGACTTTCGGAAATTATATCTTTTATCTTGTAATCTTTTAAGTTTAGAAAGTTTTTATCTTTTAGATCTTTATTAGATAGTTTCCTCTGGTATAAATACCCTTGTTCTAGCCTAGTTTAGGAAGGAGAATTTGCTAGTTGAAGAGGGAGACGTTAGTTTGGAGTTCACGAAGTTTTTAGGAGAGCGAGTTGTGGAGTTCAGGCTCGATCGAGAGAGAGAGTTTGAATCCTTCTTTGATCTTCGTTGCTCTTAAGTTGATCGTGTGGTTGATTGTAAGACGAGATTTCTTTAATTTCAAGTAAGTTTTAATTCAATGTTTTCTTTCGATATAGTTGTTTGTTTAGTTTCAATTATGAGTGAGTAGTTCTCTTTGCTAGGATCGGGGTTGAAACCCGACATAGTTATACATGATTGAATGAATGTGTTGAATGTTTGAATGCCTTTTATCCTTTGAAATACTTGTTTGTGCTTATACTTAGACGAAAGTCGAAGTAATTTGAGTTTATAGCTTGATCGAAAGAGAAAGTTGTGAACTTGAATGTTGATATTGTTTGATAATGAAAGTTTCGAGCTTTGGATTCAAAACAAGTAGAAAAGTGAATTGATTCATGAAAGTTGATTGATTTGCTTGTTTAGTCAACGAAAGTTGATAGATTTATCTTTAAAGGCCTGATCTTTATCCTTCACATGAGTTTGTTTGCATAATTATGTCGTGGTAACCCTTGTCCTAGACTTTTCTTTACTTTAAATTCCTTAGTTTTTACTCACGAACAGACTCGTTACCGAGGTATCAAGGTCGGTACCGAGCCTGCAGTTGAAACGTGTGTTTTCTCTGTTTTAGTAGAATTCCAACATCGTTACCGACCTTGACAAGGTCGGTACAGAGGACTGTCGTAGCTGTTTTGCTTTTGTTTTGCTTTGTTTTCTTGTTTTCTTAGTTCGGTAAACAAACAACCTTGCTTCCCGTGGACGATCCTGACCTCCCTATACTCAGCGGGGTCTTGACTACAAATTTATTTGTTGTTAGTTAAAACCCTCCCAACAGAATCCACCCCTCGCTTCCCACTTGGGGTTGGAGATTCTCAGTTCTAAGTGCGCAAATCTACCCCTCGCTTCCCGCTTGGGGTTGGAGATTCTCGGTTCTAAGTGCACGAATCCACCCCTCGCTTCCCGCTTGGGGTTGGAGATTCTCGGTTCTAAGTGCACGAATCCACCCCTCGTTTCCCACTTGGGGTTGGAGATTCTCAGTTCTAAGTGCGCAAATCCAACCCTCGTTTCCCGCTTGGGGTTGGAGATTCTCGGTTCTAAGTGCGCGAATCCACCCCTCGCTTCCCGCTTGGAGTTGGAGATTCTCGGTTCTAAGTGGACGAATCTACCCCTCGCCTCCTGCTTGGGGTTGGAGACAATCAAGCGAGGTCGCGATCATTGGGAGCAATCCCAAGTGATCGTCACAATCTATCCTCCCCAAGCTTCCTGCCTGGGGTTGGAGACAATCAAGCGTGGTCGCGATCATTGGGAGCAATCCCAAGTGATCGTCATAATCTATCCTCCCCAAGCTTCCCGCTTTAGGTTGGAGACAATCAAGCGAGGTCGCGATCATTGGGAGCAATCCCAAGTGATCGTCACAATCTATCCTCCCCAAGCTTCCCGCTTGGGGTTGGAGACAATCAAGCGAGGCCGCGATCATTGGGAGCAATCCCAAGTGATCGTCACAATCTATCCTCCCCAAGCTTACCACTTGGGGTTGGAGACAATCAAGCGAGGACGCGATCATTGGGAGCAATCCCAAGTGATCGTCACAATCTATCCTCCCCAAGCTTCTCGCTTGGGGTAGGAGACAATAAAGCGAGGTCGCGATCAATAGGAGCAATCCCAGGTGATCGACGCAATCGAACCTCCCAAAGCTTCCCGAAGGGGCTACAGATAATCTAAGGGTGGCGTGTGCGATCCGAGCAAGGCTCGTGATCGCTGCACAGTTGTAAAATAAAAGAATGACCCGATATGGCTCGAGCAGTCTGCAAGTCTTGCAACACTCGAGCCATGGGGTTGGATCGGGATGGAATGGGCCTTTGGAACCCTCAGAAGGCACGCAATGTAACCACAAGCAAAGATAGAAAGAAAAATGCATAAAGTAAGGCCGCGAAGGCCAAAATATCATATTACAAACCCCAGCGGGGCCACCAAAATATTTGAAAAAAAAAACAAAAATTACAAGAGCGCCTTTCATTCGCTCGGCCTGTCAGAAGGAGGGCCCATGGAGATTTGGCGGAGGGGCGAGGCAACAATAAATTTAAGCTCGGAGGTGGACTCGGCCTGTGTGGGGTTGGGATCACTCAGGACGGGGTTCAAACATTCCTGGGCCGAGAGTCTGCGGAAGGAACTTCGTTCTCGCTCAATGCAACCCCGCTCTCGTTGTCAAGGAAAAATTCGCATTCTCCCTCGGGCTCCTCCCCGGTCTCTCCCCCATGGTCAGTCCATAGTTGGGGATGAACTGATGAAGAAGACGATGCGGGGGTCGATGTGCTGATACTTCTCCACCGCCTGTTTCACCCCTACGCGAATAGCCTGCCGGTACATCCCATCAATGTTGCTCAGCAACTCTTCCTGGTACTCGGCCGACTTGACGTATTTGGGCCCTGCAGCCTCCACCTCCTCGTTGAGCTCCTTGACGTGGTGGTGAAGGTTGTTGTTCTCCTCCTCCACCTTCTGGAGCTCCGACTCTTTCTCCATGAAATATTTGTGTTCCTCGGAGAGTTTGGTCCGGAGGTCCTCAACCGAGGCTTGTAGGTCCCCAGCCAAGGCCTTCGCCTTCTCCTCCTCCTCCTTCGCCTTGGCCTCATCCTTTGTCGCGACCTCTGCAACCCAAACTAACCTCTCAGCTTCGGCAAGAGCCTTCTCCTTCTTCGTGCACTCCTCCGTGCTGGCCTTGAGCCTCTCCTCCATCTTATCCATTCTCTTATGGAGGGGGTTGATGCGACTACAATTGTAGTTCTCAAAGAAATTGTGCTGGAAAAAACCAAAATTATGTTTGGGGAGAACAAGCAAGAAACTTTCAAGCGAGGCTTACAAAGAAAAACAAAACATACCATCGCCGAGTAGCAGAGGGCCTCATCGTTAAGGGCATCCTCGGAGAGATTGTTCGCCCATGCAATCTCCTCCTTCCAATCCTCCTTGTTCTAGTTCCTGAGTGCACCCTGGGACGGCCCGGGGCAGTGGAACTTCGCGGCAGGAGGGCCAGTGGCGGAAAGAGCCCGCCCCTCAAGGTTGGAACCTGGGACGATCTTCCTCCCTGAGGAGCTGCGTTGATCATCCCCCTTGTGCTTCTTCCTTTTCTCCCCGCGGGGCGACGCCTCCGCTTCCTTCCTTTTGGATCCGGCCCCGTCACCGGATCGTGGGGGGCCTGGGAGGACGCTCTGGTAGCGTCTCCTTTCGGTAGCCCCCCCTCAACAATTTTAACCCCTGCGACCTTCGAAGGGGCCGGCGTCTTCGGAATCGTGTCCTTCGGGGCCCCAGGGGTCTGCGCGGTAGGCCCCGCAATCTTCTTTCCCTTCGCCCTCGAGGCCAAAGCATCTAAGAGAGTCACTAAGAAGGAAAAAGCGAGTTAATAAAAGAGAAGGGGGAGAAGGTCGCAAATAATCAAAATCTAGGATGCGTGATCCGAGCGAGGCTCATGATCATCGCAAACAATCAAAATCTAGAATGCGTGATCCGAGCGAGGCTCGTGATCATCACAAACAGTCAAAATCTAGAATGCGTGATCCCAGTGAGGCTTGTGATCATCGAAAACAATCAAAATTTAGAATGCGTGATCCGAGCGAGGCTCGTGATCATCGCAAACAATCAAAATTTAGAATGTGTGATTCGAGCGAGGCTCGTGATCATCGCAAACAATCCAAATCTAAAATACACAACCTGAGCGAGGCTTGGGGTTACCGCACGTGGTCCAAATCTAACACAAAGCAAAACAAGAAACAAATGCAAGAGCGAGAAAACATAAAGATAAGTACCCTCGTGGTTTGGGAAGGTAAGACTCAGACCCACTCGCTCGAGCCGATCCTGCGCCAAGTATTCCCACTAAGGCGCCTAGCGCGGCATTACGAACCGAGTCTTGATCTCGGTGACATCTAACGACCCCATGGGACGACGGAAATTTTCTGGTGTCGAGGGGAAGTTGAGGTACCTCCCAGAACGGCCCCGAACCAAGAACCATTTGTCCTTCCACTGGCCGACGTTCGACTGGGTGGTGGTGATCTTGAGTCCGGGCAAGCTTAGATTGACGAGGCATGATCTCTACTCTCGTCTTGCTAAAAACAGGCTTGTCATGACATCCATGTCAGGCCCCTCCCCGAGCTCGTAGCTTCGGAGGGTTTACGCGCACAAGTGCCTCCATGCGTTGGGAAACAGTTGCGCAGGGCAGACATTTTTTAACCATAAAAAGTCGGCTATGTGCCAAGCGAGCGGCAGCCGGAAGCCAACCTGGAGGCTGTGCAGAAGAACAACCGCGCACTGTTCGTACAAGGCCAAGGAGCAGCCATCCCCCTCGGGGAGCGCCAGCTCAACCCCCTCAGGCCAGGGGAAATCCTTCGCGATCTTTTCTAGGGCCTCCCTTTTGAGAACTATCGGGGCCCCCTCGGGCAGAAAGATCCCGACTGCGGGGTTTGGGGTCATCGGTATTCGCTCCTCAAGGACTAGAGGGACGCATGACACCGAATCAGTAATGTACCGCGCAAAGAAGCTCGGCTGGTCGTTGGAATCGGACAACCTTACATCGGAGCCAACGAGTTCTTCATCAGAGATTGAAGATGAGGCCATCTCAACCCCGGAAGATGTGTGTAATCAGGGAAAGCGCGAGGTAACGGAAGTGTCGGAGACACTAGGTGAAGGGTCGCTAAACACAATCGAAGGGAACCTCGGGATCTGAGAATCACTGGTTTCAACGGTTCTTGCGGTTTCGGAGGAGACTTCGTAAAAATCTTCCCAGAGTTTGAATGTGAGGCCTGGTGGAGGGCTCGAAGAGACTCCTCTAGGCATGAAAAGCGAAGTCCATGTTGCGAGAAGCGAGCACCTGGAAAAGAAGGAGAAGGTTTGAGACATCGAGCAAACCAAAAAAGAAAGGAAAAGCGAGGTAATGGCGTAGAGGAGGCGTGACTCTAAGGCTACTTTGACAGATGGGACGGGCTAGGAAGAATGTGAAGAGAACGAACAGAATTACAGAGTGGAAAGCAGTGATTGGAAGATCAAACGTCCCATCTCCCAAGCGGCGAGACGTTTGGTTTCCCAAGAAGCATTTGAAATTCGAAAAAGAGAAGCGGCGATGAACTCAACCGTCGGCTGGCACACAAAAAGGCTCGAGAACATCGCCGAACTACCAACGCCACCCCCGCTCCCACCGTTTTGCCACCGTGACACCGGCGCAAAACACCGGGAGCCTATCGCCTCCGCCTAGGGCACGAGGCGGAAGAAGAAAAAACGCATCAAAAATGCACGCAAAGAAAGGAAAGACTTCTGTTTTCTCGCCGGAGATCGAGAAAACAGAAGAAAGAGAGGAAATGGTTGCTAGGAGAAGAAGACGAAGAATGAGAAGAAGAGGGACGCATAAAGGCTTTTATAGAAAGCGAGGTTGGGCCTCTCCCAGTTGGAAATACCTTAATGGGCTTAATTCCCTTCAGGGGCCCATTAATGAGGAAAGGGGGAGCAGGCCCAGGACTCGTCAAGTGCGTGACAGAAGGAAAAACATCCAAGAAACTGTTAAAGTGTTCAACCTCACTGAAGATCCTCGGGGCTCGTTGCCCACAAACCTCTAGCCTCGCGGAAAAATCCTCTGACCTCCCTGCTCATAACCCTGAAAACTCGCAAAGAGAGCTCCTCAAAATTGAGACTTCGCACCTCGGGTACGGAGGACCAAGCATCGCGCATCTATGACCTGCGGCCCTCGGGCCGAGACCCACAGGCCATGGGGTTGTGATGGTGCGCAAAATAGCGGAGTATGAACGGTGGGACCCGAGTACGAGAGATAGCGGTATTCGACGGGGTTCTCGAGGCATAAACTCGAGGGCCTTTGCCATGCCCATCCAAAAAGGCAATCCCGGCCCAAGCGAAGCCTCAAAACCACGATCACGAGGTCCAGACCTCGTTAAAACTCACTAAATGGGGCGGTTAAGCAAACTCCCCCAATGATTGACGAGGCCCAAACCTCGTTGTTCAAAAGCTGACATCCCCGCCCCGTTTAGCCACTCAGCGGCCACCATACTCTCAACCAATGACCGACTGCCTCACGCTCAACCAATCAGAGGGCTTGACCTCGAGCGTCCCACATCGACCAAATGGCAAGAGCCATGTTCCTCAATCCCCTATAAATAGAGGAGAACCTCGAAGGTAGGAAGGGGTCGAAAAACATCTTAAACTCAAGAAATATCTTGTTTGTTGAAGATCGATGTGTTGAATCATCGTAAAAGACCACGCTATAGCCAAGTGAAGGTCCACAAAAAGTCTTCAAGTCGCCCAAAGAGACCTTGCCTCAATCAAAGATCTCGCTACATCACTTCGCAGACCACAATCCCCGCATGAGCGACCAAGTATTCAACCTCGCCAAAGGATATCGGGCCTAGGTTAGCAACAGTAGCAGAGCTCGTTAATAGTCTGTTAGTGGTAGAATCTCACAGTAGCTAGGAGGTTTCGAACCTTGTTAGACAGAGACCTCGTGATGCGACTCTGCCCTAGCTCGGATCCAGCTCCTACGGACCCGAGACGTCCTAGACCTTGGAGACCCCCTTGGATTAGGACTTAGTCTATTTATGTATTATTTATATTATTATTTCTATTTTCGTCATTTACATTCCGTCTTTTCTATTTTGGGCGTGTGTTCTCTTATGCTTAAGAGACCGGCCCATTAAGCTATCATAAGGCCCATTAGGCCATTAGGGTTTGTTGCACCTTTCCTTTTATAGTAGTTACTATTAGTAGTATTTTGGGCTTGGATGTTGGGCCTAGCATGTTGCTAACCCTAGTCCACTCCCAACTAGCTTCTAGGGTTTCGTGTGGCCTCCTCTATATAAAGGAGCCACGCCCCCTTGTATTATTTACGTCCAAAATGAATTAAGCCAGAGCATTGAGTCGAGTTTCTCCTCCCCTTTGGCCCGGGCGTCACCCTATTCTTTTCCCGACCCCATATTCTCCTGGCCTACGTCAAACTAGGCCCCCTTCTCAATCCTTTCAATTCACTTCTCATCTCAAAGTCTAGGCTTCGGCCTCAAATCTATCCGGTTACTATTTGTCGGAGAAGATCCGAACGTTTCGAGCCTAGATCCGTCCCTTGTGACCTTAGGGTCGCATCATTTGGTATCAGAGCGTCAGGCGGTTCGAACGGTCCCTTCTCCGTCTCCACAAAAAAAAACGTCTTAGACCTACTCGACTCTTTCAATTGATTTTGGTAAAATTGCATCTTTGTCTTGCTAGTTGCATGCTCTTAGTTGTTTTGTTTGCCGATTTCTTGCCCTGATTGTCGAGCTCTGTCTCCAAAAAAAAAAACCAACCCTATTCGCCTTTTTCAATTGATTTTGGTGAAATTGCATCTTTTCTTGCTAGTTGCATGTTCATAGTTGCCTTGTTCGCCGATTTCTTGTCCTTGAATCAGTCGAGCATATCCTTTTGTCGACTTCTACCCAGATTTCGACCAAAAAAAATTATTTTTTCTGCAATTTTCTTCCAGAATATTGTAGATCTTTTCGATACGAGTCCGGGCATATAAAATTCGCCCAAATCGGAGTTCGTTTGCCCCTCCAAAAGGCCAAAACATCACGGTCGCGCGCCAGGATCGAGTCCCAGCGTGCCAGGATCCGAGTCCTGGCACAGCAGCAGCGTGCCGCCAGTGTGCCCATGTTGCAGCCTCCATGTGCCAACCCGCGCCGAAGATCTTGCCAAATCAAATCCGAGATTTTTTTTCTCCTTTTTGGTTAGGCTATTCCGAGGCATATCTTTATATGATTTTATCTTGATTTTATTTTGTTTGATTTGTTCCTTTTTTGTAAAGATCTTAATTATATAAAAGATCTCGTTATTTTATTTCTAGGATAGTTTATATATTTTCCCGATTTGTAAGAGAATCTTTCGGATTGTGGAAGATCTCGTAATATTGTAAAAAAAAAAAAAAAATGATGGGCCGAGCCATGCTTTGTCCGACCCACGTCGAAGCGAGGACGCTTCGAAGCTAAGCGGGGGAGAATAATGCGACTCTGCCCTAGCTCGGATCCAGCTCCTACGGACCCGAGACGTCTTAGACCTTGGAGACCCCCTTGGATTAGGACTTAGTCTATTTATGTATTATTTATATTATTATTTCTATTTTCGTCATTTACATTCCGTCTTTTCTATTTTGGGCGTGTGTTCTCTTATGCTTAAGAGACCGGCCCATTAAGCTATCATAAGGCCCATTAGGCCATTAGGGTTTGTTGCACCTTTCCTTTTATAGTAGTTACTATTAGTAGTATTTTGGGCTTGGATGTTGGGCCTAGCATGTTGCTAACCCTAGTCCACTCCCAACAAGCTTCTAGGGTTTCGTGTGGCCTCCTCTATATAAAGGAGCCACGCCCCCTTGTATTATTTACGTCCAAAATGAATTAAGCCAGAGCATTGAGTCGAGTTTCTCCTCCCCTTTGGCTCGGGCGTCACCCTATTCTTTTCCCGACCCCATATTCTCCTGGCCTACGTCAAACTAGGCCCCCTTCTCAATCCTTTCACTTCACTTCTCATCTCAAAGTCTAGGCTTCGGCCTCAAATCTATCCGGTTACTATTTGTCGGAGAAGATCCGAACGTTTCGAGCCTAGATCCGTCCCTTGTGACCTTAGGGTCGCATCACCTCGAATCCTCTAAGAAGAGATCTAGGGCATAATCTCGCTATTTGTAACCTCGTTCGAAAGATATAAATAAAATCAAGTGTTTGCCTAGTCGAATAAAAGCAATCTCGTTCTTGTCTTTTAGCGTTGGTTTATTTCGGGTTTCATCAGTTTGCAAAAGCATTTATCAAAATAGTTTGTCCATTATGATCCCGAATAATATAGCCTGATGTTGCCAATCCAGTTTGTTTCTTAGATCCATTAAAATTAAGTTTTACAAATCCATGCTCTGGTTTATGCCATTTCTTATCCTTCCTCTTAGATGTAGTTCGAACCGGCACACCATTATCATCATTGAAGTCTCTTTTACTTTTTTCGACATCATTATTTGGATTTTTATGAAGTCTTCTATGGTTCTTGAGGATCCATCCAAAGGTTGATTAAATATTGTTCTATTTCCGTAATACCATATACTCCACCAAGCTATCATTAATTCAGTAAACTTATGCGAGTATTACACTTACCTTGTGAGTGTAGGTAAGATACATCTTACGTTTTTAATGATAAAATCCACATTTTTCATATCGGTTTTTCTATCATATGCCCTTAGGGCATAGGTTAAGAGTACTAATTTTGCGTGATGACCTCGAGGTTTTGCCAATTCTGCGTGGTACACAAGGTTATCCGAAATTCTGCATGGTAACCTTGAGGTTTTGCAAATTCCGTGTGGTGATCTCGAATTATAACAAAAGCCAAAAGTATTTGAAATTTAGCCACCTTATTTATTTAATTGCATAAAATTACCATATTTTTAGGTTTTTTTAAAACTATCTAATTATTTTTTTAAACAACCTAATAAGTATCACTTAATTTACCCATACTTCTCAATAGGTGGTTTTATAATGTTCGATTTTTTTTATAAATTAAAAAAATCCACCTACTTTATAGACTTTTGTAAGAAAATTGTACAAAATTCTACTCCCTCCGTATAAGTCTACTTGTCTTTTTAGTGTTGGACACATATATTAAGAAATTTTTGAATTAGACAAAAATTCCCTTAATTAAATGTTTACTTTATGCATTGAAAATGAAAATGGAGCAAATTTAGTTCACTTTTTCATTAAATGTAAGGGTTAAAGTGGGAAAATTGTGTCCAAAATATGTTAAAAGACCAGTTCTTTTGAACAAAATTTTAAGTCTAAAAAGACAAGTAGACTTATACGGAGAGAGTATTATTTACACATTTTTCATGACAATATATATTAAGTTTAAAAAATCATTGTTATATTCTTTTAATAACACTATTTTTTTTTTCAATTAATGCACCCACTCTTTTCAAAAAAATCTTCCTTAAAATGTTAAAAAACTTTTATAAAAATTACAAGTTTATATTTTTTTAGAGTAATAAACATGGTGGATTTGTTTCCAAAATTACATGTGATTTTGATAAGTCAAAAAGGGTATCATTTTATAACACAAATTTGAAAAGGTGGTTATTTTTATAAGAACAAAAAATTGGATTTTTTAAAACAATAATATATAGTGTCATGAAAATTTAGTAAATATGAGAATATTTATAAATTTTTCCAAAAAACTTCTATAATTAGGTGGTTATGTTAAAAATAGATTTGATAGTTTTATATTAAAAAAATAAAATAAAGGTGATTTTATTTAATTAAGTTAATAATGTGGCTAAATTTCAAATACTTTTAGCATTTTATAATACTTCGAGGCTACCACGCGGAATATGCAAAACCTCAAGGTTACCACGCGGAATTCCGAAAAACTTTGTGTACCATGCGAAATATACAAAACCTCGAGATCACCACACGGAATTTCCCTAAAAACTAAAACCATATTAGGAAATTAATAAATCTTATCCAAAAAGTCAAAATAACCTTAAATAATAAAATTTTATAAATAATTTCCCTTTTAAACTTTTTAACCTATGCCCTTAGGGCATAGGTTAATACAATATACAGTAATTTTAAATCAAACATAATTTCATACTTGCCAGATGAGGAGCTATTGTTGAACAAATAAAAAAAAGACACCCTACACAACTGAGTAAGGCATTCATATATCTTCCCCCGAAAGGAAAATTGGGTTGGTGGTTTGGGTTAGATCATTTTTGAGTTGGGTAGAGCCGCATTTATAGTTTGTTTCTTCTATTCCAATGCTACAAAAAATAAGTATGGTTCAAATGAAACAACTCTTTATCTTATAAAATAAGAAGTGTTTAGAGGCCTTGGATCAAGGTGACCCAAGGGTTGATGTTCCATCCCTTTTAGGAACGCGGTATCATTTTGGTAATTTCTCGGAAATTACAAAAGTGCATCGCTTTCGTGAAAAAGTGCATCGCTATCATGAAAAAGTGCATTAGTAATCCAAAAAGTGCAAGAAAAAATGAAGCCAACAGGGCACGCACTCCATGTTCGGTTCACTATAACAGTGCATCGTTATGGTGGAAAAGTGTATTACGAATACCGAAAAGTGCATTACTAAACCAAAAAAGGGCATCATCTTGGGCGTCCAATTGACTCGATTCTGATTGAACTCAATCATCCAAAATATTTGGGTTTAGTAATGCACTTTTTGATATATAGTAATGCACTTTTTCGCCATAACGATGCACTTTTGTAATTTCCGATAAATTACGAAAATGTCATCGGGTCCCTAATTTCCAAGAATATCAGCTCTTAGATCAAGGAGATCCAAGGGCTCTAAATTCTCCTTATTTTATAGGATAAGGAGTTGTTTTATTTGAAACAAACTCTATATTTAATTTGTTTTACTTTAATATTTCTTGTTGTGTGACAATTTTAATTTTTGATATAAAAAGAATTAGGAGGGGTTACATTATTTAAAAGTAGTCCGTCCTATAACATTCTTTCTAGGGGAAATTACATTTAACCACCCATTTTAACGAAAAACGTCATTTTCTCTGTTAAGTAAGTAAATTACATTTTTCCTTTCTTTTTAAATTTTATTTTGAATAAATAAAGGAAAAATCATAATTGACACTTTCAAGTTCCAATACGCCGGTTTTTGGAACTCTAGCATAATTTCCTCCACAATAATTCTTTCCCTCCATCCAATGGAGAAGAACTACGACTTCGTTGATGCAAAGACTATGGATTTTGGATCTGATTCTGACGACTTTAAGCGTCCCTCGGAATCGATTGTGTCTAAGCTGATGGATGACAGCTCGAGACTCAAAAGGTTGAGTTGTAGGCTGAAATCCAATGATAATGACATTCCAAGCTCAATTTATTCTTAAATTCTTTTATATATTGTAAATAAATTAAAAAAGAAGGGCAAAACATAATTTATTTTACCTAACGAATAAAATAACATTTTTCTCAAAATGGGTGGTTAAATGCACATATTTACAAATAAGAGGTGATTAAGTGTAGAAAAAAATATTGGCTACTAATTGCAACAAGTGTAAAATAAAAAGTGGTTAAATGCAATTTTCCCTTCTTTCTAATGAGGCCTAACAATTCTAGATCAACTGCCCGGGTGAACACTCTTCTTAACCAGGTAGTAGTCCGCCACTGCCTTTACTACCCTGAAAGGATGCCCTAGGGTCATACTTGTATGATTTTGAAGTGATAAACAATATATGAACGCACTAGTATAGCAATAGCACCTCTACTCAAAGAAACAAGAGTGAAGTTGCTGAGAATTTTTGACTTCCGCGTACATCTACTTCTCTACAGAGCGCACACAGATTCGGAAAGCAAGCAGAAATCCTCTTTAACATTTGCCCCAAATCACACAAGTAGGGTAAATAATTTGTCTTGTAATCAACACATTCAAAAAATTGTACATATTGCGAAATCTACCCTTTTCTGGTGAAGAACGCATGTCAATTGTCAGATGATAGGGGGCGGGCGGTATCCAAAACAGTCCATACTCCATCCATAACACACGAGTGTATCCTTTTCTCCGATCACCGCCTCATCTGAGGCATCAAGGCATGGAGAATCCTTTTCCTGGGCCCCTGGAGAAGAATGAAATGAGCAAACATCAATTCTCTGCTTCCAACAAAATTCATGTATAAATGGGTTAAGAATTACGTGCTCAGAAGATGCAAGCCCCTACTACTGAGGCTCATTAACCAATGATATAACATGTGGATGTGTCTTGCTGACAACAGAAACGTCTAGGGACAAAGAAGTCTTTCTAAAAACATGCTAGCACGACTCGCGAAATCAAAATCAGGAACAAGCATGCTAGCACGACACCGAAAAGCAAATAAGTTTCCAGCTTAAACCTCATCAGCTGTGCAAATAAATATCCAATGTGCATGCATTTGCTTGTTTCCACTAACCAAAAGTATCAACTTCCAGACTCATTTAACTTGTCATCTTGAGTTCTTGGTGCAGTAAAACATCAAAACACTTATTAACATCCACAGTAAGTCATACAATATACATAACATACCTCGCATAACCACCCATGCGAAGGAAAATTACAGAGCAACCAAACTTGGAGGAACCCTCTTCAACATATCACCCACAAATACTTTTCCGTTCAAAAGAGAAGAGATTTAACAATGTTAACAAACCACCATGCCCTTCAATGTCGACCTTCTTATAAACATATTAGCCATTCTAATTAGGAACAAAGTGGTAATCTAACATTATTTTTAATGGTTTTTTCATCAGAAAAGATGACAATAGTGTTTTTGATATTACATGAAACTCCAAAGTTGAGTGGTCATGAGTGTTTAATGAAATATAATCATTAGAGTTTCTACCAAAAAGATATATCATCATTGACCCAGTGAGGCTCCGCTACAGCTACAGCGGAATCTGGGGGGTCAAGATGGGGGTGTACCCCTGCCGAAGGGAAAGGGGGTACGCCCGATAGACCCAAGAAAAACTGAAATTCAGCTATGTGACAATAATAACTGAATTTAATTAGAATGCACCAAAATTGATATAGGGACTAAATCCATCTCAAAGGCAGTGTATAAAAGCCAATGAGCATGAGGATGCACCCCAAAAAGATATATATACATATAATCATTAAAGTGCAATTTATAGCTGCAGAAGAGTAAATAATGACATAGGAAGGAAAGACTAGGGTAAAAAAACACTAAAGATGATGAAGAAGAAGAAACACTTTCATACCATAGGTATACCCAGTTCTTTCAGCTCAGTATCACTCATTTCCCTTAGTGCATGGAAATCGACCTGGATAAGGAGGAAAAGAAGCAATATCACAAATTAACATCATTGGTCCAACAACCACTTTCTGAAAACTTAACTATGAAGAAAATGATAATTAGTGTTGTATCAAAATGTTATAAGAAAATGTCCAGGCGGTCATCATCGCGTAAACAGAAGAAAGTTAAGCATTTTGTGCAAAAGCATAACATCAATCAGTAAGTAATGAACATATCACTGTTCCTAGAAAAATGAAGGGAGATCCAGAGATGGTTATCAAATACCTCTTCATCATTGAAACGACTGGAATACTCCTCCAAGCCCAACGATTGCAAAAAGCTATCAATTGTAGGCTGTTCAATCTATATCAGCACATCCCATATAAGAAAGATATAAAAACCATCAGAAAAGCTTCGCAGATGAATGAATAAATATCCACCAATAAGAAAGATATAAAAACCATCAGAAAAGCTTCGCAGATGAATGAATGAATAAATATCCACCAATTAAAGAATCACAGATCCAAAAAAAGTTGAAAAGATAAATGAAGCACAACTACAACAAAGCATGGAATAGAAGACTCTTTTTTGGCTTGATCCAGGTGTTATTTATTGTGTACCTATCAAGAGCATCTAATATTAAAATTTGCTTATTTTCACATGATAGACATCAGGAAACTGAACAGACCAAGGAGCTAATAGTGTATTTTGAAAGGGGGTTCCAGCAGATCCTATAGAGGCAAATCCAACAATCAAATAAAATCCATGAACCAATGAAGAAAAAGGGAAGCATCACTCATAGGTAGAATAGAATTGACTGATGAGGATCGTGGACCACTTTCTAACTAATAAATTAATTGTACTTAATTAGTATATATAGGGGAAGTTGATTTTTTTAGGATTCTGGGATTATGGTGAAAATGACATGTATTTTAACCTCTACCTGAAGCAATGGAGTTACTTCTTGTACAGACAATTGTTGATGTTCTCTACTATCTAATATCAATCATCATTTTGCTATCCAAGAGATATCAACTCCATTCCGTCAAAAAAAAACAATATCAAGAACTAAAGTACCTGAAAGATCTACAGGCATCATCATGAAAAAAAACTAAGATGATATGTCATATAACCGGACAAGGAGAGCAATAACAGAATCAAATAGCATTAATAGTCCAATGGCAAGCCTATCAGACTAGAATAAAAAAAAAACTCAAGTACATGAAGGGCTAGAACAATTTGGCAATACGTACATGATTTGAAGTTCTCGGTAAAACTCTACTTGATTGAGGAATTTGTGCGGAAACTGGGGTAGCATTTCCAGGTAGATGAGGTACAGCAGTTGAACCAGGTTGTTTTATTAGTGTTGCAGACCTAACTGTCCTTTGTGGACTTGAAAGTTCATTTCTCCTATATACAACTGATGTACCACCATCATCATATGTTCTGATCAATTCCTTCCTCTGTAATTTTTCAACATTTCCTTCTGGAGAGATAGAAGAGCTAAATTCCCTATCTGGAGATCTCTGCCTTAGATTAGTTCTTTCTTCTGGGGACATAGAAGAGCTGAGTACCCTATCTGGAGATCTCCGCCTTAGATTAGTTCTTTCTTCTGGGGACATAGAAGAGCTGAGTACCCTATCTGAAGATATCCGCCTTAGATTAGTTCTTTCTTCTGGAGACATAGAAGAGCTGAATTCCCTATCTGGAGATCTCCGCCTTAGATTAGTTCTTTCTGGGGACTTAGAAGCACCAAATACCCTATCTGGAGATCTTCGTCTTAGACTATCTAAAGTATATGGTGTTCTACTATGACCCACTGCAGGTACATCATTTCCCCTATTTGAACCTGGGCCCGCATTGGCCATTCTCCTATAATCATAATCATCTCTACTATCAAGCATATTTGGCTTTCCACCACTGCAAGCATCCCTAGGTTCTCGCATGTTTCGCCTTTCAGCACTAAAGCTGGACTTCAGCTCTGGCATATTGCGCCTTTGAGCGTTGCAAGTGTCCCTATGCTCTCGAATACTTCGCCTTCCAACACTATAATTGTCTCTCCGCTCTTGCATACTTTGCTCTACAACACTGTAACTGCCCCTAGATTCTCGTATGCTTCTTCTTTCAATTCTGTTAGGCTCTCGCACGGTTTGCCTTTCAATATTATATCTGCCCCCAGGCTCATGAATGCTTTGCTTTTCAACATTATAATTGTCCCTAGGCTCACGCATTCTTCTCCTATCAACATTATAACTGTCCCTAGGCCCGTGAATGCTTCTCTTTTCAAAATTATAACTGTCCCTAGGCTCAAGTACGCTTCGCCTTCCAGCAATATAACTGTCCCTAGGCTCTCTCCTTCCAAAATCATAACTTTCTCTAGGCTCTCGCCTTCCAACATCATAACTGTCCCTAGGTTCCCGCATACTTTCCCTTCTAAAACTATATGTGTCCCTCGGGTCACGCATTCTTTGCCTGTCAACCCCATAGTTGTCCCTCGGGTCTCGCACTATTTGCCTTTCAAAACTATAGGCATCCCTCGGGTCACGCAGTCTTTGCCTTTCAATACTATAGGTGTCCCTTAGGTCTCGCATACTTCGCCTTTCAAAACTATAGTTGTCCCTCGGGTCTCGCATACTTTGCCTTTCAAGATTATTGGTGTCCCTCGGGTCTTGCATACTTCGCCTTTCAAGACCATAACTGCCCCTAGGTTCTCGCATACTATTTTGCCTTCCACCGTCATATGTATCTACCATATTATAGAACCTACCATCATAATTGTCCCTAATTTCCATCATGCTCTTCCTCTTACCAAGTGTGGCTAAAGGAGAACAACTTCTCCTCCGATCTACAGAAGGTAGGGTGGCCTTACTTGATAGCTTATCTCGCAGATCAATACTAGCTGGTGGATCATTGTCGGAGAATTGCATTGACACATTTTTTTGCAGGAGTTTCAATCGAAGGTCACCGTTTCCAAGCAATGTATCTATAATTTTTTTAGCAGTACCAAGGTTAGAGCATAAAATTCTTGAATTACATTAAACGGAAGCATGTAGTTCATATAGTTTAGCACATTACCATTTGAACCATTCCTTCTGTGGAATTCTTGATTTTGCTCCACCCTTTGCCTGCAAAAGGAAGACCTTAAGAAAGCTGCTTTGTATCCAAAATATGAAAACATACAAATAAGATAATGAAAAGGGAACAAGCTGTATAAACATATGCTGCTGAAACAGCTGGTAAAAGTAAAAGACTGTCACATCATATGATGATTCATTAAATTTTAGTGGAAATTGCTAAATCAAATCTGTTAAACAAGTTCAAGGGGGGAGACTTTTTTGCCTTTTCACTCTTTTTAACTAAACTACCATCTCCTGGCTTCTGATTATCTCCATACTAGGTATCTCTTATTTTGTTTGATAGTTGTGTTGAAAAGCAGCCACATGATGGTTTTCCTTGTATGATTTCTAACATTACACTCTACATTCTTATTAATATATTATGATATGGAGAAATCTGTTTTTTTATGCAATCGAGTCATTGAGAAACAGGCATAAGTTGATTTGTGTAACTTCTATAGTGCTGGGATGAACAAATAATATTTTCTTTTCCCTTCTCATTTTAGACTACACATAAAATATGGCAACAATATGAGATGATGAAGTTAACTGCAGCTAAAGCAGGTCATCATCAAGACTACTGAGAAGTTAATTTACGATAGAAAAAATTGATAATCATAGAAAATTCTCTTAAAATTAAAAATATTGGCTTCTGAAATGCACTTTCAAGACCATGTAATCTTTTTAGCTTCAATAATAATCATGGGTGTTAATCCTTGAAGATGAGGAAGGCAGGAAACTATTAAAAAGGAACAACCTTTGTTCTCAAGCACAGTAGCAACATCATTCTAAGAGATGTTATCCAATAGAAAGTATTTACAAACCTACCACTTTATACTAAACCTGTTTCGCTAATTTCTAACTTCGATATCTATACATTAGTAGCATTTGGTGAACCTTGATGCCATAAAAATGACCATAAGTGTTACATTTCATATCCATAATGGAATGTAAATTGCAGGACTTCTGCAAAAAAAGCTAAAAACTGCAGTCTTGTATTTGTGAAGACACGGATGAGGAAAGTAAGTGGCAACTAGAGTGAATATCAACTAGAGTAGAACCAAGACTCTGTTATACTAAGGAGAACAAAAGAATGATTACACCTTTTTTTATATCAGCACACTTAAAAGATAACCCTTCCATAGTACCATCACTCATAGCATACTGCTATAGCATGCAAATCCCAGATAGGAATCTTACACAGATGTTAATTGAGCAGTCCATGTTCAAAACAGCAAAGAAGAACCATTTTAGGATAAATAGTAAAGCCACCACACAAGCACAGAAGAATTCAGACCAAAACAGCAATCCAGAAAATGTACCGTTTGAACACGGGTTGGCTTCTGTCTTCCAAGGAATCATCTACTATAGTCCCTAGCCGATCTTTAACAGAAGGTTTCCTACCAGATACTAACCCCGACCCAGAAATTCCGTCATCTGGGGCTCCTCCTGATCTCTTCACTACCTACATAAATTTAAATAAACCAATTTCAACCAGAAATATCATATACCATTCAAATGTCAGAATGAAAGACTGCAAAAAGTGGGTCAAGAGCAGGTTCAGCAAAATGGAAAAAGAGAAAGTAACAAGTTCCCTTTTTCCCAGCTTTTCTCATATCTGTGGCAAAGCCAGATATGAGAAGTTCCCAGCTTCTCCCAGCAAAATGGAAAGACATAATGATCACTACTCCCTCCGTTCACAAAAAAAAAAAAAAAAAATTGACTTGAGGAATTCTAAAACACCACAAACTTTTTTAAAAATTTATAAATTATTAACTACCCAGTTCATTTTTAACTAATAAATAAAGAAAGTTTGTGCATTTTTCAATAACAACCTAGTAATCACCAAATATTTTCCAACAAGAATTAAGGAGTAAAATGAAGATTTTTTTCTCAATGGAGGTAGCATCGGTTTGGCTTCGAGTACTGACTTTTGAACACTATCAATACAAAATCCTCCAATAGAACAAAGACGAGCAATTTCATGAAATATAGGGATTCCACATACGTCGCTTACAAGAAAGAGTTCAGAAAAGAAAAAGGGGAAACTTATTTACCCGACCACTCTGGCCAAAAGTGATAGTGAAATGAGATTCGGAATCCTCTGACATTTGATGAACTCAATACAGAAATCAGCTATTTCGCCACCTCAAATCTTGCGGGAGTAGCATTTCAAGAATCTACTAATACTGAAAATGGAAATGCAACCGATAAGCGCTTTGACAGTAACAATCCCTAACCCCTAGCGATAAAGAAGGGATTATGCTCGAAATTCTATATTATGCGGCATCTTTGTGAGAAAAAGGCTTTAAAATTGGAATTTTAGGGCTTCTTTTTCCACAACTTCGACTGTATGAAAGGAAATGCCGGAAAGAACGAGGAGGAAGACGGAATTTTGGTTCGGGCTTGAAGATTGTCAAATTGAGGGTTAAAGGCGAATACGACAACGTTTTGAATAATGGGCTTGGCTTTATAGTTTGTGCTAATCCGGAAGTGGAAGGCCCAAATAATTAAATATGATAGCAATGCCAATACATATAGTAAGCAAATGCACAACGGCGTCGTATTAGCATCTTGCCTGATCCTAGTTGAACCATATCAACAATCTATTATTCTATAAAAGAACGTAGATTATGAAATCTCAACCGTTAATTTTACAAGTCCCTTATCTGAGCCGTTAATTTTTCTATTATTCTATTATTCTTTAAAAGAACGTAGATTTTGAAATCGCAGCCGTTACTTTTAAAAGCGTGCTCGAATTGTTATTTTAATGTTCCTCGAAATTCGTGTCGGTGTTGCTTAGCTCTTAAGTAATCTCGGGTAGACCGTGAAAAATATATATTCTTCGAAAATCGTGCTCGAATTGTTAGTTTATTGTTCCTCGAAATTCGTGTCGGTGTTGCTTAGCTCTTAAGTAATCTCGTGTAGACTGTAAAAAATATATATTCTTCGAAATTCGTGCTCGAATTGTTATTTTAATGTTCCTCGAAATTCGTGTCGGTGTTGCTTAGCTCTTAAGTAATCTCGGGAGACCGTAAAAAATATATATTCTTGGAAAAGCGTGCTCGAATTGTTCTTTTAATGTTCCTCGAAATTCGTGTCGGTGTTGCTTAGCTCTTAGGTAATCTCGGGTAGACCGTAAAAAATACATATTCTTGCTCGAATTATTGTTTTAATGTTCCTCAAAATTCGTGTCGATTTTGCTTAGCTCTTAGGTAATCTCGGGTAGACCGTAAAAATTATATATTCTTCGAAAATCGTGCTCGAATCATATTCACTAAAATTGTACTTCCCATTTTCCTGGCGTGCAACGCACGCCCCAGAAACTAGTATCATAAAAGAGAGACAGATTTTTATAAAGAATAGTGTAAAGCCCAAAAAACCAAGCCCCTTTTAAAAATTTACGAAAATGTCATTTTCATATTCTTTTAAAACCATGCCCCTTTAAATAAATTTACGAAAATGCCATTTTCATATCATTTTTCAGAAAAACCATGCTCCTTTAAATAAATTTACGTAAATGTCATTTTCATATTCTTTTTCAGTGTAAATCCAAAAAAGTCATGCCCCTTTAAATAAATTTACGTAAATGCCTTTTTCGTATTTCTTTTCCACAAAACATGCTCCCTTATACCATTTCCATATCCCTTTCCATCATACGCAAACAAATACTCTTCTAGGAACAGTACACTTCTTAGTTCCAGAAAAATCATGTCCCTTTAAATAAATTTACGTAAATGTCATTTCCATATCCCTTTCCATCATATCCTTTTTTGGAAATCCAAAAAAAACCATGCCCCTTTAAATAAATTTACTGAAATGTCATTTTCACATCCTTTTCAAAAAAAACATGTCCCTTTAAATAAATTTACGCCAATTCCATTTTCTTATTCCTTTTCCCAAAAACATGTCCCTTTAAATAAATTTACGAAAATGTCATTTTCATATTCCTTTTCCAAAAAACATGCCCCTTTAAATACATTTACGAAAATACCATTTTCATATCCCTTTCACAAACAAATCATTAAATTAATGTCACAATTCAGTTTGTTTTTATTGACTTTGTCCTTTTTTATAAATTTTCCCGGTCTTATTCTTTATTTTATAGTAGTTTCCAGTTTTGGACTTACATAGGCCACGTTTATCAGACGTGTTTCGTATGCCTATTTGAATGCAGTGAGTACATTGTATGAACTACTTACAAATCACCCACCAGCAGAAACATGCAGAAATAATTCAAGAAAAAGAGACGGAAACTTCAAGGCACAACTTGTGTACTTTATTATTCATTATGTTAAAATGAATTATCCGTCTTATAATCGCCGCGCAATGCGCGGCCGTATTGCTAGTCTAGGAAAAATCTTGATCTTGAGCGACACACAATCATCGACGAAAATACTAACGTGGCATCCATCCCATCTCGCCCGCTCAGTATTTTTTTATCGAGTCAGAATGAAATCTAGCCACATAGAAAACACTCTTAATAAGGTATTTTATAATGTACTAGTTGTACCCGTCGTACCATGTACGACTACGATTCGATATTTTATAGACATTATAAATAGGATATTAATGAATAAAAATATAATATAAACTTTAATATAAGCAATTTTATTGCTCGTATAATGTATAATTTTTTAATCAATATAAATGGTTATATTTAATGTTGAGAATAAAGATATATTATTAGCATATAATGATTACATTTCTCTTTTTTCTTGATGATATTTCATAGATATGTAATTAAAAAAAGAAGATAAAATATGAATAAAAAAATTATATATTCAAATATGGAAGAGATAAGAATTTAAAATATAATAGTTAACTTAATAAATAAGATATAATAATTATGAAATATAAAGATATTTTAATTATATAAAATATTTAATTAATTTAATTTAAGATGGGACCAAACTCGTTTTGTGTTCGATAAAGTAAAGATTATATAAGATTAATATTATATTATTCATATTTTGTAACTTTCCATGTATGTAAATTTAGAGATAATCAAATATTTTAATATATCAATTAAATATTTTATTATCTATTTTTATTAATTTTAAACATTATAAATATTTGTCATTAATTTTTTATCATAAAAAAAATCAATATATATATATATACATATCTATAAATAAATTCGTCAAAAGATATATGCTAAAAGATTATATTTATTTTATCTTTAATTTTAAATACTTGTATAAGGAAGCTTTCAAAAAATATCAATATATGTCTTCTAAACCTGAAGCACTTTTAGGCAAATTCGTCATTATGAATTTATATCCCAGCCAACCTATTTTTAATGATGATTTTTTAATAAATTATATATTATGTAATTCTATTACCTTATGGAATTTTCAATTTTATCCACTCACCTTACATAATAACTTTTTTATCAATTTTATATGAGATTGGATAAATTTTTAACTCTATCCATTATTTTTATCTTTGTTTATGTTCATTATATTATAATATTTAATTATCTTATATCCATATAGTATAAATAAAATATACTATATAAGAATTTGTATATGTTTTCAGTTTACTATGAGATTGGATAACTTTTTATCTCTACCATTCTTTTTATCGTTGTTCATGCTCATTACATGGTAATATTTAATTATCTTTTGTCCATATAATATAGATAAAATATACTACATAATTGATCGTACGGTTATTTTTTTCACGATTACGGTTTGTGCGTACAATATTTATAAAATTTATACTATATGGATAACGAAATTTGCAAGAAGTATAGTTAAAATTGAGGAATTTTAACGATTACAATTTGTCGTACGGATATTAACTTAATCTTGAAAAAAAATTCATTATATTCTAATACTTTAATTATCAGTTTGGTATGATTATAAATTTGAAATTTTGGTACGAGTTTATTTTTATCTTTGCACATGTTTATTATATTGTAAATGATAGTTTTTTGTAGATAAGATTGGTATAATTTTTTTAGAAATATCCTTACATATATCAATTTAATCAAAATTTAACAAATAAAAAGAAATAATATAATAATTCTATCCATATGTATGACAAATAAAAAATACTAATTTATTAGAGTAAAATAGATTAAAAAAATTATCCATAAGTATGATAAATATTAAATCAAAGTCAAAACTATTTTTACTAATAATTTTTAATTAGTTATATATTATGTAATTCAATCACCATATGGAATTTCCAATTTTATGCACTCATTTACTTAATAATTTTTTTTATCAATTTACTATGAGATTTGATAAATTTTTAACTCTAGCCACTATTCTTTGTCATGTTCATAATATTATAATACTTAAATATCTTACATCCAGTATAAATAAAATATACTATATTTAAGAATTTATATATATATATATATTTTGAATTAACTATGAGATAAGATAACTTTTTCTCTTTACCATTAATTTTTATCTTTGTTCATGTTCATTATATTGTAATATTTAATCATCTTCTGTCCATATAATATAGATAAAATATACTACATAATTGATCGTATGGTTATTTTTTCACGATTATGGTTTGTAAGTACAATATTTATAATAATTATATTATATGGACAACGAAACTTGCAAAAAGTAAAGTTAAAATTGATCAATTTTAACGATTATGATTTGTCATACGGATACTAACTTATCTTGAAATTTTTTTCATTATATTATAATATTTAATTATCAATTTGGTATGATTATCGATTTGAAAATTTGATACGAGTTTTCATTATTTTTATCTTTGCACATGTTTATTATACAGTAAATGATAGTTTTTTGTAGATAAGATAGGCGTAATTTCTTAGAAATATCCTTACATATATCAATTTAATCAAAATTTAACAAATAAAAAGAAATATTACAATAATTCTATCCAAATTTATGGCACATAAAAAATACTAAATTAATATATTATAGTAAAATAGTTTAAGTTTTTTATCCATAAATATGATAAATATAAAATCATTTTTATAGCTTTTCTATCTATAAATATATTTTTAATATTAAGTTTCTATCCATAAATATGAAAAATATCAAATAGTAATACCATATCCCAACTATCCTTTTTTACTTCAAAATCCCATAATAAATTAATTTAATATCTCTAAATGAAATAAATAACTTTTATATCTATAAGTATAAAATATGGACCATTTTTAATTTATGGGTTTTCAATATTAAATTTTCAGATTCTTTCATATTAAAATTTTATTTAAAATTATACTAACATTTTTAATTATTATGAACCATATTTTTAATCATTTATTTTTATATTAATTTCGAATTGTTATATTAATTTTTTTTATAAGTATGTCAATGTTTTTAATGAATATTGACCATATTTTTCATATCAATTTCAAAACTTTCAATATTAATTTTCTATGCTTAAGAATGATAACTTTTTAAATTTTCATCCAAAAATATGTCGGGTTTTATGTATTAATGTTCTATCTATAAATATGATAGTTAAACATAATATTGTCATTAAATTTTAATTTCAAGTACCACAGTTTTAATTACGAAATTGTTTATATTAATATTGCATCCATAACCCTATTCTACTAACTAGTATAGTAAGCAAGCAAGGGGTCGAACCCAAGAGAATCGAGATTCTGAATAATCAGCAGGAAACAAGACCGGGGTTTTTGGAAGTCTAAGCAAGCAAATAAGCAAATAATATTAAGGATCAAATCAATTAAGGAAAAGTAGAGTTTATTCAACCAATTCCACCTTTTTAATCATTCGATCATCAATTCATCCACTTTTCTATTAATTCCCAGGTTAATTCCAATCCTTATAAAAGATTTCCGCTTGTCCACGGTCCAAGCGAAAGGATGATATGAACAAGAACGCTTAATTCAAATCATGCAAAGTATTAAGGATAGAAGGATATTAAATCATGCAATCAAGCTACGAGTCTCATGCATAAAATAACAATCAAACACTCTTTCTCAATTCTAGTCCACGGTCCTAGAAAAGAGTTGTTTCAAGGATAAATAAGATTGCACAGACAACAATCAAACTAATCCAAACAGTAGAATATCAATCAAATTCAACAAGTTGCGCACCAAGAGAAATCAATTGATAATCATGAAATTAAGCACTAGAGTTTTGATATTAACCAAGGGATAGAAAAATTACCAGAATCTCACAAATTACATAAAAAGGCTTCCTTGATCAAACAAACTCCAAAGGGAAATTAGTTCTCCATAATAAAACTAAAAACTAAAATAATCTCTGAAAGTATGCTAGAATGTGTCTGGAACTATCAAACTGAAAACGAAACTAAGCTTAAATAGTCGAAATAAAAATCGAAACCTAAAAGATATAATAATAGATATAAGATAGAATAAACGAAAGGAAAGTCGGCTCTCGGATTTTTGCTGACGTGGACTTCCGCGGGCGCGGTGAACACTCTCCGCGATTGCGGACCTGATCGTAACAGAATTCTAGTGGTGTTTTCAGAAGGTGTTTTGACCACCTTAGAGTGGGAATTTCGACCCGGAGTAAAAATATGAATTGTATCTCTTCGAGTCAGCTTTCCAATGATACCAAATTCAGCTTCATCCGATCACCGTAGCTCCCGGAATAAGCGTACAAGAAAGTGGTGTCGAAACAACAACTCCAATTCAACACTTGTTTTCAAAACTCTTGCAATTCTCCAAATCGTGTCTTCGGTATTCATATGACAATTATGCTCAAAACTAACCTAAACACACTCAAATCATGCCTAAAATACAAGAGTTAACCTATACTAAAGAGAGCATATCAAATTCCCCCATACTTAAACCTTGCTCGTCCTCGAGTAAGCTCAAAATAAATCTAACAAGAAATCCTATCAAGGTTTACAACATAGTACAAGGGAAGACAAAAATCACTCACCTCACCAACCCGAACCCAAAATAGAGAAATAATGAGCAAAAACATGATAGCCCAAGCACACACCTCACATAGATACATAATCAATAAGCTCTCAAGCTCTAAAAAGTGTAGAGCAACCTAGGATCTACCCAACATCTAAAGTGTAATCCCCAGACCCCAAAGTAGAATATGATCCTAAACACTCTGATTTTACCACTCATTCTACTTAGGCGCTCTTTCGGGTTTTCACCTAATCACTCTTTTCATTTTTCTTAGGTGTGCTCACACATACTCACATCTCTCATAAACCTCATATTACCCCAGCCTAATGCTGGTCCGGGTTACCTGCTTATTACCTGAGCCGCCCTTTCGGGTTTTCAACTCATCCCAGGATTTTTATGCCTTTTTTATATTTTTTATGCCTTTTTTTATTTTTTATTTATTTTTTTAAAATTTTCTCTATACAAAACATGGAACAAAAATCCCATAAAAATAAAGAAAAATAAACTGAAAAGCAACTATCTATGATAAGCGTAGCGAGTACTTCCTCCCCCATACTTAAATCCTTCATTGTCCTCAATGAAGGAAAGAGAAAAGAATTAAGCAAGGAAGAGAAAAATCAGAAGACTCACATACGAAAGAAGAGAGGAATGAACTCCCAGAATTATAGCACCAAACTCAGGAACAAACTGATTCGTTTGGGAACAAACCACAAACGTCATCTTCACAACTCAACAACCAAATCCAAACCATAGGACGTCTCCAATGAGAATGAACTGGACTCCTCAAAATAATAAAAAGTCTGACGACGATAGCACCCCCATACTTGAACTATACCGCAAAGATGGTGTAGACGCGTACTCACCACAATGGGATGGAACCTGATAATAGTAACTACAACTTCCAAGGAACTAGACATGGAAAGATATAGAAAAATGGATTGGTGGGTGATGGTAGAATATGGAAGAACACTCTTTTTTTTTCTCTCTTCTTTTTTCCTGATTTATCTCGGGGGTTTCACCCGAAAACCTTTTATTTCAGGGGTTTCACCTGAAAGCCTTTTATTTCAGGGGTTTCACCCGAAAACCTTTTATTTATTTATTTTTTTTTAAAAATTTTTTTTATGAAAAAAGGGAAATTAATTTCGTCAAGGCCGAACCGTGAGCGCAGGTCGGGGCCGCGGGCGCGGTTTGAGCCGCGGGCTCGTCCTTGCCTCGGGTCTGCTTCTTTTTGATGGAAAAAATTGTACCTGCAAGTTAGTCCAACAAAACCAAAACGAAAAACTAAACTAAAACTAAACTAAAAAGACAAAAATAAAAGAAAAGAAAAACTTACCTCGGGTTGCCTCCCAAGCAGCACCTTTGTTTAACGTCGTTTGGCCCGACGTCATCCGATTATCTCAAGACTCAGACATTGTCAAAGCCCTGAGAAGTCTATCAAAATCCTGTGAACAACTCTCATCTAGGCAATTATAGCACAATGATAACTTGAAACTAAATAATATAGCATTCAAACACCGTTTCAGTTTATCAAACCCACTAGAAAAATCATTGTTAGATGGTTTAGGATAGAACCAATTGAAAGAATGAGGTAGTTTTTCAAAATATAAATCAAGAGTAATGATTTTCATGTTAGCACTACCACCCTTAAAATTTGAGAAATCACTAGGTAAACTATCATGCTCAGAACCTTTTGCAGAGACAACATGCAAACAAATATCAATAGAAAGTAAGGGAGAAGAGGAAAGGATACAGAGATCATGATCGATCATAACAAAGGACTCCAAGGCGGGAGACATAGACATCTCCTCAGGTGGAAGGGCAATCTCCATATCATCATCTAGATCCTTTTTTGAGTCATTAGGCTCGTCGTCATCACTCCAAGAGCTATCTGGCTTAAGGAAATCTTCCTCCTCCGTCATTACATGACTATGATCATCCATCTCTTCATCCAATGAAAGGTCTATGGGTGCCTCTAGAAAGGATGGAACTGGCTCTTCAGGGGGATCTGTTGGTTGATCTTCGAGAATTTTCGTCTTTATGGCCAACACCTCCTCTAGTTTTCTTTGTCCAACAATTTGGTTCTCCAATTTCTGCATCTCGATCTCTTTGGCTTGAATATAACAAAACAAATCCATTGGTTGATGGGTTCCCAAAAAACGTATTGTCCATCGCTCTCGCGGTACATCCTTAGTTGAGACTCAAGAGTCATCCCAATAAAGATGTGATGGCAAGCATCATCAAGCCCTACGTGTAACCCCCAAACAGAGAGATCAATCAATATTTTCTGGCACCTAGTGAAGTACTCATGAAAGGGTTCATCCTGCAACTGACAAAGACTAAACGCAGACATTAGTATATACAAGTGTAGACCGTAAGATAGGTCTACACAACGAGATTCGGGATTTCTGGACGAACAGAAACCGCGAGCGTGGAATTAAACCACGGGCGCGGATCAGCCGCGGGGGCGGTTTTCAACCGAGAGCGCGGATCGTCAGAAACGCCGATTTATCAGAAAATTAAAACCGATTCCCCGGCAACGGCGCCAAAATTTGACTCGGCTAAAGTCGTTGTTGCCAAGATCAAAAATAAATAACCCTATTCTACTAACTAGTATAGTAAGCAAGCAAGGGGTCGAACCCAAGAGAATCGAGATTCTGAATAATCAGCACGAAACAAGACAGGGTTTTTTGGAAGTATAAGCAAGCAAATAAGCAAATAATATTAAGGATCAAATCAATTAAGGAAAAGCAGAGTTTATTCAACCAATTCCACCTTTTTAATCATTCGATCATCAATTCATCCACTTTTCTATTAATTCCCAGGTTAATTCCAATCCTTATAAAAGATTTCCGCTTGTCCACGGTCCAAGCGAAAGGATGATATGAACAAGAACGCTTAATTCAAATCATGCAAAGTATTAAGGATAGAAGGATATTAAATCATGCAATCAAGCTACGAGTCTCATGCATAAAATAACAATCAAACACTCTTTCTCAATTCTAGTCCACGGTCCTAGAAAAGAGTTGTTTCAAGGATAAATAAGATTGCACAAACAACAATCAAACTAATCCAAATAGTAGAATATCAATCAAATTCAACAAGTTGCGCACCAAGAGAAATCAATTGATAATCATGAAATTAAGCACTAGAGTTTTGATATTAACCAAGGGATAGAAAAGTTACCAGAATCTCACAAATTACATAAAAAGGCTTCCTTGATCAAACAAACTCCAAAGGGAAATTAGTTCTCCATAATAAAACTAAAAACTAAAATAATCTCTGAAAGTATGCTAGAATGTGTCTGGAACTATCAAACTGAAAACGAAACTAAGCTTAAATAGTCGAAATAACAATCGAAACCTAAAAGATATAATAATAGATATAAGATAGAATAAACGAAAGGAAAGTCGGCTCTCGGATTTTTGCTGACGTGGACTTCCGCGGGCGCGGTGAACACTCTCCGCGATCGCGGACCTGATCATGGCAGAATTCCAGTGGTGTTTTCAGAAGGTGTTTTGACCACCTTAGAGTGGGAATTTCGACCCGGAGTAAAAATATGAATTGTAGCTCTTCGAGTCAGCTTTCCAATGATACCAAATTCAGCTTCATCCGATCACTGTAGCTCCCGGAATAAGCGTTACAAGAAAGTGGTGTCGAAACAACAACTCTAATTCAACACTTATTTTCAAAACTCTTGCAATTCTCCAAATCGTGTCTTCGGTATTCATATGACAATTATGCTCAAAACTAACCTAAACACACTCAAATCATGCCTAAAATACAAGAGTTAACCTATACTAAAGAGAGCATATCAATACTAAATCGGTCAACCCAACGGGTTTCGGGTTTCAACTCAACGAGTTTCGGGTTCTATCGGGTTCGGTTGATTTCGGGTTTCGGGTTCAAATTTTCGGGTCTTGACCCTAAAATTATCGGGCGGTTCGGGTCGGGTTGGCGGGTTCGGTAAGCTTTTGACAACTCTAGTTGCCACATAGAAAACACTCTTAATAAGGTATTTTATAATGTATTAGAGTAGATATTGATAATGTTTAATTAATCAATATATCTATTTTAAAAGCTGACGTTTTCGACCCACCACGCTGATTTTGGCCCCCACCTCATATTCCAAAAATTAATTATTACACATATTATTTCAACTATTCTAATTATTTTTCTATTATTTTTATTTTTACTTTTCCTAATATCTATCTTTGGCTCAATTATCTTAGAGTATATTTATGATAAGATTTTTCAATATTTTTTAATTTTAAAAACATGGTTGTACATGTAATCAATATTATTTTGGATACATGTCAATATCATTTCACCAATTCTTTTTAAATTTTTTATTTTTATATTTTAAAAAATCAACTTTTATTCATATTAAATTATCTTTTCCAATTAAATTTCTTTTCTATCTATTTATTTAAACAAATTTATAAATTCGAAATTTGTTTAAAAATAATAAAACTACATTATATTTATCTATATATCAATTTTTATAAAAAAAATATTAAATCAAATTTTGATAAAAAATAAATAAAAATTACAAGATGATAAAAATTAGATTATCATCATTTTATCCATTTATGATGTAAAAGATTTTTTAAATATCGAATTTTGATTAAAAAATTATTAATATTTATTTTATCTATTCATAATTACTTGCCTAAATTAAATTTTGATAAAAATTATATTTTAAATTTTTCAATAAATAAATTATTTTATCTTTTATATTAAATTAAATCTTATTTATTGAATGATTTTTTATTTTTCCTTTATATTTTATTTGAAAAATATATATCTTTCTTATTTTCTTTTTATTTATCTCTCTGATTAAAAAGAACTTCTAAAAATAATTAAATATTTAATAACATGCCTATACATGTTTAATATTTTAAAAATGAATGCATCAAATTTTTTTATAGGTAAAGTTTTATTTTAACAAACATTATTCCTAAGAGATTGAATCATATGAAATTAGGTCTTATTATGAAAATTGAAATTTATTCTCATCTGTTAGATCACAAGATATGGACGGTTAGGATTGACACACTCTTTGTTTTAATTTTTAAGTGATAAGGGTAAAATCGTCATTCAAGCTATTCTAATTTCAGTTCGCGCAAGCTACTGCGTTAATGGCGACTTCTACCCCTTCCAACTGCATCGATCGTTCATTGCTTTTCCGGCTAGGGTTTTGTTGAATTTTGATCCTTCCTCAACTTCCAATCTCCTAATATTTAACTTGCTTATGGATTCAATTGTAGGTTTGTGGTTTCCTTCTCTTTCGATTTTAGTTTTAGAGTTTAGTTAATTTTTGGGTTTGATTTCACCTTTTTAATCTCAAATTGCATCAATATGAGTGTGAATCAATCCTAAGATCAAGTATATTGTGATTTCATTTCGTTTTTCATTGTCCATCTTCAAAAAATGTTTGTATGATGTGTTTTGTGGAAGAGTTTTGAGTTGCACATAATATGTTTGTTGAAAGTCCTAAGTGAGAGTTTGATCTTGTACTGAATTGTATTTTACGTGAACATAATATATTTTTACGTGAATCTTATATGTTTATGTATGAATCTTATACGTGAATCTTTTGTTTGTCATGTTGTGTAGGTTGTCGTTCTAGTTCTAGTGCTGTTGTAAGTTGGGAATTGTCCCATGCTGCAAGTCTAGATAGTATTGATGGCACGGGGATTGAAACTCTAGAGTTAAGTGAGCATTATGAAGTTCATTGTTCTCAAAGGGAATCGACATATTTTGTTCCAGTTTGCCTCATTGATATCAAGCCTACTTGTGGGATGTTATTTAGCACATTGGATGCAGGAATTGAATTCTATAAGGACTATGCCTTTTGTTGTGGTTTTGATGTGCGCTTAGGTAGTGGTCGTTTACACTCAAACGACAAAATTGTTTTGTTGAAATATCTTTTTTTTTTGTAATAAGGAAGGTTATATGGATGAACATAATTATATCGGAAAATTCTTGGCCTTTCTTGTACCTAGATGCATTTTTAAGGCAAAATTTTCTTTTTTCATCTATCATTTTATATTCTAATGATAATTAGATGTAGATATAAGTTCTTATCATGGTATTTGGCAGCTTAAAACTTCCTTACCTTGACAAATATAGACATTATTTCCTTTGTACTTCTATTTTGTGATGATTAGGGAATTAATGATTATGAATCGTAAGGCTTGAATGAAAGCCAAGGCGGAGAAATTACAACTTAAAGCTTGGATGTTAGTACACTGCTTCGTAGAATATATGGAGCTTGTTTAAAAATATGTGAACATACATAGTCAATATGTGAACATACACAACCAATATGTGAACGTTACATAATCATATACGAACATGAATGAATCGTCTTATAAAGATCTTAACCTTACCAAAAATAAATGAAAATACACATTCAATATGTGAATACAAATGCAATATATATTTATGTAAATGAAAAATGGTTGTGCAACATCATAAATTTGTACCAAGTATTTAAACTATTGCAAGGGAGGAAACAAAAAAGATAAGAGACGTTCACAATAAGACTTTGGAACGAGGTTAATGTAGCAAGGGAGAGCACTATGAAATTTAAGACTGAGAAATTTCAGCTTAAGGCTTAAACGGTAGTAAATGACTTTGTAAAATATAAGGACCTTGTTCGAAAATATGTGCACATATATAGTCAATATGTGAACATACAAAGTCATTATGTGAACACTAAGACAATATATATGAACTTGAACATGATTCAAGAGAACTCAACTTTGAATTGAAACATCACACACATAATATGTAGCCTATGAGGGATTCGAACCCACATCAATGTGTACAAACACATTGCTCTACCATTTGAGCTAATAGGCTATGACAAAATCATTTATTTGTACATGTAACACATGAATCCTAGTCAAACACATCGTTCTACCATTTGAGCTAATAGGTTGTGACAAAATCATTTATTTGTACATGTAATACATGAATCCTAGTCTTTTCTATTGAGCCAAGTTATTTTATTACCAATGTGAAGAAACTAGCTAGCATTACACAAAAAAAAAAGTAGTGACCAACAAAAATATAGCAGTAATTACGAGAGAAAAGAACCAATAACATCAGTGCAAAAGGAGCAATAGACTCAGAAACATGAACAATTTCAAATGGCTTTATATGAACCTTAGAGGACTATTTATGAACATCCCAACACAATACATGAACCCAGTCGTTCACAAAGACCATTAACCATTGTGTGAATCCTAGATTGAATCTAGAAACTAAAGTTTGAACTTCATAAATTTTGCCCTAAAAATTAGAAAGAAAAATCAAATAAATGCAAAAATCTCAAAAAAATAAAAATAAATTGAACAAGCATCTCGAGGTTCGCAAAACAAAACGTGAACCTCATAGTCCATGTACATGAACATATAGATAAAATACATGAACTTCAACAAAAGAATAGCATGCTCACTACACATGACGAATCATGAATCTCATATCCAAAATATCACGGATCTAACATAAAATTTAACGCCTTGTCAAACCTATAGTTTCAACCTTTTATGAACATTATAAATACAAATCAACACTCATCAGTAATCAAACTGTGCAACACTAGATTCAAACAATTTCAAATCGAAAATCAGATCCAAATTCGATTAAATGAACCTTAGATTCAAACAATACATGCAATCTTTCTTCGAAAATTGGAAAAAAATCAAATCTCTAATTAGCCTCTAGATTTTTACACTTTCTTTACCTAGAATTCCAAAATTTGAAGCATAGAGGGTCTTTTACCTTTTTCAAAACCGAAATTTGATGATCTTGCTCTTCATCTGCCATGGAGAACTGATTTAGAGCTTGATTTCGGCGATTTCGCAATTGTTAATCTCGATATTTTCTTCGGCGAGTAAGAGTTGAGAGAATTTTTCGGGAGTGTTTCATGTTTTGGGGGTGTGTGTGTGTATTTTGAGAAGAAGGGTTTTTTTGGATGGCTAATTACCATTTTGGGATGCGTTTTGATAATATTTACAAAATTTCCATTATTTTTAAGTTCCAAACTCGCATCTCTTTTTTTTCCCTTGTTTCTGTTTTTTTAATCCTAGCCTTACATTTAGTAAATTTAATGGCTCAGATTGAATTTCAGTTTTCACCCTAAGCTATGTTTCCACCAGAAACACCCTCTTATTCCTAATATATGAATTTCATACTCTACGCAATATTTATAAAAAGTCATGATTGTTTTGAGATTTTATATCATATACAATTTTTTTAAGTTTATTTGATTCTAAAAATAAAATAATTATCATATGTGAGCATAAAATTTATCTTCTATGTATTATTATATTTAAAAAAATTCTCATACCTAATCATATTATATTTTTTTATGTTTATATCTTATATATAATCTATATCTATAGATAAAAGACGCAAGGAATAAAGCCACCACGTTGCGCCATATAGGATTTTCCTATGTGTCGTTTCCACGTTAAGCCACCTAGGATTTTGCCACATAGGATTGTATTTGCAATTTTATATATGTTGATATTATTTTAGGATAACATAAAAATAAGATAAATTTATCTAGGAAATATTCTATCTAAAATAAAGATTTGATCTAATGTTAAATATTAAGTGTTAATATTAAATATTTTATATGATAATTTATTTAACTTAAAAAGATTCTATCTAAAACAAAATAAATTATAGGAACATTACATATAAATGCTAAATATTTTTTATAATAATTTATATAAGTTATTTTTTCTACCAAGCGTAGGTTCTTAGAATGTGCCACCTAAGATTTTTCATGCCACCTAGGATTTTGTATTGTTAGCAATTTAAATATGTTGAAAATATTCTATCTAAAATAAAATAAACTACATGAACATTAATATTAATGCTAAATATTTTTTATGATAATTTACTTAAGTTAAAAAATTCTATCTAAAGTAAAAACTATAGAAATATTAAATATTAATACTAAATATATGTTATAATAATGTATTTAAGTTATATTCTCTAACATATTATAAACTCCATTTCAATATTATAAAGATTCTATCAAAAAATATAAGTATAAAAAATAATATAACTCTATCCTAATCTATAACAATATATTCAAACTGTACATTTTTTAGCCATCACAATGATTATGGCCCCACCTTATATTTAAAAATTATTAATTTTTATTATTTTAGCTTTTTCAATTGATTTCCTTTCTATCTATTTATGTGAAAAAATTAATTCGAATTTTAATTAAAACTAACAAAAAATTAATTTATCTTTATTTTTTATCTATTTATGTAAAAGATTTATCTTAAATAAAATTTTGATAAAAAATTAATTTTTTTGAATATCTAGATAATTATTTGCCTAAATTTAATTTTAATAAAAAAAATAACAATATCTTTTCCTAAATTTTCTTTTTGACTTATTTGTGTAAATATTGAAGTTTTTTTATCTTTAAATATTTGAATCTTTATTCATATTTTTTCATCTTTTCTTATTAATTATATTTTTCACTTTTTATTTAAAATACTTTTAAATAATTGAATTTGATTAAAAATTATAAGAATTTATATTATTATTATCTTTTTATATATTTTTGTAAAATATTTTTAAAATTGAATTATTCTAATTAAAATAAATTTATTTATATTTTCCATAAATAAATTAGAATTTAGCCACCAAAATCATATTGGGCTCACCTTATTAATTTTGGCTTCGTCTCACATTATATCAAAGGTAAAGTTTTATATAAAAATCTTCTAATAAACAAATTATTTTTATTTTATAATAAATTAAAAACTTATTTATTAAATACATAAAATTATTAAATCAATATAGCCGTGAATGGCACGACGTTATGACTAGTATGTCTAAAAATCATAACTATATACTAAAGCGGATGTTAAAAAAATTATTAAACAACACGTGTCGCTTTTAGATTGGACTACATCACCCATTTTATTAAAACTAATCTTTAGCAAAATAATTAAGTTTAATATAAAGATAGTGTAATTTACGTACAATCTTATATCACTATAAGTCTATAATCAATGGATAGAAAATCTCATTCTTAATTTTAAAAAAATAATCTTTTATTTTTGGATATGATATCGGAAGATTATTAAGATATTTTTTATTCTATATATTATACAAATATTAGGATATTTATTTTATTTTTAGATAGAATGCATATGCTAGGTTTAGATAATCTACTATATATATAAAAACAATAAGGTTTGGAGCTTCCACATTGCGCCACCTCATCATTTTCCACATGTCGTCCCGAGAATGTGCCACCTTGGATTTTGCCACGTGTCATCTTTTTATGAAGCCATGTCATATCATTTTTTACACATCATATGTCACTTCATATTATTTTTGCCCCGTCATCTACGTGTCATATTTAACTACAATTATAAATAAAAAATAATCTAATAAAAATATTAATTGAAAAACCATTTACAAACTCTCTTCCTCCTTCTTTGCCATCTTTATCGGAATTTTCCATAGAATTTATGACGCCACCTATGGCCGCCTCCACCGCCTCAAAAAGTACAAATAAATAAATAAAATTTAGAAGCCATCTTCGTTAGATACTTGATTCCTAGCTTGTCCTTTATTCATAATCTTTTCTTTGTCACATTAATTAATTTGTATACATGCATGATTTATCTAACGAAGACGTACTCGAATCAAACCGATCTGTAATACCCGAGTTTTCGAAAATTCGATATTTGATCCGAGTTCCAACTCTTGTTACTTCTTTTTCGTCTTGGGCCTAAAACCCAACAAGCTATTTTGTTAAAAGAAAAAAAATGGGTCGAGAAAAACCTTTGGTAGCTCAGTCCATGGGCCGTCCCAGAAAAAAAAATTCCTCTTTCCTTTATCTCCCTCTCGTTCCTTTCTTGTGAGGAGAACAAAAACCCTAGGAAGGGCGCCGCACTCCGTCCTCTTGCCTCTTTGGGTTGCCGGTCAAGACATCCTCGCCTATTCCTCCTTTGTGCCGCCGAACCATAGGCAAAGAAAGAGAAGCAGGCGAGAGAGCAGACCCCACCCAACGTGTTCTCGTCGCCGGCGGTCCCATCCCGATTGATTGACGATTAGATCCGACTCTTCACGCCGACGGTTCACCCTCGTCTCCTTCCTCTTCTTCAACTTACAGGAGGCCTCACCGTCGCCCATCTAGCTGATGCGGCCACCGGTGTCCGACCCTCAAGCGAGCCCGCCGCGCCGGAGTGTTCGCGGGGCGAAGCTCCTTGCTTCTGGTTTAGATTGGAGAGTGCGTTTGATCTCTTTGGTGTCAAAATCGTGTCGAGCCAGGGTCTGGGCTAGCAGACTCCGTTCCAAGTAAGCCAAGTCCAATTGTGAGTCACCACCGAACTCGCCTTCCGTTGTCGATCTGGATCTGACCGACGCCTCCCCTTTCGTAATCGTGCTCGTCCGTGTTCGCCGCTCGTGGTCAACGCCGCAGATCTCGCCTCTGGTCGTGTGGTCCATCACTGGCGCAACCCTGACTTTGCCGACGCCGCAAGCAAGCGGATTCCAACGGATCTTGTGAAGGCCAGCTTTGAAGAGTCCATGAATTTGTGCTAATCCGGTTTAAAGGTTGGGATCCTAGATTTCTTTTCGATCTCGATCTTGGTAATGTAATTCTTTTTTTCGTAGGCCTTGTGTTCTGTTCTTGCAATCTGAGCTTCTTCTGGTTAATGAATTGTGGGTTGCTGTAATTAGCTTTCTGGCAATTGAAATCAAAGACATGCTTAATTCTTTGGAATTTGATATGCGCTTAGTTGGGGATTTATTGAATTAGTGCTGGTCATGTTTACGCTTGTTTAATTTATCCAAAATGTAATAGAATTGTGAAATTAAAGTTACTGATTTCGATCGCTTAATGGGGCTCGATCTAACTTAAGAATGTTGGAGTTTTGTTAAAGGTTTATAGGATTGGGGTGCAGTTGCTTTGGAAGTGAACGTGATGTTCTATATATGTTGTTTATAGGGTGAATTACTTCCATGGTCCCTAATCTATCACATAAAGTTCTTATTAGTCCCTAACCTTTGTAAATATTTTTTTAGGTCCCTAACCTTTGAAAAGTATTACTATTTAGTCCTTTTTCATTTTAGACTTTAAGTTTAATTACAACCAAACACCCAAACTTTATATTTATTTTGTCATAATACCAATATTTATTTATTTTCAAAAAAATACCTCAATCTACACATTATAGGAAAAAATAATAAATTATCACTCCATATTTACTCCTTTTAAAAAAAAATAGTACTTTTTATTAAAAAAACATAATTTTAAAAATAAAAGGTGAGTTATAAATATTTATTGCCCTCTTGTTGAATTTAATAGTTATTAAAACATTTTATAAAAAAAACAAATTTTCACAAAAAAAAAAATCTAACTTCCCCTATTTATTTACCCATTATTTATAAATTTTTTATAAAGTGATTTTTTAATCCATCACTTTTTTGCAATTATTTTATAAACTTCATAAAAATTTAATAAAAGAAATTTTTATATAAAAAAAAATCACCCCTTATTTACCCTTTGTTAAAAAAAAACTAGTAAAGTGATTTTTTAATCCATCAATCTTTTTTGCAATTATTTTATAAACTTCATAAAAAATTGGTAAAAGAAATTTTTATATACAAAAATCACCCCTTATTTACCCTTTGTTAAAAAACATTTCTAGTTTTTTAACAAAGGGTAAATAAGGGGTGATTTTATTAAATTCAATAAGAGGGCAATATAAGAATTTTTTTAATTTTATAAAATATTTTAATAACTATTAAATTCAATAACAGGGAAATAAATATTTATAACTCACATTTTATTTTTAAAATTATGTTTTTTTTTATGAAAAGTACTATTTTTTTGAAAAAAGGAGCAAATAGGGAGTGATAATTTATTATTGTTTCCTAAAATGTGTAGATTGAGGTATTTTTTTGAAAATAAATAAATATTGGTATTATGACAAAAATAAATATAAAGTTTGGGTGTTTGGTTGTAATTAAACTGAAAGTCTAAAATGAAAAAAGACCAAATAGTAACACTTTTTAAAGGTTAGGGACCTAAAAAAGCATTTGTAAAGCTTAGGGACTAATAAGAACTTTATGTGATAGGTTAGGGACTATACAAGGAATTCACCCGTTGTTTATATATAAACTTTTTAACTAGGTCTAATTAATAAGATTATATTAGGTTAGGATGATTAATTATGTATATAAATATACGTGTGACCTAAGTGTATATGTTTAGTTAATTAAGTTTTGTTCTTAGGTGATTAACTATATATACTCGTAGGTGATCATTTAAACTAGTTATTTTATCTATACACATGTTAACTAGTAATTAGGATTATCTTAGTTAGTTGGTTTATTTAAATGCTTTAACTCTAGTAAGCTTGCGATTGTTACACATTATCGAGCTTAACTTTTATTATTATTATTCGAGATTGTCGGAGTTCTAAGCATCACCGTAGATAATTAGGAGGATCCTCAGTCTTTGGATTTAAAAAAATTAATGGATAAGATTTTTTTGAATTAAAAGAAAATCTAATAAATCTATCCATATTTTTTCTCTCTCCTATAATATCTCCCGCATCTATATATACGCTGATGCTATACTTCCCCTCATCTAATACGTATTGAACAATTAAGAGATTGCAAATG